>OZ020197.1:20413092-21613092 GCA_963971165.1 Philopedon plagiatum | reverse complement strand
ATTTGCAACATGACGTATGTCTCGACAGTCGTTTCAGGGATGCCCGCAGCGATGAGAAAATATTTTTGTGTGAAGAGAACGACCGTTCGACATCCAACGAAGTAAACTGTGTGTAGGTAAAATTATTTTCAAAACTGCTCAACGGATCTATTGAAACATTCAGTATATCTATATGTTTCAATTTAGCGAGGCTAACATTTTTTCTTAACACATTATTAAATTATGCTTTAACACAACCACTTTTCTCGTCATTTATCGACTGTGGAACTATTACGTCATCTAAAGACCCGAAAGATTCTGTAATTTTTGTATCGCTTAACAATATGTACTTCGTTTTGTGTTTACCTGTTTTCGCTCGTTTTGTCTGCCTAGATACCCGATACCCTCACAGCACAATAATGAAAGCAATCCGAAAGTGGCACGCCCTAATAATAGCAGATAGCGCAATTAACTTTTTCACAACAAAACTACATTTAAATGAAATATGCAATGCAACTGAACCAAATAAACTGACATAACATGGAGCTCCGGTGCCCCTGCCACAAAATTCAAAATTCATAATGGCCATAATTTTGAATTCAATTGAATGTTCTAAAATAAATACGAGCTTATGTTCACCATCACTCTTATGCTAAGCAAAAAAAAAAGATGTATCGTAATATTTCAATAACTTCAAAGTTTATTAAACTTTGTTTGCCGAATGGCCGGCAGCAATTCATCAAAACTTTTTTTGACGGACTGCGAAATATGAACTTTTTTCTGATTTGTATTTTTACCTATATAGACGCATGTATTTACAGTTTTTGTCCAAATAATATAAAAAGTTTTAGCAAAGTAAATTAATTTACTAAATACTTAAAGATGATTTTGTTTCAATTTAATTTTAATTTTTATTATTAATTTGTAAATTTGATAGATCAGATACACCCACTGAATTTTCGCTTTTTCTCTTTTGGTGTGTTCCTTTTTTGTAAGTTTACAACATTCTTGCAGCCTTATGGAAGTATGTGTTTCTTTAAATGCGCTTGTATTTGGTGATCAAATATCACTAGGAGCAGTGCTCATTTTTTGTTTGTTTTTAACACTGTGTGGAACATGCAAAGGCTGCATCATTGTCAGCCTTTTTTAACAAGCTTTTATTATCTTGACTTGTAACATTGTAATGGAATCTTTCAACTCACTTTTCACCCACTTCTAATTGTCGTATCGATTTGAAACTTTGCAGACTTATGCAATGCCGGTGACAATACAATAATATTATGTTTTTTTTTTTCATTTAAAAAAATGTATGCGAAATGGAAAAATTTTTATTAAGGATTTTACGAAAAAAAGTGTCTTAGTGTATCGTATTCTACTCGTCAAACCCTTTCATTTGATACAAATGTCAAGGGGGTTGTGAAGAAAAAGGTAATCCGCCATCTTGTGACGTCCGCCATATTGGGTTTAGAATGACGTCACATAGATTATCGTATTTTACTCGTCGAACCGTTTCATTTGATGCCTATATCAAGGGGATTGTAAAGAGAAAGGTAATCCGCCATCTTGGGGCGTCCGCCATATTGGATTTAGAACAATATTCAATATACTATATTTCATTGTCACCGGACTTGCACACGTGTATAAAATTTCAAAGCTCTAGCCTAATTAGAACTAGTCGAAATTTTGATTGAAATATTTGACCTAAACATACTAACAAACATACATACATACCAGGGGATCCAATCCCGGTCAATATTGCGATCCCGGGATTTCGAAATTGAATGCCGGGATTAATTCCGGGATTAAATCATAAACAGAGATTTTTTTATTTATTTCATAGAATAATGCCGAACTATTTTTAAAACAAGTAAAATATTAAAAGAAAATATAATGGATTCTAAACAAACATTTAAATAAGAACTGTAGAATAGCAACCTAAGAATTTTAGAAAAAAAAGGATAATAATATACAAAGTTTTGTTTTTCTAAATATAATATCAGTTTTTTTCTTTAAGAAAATAACGCAAAAAGATATGATTATCCAATGTTTCATCCAACATAGAAGAACGAAATTTGGTTAAAATCAAACCGCTGCGCGCTGCCCGAGAATCATCTCTCCGCTTCTTCACTTGTGGGAGGTATGTACCGTAAAATGGGGTGAATAGGGTCAATTTTCAACTTTAAACCTCGATAACTTTGCAACCGTTGTCCGGAAAAATTTGGGCATAGGTTACTATTATGAGTCCCTACTTGTACAAGAGAACTACCATATAAGTTTTAAGAAATTCAGTAGGAGTCAGCATATATATATTTTTTTATGCTCTGACCCCAAAGTCGGGGTCAATAGGGTCACCCATTAAAAATTAATCTAAAATACGATTAAACCGCTACTGGGTTAAGAAGGGTCTGCTAAACTGTTTTAAAAAGACAATTTTTGGCTTTTTTTGCAAACATAGGTAACAAAAGCTATATATTAAACTTTACATAAAATATTTCGTCCAGATGCACTAAGAAAGTTTAAGATTTAGTACCGGTTTAAATTAAGATCTTATAGTTGATCAGTTATGTTTTGACAGGTTTTTGTCCTGTCCTTGTCATTAAAAACTTATGAATTATTGTGATATTTAAGCGATTTACTTGGTTTCCAAATGATTTTCATCTTGGAACGAGTTGCCGTAATGAATTTAGTTCTATTCTTGTTGAAAGTACGTAATAAAATTGTACTTTTCCTGATAAATTTGCGAAAAAGCTCAGAAATAAGTTCCTAGAATAAAACTTAGTTGTCTTATTCTTACACTTGTCAGCTTAAAACTTTTGATTGTCAAATTAGACCGGACTAGCATTGGAGAATCTGGCTGTTGGTATTTATCTTGTCTGCTAAAAAAGCCAAAAATATTATTGTAAAAAATTGGTTAAATAGGTAAATAAAGTACAAATTGGTTTCTAAACGTACCTATATTACGAATCCAGTGTGTTACAATACAGTAATGGCCAATAAATTATATGAAATTTTGCGCCCAAAAAAAGAAAATCGGTTTAACACAAACACCAGGTAACATAATAAAACACTAATTATATAACTTTGTTGCTGGGACACTTACCTTTAAGTTACACAAACACAAAAAGCTTTGTCCGTTAATTTTAACAAAAAGACGGGACACGTTTACGGGATAACTTTTTTGCCGCTAAATATTACGAATATTATCGTGGCTAACACGCCGCTACAGGTTGTTTAACAGCACACATAAATATCACGTCCGGAGTTGGCAAGTGTCAACATGTAAAAGCCATGGTCGAAAATCGGCATCATTCGCGCATTTTATTTTTAAACTGGATTTAGGTAACGAACACACTTTTGACCCTATTCACCCCCGAGAACCTATTCACCCCATTTTATGGTATGTTACACAGAATGTCATATTATGCTAACTGACCACGTTGGCTAACTGTCCTTTTTGAAATATTTTCATTTCTTGAGACACCTTAACTCCCAAACTTTGAGTTTTGAATACTGGCATTACTGGTGTAAGTGATACATTTTTGTTTAAGGCTTGAGTTAGTTTTTTCGATAATGACACTTGCCTTTTGTCACTTTTCGCTTTAAGTTGTTTTTCAAGAGCAGCAATTGATATATTTTCTTCGTCATCGGAACTATCGGACGATATCTCTACCAAGGATTTATTGTCTTATTGTCTTGAAGGCGTTCTAGTAGTGCCAGCAATTGACTTTACTCAACAGATTCTGTTTTTAAAACCTGAAATAAGCCTTCAGTTTCATTTTCACTTAGATCGCGCAAGTAACGCAAAACACCTGAGCGCGCTGTTAGACTTACGGAAGGCGATTTTTAGAAATAAAATCTGCAACTATAATCCCGGGATCTAAAATTATAATCCCGGGATCTTAAAAAAACTGATTTTTTTTGCGGGATCCCGGGATCCCGGGATTAGATTCCCTAATACATACATACTAACAGGAGAAGTTAAATAAAAGCTTGTAAAGATTATCCTTTTCTTTCGAATTTTTCTTCACGGTCTTTTATTGCGCTAACGAAGAATTTAGTTCATTGAAGTTTTACTAAATTAAAGTGATATTTAAAAGAAAGTCCACAATATTTTGGTACAGCTTGTATACTTATAAATTTTCCATTGATTTAGATATAAATTAACTCCCGCGTAATAATCATTGGCCATGATAACATTGGAACCTTATAAACTTGAAACAGGCTCCGTGGGCGTTACTTTGTCATTTGTGTCAAGAGCAAAATAATTTTTTCTACTTCATTTGTTAGACAAGATTAGATTTTCTTAACCTTAGTAATCCCGAAAAAGACATTTTGACAAATTCTTTCTTATTATTTTTGTAACATCTGCTAAAAATAATTAGTTTTTCTGAATTTTCTGACCTCAATAATCCAGAAAATGGCATCTTAGTCAACATTTTCGGCTTCTAAGCAAACCATGTTAAAAACGGAGAGAAAATTATTGAAATCGGTGACCCTCATCTTCAATGTTTTTTTTATTTTTTCTTGTTTTTTTGTAGGTTCTCTCACACTTTAGTGAAAAATCCTCAAAAGGACCCCTTCTGAATTCGGTTAAAAATAAAAAAGGTACCTGCCATTTAAAAAAGAATTAGTTTTGAAATTTTTCAAGAATTTAGTTAATGCCGGCAGATAAAGTTTTGTATGTAATTTGGATCATAAAGAATCATTTTGACACAAGCCGTGTGATTGTCATTATGATCCTTATTACCGCATAAATAACTATTTCCGAATTGGAAGCTGAAAACACATACAGAAGATCGTAGTTCTATAATTAGTTCTTAGTTCCCACTCCATAACGCTAATTAGGTGAACCTTGTTAACAAACTAATACGAGTCAATAATGGAAATCCGGCAGATAAGTTGTAGTAAGAGCGTTCTTGATGGAGTGCACGTTACCGATATAGTTGTCTCTCTCGTGCAGCTCATTTTCCCAGGCTATTGGTGTAGTGATGTTCAGACCTTGTGTACTGTAATAGCTCTAAAGTTGTTTGGGGAGCGCTGACTTTAGGTCAGAAACCGCAATTCTGCTGACTTGATGATTCAGCGCCGTTTATATAAATTATTTAAAGTAATTGTTTGATTTTATAGAGGAACTATAATATTTCATTGTTGCAATTTTAATGCATATTCAATAAATAAGCTACATCCTACCAATGTAGGGGGCAATAAATAAGTAAAATAAGATTATAGTTTATCTATTGAATCAGTCGGCGTTTAACTTTGGTGGACGAGCCACTACGTTTGACTCGGCACTCTTATTACTTGGACGGGTGACCGCCTGGGAATGCCGTGTCTCGCACTAAACAAGGAAGGTGGTAGAGGATTCTTCCTCGTCCCAGGCGGCACCACCCCATACATCTGCCAAAGGGCTGGTGAAATCCAAACGGATGTTTCCAGCTCTGGATGTGTGGGACGGATACCCCCAGTACACCCGCGCACGGTGGGATAAAAATTGAAAAAGATGGTCATAAGCATGTAACTCAGCTGAATATCGAAAAATCGTCTCAAAAATCGTTACTCGGGAGTTTTTGGGGTCGCTGAATTCGAATCTGATAACATTTTTTTGAGAAACAAAATGGCGGATCCAAAATGGCGGCCAAAAGTTTTGAAAGTCAATAAATATTTACCACAATCGTTATTTGGGGTTTTTTTGGGTCGCTGAATTCGAATATGACAAATTTTTTCGACAAACAAAATGGCGGATCCAATATGGCGGCCAAAAAATTTCAAAACTCGATAAATATTTACCACAATCGTTACTGGGGGGTTTTGGGGGTCGCTGATTACGAATCTGACAAAATTTTTCACTTCTTGTAACAGATATCTGTTTGACAGAGCTCATTTCTGAAAAAAAGAATCAAAATTACATTACTCATTATAGAAATAATTCGAAAATTATCCATTTTGCTCTAAATTGATTTTCACAAAATGAATTAAATATTCTTGAAATTTTTTATTTCGATAGTCTGATTCGTAAATAGCGACCCCGAAAACCCCCCAGTGACGATTTTGGTAAATGTTTATTGACTTTTTGAACATTTCGGCAACTACAGTGGATCCGCCATTTTGTTTTTAAAAAAATATTGTCAGATTCGAATTCAGCGACCCCAAAAATCCCCGAGTAACAATTGTGGTAAATATTTATCGACTTTTGAAAATTTGTGGCCGCCATATTATATCCGCCATTGTTTTTTCAAATATTGTCAGATTCGAATTCAGCGACCCCGAAAACCTAAAAATCAGATATATCTTAGTGATTAACAACATACATAAAGATTTATCGAAATTTTTTCCGCCATATTAAATCCGCATTTTGTTTAAAAAAATATCAACAGATTCGTAATCAGCAACCCCAAAAAACCCCATGTATCCATTTTCAGCAACATTCATTAAGATGGAATCAATTTTTTAGTCATGTACATTTTCTTTATATTTTGCTTATATGCATGTTTATATACAAATTAGTGTAAACAACGGGGTAGCAGGTTGTAGCAGCTAACTCCCTCACGAATTCAAAGTTCAGGGGTTATTAAACAATTTACAGTGATAGCCATCGGTCGAGTGAAGTCGAGTGGTAAACTTTTTCTCAATGTTTACAAAAATTTTCGCATTTAAATGACAAAAACGTAGATTTACTTAATTGTTTATAAATATTTTATGGTTAGTAATTAAGCAAATTGTAATATTTTGTTGAATTCCACACACCTTGGTGAGAAGAGTCCATAGCAAGACTTGTCAATATGTTGTTCTATCCTGAAATGCACGCAGTTTCACTTTTGCATTCAGAACTACATGTATTTACGTTCACGACGCCGACGTGTTTCCTTCAACGGCCAGCTTCCGAATGGCCCTATGGAATGCTGCGCGGCATCTAGCACTTGAAAACCGGTTTTCTTTGTACTTTGGGGTTCCTAGAAACGGTCGGGACAGATTTCAGCGTTAAACTAGAACCTTCGATTTTCAGCAAATGGCCAGGTTTTTCCGATTTTATCCCACTGTGCCACGGAACCTAGAGTACTCAGGTTAAGACCTTCGTGGGCTCTCCGAAGATAAAAAAATTATGTAATGCTATTTTTGATTTTGTCGAGTTATCCTGTAAAATAGCTCCTTTTTCTCGAGTTCTTTGACGGTCTCTTATTGCACCAGCAAAGAATTTATTTCTTTGCATTTTTAATATCTTACCCACAGATCACAAAAATTGCCCTACATTGTCTGACAGTACCAAACCATTTATATTAATATTTTCTAATATAAAATCATTTTTACTGAATTAAACCTTTATTTTTGTGCACTTTTGATAACTATTTTCAAATATGTATTAACTTGTTAATCAAAATACAAGAAATCAAGAGGTTAAAACCAGTAAATCCGGCTAAATGAATAGCTAGGTGTAGGTCGCATATAGCAGCCAGAGTAAATCAGAACCCTAAAGCTCCCTAAGCCGACACATCAAAGTTCGTTGAAACGAAAGTGTCACGTAATTCATTAGTGGAAGATAATTCGAGCTGTCGCCACCAATAATAATTGGATGGCTATAATAAAGCAAATGTGAATTTATTGGATGTCACTGCGGAATCAACGATGACAGTGGCCTAAGTGACCGAGGAGTATAAAACTTCCTGCGATAGTTTTATACCGTGTGACTTTTTTATTAAATTATTGAATATAAGCTAGCAGAAAAGCTTTAAACGATACCTTTTAAAAGCGCCATTTTGTCGCAGGTCAGTGTTATTGTTTTGTGGTGTTAAGAAATTAACAGCTATTGAAATTACTTGGATGAACCATTAACTATTAACTTTTGACATATCATCATATGCAATATTTAAACGGTCAGCATAATATTGAGGTTTGGGTCAGCTCTAAAATATTTTCTGACGGCAAATATCGTCAGTTGGGCCGCCACTGGTGGTCAGCAAGCAGAACAAGATTGATCAGCAAATAATAGCTCTGTTCGTAGAGGAATCATAAACCGATCAGCGCCAATCAAATTTTAGGTATTTGGTAACGCGACAGTTTGCCGACTGGTTCCCAGTAATTTCATTGGCTCTGACTGGTTTGTGACTCTTGTGCGAACAGGGCTATTGTCTTATTAGGCAACTCTAAAGTTATTTGGGGAGCGTTGACTTTAGGTCAGAAATCGCAATTCTGCTGACTTGATGATTCAGCGTCATTTAAATAAATTTTTGAAAGTAATTGTTTGATTTTATAGATTAACTATAATATTTCATAGTTGCAATTTTAATGCATATTCAATAACTAAGCTACATCCTGCCAATGTAGGAATGTAGGGGGCAATAAATTATAAATAAGTAAAATAAGATTATAGTTTATCTTTTGAACTTCCGAATATTGATCTATGAAATATTATTAGTTTTCCACTTGTGATAATATCGCTAATTAAATTCATTTGCAGAAATATAAGTAATAAAGTGGCAAATTATAAAATTTATTTTATTCTGCTAATAAACTCTGATCAACAAACCTAAGCAAGCCTGAGCAAACACATAAATATTATAGCTTATGAATATTATTCTGTGGCTGATCAATTTTAAAATCTTGTTCCATAACTATTAATTATTTTGAATACGCATGAATATTAAACTGACTACAGATAACTTGCTGATAAAATTTAGTTTGTGTGCTAATCTCTTATTGATCCTGATATTTTTTGGTGACAAAAAAATAGTGTGATGTCCAAATGATTTAATAAGTGTTGTTTCTTGCCAACCCAACGTTTAAATCACAAAACCTCCTAATTACTTTCGAGATTTTTCGAAGTTAACAACAAGCGACAACAAACTCCTATCCTGGTGATAGTACATTCGCCCGTAAAGTCGGAAGTTTAAAAATTAAAAAACTATTGCCCTAAATTACATATGTTGTTGAAAGCAAACACCATTTTCTATTCAGTAAACATTAAACAGTTGTTATCTAGGAAAAATCTAAATGATGTTCTGGCCTTGGTTGTATGTGTAATAATAAGTAAATGTGCTATGTAACAAAACTAGGTCATTTCCTTGTGCTATAGAAAAAGCTAGCAGGGGTTGGGGGAGAGAAAATTCCGTTTGTAAAGTCTACATAGGGTGTTTCAAATAAACAGGTCGCTACGATTAATTTCTTTTAGTTGAGCTATGGAGATAATTGAAGAAAACTTTCGAGCAATCGAAACTAAATCATACATTTTAACAACTTACGTAGAGAATGACTAGGTATTTACCAGATATGCTTAAGGGGTTATATACAGTTAGGAGGCCTAAAAAAAGCGATTTTTCAAGAATTGTTCCTGAGAAGACGGTTAAATTCAGTAACGGAAAAATTTGTACACTTATTATGGTAACGTTTAACTGTATTTTAAGATTTTTGTATTTGTAAAAATAATAATTTGGAAAGCTGCTATAGCTGATCTCCAGGAGGTCCTCTCACAAAAGGCATCTTGCGGTGAACACGATATCTCTAATCATTCATATCCATTCAAATCAACGGTTCAGTCAGCTAACGTGAAGTAATAAAAATTTTCCTATTCTGTTAATCTCTCGTTTAATTCGGTGACTGTGTATACGGGAATGGGAATAATTTACATTTATGATACAACTCTTAGTTGGAATGCACTCCAGTAATAATATGCTTTATTGTTGACAAGAACGCTAGTATGCTTAGGTCAGTTAATAATGGAAGAGGAAATTGATTGTTATCAGCACGTTTTAGTGGCCTATATTAAGTGTGTTATTAGCTGAAGCTTTCATTATTTTAAAGGTGGGAAGTGACTGCGCTGACTGCATGTTAGTCAACGTTATTAAATACAAAAAAGAAACTTTATCCTAGAGAAAATAGGCTTTAGGTAGAAAAAAAATCGTTGGTTTGCCGGATTCCTACTTGTCTAATCTTCCAATAAATGATCGTTTTTGCACTAATTATTAAAATTATGAAAACGGACGACAGCAGGCAACATTGCTTTTATCATCTCTTTGAATTATACAGGGTATGCGGAAAATACATCAAGATACTTAGGCAGGTAATTCTACATGGTAAAATAAAGGTAGCTAGTCATGTAATCAAAATTCGAAATCTAAATATTTTCCGAGTTACAGCCTATCAAAGTTCCATTTTCTTCTTCTTACTTTTAAGATTTTTCAAATATTTCTTAACTAATCAAACTGATATTTGGTATATAGACTCAGCTTGGTGATTTATATAATTCTGTTACAAAAATATTTCTCTACTGTACCACCAGAGGGCACTTTATCTGAAACCCAAATTTTATTTTTCCCACATCTTTTATGTTTTGACAGATATTACAAAAGCGAACATGTCATTTTAAAGACAATAAACTACCAAACAAAAAGGATGCTCTTCATCCTAGTCGATAAACCTCACCGCTTAGTGGCAAATTAGAATAATTAAAGATTTTATTGTCATTAAATCAGTTTTGCAAATGGAAGCAAAAAATCAAGTTACCAGGGTTCAAATTGAGTTAAATCTGACAATAGCCTAATTGAAATATTATTAAAAATAATAAGATATCTAGTATTTGAATATTCTTGAGCCATTTCGTAAATAAGTATATTATACCATTTTAATTTCAAGATTTGACTATTTATTTTTACTCACGTTACTAGACGTTACTAATACCGAAGAAAGTTTTACTTGTTATTTATTCTCTATCTGTCAAATAACATTTCCGTTAGGTTTTTTTATCATGGTAACTTGTTTTTTGTTTCCATTTAAAAAACTGCTGTAATGATAATAAAATCTTTGATTCTGCAAGGCTAGGACAACTACGGAATACATACATTTACTGACTAGATCGCATTCCGACGCCGATATTACAACATACCGTGGCTCGGTGTTTCGCCAGCCCCCCGTGCTACGGTCAGTAACGGAAGGAAATATGCGGAGCTCTAATTAGCAGTATTTAGGTTCCTAAAAGAAACTTCTCTGAACAAGTTTTGGAACTACAAAATAATAAATGCAACAGATGTGTAATCAAATCATGTACCGGCATTTCAAATACTGGTATTTTTCTATCGATATTGTACCCAATCGGTACTTCTAAATCGGCACGATACGATACACGAATACTGGTCCTTTTGGATGTATCGCACATCCCTTCACCCTGCACGTATGTGATAAGTGATCGGCGAACAGCTTCAACTCAAAAGCCGATTGTTGACATCGATGAATTTAAATAATCGAGTTATAGTTACTCGAGCGGCTTCAATAATCGAGTGATAACTCGAGTGATTTTTCACTCAGAATTCTGATGTAAGCATCGCAATTATTATTCGAGCGATTCTTCACTTCTTTCAGTTTCTATTCGATGATCATCAGCGCTTCCAATCATTGAGAACGTTTCCTTGAAACTTCCGACTATTTTCTAACAAGCAAGATAAAGATGAACAGATTCCGACCAGAATGGGAGTGGCTTTGCTTGCGGCGATCGAAAATCGAGTAAATAACTTGGTAGATAGCATAGAGAAAGCAAAAATAGGTAGGTAGTCTGTATCTTTCGTTGGCGTTAGGTGGATTATTATTCTATGCGTATACGAGCGACGATTTTCACTCAGACTGGCTCTAGTAATCGAGTGATGCCGATGATTTTAATAATCGAGTGATTTTTCACTCTAGTGATCCCAACACTAGTTGAGGCCGTCCAAACTGTTTGCAGGGCTGTTCACGGCAAGGTTTACGATGCGGTGTGGTTTAAATCTGTAGATACCCCAAAATAATATTTGCATTGTTGAAACATTAGCAATTTTGAATAAGCCATGAAAACGTGTTAATTAATTGAAATGTGAATTAACCAAGAAATATCAGATTTTATTTTACAAAACTTTATTTCTGATATCCTATCAAATGGCCTCTCTCAATGTACCTTTTACTAATAGACAGTTCTGATATCTCTAATAATATAATTAATACAGAAAACATTAATATTAACTCGTGAACACGTAAATTAAGGTTGTAACCCGTCAAAACTCTGAAACCTTATTTGTTTTACAATCAGCCGGTAAAACCGCGGAGATTTAAAGTTTAAATACAGTTTTAGTTAATTTAAGCTTGTTAAAACTGTAATCAAATTTAATGATACCACCACAGCCGGCAATATTTCCAGTAAGAATTTAGGTTTTGAATTTAAATTACCAGGAATGGTGTCCGGTAATTACGATCTAATTAGTATTGTTGTTGTTTGTACGGGGGTCATTTTAGTCGAAGTATTATTGAAATGTATGTTACTTATTTTTTAACTTATTCAGATAATCTGATTGACTGACATTTTGCCTCCGAGATAACAATAGTAGTATTATGGAGCTCCCTAACCTGAATGTATTTTAGCACTATGAGTATCACACAATTGGTTCGCATTTCCTAGAAAATATTTAAAAGAGATATTTTATTACCTAAGTAGCACCTATTTCTTCCAAAATATGAATTTTTATTACTTTGGGAAGGCATTTCCTGGAAATCGTCCTAAAAGCCGTGATTGTCATTGTAAAGATTAGGAGTTGGAGGTGTATAAAATACGAAAACTAAAATAATTTGTTTTAGTCATTCGAAAACATTCGATTTTGATTGGTGGTAAAACTGTGCTAAAAGTGCTTATAACAATATCATAATGTTAACTTGGTTTAATAGTAATCCCGATAACTTTTGTTAGCTTTCTAGTATGTTAATTTCCTTGGATAAGGGAAAAGGCATTTCTCAGAATCTTTCTGAAATATATCTCTCTACTTCGGAATTCCTGCACGGCATCAAGACAAGCCATGGGTTCCACACATATTTTGTAGAACTTTTGCTAAAAATACTTATGTGAAAAATTAACTACAATTAATATTTGTGGAGCATTTGTGCTGATTTTAAAGTAATTGCATTACTTATGGGGATGCAACAAGGCCATGCGAAGTATTGCCGCTTCCTCTGTTTATGAGATGGTCGCGATATAGTGAATCATTATGTTAAAAAAGACTGACTGCCAAGAACACCTTTTCAACCCGGGACTGAAAACATAGAGCGATCTCCTTTGGTGAATCTACACAAAATTCGTATACCACCTCTTCACGTCAAGTGAGATTTTATAAAAAATCTTTGTGAAAAAGTGAATCGCGAAGAGCAAGGATTAAAATATCTCCGAGCAAAGTTTCCTAAATTAAGTGAGGCTAAAATAAAAGAAGAAATAATTGTTGGTCGTCAAATCAACCAAATAGTGAAGGATGTCAATTTGGAGGATAAATTACACATGGTCGTAAAAAGGCGTGGGGATCAATGGTTGTAGTTTTGAAGAATTTCTTGAAAGGCTGACAACTACAAAATATTAGTGGAAGATATGTTGGAGGTATTCAGAGTGGATTGCAAGGTGTCACTAACAGTTTACATGATGCACTCGCATTTGGATTTTTTTTTCAACCACACCTGGGTGATGTCAGTAACGAACATGGAGAACGGCTCCATCAAGACATTTCAGGAATGGAAGTAGGACCCTGTCATGCTAGCAGACTATTGTTGGACTTTAAGGAGAGAAGCAGTCAATGTTATTTGTAAACAAAACTCTCAGAGTCAAAAGTATAATATGGATATATATATATATATATATATATATATATATATATATATATATATATACATATATATATATATATATATATATATATATATATATATATATATATATATATATATATATATATATATATAAATATATATATATATATATATATATATATATATATATATATATATATATATAT
Organism: Philopedon plagiatum; assembly: GCA_963971165.1. Taxonomy (NCBI): domain Eukaryota; kingdom Metazoa; phylum Arthropoda; class Insecta; order Coleoptera; family Curculionidae; genus Philopedon; species Philopedon plagiatum. The sequence continues at coordinate 21,599,332 of OZ020197.1, read as the reverse complement.
ATATATATATATATATATATATATATATATATATATATATCTGTAAAACAAGGGCTTCTTTCAAAATCAATTAAAATTAGAGTGTTTGCTTGTTACGTTTCTGCCAATTTTCTCTAATAGAGCTATTGTATATGCGACCTTTAAACTAGGTACTAGGCCATTCCACTGTTAAAAACGTGGAAATAATAAGCGCCACAGGCATTTATAACTAAGGAAAATAACAAACCCTTCAAGAAATATTTTTTTTGCCACTGACTTTTACACAGCCCGTCCGGAAAAAGTCTTCACAAACGGGATTTTTTTTTTATTTTATTAATACTAATACTCTTGCTAGTAAAGACGTCTAATTGGGTACCATATGCAATAAACAATATAAAATGTTACATAAAGTACACTGAAAACATATTTCACTTTTTACAAGCTTTTATTTAACTTCACTTGTTAGTTTGTTTGTACGTATATGTATGTATGTTTGTTTGTATGTTTAGGTCAACTATTGCAATCGGAATTTCGACTAGTTCTAATTAAACAAAAGCGGACTTGTACAAGTCCGGTGGCAATGCAATATAGTATATTTAATATGGTTCTAAATCCAATATGGCGGACGCTCCAAGATGGCGGATTACCTTTTTCTTTACAATCCCCTTGCTATGGGTATCAAATGAAAGGGTTTTACGAGTAGAATACGATAAGCTATGTGACGCCATTATAAACCCAATATGGCGGACGCCACAAGATGACGGATTACCCTTTTCTTCAACGTTCCCTTGATATGGGTATCAAATGAAAGGGTTTGACGAGTAAAATACGATAATCTATGTGGCGTCATTCCAAACTTAATATGGCGGATGCCTCAAGATGGCGGATTACCCTTTTCTTCACAACCCCCTTGACTAAAACTATAACAACAAACAAACGAATAATAGGGTTTAACAAGTAGAATACGATAAGCTGTGTATTGTTCGTAGATGCCTACGTTATATAAGCAAAACCCTGTGCAAAATATCACGTTTTTAGGCCCAGAGGTGTGGGCTGTGTGTTGATATGTCAGTCAATCAGTCGGTCAGTCAGATTCTTCTTTTATATATAGACATTAGGCAGCTATCACCTACTTTTTTTGTTTCTTTGAGAACGAAACCCGAAAGAAGGTCTTGGTACCCTAAAAACTATTAATATTTTTAATTAGTGGATGAATTATAGGCAATAAATGCTCTCTGAGGAGCCGGACATCCCTTTTGTATAACAAAAGTCGCTGGTATATTAGATTTGTTGTAGTATTTTGTTGGTTTTAAGCGCAAAGGCTTCTATTATTTTTAAATATTTTTTATAAGAGTAGAGTAGTACCCAATTCAAAGTGCTTTTCAGTGTTAACCCGCCACAATCATTTTAGTTATTTTACGTGCTTTACTATATCCCTATACCTTTCCAAAAAATTATAGCGGACATTTTTAGTCAAAAATTGGTTAATAACATTTTTTTGTGTAAACTACGCACGTTTCAGCTATAAAAACGTCAGAGAATTAGAAAAGAGTAATGGTATCGGTCACGCTAGCAAAAATGTTCGAATTAAAGTGGCCATGCTATAATTTACAAGATAAATACGATATACAGAGAATATTTTAAGCAAGTCTTTTATTATCTGCTTTTATTTTAATTAATTTGTTAGTAGATTTTATCGCACAATTAAAAAAAGCAATAGTTATATAGAATGAAAGAAGAATGATATAGATAATCTAGAACTAATATATAGATATTACCTAGGTTGTTATGAGACGAATGCTAGCGTTATTTGCTGTGTTATCTAAAATCTGTATGGCGGAAACCAAATGTCATAAATCATTATTGGTTGTTTTATCTTTCGGAGAATTCCACGTTGAAGTATTATTTATTATATTTGATATATTACTACAATTTATTGAATAATGTGGATCCCCTTGGTACCACACTATAGCTGTCATTGCACACTATTGCTGATCTAAAGCCTCAAGGCGTTAAAACTTCTATTTAGTTTCATAATAATCATATAGTTTTTATTAAATCACAACTATACTAATGAATTTAGGTAAATTTTCATTTACAATTATTCTCGAAACAGTTTATTTATTTTTTTAATACTAGAAGAAGAATGTAAACATAAAAGGGTATTTCCTTCCAAAATAAAATTATAGCAACGTCACAGCTTATGTTAGGTACATAAAAGGGTACATGGGTCTGCGTCAGGTTTCGGAAATTTCAGGAAATATTAGAAGTGTTCGATTAAAGCCGGAAAAAAGTATCGTGTGTCTTTAGATCATCCAATATCATATATTATATGTTTTAAACCATTAGATAACACCCTGTATAATAATTGCTGCCCCACACTCCACTTCAGAGGCCAAACTTCATATTTTACTTTCCAGTTCTTGCCTAAATTGAAAGTCTCACGTAGGAACGTTTACTATGCGTTAAACCCAACCTTTGTAGAAAAGCAGCATCTTCGTATAGCTCTTTATGTTTTCGGAAGTGAAATGTATATCTTTTAGAAAAATTGAAATTTATGCTAGAGTTAGAGGAGAGCGCGTTGCATAAAATTTGTCTGGGAATGTTACATTTGCAGTCTTTTAAAGTTTTACGGTTCAGAGCGCTTTTCATATTAATATTTCTTGTGTTACAGGAAAAAGTATTATTTAGGTTTTAACAAATTGGACGACTTATAGTTAGGGCTGGGCGATTATTGAAAAAGATAATCGACTTTCGATTAATTGAAATAATCGATTATTTCCGATTAATCGATTAATCTAAATCAATCGATTAATCGAAAAATCGATTAATCGATTAATCGATTAATCGAAATTAATCGAAAAATCGATTAATCGAGAAAATCGATTAATCGAACTATATCGATTATTGAACTAGTCGAAATTATGTCATTACTAATGACATAATGAATGCGACTCCAGCGCTTACCACTTGCCTACCTTGAACACAATTCCGACGGGCGATTTAAGTTTTAGACCCTTAAAGGAGCGCGGATCGAAAAGCATCAAATTATTTCGTTGAATACGTGTTTCATAGATGAGTTACGAAAAATCGATTAATCGAAAAATCGGTTAATCGATTAATCGAAAAATCGATTATTCGCAAAGTCGATTAATCGATTAATCGAAAAATCGATTAATCGAAAAATCGATTAATCGAAAAATCTATTAATCGAAAAGTCCATTAATCGATTAATCGAAAAATCGATTAATCGATTTTAAAATTTTTTGTAATCGTTCAATCGATTAATCGATTAATCGGTTAATAATCGATTAATCGGTTATTTTGCCCACCCCTACTTATAATACAGGAATAGTTAACATTTATTTTTTCCCTCAGAACGGGACGTAAACCGTTTTTTACCAAAAAAAAGTAGATAAAAGAAAAACACATTATCCATAATAAATTTTATTATTAATTTTAATAAATAATGCACGACATGAAAGTATCCGTTATTTCTGCAGTATTATATTTTTCTGAGTAACAAGTTCTCTTTAATATATCAGGTGATGATTTTAAGTAAGTGTGAAATTCTTGGCACGTTTTATCAATATTTCACAAGTTTTGCTTTCAAATTGATGTCGCGTTTGGAAAACATTTTGGCGCCCCAAAACTTTCCTTGGAGACAACGGGATAGAGTACCGAAAAACGAGACAGTCCCGTTCGCATATTTACAGATGCTAGCATGTGTTGACACCAGGGTGTTGAAATCAGCGAGGGTTTGGAAAAACAGTACATTTACAATTGCTAGCAGATTTGGACACCAGAGGCGATCATAGTGTTGAAACCAGTTTTAGATAACCTGAGCAATAGATAACCTTTTTCCATGATTGTGCCTGTACGGAAAATAACAATAAAACGTTGTTGGAATATTGAAAAAAAATATTTATTAAAGCAAACGAACAAAATAAAAATAAAATATTAGGTTAATGAGCAGATCCATGCCCTTCAGCATTAGGCTGGTTTTGTGAGATGTTAAGATGAATAAGAAATAAAAGCTAACCCAGATCGGCCCTACAAGGTGCAGAAATTAAAATTGCATAATAGTCGTGAAATACGCTCTCGGACAGGTTTGCTCAGTTTTAGGTTTCATCAGTATCTCTTTTAATAAAATGTCGGGTGTATGCGGTGCTGCCAAAATTTTATACCAATACGAATCGCGCAGTCGCAGTAAAAAAAACTCGGCAAAGATAAAAAATTTAAAAAATATACTGATGAAACCTAAAACTGAACGAACCTGTCCGAGAACGTATTTTACAACTCTATGGCCACAAGCAGAAATTATATTATTTCTAAGAACAGCTTTAATGCCAAAATTTCACAAAAAATAATTAAATAGTAACGGAGCCCTAACCCGTTGCCAATACACCTTTTTTGTTTCTCTACAGAAATATTGTTAAAAAAATATAAATTGTTATTCTCGGGGGGCTCTAAATTCGAGACTTTCTTGAGACCAGTACCGAGTACCTGACATGCTGGGATTCTATTAACATTTCCACTTAAAATTTGATCGCCCCCCATAAATAAAAATCTAGTCTTTTCGCTGCATCTCCCTCTTCCTATCTTTGGCTAAAGTAGGGTTTGAACAGAAATAATTTATTTTCTTTCAAGATCATCTGAATAATGATTTTTTCACAGCTTCTAGAAGATATTTAGCATTTCTTAGGGACATCACAGGAGTTCTCTAACAGACTGAAGAACTAAAACTGTGGCAGCATCTTTTTGGTCATATTTCTTCTTCTTGATGAAACCTAAAACTGAGCAAACCTGTCCGAGAGCGTATTTCACGACTATTATGCAATTTTAATTTCTGCACCTTGTAGGGCCGATCTGGGTTAGCTTTTATTTCTTATTCATCTTAACATCTCACACAACCAGCCTAATGCTGAAGGGCATGGATCTGCTCATTAACCTAATATTTTATTTTTATTTTGTTCGTTTGCTTTAACAAAGATATTTTTTCAATATTCCAACAACGTTTTATTGTTATTTTCCGTACAGGCACAATCATGGAAAAAGGTTATCTACTGCTCAGGTTATCTAAAACTGGTTTCAACACTATGATCGCCTCTGGTGTCCAAATCTGCTAGCATTTGTAAATGTACTGTTTTTCCAAACCCTCGCTGATTTCAACACCCTGGTGTCAACACTTGTTAGCATCTGTAAATATGCGTCCCGTTTATAACGGGACGGATGGTCACGTTACACATACCTGATGAGTCTATATTCCCTCCAGCGGGCGCCCAGCGGTACTCCATGCCATATTTTTGCACTTACTAGATTTCCATTACCTCTATTAACTGCACGCCAGATAAGTACTGCTCGAATTCTGCGCTCGCTTACTAAAAACTATGCGAACGAAGCGATTTTTCTGCATATTCTAAAAATTAGTGCCGCACTCTGAAAAATATCGGAAGGGTTGTAAAAATGACCTCAGATCGTGGTTTTTGACGAACTTTATTATATAAAAAATGATAATGTAAAATTATCTTCTTCCAAAGATCAGAAGGAAGCATTTATAGTGAAACAAGTAGAAACTACAAAACTGTATCTGAATGTGGTTAGAGATTATTAGGCATATTTTCCAAAATGCGTAAATATTTAAAAATATAATTGTCGGCAAACTAAAACTCTGCATTTTAGTTACAAAAATCAGGAATTCTGCAAATGGCTAAATGACTCTGTAAAGCTCTGCATATTGCAGAATATTCTGCAGATCTGGCATTACTGACTGCACGGCACTATCGCTTGAGATAATATGCTTTATCTACGACTAATGTATAATGTAAGTATTATAGTTGTAGTTTTCGCAATATAATGCCACCTATTAATCCCTTAGGGAATAATGACAAGGGATTAATAGTCCTTATTCCGGCTCCAATCACAAAATTTCTCAAATCAAATAATACCATGGAAACAAAATACACCAAGTCAAAAGTGTCACTGTCAAACGCGTAGTGTTTATGTATTCGTATTGGGATGGATGAAAATGAAGAGGCTTTTACTTGTACACCTCCAGAAATTGTACAACTAGCTACAGCAACAACATCTACCTTAATACCGGAAACATCGAAATCTATTTATAATAAAACATACGCAAACTTCAACGAATGGCGTCTTCGAAATAACACAAATTCATTTTCCGAAAATGTTCTACTAGCCTATTTCGCTGAACTAAGTGCAAAATACAAACCATCTTCATTATGGTCATTTTATTCAATAATTAAATCTATGTTAAGAATAAACCATGACGTTGATCTGGAAAAATATGGAAAACTACGAGCGTTTTTAAAAAGAAAATCTGAAGGATTTCAAGCAAAGAAATCTTCCACTCTGACCTCGAAAGAAATTAAGACATTTATTGACAAAGCTCCTGATGAAGTTTTTCTTTTGTACTATTACTAATTTTAATGTTATTGACAAATAAAGTTGTTCATTAAAAATCTCAAATTAATAAATTAGTCGTAGATAAAGTAGAGTATACTACTCACAATAATGGCTATTATTACCTCAGAATATTTACTCCCTCGCCGCTTACGCGGCTCGGTTCGTAAATATTCCTCGGGAATAATAGCTATCATTATTGACTCGTGGTATAATCTACTATTATTGGCTACATCTGACAGCACATGCCAAAGGGCGCATATTGATTTCGGATTTGTATTAGTGTAAACTGAGACGTCAGAGTTAGAATTACCCATTTATGGTACTATGTGCAGCAACGCGCCCTGTCATGTAAGTAATATTACTTATTATTCATTTATAGTCATGTATTGATTTTAATATCAGTACTGTCTCTTTCTACTTGCGGCACTCCATAGCGCGCCCTCTCGCGTAACCTGGAAAAGCGCGTACGCCGCGCCGGAAGGTTAAAAGAGTTTCTAGATATTCATATACATAAGTATTTACATAATTTTATCGATTACTTAGACTGCCAGTCTAAATTTAATTCCAATTATGAAATGTTTAAATTGCTTTACAGGAAGTCATTAGTTGCAGTCAGCGAATTATTTGTACTTTTAGATAAGTCGCTTAAGTATAAAAAATATTTACCAGATTACAAATCACATTAAAAGATTTCGCTATTATAATGTCAATGTTCAAATAAATAGTTCTGAGATTAATGGACTTGCAAATTTTGGAAAATTTTACTGTCCAATAATTGTTTGTATTATTTTAAATATAACTGATTTGATTTTGGACCTATTATCAAGAGATAATGTTGGACGTTGCAGTTGTTAAAAACATTGATTTATTCAGAAAACTTTGAAATATTAATGCAAAACAACCCTTTATAAATAAAAGTGGAATTAAGATATTATTTATGACTATATGCCGAAAATGTATTTTTTACGAAAGTAGTGTTTTTTTATTCCAAAAGGCCAAAGAAAGTGGATGTAAAATTGAGAAAAATAAATAAAAAATTCTAACGAAGTGTTTTCTTGCCCATCCTCGTCTTCATCAATGATGCTGTCATCTGCTAAATCGTTATCACCACGTTTAGTAGTAAACAGCGATCTATAGGAATGGTGGTAAAAATCTGGAATTACTCGCTGATCGCATAAAGATTGGACGCTTTCTTTTTTCTCATCCACCGCGAAAGGTTTCATATTAAGTTTTTAAAACCATTGAGCTGCTAATATGTTGTACCCTATATACTTTTGTTTCCACTTTGGTTTTGCGATAAACTGAAATCTTTATAATTCCCCTGGTAGGAATCTTTGTAGTAGATTGTATTAGATACAATCTTCTGAGCTTTGATTTGCATCCAAGAAACTTTATTGTTGTCGACGTCCGTATTTAAATTTTCGTAAGGTATTAATTTTTGTTTCAAGTCTTCGACATCCAGCATATCTTTGTAACTCAAATTTTTTACTTTTAGGGGATATTTTTTACCGGCCGATTTTATTAGTGTTGACCATTCAAGTGGTGAATAGATTGAAATCCCATTTTTTGCTCTTTCCATCATGCTGTGCAATCAATCTCCATTTGTGTATGCCCAGTTTCCAAAAATTTTAGGTAAGTTTCTTTTGTTGGTAATGTGATAACGTCATACAATAATAAGGAAGCCATGTACCGGCTGCAGTACGGATTGCGTCACCATCAGTTTCATTCCAAATACAACATATTATGCTCTTTTCCCCGGACTGGTCATTTTCTGTTAAGTTGTAAGGGCACATTTTCTGTGTGTAGTAGAAAAAAGAAACATTTGGAAAAAAAAGAAACAGCTTGCAAATCCAACGTAAATAATAATAATAATAATAATAATAATAAATAGCCTTTATTTAATATTCATAATAACAATACACAAAGTAATGGAAACGGGTGGCGAGATCTAGCACAGCTACTCACCTAACCACCCTACAAGAAGAGAGAAATTCACATAGAATAAAGTAAAAACAAAAAAAGAGAAAAACAGATTAGTAGGTAATCCTTAACACGCATATACTTAGTAAAAAAAACCACAAAGAGATTAAAGGTAAAAATATGAAAATCATGAACTCAACGCAAAAATATAATTTAGTACCAATGAAAAGAAAAAACAGCATATTAGAAGATCCTAAATTGAGAAGTGATTATACATAAAAAATTAAAAGGAAAAAAAAACAGAAAAATGAAAAACGGTTTTTAGTGCGGCAATCACCTGGGACCTGCGATCTCTGTGGGCAGTGGCAAGAATTAAGCAGATCAATTGTTCAAAAAGGGCGGAGTGATCGGAGGGAATGGTGCTACTGAGCAGATGTCCGAATATATTTTTTAAAATGTTTCTTAAACATGTCAACACTTAAACAGTCCTTAACATTCGCTGGTATATTATTAAAATATTTTACAGCATTGTAACTGAATGAGCGCTGAAATACGGCAGTTCTGTGTCTGGGGACAGAGAATAGATCACCATGGCGTGTCCGTCTCCCATGTATATCAGAGACCCTAACAAGTTTGTCAGACAGATACCTCGGCAGCTGCGTCTCTCTTATTTTAAACACCAATGTACACAAGTGCATAACAAATCTTTGTTCCAATTTTAGCCAACCAGAATCCAAGAAACCTGGCGTGATATGGTCGAATTTTACAATTTCGTAGCAAAACCTCAGGCAGCCAGTCTGAAGCTTCTGCAAACTATACTTATCCTTGAGCAACAATGCTGGCCAAAATAGTACATCAATGAATTATAGGCAGGGTCATTCGAAGCTTTAATTTTATTTAATTCTATTTCCGCTCTGGCTTGATATTTAATTTTTTATGTGCAACTGATAATTATCTTGTTCTCTGGTTTTTCTATCCCCTTCGTTTGCAGGTATCTTTTTAGCAGATATGTTTCTTTGGCTTAAAACAATTTCAATAGTGGGCGTTAAATATTTTACTGGAAGTAGCAAATTTCACTTCAACAGGTTTCGTTTTTTTTTTGCAATACTCTCTGTATAGTTGATACATTTTGCTGATTGATAGCTCAGGATTTAGAAAATTATCATCTTAATTCGTGGGAATGATTCAGTATGTGCTTGTACTTCCTGTACACCGATGCGACGTCTGATAGTTCATGGTTTGGGGGAGGCTTTCCATACAAATCATCTCCAATAAATATGGAGATTGTGACCACCCTTACTTCTCTTAGCATGCCACGAGGATTTATATAGAGAGGTATCTCGCTAGTTCTCGGTTGCAAGATTTTCGAATGCTTATGTACTGTATGGATGCCGCTAGCCTTTAAACAGTGGAGAAGTGCCAGGTTCACATGATTTTATTTAATCCACCAGTACCAACCTACCTACCTATCAACCAAAGCCATGAAAATGATAATCTCTTCCTCGTAACTCCCAATGGAAACTCTGAAGTAGCGAGGGACGCTTCCTCAACTAAGCCACCTAGATTGATCGTCCTACAATAATTTATATTCTATTCTTTTTTTTCTCTTTTTTTTTTGACGCCCAAAAGGAATCCGGGTAATAAGAAGCGTTTTTCTTTGAAAATATGAAGTATATTAAGTAATTATTAAGATTTTAGGAAACCACCTAAAGATTACTTAATTTAATTAGTGATTTGAAAATATAAAGTATATCAATTATTAAGATTTTAGGTAACAACCTACAGATTAATTTAATTAGTGATTATTTATACTGCTCATTTATAATAATGGTCAGTAGGCTTATGTTTAACTTCTGGTGTATTTTTTTTTGAACCAAAATTACACGAGGAAGGTAAGACAATACCTAACAATTAAACTACACATCATAAACCTGTAAAGCATAGCATATTCGTGAAAGTATTACTTTGATACCAAAAAAAAAAAGATTTACACGAGAATAAAACGACATAGGGTTATCAGGCGAAATAAGTCATCGTCCGCAGCTTACGTAAGCGTAGTAGAGGGGGAGAGAATTTTATTTACTAACGTAGGGCAATTTAAAATTTGATTTACCGAGTATTGTTCGTGAATAGATCACCTTCACGGTAGGCTATTTACAGAACTCAGATTTTCTTGGTTATTATCATTATTATTTTTTTGTTTTACGAATATACAAAGATCTAAAAGAGAACCAATTTTTGTTTTATGAATATAAAAAGATAAAAAAAAAGAACCAAATTTTGTTTTATGACTATAAAAAGGGATAAAAGAGAACCATGTCAGTCGTAAGTTGTTAATCCCCTCAAACGCGCGGATAATCTTCACCACACGACCGCGGGACAGTGTAGAGGTCGGAATTTTAACCCAGGATTGGCACCCTGAAATATTAAAAAAAAAATAAATGGAACGGACTTACTCAATCACTCTAATTCAAACCTCCTTAGATTAGTTGGGGGCTCCTATGATCAGTCGTTGATATCGCCATGATAACATCCAGACAACAAAGAAAATGACCGGTACCAGAAAATCCCTTAAAAGAACAAAATACCCAATAAATTCCATAAAATTCCATAGGGAGGGAATATTTACATTGCTAAACTAATGGACAAATACACTTAGAAAACCTACCTGTGGACTATCTCTCGGTCTGTAAAATCACGCCGATTTGGTGTAAAATGGCGGCTCTCGGTTAAGACGAATATTTATCCCGAACACACGGCTGTGTTTTCTCACACGAAACTAAATCTCAGGTTGGCTTGAACCACTTCAACGCAACCACCCAACTTTAAGAAAACACCGGTAAAACTAGAACTTTAACTCCCACAAACAAAGTGGATTACTAGAAAATCGTTTTGTCTTAGCTTTACAATCGTCTTATTTGAAAAGAAGCTCAGGTCCGGAAAAAGGAACCAAGCCTCCGGTAGGACTTCTGTCTGTCTCAAGAGAGCTTCCGCCAAGTAGATGTCGTAACGTTAACGTTATATGATCAACCACACAAATTATTTAACCCTATTCTGTTAAAACTGATAACCTTACTGATACTATCAATGACTGCTTGCCTACAACCACCTGTTGTAGTCAATTCAACCATTTATCCTATATTTAACATCCCTAAAATTAACCATTTAAAAATCTCCCGCGTCAACCCGTTATTCAGCGGGGTTGCTAGAGAACCCTAATTCTAGATGCCGGCAGGCAACTCAACAAAATGACACCTTCTAGGCACCCTTGCCGATTAGTGCAACTTTTACCAACGATACTGACGTTATCAGTTCATCTCCTGTTCGGACCTAAACAATAACCCACCTTACCTAAACATGCATAACCCAAAATTTGTAAAACAGCCCGGGTAGGTTACAAAATAATCGTCTATCTCGCATCTTTCCTTTAAGATCCCCGATATTCCCAAGTTAAAATGTCCAACGCCACTCGAAGAGCCACTTCCGATAACAAAGCCGGAAACTTGGCAACGTGTGGACTGACCGCCGACCTTCGTGCGAAATGACAAGTAACCTCGAAAATGGCCACCCAAAACACCGGTATTGGTAGTTTCAATGAAAGTTATTAAATTTTGCAGTGTCTGTCCAACTTAATGTAACAAAACTTAGAGGATTATAAACTTCCAACATTAATTCAAGTGTAGACAGTGTTTGTGACTCGAAGTATTAAAGGATGCTGCCGAATAAATGCTTACACTTGGTAGTGGTCATGTCAACAAGATTTTAATTGCTATTTTTGGGGCATTTCCGATACTTGTCGGTGAGTAAAGTTTAAAATATAAGAGAATACCGTTGTCTAATTTGAGTTGCTTTTGTGAATTCCCTCACAATAACAAGAAAACCCATTAGTAAAATTAGGTTGTTTATTTACACTAACATTGCCTTGCCCTCTATTGTCTTAAACGATATTTATCCTTGTAACGACGAACCAGAACGTTACAAGATTCTTCATCAAGCCGTTTACTTTCGGCTACAAAAATTGTTCTTTAACCAACATCGAGGGTCTTCAAAAAGAAATTCTTGCATACTTTCATATTTTCCATTGTTCCCTTTTTAAAGAAATGGCTAACGTATGTAAACTGATGTCAACTATTTTGAGATGATGTTTTTTGTCCACCAAAGCACATCTGACACATAAAGTCTCTTTCTCTTGTGTAGGAGCCAATAGAGCAATAATTGCCATGCAAAACTCTTCTTTCTTCCTCAGAAAACTTTTTTGTACATTTCATTTTACACCCAGAAGTCAGTATGCTTTACCATTTGGTTTGGCGTTAAATTTCATTTGGAGTTGACATATTATTTTCCCTTGTTACTTAGAAATTGTCGTTTATTCTTATTATGCCAGTGTCTCTCGACAACTCTGAATACAAAGTAACCAAAATATCCATAAGAAATCCGCACTTCGTGTTACCCGAGTGGCAGTCTCTACTAATTGATTCGAAGACTAGCATTGTCATTTACATTTACTAATTGACATAAATTGTATTTATTTAGAAAACGATTAGTTAGTGCATACCAGTTACTATTTGATTTTGATCTATCACTATTTAGGTCACCGCCAAACAGAATGTAGTCAAAAGAGGGCGAAAAGTCCACCATGACATTTTCAAGGTCGACGAAGCACGGAAGGAGATTAACATTGCGCTGGTCTGGGGATGTGCAAGCTAAAACTTAATAAATTTAAGATCAGACCTGACATAAAAGGCCATGTCGCCACCAGGGCCATGCCTATCCAATCTAACCAAATTGTAACTATTAATGTTTAAGCAGCCATCAGAAATACCATTGTGAAGCCATGTTTCTGAAAGCCCTATAACATCATACTGCTCCGCCGTTAAAAGTTCAGAAAATTCATTAAATTTAGATGTAATTGAACGTACATTGAAGTACACAAAACTCTCGTCATTCCCCGTACTCCCTATTCTATTCAGTTTTGAATTATTATTAGGTACAATTATACAGAAAAAAAATTAAACCTTATCTTATTGCGTAACGTAACATTCCATAGTTATATTTGAGTTACACTCGAACTCAGTGTAATATATTTATTGTTGAAATACCTAAAAATGCTAATGTTGCACTGAATTACACAACATTATATTTTAATTATTATTTAAAAGTAATTAACGATATATAATTTTCACTGACCTTTGTTCACGCAAAAAATTAATCTGAACGTAAATCAACAAAGTATATCGGGTTCCAAAGGTCAATACACCAGACAACACTTATTATTAAGGACGCTACAGTACACCGTTTAAGAAAAAAAATTTGCAGAAAGAATCAACAGATTGGGCGTTAAATCGGACCGAATCTCTTTGGAATCAATGATCAGGTATAGGCTTTTGATATACTATTCTATTTTGGAGATCGCAAAACTTCCAGAAAGGTGACAACAAGGTTAACAACTGATCTTTATTCGTCAGAAAAAAATCCCATCCTCCATACTGAACAAAAATACCTAAAAAATAAACAAGCCAGATAGTACCTATTGATGTACATGTATTGTGAGTGCATTCACTACTATAACATTGAATGTTTTCGTTTGATCTTTATTCTCGTATTATTTGACATATTTGTCAATTTTATCACCTAGTAGGTCCTTTTTTCCCTTTAAAAATTAGCTGATTACAGGTCGCTTCCTTAATTTGAGCCGCCTACTGTATTGTAGAGCGTTGTTGAGTCAAACATTATTGCATCCGTGCTTATCTGACTTTGACAGATGTCTTCGTATATTAACCCCATAATATGTCGTATCACTTACCTCGTCAGGCCTAGGCTCGTGCGCAAGGACGTAACCGACGTGTGTGAGAGATGATTAGCGGCGCGTTCAAGTCAAAGCACGGCATGAACTGCTGCTAGCAGCTCGGATTTCTTAAGCAAATAGAAAGACTTACCTGACGTGTGTACACAAAACCAACTTTTGTACTTGCCTGTTCAGTGTTCATATATACTTAATATCAGCTAAGATTTTAATGGCGGCCGTTAAAACATGTCTAAATATTTTCCAACTTATAGTTTAAACGTTCCTTAATTTAGAAAAAGCCCCGCCGACACAGAATGGTCATATATTTACATGTATGCGATGAAAATACATATTCCGCATCTAATCCTTGCAGCCGAAAAGCGTCAACAGTTGGAATATGTGCAGCACTTTATATGCCGTATAAATGGGCAACCTTTCCTTAGGCTTTTGCACCGGCATATCTCTTTGCAGCAGTATTCAACCCGTCTGGTCTATTCCGCGTTCCTTCGCTATTTACAGAGCCGTCCGATTTTTATTTATGACGTGTGAAATCAAAGTTTGTTTTGACGAATATTGTTGTTGCTTTTCGGTGGTTTCAGAAAGCATGTTGCTATTAATTTGTGCGTATTAGACATTTTGGTAGTATATTGTTGGACTTTGTGTATCTGTAAAGTGTTTCTTTTTATTGAAAAGTAAGTGGGTAAACATATTTTATTTGTTTAATAATTATCTAGACGAATATTAACCCAAAATTAATTAATGTTATAGGAATTATATGTTTTGCGACGTAAATTAAAAATCTTAACGAGTAGTTTAGTTGAAAAGATTATAGTTTTTTTTTTAATTACCATATTTTTTAGAGGTTATGTTCATCACGAAAAGACTATAATCGAAGACAATCTGGCCCATGTAAAGCACCTCCCCTCCGACGCGCTGAAAATGACGCGTCTTGTTCTATTACTTTTGACTATATTTAGCACACTATATTCAGCTATGTAATGTACGCCTCAAATTACATAATTCCAGAAAAAACTGGTTATCTGTGGAGAGGTGTGTTTACTTTTTATTAACATTTTTAGATATTATTAATTTATAATTGATCACGATTACTGCACTCCTGAGACATCCAGGTCAAGTAGTGAGGATATGGTAACTTTAAATTTGTTTTTATTGAATATTTGATATTGACATGATGAAAACTTTACATTTATATTAGTTACTTTTATATATGTATGCAATACATTTGTATCATTGATTTATCTAAAAAACCTCATTTGTGATAAATATTGCCGCATTTAAAAGAGATCAGTAACTCCTTTAAAAAAAATTCAAAAACTTTTACATTTGAATCGGAATTGAGTCTTGCTAATTTAAAATGTTTAAAACTGGAGGTTTGAAGAGCTTTAAATACAAGTCAAGGGTGTAAATAGCATTTTTTTAGGGAAGAGGGTTGAAGTTGTTAAAATGCTACCGGGGGGAAGCGGGTGATCTAAATAATAATTTAACGGTGTTTGAAAAATTTAGATATCTGGAGGCTTTCTGCATGGAAATAAGCTGGCCCAAGAATTTGTGCGCAACGTTTATAAGTAGTTTGCCCACGAACATCAGGAATTAGGCCCTATCCAAGTAATTAATAATATTATTATGTTATGAGTTATTTATGACTATAGGTATATTAAGGGAATTTATCCAGGAGATAGCCCAGTATTTCGAACTAATAATATTACTAACTTAATTTGGTTTTGCCTATTTAGCAACGCAAGTAGAGAAACTAAAATTAATTTAAACTTAAACAAAGAAATAGCTGCATATGGACACAAATATTAAGCGTGCAAATCTTATTTATTAAACACATAATTGTATCTATTTATTTAAAAATGATATTTTAGAAGACAGCCAAGGCCTTACAAATTTTGGTGCAGTTTCAAATGAAGTACTGAAATGGCCCCACTGAGAATTCTCTAAATGTTAGTCGAAAGCACAAACGGCATGTTACAAAATGTAATTTACAAATTGACGTTATAAAGTTTAGGAAAATTCAATATTATTAGGCAGGCAGGGGATCTGCGAAAAACAACCGGCAATGGGTCTACAGAAAAAAAAATTGAGGACCATTGATTTAAACTTGTTCATAGTTCTAGTGCAATTGTTCTTTTATATTTCTACACATACGTTGTAAATAAATTAATTTCAGCAATATCCTGTTCCACTATTTAAACAGTCATAAATTATGATAAAAAATGTGAAGTCCGGCCCTGACCAAAGTTCAAGTTGTGTAAACAGAATGCTACTAGAAATGGCATATGTCAACGGCCGCCATTAAGATTTTAGCTGATACTGAGTATACGTATTAACATTTGCATGACTGTGTGTTGCTTGTCATATACATAGTCATGCTAAAGTTAAGACTTACCTGCACATATCTAGGCGCGTGTAGATAAGTGGCGTACCTAGAGGGGGCTAAGGGGACCTTAGTTTATGGCGCCCCTAGGGCTTCTTTGTTTTATAGAGCATTTTGTCATACTTTCATGCAAATTCACCCCCATGGTGAATTGCCCTCCCCCTGCCCCAAAATGCTAGGTACTACCCTACTGGTGTAGGGGATGACAAGCGGTGGGTTTAGGCCAAGGCACGGCATAAACTTACCCGACATGTCGTATATGCAAAACCAGCTTTTGCTGATGCACTTGCCGGTTTAGGTTAACACCAGCATGACTATGGGTATGGGAGATTAAATTTGCATAAGTAAAAGTAAATTAAATTGATTCTTGTTGTTCTTGATTTTAATTATTTTTTTTTCTTAAATTCCCAAACGCAGCTTATATAAAGGCGTACCTTTGCCTATGGTTAAATTTTCAATAAGTTAACAAATTGTTTCGAGTACGGTATTCGATACTGACAAATTAATAAGTGTACAAGTAACAACTGAATAATGGAGGTCGACTAGAAATAATTAATGATATTTCCTTTTTAGAAAACATCTTATTTCTAAAATTTTCGTAAAATTTTACATTCGATTCAGTAATTCTGTTATCAGTTCCACTAAATCCGAGAGAGAAATTATTATGATAAAGATCGAACCTGGCACTTATAAAAATATTACACTTTGTTGCACAATATTGTATGAATTTTTACTAAAACCAATTTTATTCAATTTGTAAACAAACTATTGATATAATTTGCCACAACTTTTAAGTTTTTTTAGATATGTATTTTGGAAAAATTAAAATTTTTACAGGAGAAATTTTAAATGCAATTTTTGAATATTTACACATTATGCTTACTAACTAATTCTGTTTTGCTGTCGCTATCTACACAATCTAGACTATTATGAGAGATTATGAGCGTTTGAATGTTATCTATGTGAAAATATATACCTTCAGTTTTAATTGTATGTTGAATGAGATTTTTCCAACTTTCTGCAGAAGCAGAATCTATACATTTTTTAATCAATTCTCTAACGCTGGTACTAAGAGTCGGTGAAGTGTTTCCAGCTCTTATTTTTACGTGACTCCATGCTGAATTCAATTAAAAATACAATAATATGGGAGAAAACGCAAAACCCAATCACACCCATTCTTGCCGCAAAGGTGTCACACACATTTTCTTTCTAATTATTAAATGCTTTTAGAACCTCCAGCAACACACAATTTTAGTGAAAATTTTCGAAATATATGTTGTTTCCTAACATATAGTTTCGATTTTCTGAGGTAGTATTACTAGAGCTAGAAACTTTGTTTGTTTGTCAACTATGATAACTGGCATTGTCCATTACAATACCATGCACTCTTCCTTGGTATAGTACGAAAAAGACGACCTTTAAACCATTTTTAAAAATTCTGCAATGGTATCTTCATGGTAGTCTGATGAACCTGAATCTTTTATATTCTTGGAAGATAACCTCAAAGTATTTGGAATCCAATCATTATGCACTGAACCAATGTTTAAAATCGTTTTTCTTTTTCCCTTATTTAATAGAGCAATCGTTTGACAACTTTGTGCCCCACCAGCAGTCCACCTAGACGATTTTTAAAGTATCTTGAGTATCATGCCTTGTCTCAACTATGTGTATATTGGGCGATTTTCTGATCTGTATATGCCATTAATATGTCTATTATTAATGATCCGATGTGAGAACCCCATTTGTGATAGAACTCTCCACTCCCCGTAAGCTTGCTTTGCTACCGAACATAATGGCTTCATCTTTGATAAGCCTCTTATTTAGTGATTCCAGCGTAAGCACAACTTGTTCTTAATACATGGCATAGATTTTCCTCCGAATCGCTTCGTTTCTTTATTTGCTGTACGGGGTTAACCACAAAATCTATCACTGTAGATAAGGGCGTTTTAGTTAATAAAGTGGCACTTGCGTAAAGCGACTGCTAATTAAAATAACATCTAAATTATTTAATTATTAATTATATAATAATTTATTATAATTATCTTCGCGTCGGGCGATTTATGTTTCCTTTGAACTTTAACACTTCTGCTAGAAACCCCACTGTTAACAACACTTTCCCATTGTGACCACTTTGTTTGAATACTCATCAGTAAACGAACTTGCGAATTTAATCTTACAACTGCAATACGCAGGGTGAATACAAATACTACGCAAGGAAATAAATTACAGGTAAAATTTAAATATCCTAATGATATAATTAAAATGTTGGGTTCCAAATCTGCACTAA
This sequence comes from Philopedon plagiatum, assembly GCA_963971165.1. Taxonomy (NCBI): domain Eukaryota; kingdom Metazoa; phylum Arthropoda; class Insecta; order Coleoptera; family Curculionidae; genus Philopedon; species Philopedon plagiatum. Next base: position 21,580,534 of record OZ020197.1, on the reverse strand, counting down.
TTACTTGAAAATTTAAAAAGTTTTAGGACATTAGGTAACAAAAAGTTTTACTGCAGTTAATAGATCTACGGTATATTTTGAAATGAACTATATTACCCGAGAAAAATTTTTTTATATACGCCTGAGCATATAAGAAATATTGAATAATTATAGAACCCATATGACTCCCTAGGAAGGTCATCCACCCAGTGCGCAACAAAAGAAAGCTTGGAAATCTTTCTTTTTTAAAAGCAAGGGAAAATGGTATAATATTACACACCACAGAGGTTCCGTCTAGGTGTCTTAATTATTGCAATTAATATTTTTAGAAAATTTATAACTGAAAATGCATTTTTATACTTAAAAATCATTCAACATTCTTCATTTCAGTTACCTAATAATAGGAAAAATATTTTTAAAAATCGCGCGCTAGATTATGAATTTGCGCATAAGACATAAAGTTTGTGAATTTTGGTGAAAAATTGATGTTTTGCAGTTTTACAAACAGACGCAATGTTGTATTAAAAATATATTCAAGGTCATTTTCATTGACAAATTTGTTCCTATGAGTAATTTTACATTGATCCAAAAACATTAGCATGCTCTTCGGCCATTTCGCAAAATTATTTTTGCTGAAATAACCCAGAACTCATCACGTAGAGGTGACTGCAGTTCGAGTTCCACCCACGCCCTTTCCAACCATCCAGCCATTTAGTACGAACTACAGTGAGCTAATTAAGTGGACTTAATGTAAGCTGTCGTCCCTTCCGATGATGGAGAGCTTAACAACAGAGAAATTTTTACGTGTCTGCAAAATTAACATCTGTGTGAGTTTGAATTTTGGAACTTTTCCTGCCATTCCCAAGCAGTTGAAAGATGCGTAAAACTTGTGAGAGTCAGCTTGAAAAGTGAGCAGAAATGGCTATATTAGAGCAACTTTGCGCTCAAGATCTTCGATGCCAAAATTCCACCAAAAATCCGATTTCAAGATAACACCCTTGACTGCAAGTGGTAAACCAACATAATTTACCACGTTCTTACGCGAACGGAAGACTAAACATAGGAATTTTTTCAACATTTTACTCTTTATTGGCATGCGAATACGTAACTTTTCCGCACTATTAGAATTAGATCAATAATTAATTTTTTTCGACCCACCCTAATGCCAACCTGACAGATCCCTGACAATAAATATTTTAAATTATGACCTATTGCTGGAACCAATGTGCACCCGTTTTTTTGTTTAATATAACCAAATGATGCTTGTCGTGCCAGCTATAAAGTGACCATGTTGAGTGTTGACTTAAAAATAAGAGCTCGTCCAATACAAAAAGTTCAGTGGTTATACGAGTACAATGGATAAAAAGATTTTGTACAGAAATTAGTCTTATACTTAGAAAGACCAGCAGTCTGACCAATAAGAATGAATGATCGACATTTTGTGATGGTGGTTTCTTTTTATCTTATTTATGTTCTCTAACAAAATAGTCAACTAATTGCTTCATTCAAGTTCAGATCTAACTATTACTGAAATTAAACAAAAAAGAAACAAACTATGTTTAATGCAAGATAAGATACCGTTGGTGTATATAAAGTAAAGAGATTTGTATGGGCGTAATACATATACCTAAAGTATCTGGTATTAATCACTGTAATCTACAAACCGAGTAGAAAATGTATAGCAAAATAACAGTTTGTACTTTTTTGTTGATGTACTTAATCAATAGCAGTTTGGCAGACGGAATGAAAAATGAGACTAATGGTATGTTTTGTATCAAATTGTTATTTTTGTTTTAAATGTAAAAGATTAATAATAGGGACTTTTTGCTACCACTTAGCACCAAACTTCAAACGCAAAAATCTCGGCCCTTGCTGGTCCTTAAAATAAGATTTTTAGCTCTCTGTACTTAAGAACGTTTGTTCTTAATAATATATGTGTGCGGGATGGAATATGCGATTAAAAATAAAAAGTTTTTGTTTTAATATGGATACTGTATATATAGTATTACTAAATTATACATGTTTTAGTTAACTATGTTAAGGATTTCAACTATACTTTGAAACTTAATAGCATTTTCTGAATTTTTGGTTGTTTCTTATTATCATCTCATTTTCATATATATTATATACAGTGTAAGTTTTTTAAAACCTGACATAGGCTAACTTTTTTATTTGAAGTGATAGACTAGTACTTCCAAAAGCAAAGTTGTATGAATTAACCTAACTAAGAAAAATCAACAAAACATTTTTCTCCAGCGTTGCCAGATTTCACAGTAGCTACTTAAACAATATTTTTTTAAATGACATCACCGCATTTTTTATCATTATTTAAGAGATCTCAAAGTTATGAATAAAAATGTGTAGTAACATTTTTTTATTCGAGTACCCGTTTTTCAGCAATCGGTTGAAAAAAATTAAAATAATCCGCGGTCTATTGGTATCAAAACGTTTATTTGAGGGCCAACCCAGCACAAATTCTTCAATACATGCTCCAATTGATGCCCTTCTGGTAGTCTGCATCAGAAAACCCGTTTTACAGTATTACTGTTAATATTTTCCAATACAGGTATCGGGTGTAATGCTATTATTTGAATATTTTTGGACCGATTGCTCAAAAACGGCCACTCGAATAAAAAAATGTTACTGCAAATTTTTTATTCATAATTTTGAGATCTCTTGAATAATGATAAAAAATGCGGTGTTGTCATTTAAAAAAATATTGTTTAAGTAGCTACTGTGAAATCTGGCAACGCTGGAGAAAAATGTTTTGTTGATTTTTCCTAGTTAGGTTAATTCATACAACTTTTCTTTTGGAAGTACTAGTCTATCTTTTCAAATAAAAAAGTTAGCCTATGTCAGGTTTTAAAAAACTTACACTGTATATATATATATATATATATATATATATATATATATATATATATATATATATATATATATATATATATATATATATATATATATATGAAGAAATATTGATCCGGGAGTACATCCGTTCGTTTGTTAAATTCCTATTGGAATCTGGCAGACGTTTCGCCAAGGTCTCACTTGGCATTATCAATGCTTACTCGTTGCTGTCAAGTCGTAAACTCTAGGAATTTAACAAACGAACGGATGTACTCCCGGATCAATATTTCTTCACATTTCTCCATCCGTGAAAGTCTACGTTCAAATATATATATATATATATATATATATATATATATATATATATATATATATATATATATATATATATATATATATATAGATATATATATATATATATATATATATATATATATATATATATATATATATATATATATATATAATATGCTGCAATGAATAGGATATACGTGATGTTGTGTGATCGAGAAGACTATAAAATATTCGTACACTTGACATAAGAAATCGAGCTTTAAAAAGAATTGCACAAGAAATTGACGCAGCAACGATTATATGCTCTACTCTACAAATTTTCTATTTGTTAAATCAAAACTAAAATAGATTTTGTTTATTTGTGGTAATATGTATGTTGAGTAAAATTTTATTAGTTACTTACTATGAATAACCTTAAGTAATTGTTGAGGTTAGTTAGGTTAGGAGTTGATTTTCTTGAGTACTAGCTTATAAACCCATTTGAAAATCAATGTGGTAATTTGTTTCAAGTTATTTTTAGTCGCTACTCAAATCACACTTCGGCGAATTTGTTTCAAAAGACACCAGCCTAGAAGCCAATTTGTGTTTAAAATATTTATTTATCATACATAAAGCTTTACTATCACTGTGAGTTCTTTGTTAGATTTTTAAAGTAAGCAGGGACTTCGTACAATACATAGGGCCAAATTGAATCTTAAAAATTAATAAAGAACGCCTCGTTCTACTGAGATTCTACATAGGTTTTGCAAAACACTTTCTAAAATCTTATTTTTACCTGTATTTATACCCCCTTTAATGTTTAGCATTATTTCGTTATGTAATTATAAAATATTTATACATCTCTATGTCCATGCCACGCCTGGATGAATCGAACATATTAATCGACGAATTGGCCATCTAAATTATAGGTGCTTATTATGCAAATTAAATTAGTACTTTCCTTAACCCCCGGGCAAATGAGGAGATTGCCACGATACTGATGCCCCCTTTTGGGGAAAGGGCTAGTTGCCTCCAGTAGACCTCAGGGTTTTTGAGATATTTTTTGCTGAAAATGGAAGTCCAGACATTGAATCCAAATTGTATAGGATGTAGCGTTTTCTAAAACGGCCATATTCGACTAATTGCTCGAGCAATGTTCGTAAAACTAAGCTAAGGTTGAAACGATACGATGAGCAAGTAACCTGATCAATACAATTCAATTTATTATATATTGAGGTGTTATTAACTCTACCGTAAGGTGGATAAAATAATATGTTTCCTTTTAAAAGTCCCTCTTGCGATTTTCTTCACCTGCATCGACAATTTGATTAAGTGATAATACAGAGTTTGCTATTTATTTATTTTGTAACTTTGTAAATCACAAAAATTAAAAGTTTGGTCAATACAATGAGACGAAATAGATTATTGCATAATATTAATTAATTTAAAACTTTAGAAATATCAGTCAGATCTTCTTAAAATATAATAGACCTTTTCCAAGTGTAAATCCGAACGTGTGAACTGTAGATTTTCTTCACCTGCGTCGACAATTTGATTAAGAAGTGATAATACAGAGGTTGTTATTTATTTATTTTGTAACATTGTATATGACAAAAATTAAAAGTTTTGGTCAATACAATGAGACAAAATAGATTATTGCATAATATTAATTAATTTAAAACTTTAGAAATATCACTCAGATCCGCTTAAAATAGAATTGACCTGTGATCCCAAGTGTAAATCGGAACGTGTGAACAGTATTCCGGAATAATTAATTTAATTTCAGAAATAGTCAAATATATTAGATTTGTCAATTTTATTACAGAAAGTGTCATTCGTAATTCAGATTAGTTAGTTTTATTTCAGAATATATCATTCGAAATTCAGAAAAGATAAACGCTATATCAGAAAATTTCATTTAAAATTTAGAATGACTTAAAATATCTCAAATAAGCGCAATATGTATGTATATAGGTAGATATGTAGAAAACACTCAACGACATATGAGTCTTTTGATTTTTTAACCCATAACTGGCGTTCTGGGGTCTAACAGACCCACAATAATTTTTACATCTACATAAAAAAATATGTACGAGATTGAGCCATGTCGCGCCTTCTACCTTCGAGTTACGGTACTAGTAACTAAATATTAGCCGCGCGCTTAGCAGTCTTTGGTATATCCCCGACAACCGGACAATAAAGTTTTTTTGGGGTCCGTCTGGCACCACAACGCCAATAGTGTTTTTTAGTTGGGATTACGGATTCTTCTAAAAGAGTTGTTTATTGCGACCCTGGTTATGAGGAAACCTTAAGTTAGTGGTATGATGATGTGGACAGTGAACTGAGGCCGGCTAGCCGAACCTTATCTAACTCTAAGACCACAACTCGCGGTATCCAAGAGAGCTCCGTTCGACCATTGCAAGAGTTGCCAAAAAACCTTTACTGCTTGCCGAAACGTTGTTCCAGACCAAAAACGAAAAGATCTGCAATCGAAAAAATGATTTAAAAAACCAAGAGTGTCCTGCGAAAAATGTTTTGGACAAATTTTCGGACTGTGAGGAGACTGTAGATCCTACATCTGTAAAGAATGTGACTAATTTTTTTTTATAAAGTTTACTCTTTGCAGTTTTTGTCATCCAATTAGATTCTGTTAGGCAATCTAGGATTTTTGCTAACTAGTTATTTCAGCGTTTTTTGTTAAATTTTTCATTTTTTGGTAAAAAGAAGATTTTTTGTTGTTAGAGTTTCATGTTATTTTAAAATGCATAAAAAATAAACTAATTTGCAAAAAAACGTTTTTAATTTACAAAAATACATCTTACAAACGATTCTAAGGTAAATATTGATTTATTACAATAATGTTATCGTTGAAATAAATAATAAATATATGGGGTTCGATAGACCCCACGACGCCGTCAACGTCAGAATATTTCACGACGCCGGTTAAGGGTTAAGATTATGTAAAAGTGAAAAAATAGTGCTATTAAGGTAGATGGAAAAAATGGTACATGATGTATTTGTTTTTTCTTTTAAATGCATTATGTATTAAATTTTTTAGATAATTCCTTTTTACATTTTCACATGATTATACAGAAGACCTTAATTAAACAATCTCAAAAAAAATAATAAAAAAATATTTGGGGACAAACATATATTTACCTACATAAATAAGAACTTAATGTATTGGACAAATAAATTCATGTACATTTAGCGCCCTACTGGCATATCCTCATTTACTAAAGCAGCAGCATGGTGAACAGTTGTATTGGGTTAAACATCGACGAATATGGCGCCAACCTTAGCAACGTTGCTGGTATTTCATTTATTACTGCCTCAAGTGCCGAACGGCATGGTCCATTATCACAAACAATTTTACGTCTGCTAGTTGACTACCCGTGCCCTGCCATTGTCGCAATAAACTTCTTGCCCAACCATTTGCTAGCTCAGTTCTAGATGACCTTCTTCGTCTTTCCTTCAATACAACTCCTGCAGTAAATATTGCACCAATAAATGTACATTTGGACCTCTTGCCGGTAGAACACGAGAACGACCCCTTGTTCGTCTGCAAAATAAATTAAAATTTGTCTTGTCTATCCAGACGACCTGCTTTCCCTGTATTCGTTTAGAGCACGACCATATTCAGTACGTTTTGTTCTGTTTTCTTTCGAATTCATTGTTACGGGCTCATTGTGTACGTTCCTGATCGTGAACATCCGATCTTCAAGGTAATTTCCTGTGGTGGACAAGCAACAGCTTTTTGAAAATTTCATAATGCCTTGTCTTTTAACTGCTTCAAAGTGAGTTCACAATACTCCTCCACCCATGTTATTATTGGATCAGTTTTATCCTGGGTACTGTTTTTTGATTTATTTCGCCCAGAGTGCACACAGGTATAATCAGTTTTATATTGTATACCTAATGGAGCAGCTAAAGCTACCCAGTCATTTCCTCTATTGGCAGATGGTACTATTCTTTCTTGATATTGATCTGTATGTTTACTATACCTATTACGTTCAACTTTATTTCCATTTAACACATTCGCTGCCGGCTTAAGTGAGGTTGCAGGCTGAAATATGCCAAATTCTAAATTTGCATTTTTTAGTTCTAGTTTTACTAGTTAATTAGTGAAATGTTGTTATTTTTGAAAAAAAATCAAAAAATGTTGCCGAAAAATAAAAATAAAAAATGGCTCCAATAGGAGTCGGTGGCACATGTGATCAATATGCATCAATACCACCGGCTCCCATGGGAGCCATATCAATATATGTATATGAACAGTTTGTTTTTATTTAAGAAAATGCGAACAATAAAATACAAAATACAGTTTTAAAGATTATCATGGTATGTACCAAAACATTCAGGACATAATCCAGGCTTATCCGGGCATTGTTCACAGTGAAAAGTGGTCTGTTTTCTAACCCTGTTTTTTGTGCACATTCTGCACCGTTTACGCTTTATTCGTTTAGTGTTGTTTGTTCCCTGTCCTTTTGTTTGAATTTGTGTTATGTAGTGCTTATTTGGTATGGCTACAAGAGGTTGCAGGTTACTAGGTTCTGGAAGAAGTTCATTGATAATGCTTAGCCTAAAATCGTAACCATAACCCTACATTTTTTAGCAAACCATGCATTAAACCTTATGGCCAAATATGCCTTCTTACCGCTAATGTAACCTTCAAATATGCCGGCTTATTGCCGACTTGTATATAAATTAATTTGTGTCTGGCTCCTATAGGAGTCGTCGGCAGCTGTCATACACAGCCACCTGACTCCGATAGGAGCCACCGGCAGCGAATGTGTTAAAATAGATCTGCATAGTGAACAAAATGTACCTGCCAAATGTCCTCCTTCTCTTTCACAGATATTTTGATTATTTTGTTAAAACTTAACATGATTATTTATGAAGTGCAAATGACGCATTCTGAAGTAAAACTGACTACTCTGAATTACATTTAACGGATTCTAAAATACATTTAAATAATCTGATTTTCAACTGAAGCTTTCTGCAATACACTTGTTATTTTCTGAATTAGAACTGGAAAAGTAGTAATCTGAGGCAACCTATCCAATTTACGGATTTTATTTTCGAAAACATCTTTGATAAAGCAAGGTAGCTTACGCAGTTATTACCAGTACAGAAATATAATTATAGTTCTTTTAAAATTTCAAAAGTTTTACATTTAAAAATAACTGCGATGAGCAATTTATTTTTGTGCACTTGTATGATTTGAGTTTTTTTAGTAGATCACCCTACTTGATAGGATATCGAGAATTGTAGGTTGAAACGGGTAAAACTTAGTTTTAAAACGAGTTTGATAGCCGTTTTGCATCGGACGAGACTTGTTTCGTCCTTAATTTTAAACCAAAATGTCGCAGGTTATAACGCCTTATCATTAATGTCACTTAAATACTTTGAGGACAAAAAGTGACGCGATATCCTAGAAGTCCTTTAAGTTGTTTGAGTGCAGAAAAACAAGCTTAGTAGTTAGATGCGAAAGCTGTAAATCACCTTGCGTAGCAAACTGATTTAAAACAGCTTTAGAAAATCGCTTGTTGCTATCAATTATAAATCGAATATTTTATAAAAAATATAAATTCTTCAGGATTACAAGCTCGCAAAACTTTCTACTTGGGAAATGGCCAAGCCAATTTTTTCCAAGCCTACCTTAATTGCAAAAATGGTGGATTGAATTTAGCTAGTATAAACACCCAATCGGATGAAGAAGCTTTAGAAAATTTCCTACAGGATACGGATATGACCAGGGGTAAGTAAATTTTTAATTTTATTTAATACATTTCTAGGCTAAATAAAATTAACATCTAGGGGCAGTTTTTTTGAGAAGTTGCTAGCACCAATAGGCTTCAAATATCGTTGATTACAAAAAGATTTGCACTTTGATGTTCACTGAATGGTTGCGGATGCTAAAAAAATTCTTAGACTAGTTGTCAGATTAACTTTAAGTCGACATACCTTTAAGTTAAATGAATTTACGTCTTACCACATAAACCACTATGATGCTGGACTGTTAGTATTTCCATATTATTTCACATTAAGAAAGCTGTACAATTTTATAAGTATTTACTAGTGAAGGAGAATTAAACAAGAAGGAAAATAAAGAACGGGAAATACAAAATAAAAAAAAGAGAAGGAAAATTGTGGAATATGGGTAAACGGAATTTAAAAAGCTTAAATGGAAAAGAAGTGGATGAATTCGAGAAAGCAGATGTGTCTTTAATAGCTATAAGAGAAACAAAATAGAAAAGACAAGGAAAATACTACCTAAAAAATGGGCATACACTCCTGAACAGTGGATAAAAACCCAACCCAACCGGAGCAAAAAGATGGGCACAAGCGGATGTTAGATTTATAATACATAGAAATAAGGAAAATCAACTACTTGACTGGAATTTATATAAACAAAAGAATTATGACGATAAAGTAGCAAAAGACTGAAAAAGAAGAAATAAACAGTGTAGTAGTATACCATCCCAACGAAATTGATAAAAAAGGAGATAAGGAAATGTTCTGGATGGAACTACAAGAAATAGTAGATAAAGAAGAGAAATACTATATAATAGAAGTTTTTAATGGGAAATAAATTAATACAGAAAGAGTGAAGAAGTAGATATGGAGAAGAAACTGAAAACATGAACGGAAAAATGTTAGGGAAATTCTGTAAAATTAATGACTTCTTAGTTACAAATACATATTTTCATACAAAAACGTCAGATCAGAAGAGAAATTTAAAATAGGGACGAGAAATCTATAATATATCTAGTAATAATGAAAATCTCAGACCTTCAAACAACAAGAGATGTGAGAGTTAAAGGAAGTTACGAGATAGGTTCAGATCACCACTTTGTCGAAATAAAAATAATAATGAACCTGCTACCCTGAGCTGTATCATCCAGTGCAAAACTACAGAGGCATATCTTTATTAACGACGGCGGGAAAAATCTACATAGGGATACTGGAAAGAAGTCTGAGAGAGAGAGAGAGAGAGAGAGAGAGAGAGAGAGAGAGAGAGAGAGAGAGAGAGAGAGAGGACATCGAGAGAGAGAGGGAGAGATAGTAGAAAATTCATTACAGGGAAATCAAGTTCGGTTTAGGCAAGGAAGATCAACACAAAACTGAATTTTTAGTCTAAGACACATTACGGAAAGGATAATAATTTAAACAAGAAGCTATATCTATGCGCAATAGATTTCGAAATAACTTTCGATACTCTCCCAAGAGCCTGGATATGGAAAATACTGGAAGAGAGAGGAGTAGTTTCGGATTTACGTAGTGCTAAAAAAAGCCTTTACACTAGGATAGGAAACGTGATAAGAACTGATCTGATGATCTAATCTTAACTGCAGCAAAGAAAAAGACCTAAGGGGCAGTATATACATGGGTGACAATCTTCCAAGAATTTGGGATAAACATTAATAAAGGAAAAACGGAGATAATGTCAATTACAACGAAAACAGAAACTTTCAAATACATATCGACGAAGTAGCAATAATTCTGACAGAACTAATGAAGTATCTAGGTTCATGTATGGCCAGCCATGGAAATATAGACTTAGAGGTCATTAATAGGATCCAAGCAACTACAAAACGATTCCATGCTCTACCAACAGTCTTTTTTAACAAAAGAGAAGTCACCAAAAAAACAAAAATTAAAATTTACAAGAAGGTTGTGGTGCCCACATTAACCTATGGAAGTGAATCAAGGGTCCTGGCAGAAAGGGTAAAATCAAAAAAAATAGTTGGATGAGGATTCTGAGAAGTTAGAAGGGGTTAAAAAGCGTGATTAAATCCGAAATGAAATAATCAGGGAGACGCTAAATATAGAACCGACCATTCAAAAGATTCAGGAAAGGCAACTTGGTTGGTTCGGCCATTTAATAAGAATGGAAAATAACACCACATGAGAAGCAGGGTGAGACAACAAAAGACGAAGGGGACACCTGAAGAGGAAGCGCAATCAGCAAATAGGACAGACAATGGAACAGAGAGGCGGTACATGGATAAATGCAAAGGGACTAGAGAAACGTAGGAAACAATGAAAGAAGTTTTACAAAACAAAATAACCCTCAACACCTAACGGTAACGGAAGATGGGGATAAGTAAGTAAGACACAGGGTATACACATTCCTAAAAAAACTGAGTGGAAAATTTTGTTCAATGATTATAATATTAAACACTAATATTTAAACATTTTCGTTGTACCTTTCGTCACAAAAAATGTCTGAAATTCCCCTTATTTTGACTCCACACTACACAAAGCCAGTACGTAATACTCAGTACCATTAATAACAGGTCGGTTCGTCACCGAATAGAAAATAAATTACTTTTTTCACCAGCCGTTCAAAAATTTTTACATTTCTGATAAGAAATGTAGAAAAGGTTAATATTACAATACATCAAGTCGTTACTAGGCAACACAAAATAACTGCTAGGAAATAGCCATTTTTTCACTGTAAGGCAATAATATTTCCTTGCTATTGTCAATGTAATGCAAAAGTTATTACAACACTTGATAATTTATTAGCCCATAAAGCTGAAGATTTCATGTCTGAACAGAGTTCTAGAAAGTATGCCATTATTAGGGCCCCACTGGCTAAACTTCCAGATTACCCTCTGGAAAATCTTTGGAACTGTTTTGAACCTGAGACTTATATAACCAATCAAAAATAACATATGGAATATTTAAAAAAATAAACAACATATAATTAAATTAACATGCGTCAAGTTTGACGATACAAAATTGATACGTTTCCATGGTTACACAACCAATTTTTATTAGGAGTTTCAATGTTTCAGATATTTGTTGTATCCACTTGTACATCGGTGGATTGACACAATTTTTTACAGTACTTACAATACAGCAATCCTTTTTTATGACTGACTTGTTTCTACTTTTAACCTGGAGTATACCTTTTATTTTGCTGTCCTTTTTCTCCATTCACCTAGGTCTGACGACCGACACAAGACTTAAATTAGAAGTTGAAATTATATTGTAAATTGTAACACGGAGTGCGTAAAAGATGGTCGAAGTAATATAAACAATTGGAACGCTTTTCTTTCTTTTCTGATATAAAAAATATGGACTAATTCGTTATTTTGATCTTATTCACCACAAGGTGAATCGTATATCACCGTAGTTGATCCTAGAATACTAAACCAACCCCGGTTTTAAATTAGAATAAAAATCATATAATTAAAACTAAATATATTTTTGTTTTTAGGTCTTTGGTTATCAGGTACAAATTTGGCAAATCCAGGTAGTTTTCAGTATTCTTGGTTGACAGGAGGTAAACAAGCTCTTTATACCCACTGGTTAGCAGGGGAACCAAATAATTTTGAAGGTAAAGAAAATTGCCTTCAGATTAACATAGCAGGTACAAGAACTTTAGGATGGAACGATGCTGATTGTAAACTTAGTCTAAGGTATATCTGCCAAGATGAGTGAAACTACTGTTAACTTACTGGTCGACAAAATTTTCTTTTTGTCACTTTTATTGGTTCTTTGCTGAACCTGGGTCTGCATTTAGAATTTTCCCGTCAGATTGGGATTCAAGTAACCAACCTCCATATGGGATAAAAATATATACTCTTCATTTATTAATGCTTACAAATGTAACATAACAGTGAAGATTGATGGTTTTTGCTTCAAGTACATATTGTTTATAGGTACCGCAGCTTCTCCTCATGTTTATTACCAATAAAATTATATCTGATCAATGACACAAAAGGGCGTTCAATCCAGTTTTTCCTATTTTTTTTATGGAGTTTATTACTTACACATTTAAAAATAATATATTTTATGATTATGACACATAAAGGTAAAAATAGCAAAAAAATAATAACAATTTACTTCTTTAGTTTTTTAACACCGACCCGTGATATGAGAATTTTAAAAGCAGATCTTGTTTCAATTTTAACAGTATTACAAAGAGCACTTAGGTATTTTCATTTCACGACAAAATCATGTGTCGACCAGGAATGCAAAGTTATTATTTTATAAAATATTCAATTTCGTGTATTAATTATTATATAAGGGTGTAAGGGAGTAAAAGGGAATAAAGGCAATTAAATCAATGTCAGCGTATTTATTAAAACAAGGAGGGTCCATTTTGTGTATGACAATTTTATAATCTACCCCCACCTCCCACCAAAGTTACTGATGGAAATGGATATCTAAAAATATATATTTGCACAGAAAGGTGCAGGGTTAGATAAGATTGGCATGCCAAACGATTTCTTGTTTGCACCGAAAACCTCTATATATGTATGTCTCTGGTATGACCTATAGAAATTTATAAAGGTACATAAAGCATGTTTTTTTTAAGTACGTGAAGAGCCATTTTAGTTAGGTACTTCACCTGTATAACCCTCGCACTAATGCATTAAATATATATTAGCGGGATCAAAAAATTTATTCGTAGAAACAAGCATAAAACATTTGTGGACGTTAATAACAAGATTAAAAGCGATTTGAAATCAGTGACCTAGTCAGAGAAAAATAAGATAGAGAGAAGAATATCTCGTACGGATTTCATTCATAAATACGATTTGCTTTCTATGACCTCCAAACCGAGGTTGAAGCAAAATGCCACGGGCGTGCGCTGCAGATTTTGGGTTATTATAAAGTACAGTAAGAGTGAGTATTGAGACGCGCCGCAGAAAACTCTCTCTGCTGGCCGTGTTGCTACCGCACTGGCTATGTCGGGAGGTATTGTGAGAATCCCACGCGCCAATCTCGGGATGTTGCCGTTTGAAGGCCATAGCGTGGTCGAGCTGGCGGGAAGACGAGATATTATTCTCTCTATCTTATTTTTCTCTGACCTAGTCATGACTGCGTCACCTTATTTGACAACGTTGCTCCAAATACTCAGTGTTTAACCTAAAAAATCAAAGTATTAAGGTTAAATGAGACAGTGTTGCCCAATCGTCTGACTAGATCGTGACTTGGTCACTGATTTAAAAATGGCTTTAGTGTACGTAACTTGCTAAAATTCGTATTCACGAAATCTATTTAAATTGCTTTAAAACACTTAATTAAGTCACAAGCTATAAATTAAGTATCAACTTAATTTTGTAGTTTTATCGTCAGGATAAAGCGACGAACTCCTAAGCGTATAGACTTTGGGACGGCGCACAGTGCGGAATACCTGTGACAAAAATCTAATGGGCAACATGGTATGTTTTAAGCGGGAGCCGCGCAAATAGATTACAAAATATCCGAATTATTTGTATAATAACGTCGAAACTTGTCAGGTATTTGAGTATTATGCTTGATGCGACATAGAGGTAAAATTCGCTGTACATTTTTAGTTGTTTATAATCAGTGTTTGTGTGTACCAGCGTCTGTTTTTGCAAACGATATAGTATGGAAGGAACTCCCCGAGGTTAGTACTTTTTAAAAGTATTTACTTTTCAATTGTTACTTAGTTACATTGATAGATATCGTAACCTGAAAACAAGTATTACAAAATTTGTGATTTGGTAAGGTGTAGTAACGTGACCTAAGCTTTTTTTAAGTATGGCAAATGCAAGCATCCTACTTTTTGCTTTTCCGGTTATTCTAGATATTCACGTTTTTAAAACATAAAATATTTTTTGCTACTAACTGCTACACTGACTGCTATCTTTTTTTTTGTAGTGGGCCATCCCAGTATTAAATATCGAGATCTTCTTGAGGTATGGATTTCTAGCCCCATAACTGAAAAAGTTTCGAAAGTTATCTCGGAAATTCTCGAGCTGTGCAACATTTCTGAATGTTCTGATGTACTGAGTGATAAAATTAAAGCAATATCAGAAACCTACCATGCAGCTTTAACTAAAAAATGGAGAAGATGCAAGCGGAACAAATTTTATTTACAAAAACGGTATCATGCGTGGCTTAACACGAAAATTGAAATACCAGAAGATGTGTTTCTCCAAAAACCCCAAGCTTCTGACAAATCGGAACCGCGAGCCAGTCGTGGGCGGCCGACAATTCCATTTAGTGAGGCATCATTAAGAACAAAACGGCGTAGGGTTCAGGACTTGCTATTGTCAACATCCAGTGAGGAACTTAGCTTTGCTGCCACACTATCACAAAAATCACTAAGCCCGTCAATCCAAACTCATCCTGAGCTACCTCCTCATGAACTTGTTGCACTATACTTGGATTTAGATCTGTCCGAAAGAAAATATTGCATTCTGCGTAGTTTTATAAATAAGCTTCATACCAAGTGTTTGCCAAATATAGAATGTATAAGGCAAATTAAACAATCGTTTTTACCCACAAATATAACCATAACTGAAACTTCCGCCGATGTTCGATTGCAAAACTTGTTGAATACAACAGCTGATAGTATTTTTCAAATGGTAGACGTTTGCGACTCCAGTGAATTTACACTAATTTGTAAATGGGGATTCGACGGCAGCTCAGGACATAGTATTTACAAGCAAAGATTTACGCAAAATTTATTCCCAACGGATGAGTTCTTGTTTGTTATTGCCTTGGTGCCGTTACAAGTTGTTACAACTCCCAATAACAAGGAAGTGTGGGTAAATACTAGACCTTCTTCTACATTTTTTTGTCGCCCTATAAAATTTATGTTTATGAAAGAAAATGCACAGTTAGTCAGAGACCAGGAGTCTGCAATACAAGAACAAATTGAAAATCTCTCTCCTCATACAATGCATTTAAACAATAGAAAAATTCAAGTTCATTTTAAATTACTTTTTACTATGTTAGATGGTAGCGTAACTAACATTTTGTCTAATACCAACTCTACTTCAAAATGTTACATATGTGGGGCGACTCCTAGTGAAATGAACTTAAAAAAAGTTACTGAAAAACCTTCGAACAGTGAACACTATCGTTTTGGTTTGTCTACTTTACACTGCTGGATCCGGTTTTTGGAGTGCCTTCTACACATTTCGTACAGACTACCGTTTAAAAAATGGCAAGTAAGATCAAAAGAGCATAAAGCCATATTTGAAAATACCAAAAAGAAAATTCAAGAAGGGTTCAAATCACAGCTAGGACTAACTGTAGACAAGCCAAAACCAGGCTTTGGAACGACCAATGATGGCAACACTGCCAGAAGATTTTTCAGTAACTCAGAAATTACTGCCCAAATAACAGGTATAGATAAAGGTCTAATAGAGAAACTTTATATCATTCTAAGAGTTCTATCTTGTGGTAGGAAGATTCATCACGAAAAATTTGATTTACTTATAAAAAATACGCTCCAATCATATTTAGACTTATACAGTTGGTTTTATATGCCCATTAGCCTGCATAAAGTGCTAGTACACGGATGTGATGTCATTCGATTTTTTGATCTCCCTATAGGTCTTCTTTCTGAAGAAGCTTTAGAAGCTACACATAAGGAAATCCGGAAAAATCGACTGAATCACACCCGTAAAACAAGCAGATGTGACACCAATAAGGACCTCTTTAATGTTCTTTTACTTAGTTCGGACCCACTCATATCGTGTCATAGAAAAACTTCTGCAAAAAAGAAAAGTAACGATTTTGCTGGTATTGAAGAGTACTTGGATCTTAATGATAACCTACATAATGAATCAGACATCTTGACGGACTATGACCTCGATATAAGTGACACAGACTCAGAAGATAGTGTTTAAACGCACTTCTGTTTTTCTTTTCGTCTAGTGATAGGTAGAATGCTAAATTGTTATTTATAACAATTTGTAATACTATTTTATTTGTAATATTTAGGTTATATAATTATTGTATTATCTAATATGGTAATATAAATATGATATTATAACTAAAAAATAAATACAATATTTTTCGTACTTATTTGTCCACTTGTACAATTAATATATAGATCTTTACCACTTAAGTAATATCCGATATTGCAGAAACCTTCACTTTAGTACTCTTTTTCCTTCTGGATATGATATTAACAACAATTTCGAAAATCCGTGTGAGTATTGATTTTTGTCACAAAATTCACTGTTTTTCCGCACTGTGCGGCGACGCAAACTTTCTTATCATATATTTACTCGACCATTAAAACTAAGTTAGCAAGTAGTCGCAAGAAAAGGAATTTTCAGAAAACTTTCGGAACTGTGGTGTGGTCTCTTTGGTACGTGTTCCGGCTTCTGCTTATTTTTCATTTATTAATACTTCCAGCTTATGTAAACACAAATGGTCCCTTTTAAATTTGTTTTACTTGTTTTCTCTTTTAACCCATTTCAGATAAATTGATTTTGCTGCCGGTATATTTCTGTACTGAACATCACGCCAGAATTGCAATTTATTGTACCACTGCGTCTTGTTCCGTTGGTACAACGGTAAGTGTTTTCTTCCTTTGCTTTTCTTCCACAGATCCTTGCCTTGCTAATGAGACGTGATACTGCAAAATGTGTCCAAGATTAGATCCACAGAAGAAAGATTTCTATTGACAGAATTTAGGGCATTTTCTCGATTTTGTAAATTATTTTATTTACATACCTGGTCCGGTATAACCGACATTTATAGTGCTACCTCGACAGGACTGTTGCAATAATTGTGACGGCAGTTATACGTCTTTACAGGTAATTTTCTCAATCTTTTAAGCTTATACAGTGTACAGGCCTAAGGCAAATGGCAGCAGGTAAACTCTGTGTATGGTGAAAATCACGACAGCTGGAAATTACTGTATCTGCGGATTCTAGCCTTGCCGGTGAGTCGTGATATGGATGGGCCCGCAGAAAGAGAGCAGAATTTTGGTCCTTGGTCCAATTGTGGAGATTATTTTTACTTTACATTTGATCTTGCGTTCTAACTGCAGTTCTTACTGTATTGAACTTAGTTCAAGTCAATGCAATCAAAAAAATGTTTTCCTGCTTATAGCGAAATTACACAAGACAACAAACAACTGTTTGAATTAAGGTTATCTATCAAAAAGAAATTTATTAAAAAAGTATATTAGTAGCTATGGATTAAACCGATTTTTGCACGTGGGTGATCAGTGTTTGATCACTTAAGGAGCCTACAGACACACGCACATGTATTAAAACATAAACGCAAGTATATGTACGCACGGTGATATTCGCCAGTGTGTAGATAAATTTTTCGGTAAAAGTACTGGAAAATTTGTCTGCACACTGGCGAACATCAACTCGCGTACATTAGCGTGCGTTTATTTATTACTACATGTACTTGTGTCTGTAGGCACCTTTAGGAGCAACTAATTATGTCCAACGAGGCCTGCCTGCAGTACTTACCTTTTAAAGACACCCTGAGTAACTCGAAACAACAAGTTTTGTGATTTTGTTTGTTAATATCCAGTACTCCATGTCATACAGTATAGAAAACATATAAGAGTGAACAAAGCTTAGATGTATATCCAAAATAAAGCATCAAATCGATTCATGAACATTCCTGTAGGTGGTTGTCGTTATGCACTGGATGGATATAATTGATTCATAAAGTTCCCATTACTGGAAAAGCAAACAAACTGAAATACCTAACCATTAAAAATATGAAGTTTTCCTATTAAGTAGGAAGTGTTAAAAAATATATTCCAATTTTTATTTGGCTGTGAATTATTAAAAATATTAAATACAAAACAAAAAATCTATCTTAAATAACTAGGTCAAAATATCAAATGGACAATTTTGATTTTGTCTAAGTTATATTCAGTAAGTCCAAGGACATTTTAGAACTGTTTTAAAGTGATTAATAATCTTGGACGTATGTTGCGATGTGTTGTATTTGACCAAGGCGAGCTACTTGAACATGCTGTAATTCCCAAAACGTTTATATATAGCCATAGATATTTACTCGATCAATATGTGGTACCGGGAAAAATCAAGCTTCAAACTTCATGTACTCTCCCTCTGTATACTCAGTTAGTATTGGTTTGTAATCTACATCTATACTCCACACTAAAATATAAAATTATAATGTTACTGACTCACTGATTCATCAACGCCCAGCTAAAACTACCAATTCTAAAAAGTTGAAATTTTGCACACAGCTTTATTTTAAGCCGTAAACGTCCACTAAGAAAGGATATTTCAAAACTCGCCGTCTAAAGGGCTAAAAGGAACCCGTAAAATTTTTTTTTTTTAATTTTAAAAACCACTTTTATAAGAAAACGCCAAAGTTGTTAATTTTATTTAATTTTTTACATAACTGATTTTTTGCGTGTTGGAGTTTTACCCCCACGGGGTAAAAACACACTTCTACCACTGATTTATCAAGGCCCAGCCCTAACTACCAAATATAGAAAGCTGAAATTTTGCATACACCTTTAGTTTAGGCCCCAGGCATCTACTAAGAAAGGTTAATGCAAAACTCACCCTCTAAAGAAGTAAAATGTACCCCTTAAAATTAAATAATTTTTTAGTTCAAAAATCACTGGGATTTATGAAAAGGTCGAAATACGTCGATTTTTTTAAATATTGGTGGTGGAATACCCATAGGGGGTAAACACACCCCGTCGCCAGATCTCCCAAACCCTCCGTCGGCGTCGCGTCATAAAATTTTAAAATTTGGCATGCAGGTTTGCTTCGCGGTCTTGGTGCAAAATATTTAGTTGTGGGTATTATGAAAGTCTCTCGTTAAGAAGGTAAAGTCATTTCCAAATATTTAACATATTTTTTATTCTAAAACCACAGATTATATTTACAAACGCCGAATCATGTCAATTTTTTTGTGTTGTAATTTAATCCCTATGGGTATCACCATATGCAAACAATTTTAGTTTTAACTTAAATAAATCTGACAACCCTGCTTTCAGATGTTGGGGCCGCATGACCTAGCGTAATCTAGACATCATTTTTTATTTTCCGCATTCTTTATTTTTATACACAGAAGCTATAGTTTAAAAAAAATTTACACATACTGTATAGATGTAACTGTCCAACAGCTTGGCTATTTTGCAGCCTCTACGAAAAACAACCAGTTTCGTTTAGAAGGAAGTGCTAAATTTATAAATTCTAAAAATATATTTCATGATTAAAACACGCTGGCGAAGCCCGCTGGCGCTGGTATCAGCTAGTAGAACTGTAGAACATAAAATAATTATAATAAACTTAAATTTGTGTTAAAAATAAGATACATACGAGTATTTTTAGATTTTTCATGCTTCGTTAGGACAAATTCGGCTTACAAAATGCGCATAAAACTTGCTTTGTGGGATGCCGCAGCTACAGTCATGCGTTCTTTTTCGTTTCTCAAGGATGTACCTTTAGAAGCCGTTGTTTAGATATCTTTTGGTCACTTTTCAGGGTTTTAGTCATGGATTTATTCAATAAAAGGATACGGGATGATGTAACATTCTTTGAAGCCAAAACAAACCATTCTAAGCGACACTGTAAACACAATTTGTAAACATTGGCCACATACCGAGTGTTCGGACCGAGGTTCAGCCGTTTTCCTAAACAACCAGCACAGACAGCAACACTTCTGAGCTCCAACACTCGAATGCTATTTTATCTCTTTCTACTACCATTCTTGATTCAATTACGTAGTAATTCGTAGTCTTGTCTATGTTCGTAGTTCGTAAACTGCTCCCCAAGAGAATAAAAAACAACAAAATATAAGGCTTCACGTTCGATACGCTCACAGTATACGGATATCGAATCCTTTTATATAATAAATCCATGGTTTTAGTACATTATTATGTTTCGCACTTTGGTGTAGATTACAGTTTATTTTGTTTTTATTCTCTTGAAATTTTATCGTTGCCTTGTACTAATTTCACCTTGAAGACGAGCTGATATTAGAGCCCTAACAACTTTACTACTCCTAACCCTTTAAGTTTAGTTTGGAGATGAATTATTAATTTTGGGTTTAAATCTTGAGTAACGAAAACTTATTAATCCTATTTCCGACCCATAAAACTGGGTTTATAGAATGTGAGCGCGGAAAAGTTGTTCGGAAAATTAATAAAGCATGTGAAATGGTTCCTTTGGCTCATTGGTACCGCTATCACTTTGAGCCTATTCAATATTAATACAAGTTATTAGAAATAATGATTGGTGCACGGTTATTTTCGCCCGTGGTGCTAAATTATCCCATTAATCAAAAAAAAGAAGAAAGTTTTTGAAGCTTTTAAATATTTGTGTTTATTTAACACTGTATAAACGATATTTTAAAATAAATTTTTTAATGATATTTTGTGTTCGCCTAATATTTGGCATCAGAAGAAAAAATCACACATTTCATAATCTTGCTGATCTGGGGTGGTTAAGTATGCATACTCTTTTTTTTAATAAAGGCCTTATTTATTTATTTATTTAATCTCTTTACGGAAAAATGAATAAATCAAATGGATAGAAACCAAATAATTACAACCTAAGTTAAAATAAGGTTATTATAATCATTACAATGGGTAAGAAAGTAAGGAAATAAGAGTCTCAACTAAAGACTTGACACTAAGAATATTTCGGTACAGACACAGTCATCGCTTATAGACTAAAATTCTAGAATTTCTTAGTAACAAACCTGAAAAAAAAATTATAACAATAATAACCCCATATTCTTATTTGGCTACCACAAGACCCCCGTGTGCAAATCTTAAATAACAAATCTTGAACAATGAACTAAATACATAAACACAAAAGATGTGAAATAAAAATAATGTTCAAGTCCTATTACTTTTTAAGGAGTCAAAATTGTACCACGGCAAGTTGATACAAATCGATCTATTGTGGCTCCATGAAACTCCTTCTAAAATATTCACATTTGTTTACGGATACCATGTATAAGTTAGATGAATATAAACATTAACTGACTATAAGTAATGTGTTGGTACCAGCTGAGATCATGTTCGAAACCGATGACAACAAGATCAAACGCTTCTGTATTGTATTTGATTAGGTTACTCATAGCGATGAAATAGGAGTTACTATATTTTTTGCGAGTTTTGGAAGCGTTGAACTCAACAAAGTGTTTCGATATTTGTGATAAGCAATATATCGTTGAGAGTTGGGGCAGGTTAAGTTTAGGCAGTAAAAAGGCACATGTTTCGTAATTATCTATACAGCCATTTTAAACCACGGATTTGGAGATTTTGCGGCCACTTCTCTACCTATACAAGGTACTTCTACTTATTACATGCTACAATTTTAAAAAAAAATTCTTAAGGATGACTTAATAGGTAACTATGTACAAATATAACATAGCTGTTGGAGTTCATACATTATTTCCAGCTTAATACATATTATGTATATATCAGATAATGGCATATATACATCTTGTCGAGATATACGTAAGCTAATTACATGGAGTTTATATTCCCCGTGTTATTACAAATTAATCCAATGAAGCTCAAATTAGTTATTGCTCGGTGTAACTGATATTCCCGTGGGCATATGTTTGCTTGTTTGTCAATGTGGTTATAAAACGTATTTAATATTATTAATATTGAGTCGATTCTGTTTGGTTATGTTAGGGAAAGTGAAGAATACTAGTACACCAAAACTGACAAGTGTAGTCTGAGTGAGTTTTTAAATTCTTGATGAAAAACGGCAATTAAATTATTCGCATTATGCCACTGCCATCATCGGTTAAGTCAATAAATTTTTATTATGGGTTAACCAGAAAAACTACTAGTTTGACTTAGTAAACTTCCACTATATTGACAAAATTATTGACATGTTTCGCTACACTGTAGCTTCTTCGGAATAAGTTTTACGAATGAGTGGTGACTAACAATTGCAATAATGTAAACCTCTAGGGTAATTAAATAATATAGGTAATAAAATAGGGGTAGGTAGATGATTTAATCTGGTACATTTGGGTTTTCCTAAAGCTTAAGATGAATATAATATTTTATTTTTACAAGGGGTTGTTATCAAACAAAATTTAATGAAGTAGAATTACTAGTAAAGCTTAAGATGCCTAAACTATTTTATTTTTACAAAGAGGTGTTAAACAAATTTAATAAGGTAGAATTACTAAGCTCTAGTTGGTCATTAAGAAGTACGTTGGAGTTTTTAAGTTTATTTATTTCCATGGACTCTAGCAAATTCAATTTGACACCTTTATTTTCAATATGTAAAATTTTATAATTCGGATCAAAATTATGTTGATTTTCTATTAAATGGCAGGCATAATTAGAGTCTTGTTTATGTTTAATAAAGCTATTGTGGTGTTCTTGTATCCTTTTACCAAAATTCCTACCAGTTTGGCCTATGTACGTCTTCGGACAGTCTTTACATGTTAATTTGTAAACACCGGATTTTTTATTTTTGTTTGTTTTTGTTTTACTATTTCTAATGAATCTACCTAATGAATTATTTCAATTTCAATAAATTTTAGATGGACTAGGTTTTAATAACAGCCTGATGGATTGTCCGATGTTGGACAAAATATAGTTTTCTGGAACTAGATTCTTTACACTTTCATTCAGATGATAAAGCATTTGCAATTTTTTTTGGTTACAAATTATATTTAAAACTAAAACATTTTAAAATTTGTTAACCTCACACTCCGACAGCTTACGTTTCCTACCACGCATCCACTGGAAACATTGGTCTTTAAGTGTGATGAATCCGATCAGCAATCTAATAAAAGCGATGCATTTAAAGACACTAAAATTAATTTCAACCATGTTAATATGGTAAATTAAGAACATATTGATTTAAATGTGATTAGTGCGCTTTAGATATCGATGAATTTAAAAACTCGCCCTCTTTTATGGACATTTCATTCCTAATTTTTTATTATTAAAATCAATTTACTACAAGAAAATTGTTACATAAAACGATCAAAGTGTCACGTGTATACATTTTAAACAATATCGTCTAAAATTTAGCCATATTAAGTTAAGGCGGCGACAATATTTTTATATAGAGTATTAATACAGATTTCTATAATCCAATATAGTTCTGTTTCAAATTTTTTTACTGCTATTGATTTTGCTGCCAGTAAAAATGTTGTGCTTTCTTTAGTGTCCAGGAGGGTAATCCAGAGTTAAAGGGTACTCGTCAAGACGTAACGGTTTATTTCGGAAGCTTAAAGTAGGGATGCTACATACAAACGTATGTATACCATTTGACAACTTGTGTTATAGTCCGGCAACTGAACATTTTCTCGTGCATCAATTGACATAAGTAACTGATATTATTTGTAACATTGTATGTCTAAGAGCGGTAAAATTCCAGTCTGTGAAACTTAAAAGCAGAAGGTCGCAATCTTGATTCAACCAATCACATGAGGGATGTAAAGAGCATCCAAAAAATCTCCTGAATATGCCCGATCTTCACTTCGGAAATAAACGTATACTTCTAGGTGAGTACCCGTTAACTCTGTATTGGCCTCCAGAAGTTATAGGTTTATCATCATTCCTTTTCCTCTTAAATATTTGTAAAGATTTAAGCAGACATTAAATTTTACTATATCATTAACAATATTGTGCTCATCACAAAAAACACATTTTTGAAATTCATTACCGTAAATTTTGAAAAATTTGTCTTCCCGACCAACAGAGTGTGCATATTTGTCAAGATAGCAGTTGCTTAGAAAAGCTTTTAATTCCAGAGGATGTTTCTTCAAAAAATAACACTTTCGACTGTAGTCTGAATAAAATGGTTAAGTTTCAGTAAGTATGCTCATTGTCAATCTGACATTGACATTATTAAAATCTGATAATGAAAAATGGTCTCTACATACATGGAAATTAGCATAGTGTTTAGGACTTATTCAGTAAGCTGCTTTTCAAGCTTCTAATGTGGCAAGAGTTTTGGGAAAAAAATCTTTTTTTTTATAATCCTTTGCAACATTAGTGTAATAGAAATTCTTTCATGATGGATATTTACGTGAGTACTTAACTCTGCCAAAGGAAGAATCTGCGATGACCGCAGCCATGTTAGAGAAAATGCAGAGACAGTACGATGTAGGTATTGGTGGAAAACTAAAAAATGAATTTTTCCGACAAGCAGAAAAATATAATAAAAATATAAATTACATTGAATGTTCTGGAATTAAAATCATCTAAATAGTTACACCTAGCACGAAATATGTTTTAAATATTATTAAGAAAATGGTACTTACCTAACTACAATATCTGATGTGTCTGTTTACATCTACGATAAAAAAAAGTTTGATTAAAATCATTCTTTATGACACAAAGACCACAAAACAGAAATGCCCAAATTCACTATTGCCAACTTTCATCATTTATTACTACGAAACTATCTTCACTTAAATAAACCGTGTAATATGTAAATAAATAAACTATTAACATTAGTCTAGTCTTCGGAACATGTATTGGAAATACATTAGGGTCTGTATTATTTTTGAATGCTTAAAGTATATTTTGCTGACTGACTTGCTGGTCAAGCCTTTTATATTATAACTGCATTTTAAAATAACAAAAAGCGGAAAAACTGTATATTTTAGAACAAACTAGTTTGCCATGACTTACAGCAATTCGTGAAAATTTAAAATGCTCTTATTAATACGTAAAAGTGCCTTTAATATAAAAACATAATTTATTTTCATGCACTCATTTTAATACTAAATAAACGCTTTTGCAATAAAACATACAAAGAAGGCATTTGATTTCCTGCTTAACAGGCATAGGGATAAATTTGTGTTCTTAAAAATACCGCCCTGGCAAAAAGCAGCAATACCCTGGTACCAACAGAGACCTGGCTACAGCCCTGCGAACGATTCATTGTATCGTGACTATATCAATGCAAAAGTGTTTGTGAATTCATCCAAAGACTTTTTTACTGCAGAAACTCGGATTTAGTAAGTGATTTTACTAGTGTCTATCTCAGCAACGGAGTTCAATAAATGGAATACTTGAGTAAGCGTCGTCTGATTTGAATGTACCTATATATAGTATAGACATAAACCAAGACTCAATTGTTGAGTCTCTGCTTCTCATACTATATTAGCGTATTATATCTGCATTTAACCAAATCCTATTCTTGTTATCCAGTATGCCTACAACAATCTAACAATTCAGCAAATTAAAGATTTTATCTTTGTTTTAAATGTCTTACCTATTTATTCAGTTAGTCATTGTTTTCGAATTAAATTATTTAAAAATGCATTACCATATTATCTTTAAAACTTGAACAGTTTTGTTATTAACGGTACTCTAGATAATTACAAAAAAACTGATTACAATCAACAAATAATATAGGTTGGTATTATTACTGTTTAGATTATTTTTATAGGAAATATAAAATTCCATGGGGGTACTTACTTTGAGGACTCTTATATACATGTCGTCATAAGTTTTATACACAGATAGAGCTGCGTTTCATTATCAATATCCAAATAACTAAATTATTTTATCAAAGGTAACCGGGCCCTGCGTTACTATGTTTACCGCTGATGATGTTTGTTGAATATGTTTGTTTACTGTTTACTTTGTCATTGTCAATTTTGAAAAGTTGTCATGTTAGAAATGGATTTACTGCAAAGTGAGGATGAATTGATGCAATTAACACCTCCTGAGATAAGAGACCAGGCGCGAGATGTGGAATTTAACCTTTTACCAAAAAAATCAAGAACTGTATATGAACTCACATACAGCAGATTCATGGAATATAGACAGAAGAAAAATATAGGATCTTTCTCTGAAGATGTGCTGATTGTCTATTTTTCCGATCTTTCAAAGAAAATAAAGCCTTCAACGTTATGGTCTACCTATTCGATGTTGAAAGCTACCCTGAACATAAAAAATAACATTGATTTGGCAAAATACCTGAAGTTACGGGCTTTTTTGAAACGCCAGTCAGACGGTTTCCATGCAAAAAAATCCCGAGTTTTTCAAAGAAAAGAAATCGAGAAATTTTTATCAGATGCCCCAGATGAACTGTATTTGTGTACGAAGGTAGGAATATATTGAAAATGATCTATTATGGATTAAAGAACTAATTTTCAATTTATATTTTAGGTTGTACTTATTGTTGCAGTCGCTGGGGCTTGTAGATGTGATGAGCTTTTGCAAATGAAAACAGATGATATAAATGATATGGGCGACAAATTGCTAATTATGGTACCAAATACTAAGACCAAAAGATCAAGATCTTTTGTAGTACAACAATCTAACAATTCAGCAAATTAAAGATTTTATCTTTGTTTTAAATCTCTTACCTATTTATTCAGTTAGTCATTGTTTTCGAATTAAATTATTCAAAAATGCATTACCATATTATCTTTAAAACTTGAACAGTTTTGTTATTAACGGTACTCTAGATAATTACAAAAAAAACTGATTACAATCAACAAATAATATAGGTTGGTATTATTACTGTTTAGATTATTTTTATAGGAAATATAAAATTCCATGGGGGTATTTACTTTGAGGACTCTTATATACATGTCGTCATAAGTTTTATACACAGATACAGCTCTTTTGTTGTTAGAAACATTTGTTTTTTTTAAGAACATTTTTTATGTACTACTATGACTAAACTGGATCTATGTTGATTCAAAATTACTTTCTGAATTGAATTGGCGGTTTTCTTGCACTTAACCAACTATGTTTCTTATGCCAATTCTTTAAAAGATATAATCATTACATTACTAAGAAATAATTAACAATATTTGCAGTTGCCTTAAGTTAGATACCTAAGTTTTATTTTAAATTAAAAGATCACAACACTAGTACTATATAAAACTGTCTAGTTCTAGTACCTTCTCTTCGCACATTCCCAGTACGCCTAAATGGAGTTGTTTTAATGGAGAATCTGTTTTGGACATGTATTGTGAGCGTACTTCATTGATTGGTTAAAAATATTTATTATTCAAAAAGCTTCCTTAACACTTACAGGTAAAATATATAAAAACAACAGACAAATCGAGCATTGCAGAACGTTGTTGAGTTGTTGAGCCAAAACATTATTGAACGAGTGCTTATCTGACTTTGACAGATATATTTGTATATTAGTTAAGGGTGTTAACACTCACCTGAACAGGCCTAGGCTTGTGGAAGATGACGAGCGGTCATTCAGGCCAAAGCGAATCACGAACTGTAGCTTTCAGCCCTTGATTTCTTGATGCGAAGACTTACCTGACTTTTTTTATCTTCATACAACCCACGAAGGCAACAATTTTATTTTTATCGATGACTAGCTTTCGCTCGGGACTTCATCCGCGTGGTATCCAGAATTAGATTACAAACTTGGAACCCCCATTTCACCCCCTTAGGTGTTGATATAAAGTTATAACCGGCCGGTGGCTCGGTGGGTAGCGCCGCAGAAATGCGATGCGGGCTCACTTGACCACTTCGCCACACCTGGTTCGATTCCGGTGCTGTACCACAAAAAAAAAGTACATGTCTGGGTGTTTGTGATTTTCAGTATGAATAAAGCGTGTACACGGTGTATGCGTGTTGAATGAAGGAAGGTGGTAGATGAGTAGAGGAATTCTTCCTCGACCGAGGAGGTATCACTCCACACCCTCTTAAAGGGCTGGTGAAATCCTGATGGATATTTCCAGCACTGGATATGAGTCGGCTTTGCGATATACAACCCACGGTACCTTAGTGCCTAGGCTTGCTTCCTTCGTGGGTTGTAAGAAAATAAAAAACTTTTGTTTATTTTTTAGATTATTACTTTCATGTAGTTTCAAGGTAAGAGAACCGTATAACAGTTAGACCCCATTATAAACTTTTAACCCCCATTTCACCCCCTTAATGGTTGATTTATGGGGAAACTGCAAAACAAGTGTTTAAACATTTATTATTGAGTACTTCTATGAAGTTTTAAGTTAATAGGACCATCTTGTATTTACTCTGCATATAAAGTTTGAATCCCTGTTTCACGCCCTCCGGCGCTGAATTTTGAAGAACCGTTTCTGGTAAGATGCCTACGTTATGTGACAAACCTCTGTGCAAAATTTCAAGTTTCTAGACCCAGCGGTGTGGGTTGTGGGTTGATATGTCAGTCAGTCAGTCAGTCAGTCAGTCAGGCAGTCAGTCAGTCAGTCACTCAGTCAGTTTCTTCTTTTATATATAAATAATGCCCGCCCCCACAGAGCTAGGATAGTCCAGGTAGCTTGAAATGAATGCTAAATAACCCGCTTAGGCTGGCCTAGACTATCCCCGGTCGTAAATCCTGTTGATCATGTCTGGGACTATGTCTCCAGAGCCATATTTCGTGGAAATAACCCACCTAGGAATCGCCGGGAGTTCATTATTATTGCCGCCCAAGAGGAATGGGCAAACTTATCCCAAGAAATCACTAATAACCTGATAGTGAGGATGCAACGGCGAAGTAATGCATTGATTACAAGTCGGGAAGGCAAGACCACGTACGAATAATTCTAAATTAATAAGTTTTTCTTTTTTTAAATTTTACAAAAATTGAATTTCATAAGTTAGCATCTTTTTTTGTATTTTGCGAATAATAGTTATTTGTTTTACTAGGCATAAAAGCACAAGATTTAATGCCGCGGCTAGTGTTTCATAGCCGAGCGTAGCGAGGCTATGAAACCAGCCAAGGCATTAAATCTGCTTTTCTGCCGTGTGAAACATATAATTTTTTCTTCAAATTTGTTCCAATTCCACACAAAATCGACTTTTCCATATTTAAATTGCGTTTCATTATCAATATCCAAATAACTAAATTATTTTATCAAAGGTAACCGGGCCCTGCGTTACTATGTTTACCGCTGATGATGTTTGTTGAATATGTTTGTTTACTGTTTACTTTGTCATTGTCAATTTTGAAAAGTTGTCATGTTAGAAATGGATTTACTGCAAAGTGAGGATGAATTGATGCAATTAACACCACCTGAGATAAGAGACCAGGCGCGAGATGTGGAATTTAACCTTTTACCAAAAATCACGAACTGTATATGAACTCACATACAGCAGATTCATGGAATATAGACAGAAGAAAAATATAGGATCTTTCTCCGAAGATGTGCTGATTGTCTATTTTTCCGATCTTTCAAAGAAAATAAAGCCTTCAACGTTATGGTCTACCTATTCGATGCTGAAAGCTACCCTGAACATAAAAAATAACATTGATTTGGCAAAATACCTGAAGTTACGGGCTTTTTTGAAACGCCAGTCAGACGGTTTCCATGCAAAAAAATCCCGAGTTTTTCAAAGAGAAGAAATCGAGAAATTTTTATCAGATGCCCCAGATGAACTGTATTTGTGTACGAAGGTAGGAATATATTGAAAATGATCTACTATGGATTAAAGAACTAATTTTCAATTTATATTTTAGGTTGTACTTATTGTTGCAGTCGCTGGGGCTTGTAGATGTGATGAGCTTTTGCAAATGAAAACAGATGATATAAATGATATGGGCGACAAATTGCTAATTATGGTACCAAATACTAATACTAAGACCAAAAGATCAAGATCTTTTGTAGTAACGGAATATTTAAGCGTTTACAGAAAATATGCAGCCTCCAGTCCTCCAGACCCTCGAATTTAAATAATCGGCGTGTCTTCTATAAGTATGCGAACGGTAAAGCACATCATCAATTCATTGGCATTCACAAATTCGGTAAAATGCCAGAAGAAATTGCTACTTTTCTGGGACTATCCCATGCGAAAGAGTATACCTGGCACTGCTTTCGCAGAACTTCGGCCACGTTGCTGGTGCATTCTGGTGGGGACATAACAATGTTGAAGCAACATGGAGGATGGAAGTCTTCCGCTGTCGCGGAGGGCTATATTGAGGACTCGCTAGCCAATAAGTCGAACATCGGCAATAAAATATTTTCTGGCGTTTCCGGAGTATCAAGTGTGGATACTAAAGTTGTTAATTTTACTGGAAAGGAGGGAAGTGGACAGAGTTCAATTGTATTAAATAATTGTTCACAAATCACCATAAATATATCTAATAAATAAAAATTTCGTGTTGTAGTTTGTAGTTTTAATGCAATAAAACCAGTTTATTATCATCAGCATCATTTTGAGTTTTCTTAATGTCATTGTCAATTTTAATAACCAGTTTGATTTAAATTATTACTTGGAAGGTTGCCTAGCAACGAACTTTTTCTGCCTAGGCAGTAAAATTGGACTTTTTCTGCCTAGGCATTAAAAGTACAACTTCTAAGCCTGCCAAGTGTCATTAAAAGGCCGCATTTAATGTCATTTGGAGAAAAAAAATATTTTTGGTAAAAGCATTTCGAAATATTTTTAAATATTTTTTTTATCAACACTTTATGTTG
Organism: Philopedon plagiatum; assembly: GCA_963971165.1. Taxonomy (NCBI): domain Eukaryota; kingdom Metazoa; phylum Arthropoda; class Insecta; order Coleoptera; family Curculionidae; genus Philopedon; species Philopedon plagiatum. The sequence goes on along the minus strand of OZ020197.1, from coordinate 21,549,331 downwards.
CCTTTTAACAAAAAAAGTTTTATAAAATGATTTTCTTCGAAAATATTCTGAGGTGAAGGCTTTTGCCGATGAGTGTATAATAATACTATGGTCTTTTTGTTGCTACAGGCAGCTAGGGTATTATGCCAGATTTAAATTTTAATTTAGGTATTTCATCATAAAAATTCGTTTTTTACTTCTTACATCTATCGTGCGATGATGTAGCGCTATAGAAAACTATTTGAGCAAATAAATGATTTGTTGTTTTTAATCTTGTACTTATTTAAGTTTAAGCTTCCCACTGGTTTCAAGTATTTATGATTACAAGTAAAATACAAATAATCTTATGATTGACACTTTAAATAATTAAGTTTAATTTGATGATAATCAAAAAATAGTAGGTAAAATATGTAAGTGTTTAGTTTATTTTTAAAGAAAACGCTGAGTTCCATTGTGTTGCATGGGCCTATTATGCGACCAATTGGGGATCTACGGTAACCTTATACAGTTCGCCATAAGTGTCATTCAGTTTTCTATGTTTGTTCTTCATTAAAGCTGTTTGTATCTGCTACTATGGCTAAACTGGATCTGTGTTCATTCAAGATTAGCTTCTTCATTTAAAATTGGTTCTTTTCGTTCTTGATTTTCATTAAAATTTTTCAGTCATATTCTCCAACGCTAATTTGACAACCAAAAGTTTTAAACTGACAAGTGTAAGACAACTGTACTACTATACTACTATATACTATTAATTTGGCCAGGAGAGTTTTTTTCCTAAATAACCAAACACAGCTACTAAGAAAGCGTTTGCCTGTTGTTACATTTTTATTAAATAAAAAAAATGTTTCGAGAGAGGTATTCGATATTAGCAACTTGTTAGTAGCAACTGGATAATGGAGGTCGACTTGAAATAATTAAGGTTATTTCTTTCTTTAGAACACATCTTATTTGTATATATAGGACCGTACTGAGGCACAGGTGCACACGGAAATTGGTGAAAATATTAAAGACAATTTGTGAACTTTTATTGTTTTGGTGAATTGTTACGCACCGTTATATATTTTTTTCAGGAATTTATATGTATAGCTTTTATCTCTTTTTTTTAATGCTGAAACTATTTTTTTATTTTCAATTTGATTTAATTACATTTTAATAAAAACATTTTTTCAATTCCAAACTGGTTTAACAGTAGGCTTGTTTAAGCTGGGGTCCAGCTTTTACAGGGCCAGGGGATGTGTCACAAGTGGAAAAACCAATAATATTTCATAGATCAATATTTGTAAATTCAATAAGTGATCTATAATCCTATTTTACTTAATCATAAGTTATTGCCCTCTACATTGGCAGGATGTAGCTTATTTATTGAATATACATTAAAATGGCAACTATGAAATATTATAGTTCCTTTATAAAATCAAATAATTACTCGAACTAATTTATTGAAACGACGTCTAATTATCTAGTCAGCATTATCGAGGTTTTCGACCTAAAGTCAACGCTCCAAATAAAGGGGGAAATTGCTGACGAGGTAATAGGGCGATCGCAAAGACAAGAGTCGGAAAGTGTATATAAACCTATTTATTTATAACTTTAAGGAAAAAATAAGCGATTTAAATTAGTGGAATAACGGATTAGATAATTAGCGGATAAAATAAACCCAAAAAGAATCAGGAAATAAGGAAAATAGTCTGAAATAGTGTCGGTTAAAAATTTGTCGGAAAAAATCAAGAAAATTCGGTTTTTACCCCTTAAATACGTTCCTGGATAACCCATTCGGTATTCATTTTAAAGTGAGATTATCACTTTATAAGATAGTGTTAAAAAATTAGAGTTGCTAGTTGTTCGTCAAGGAATTCGTTATTCTTTGACGAAGACATTCCAAGGAAGCCTGAAGAAGCACAATATGTCAATAAATGTGCGAAACGTTGTGAATTTTTATTTTAATTTTTGTTTCACAAAATAAGCCTCTACCCAAGAAAACCTTCACAAATATATATATATATATATATATATATATATATATATATATATATATATATATATATATATATATATATATATATATATATATAATCCGGGGTAAAACCTGGAGCATTTACCAAATGACACGACAGTGTGCCTCGGATTTATCACTCAGCATCAAACCCAAGCAGCCAGGTATTTAATCAATAGAAGGAATTAAAACGTTCTTTCAGATTGTGTCAACTTTACTTGGTTTTTTGAAAGTTTATTCACTGTATTAAAATAGTAACGGTTAGTACTGTTTTTGTGTCACAGTCATAATATTTGCCACTATCTCAAAATCATTTAATCGATTAATTTTTTTATAGAAAAAAAGTTTATAGGTTAATGAGAAGGACACGTGCCATTTTTTATTTCAATAAGTATAGAGTATCATGAAAGTGAACCTTTGATGCCAACTTTTTCTTAACAGTATGTTATGTAGAGGATATGCCTCGATAAAGACTATGTTTGTGACAAAGGCGCAAACACAGTTTATTTATCCAGGTTCGTTCATTATACGAATATAGTAAAGTATTATTGTGTATCATTCATATAGAGGGTGCTTAACGACTATATGTCCTACAATGTTTACTAAAAATTATTAAACCGACTTCATTTTTTTTTTACAAGACCCGAGAGGATAATTTTTCGTAATAGGTCATATACGGTGTTCAATAATGCATAAAAGATATAACTTATATGAGGGCGAAGCCGCGGGTAAAAGCCTGTGTTATTTATATAAGTTTATGCCCAAGCTTATGTAGAGTTTATAAATTATGAAAAAGGTACGTAATATTCAAGCAAAATCACTAGAGACTGTTTGGTCAGGAGAAGTGTATGAAAGACACAGTGATGGAATTACATATATTATTATGGAAAACTATTCATGTATTGAAATTTAGATATTGGTATCCTAAGTAGTTAGTGGAAATTATTGTTGGAAGATGTTCTACGGTCGATACGATTAATACTATGCACCCGACCACCGCGTACGCTTATTTGCTCTAAAAATCAAATGGAAAATATACAACCGTATGTTTCAGAGAACACTTTTAGTAAACCCAACAATATGGAAATACCAATATATTTCATTTTTGAGGTCCTACCCCAGAATCCAAATTTTATCCATGCCGTAGAATAGAAAACTTATCGAATACTGGTGAAACCCATATGACCCCAAAGAAGGTCGTCCAGTCTGCAACAAAAAACGATTGGAAAACATTCTTTTTTTAAACCAAGAAAAACATTTTACAACCGCTTTTCTTATTGTAGACTTAGACTATAAGTATGGTTTCGGAAAGTCTGGAGGAACGGGATGGATGCAGCCCGGGCCAAGAGTTTTTAGAATTAGGATTTTTTAGAGCGTCGACTACAATTGTTGCTTCAGATATCGAGAATTTTTAGAAACCGAAATAGACAAAAAAATTTGTTAACAATAATAATAGTAATGATAATAATTTTGTCGAACAAATTTTGATGAAGAAATGCAAGTTAAAATGACGGTTTCTACGACGTAATGGCGGATGTTTGGTTGCTTTAATTAAGTAATATTTAAGTGCTGTGACAAAATAGTTATCATTGTCAATTTTGAAAAATCATTCTCATCATCATTTTGAAATTGTTGTTTTCGTAGAATCTGGAAGCTATTGAAATTGAGAAAAAGCCCAAAAAAAACTATAAAACATAAAATAAGATAAGATACGTTTGGCATAATAAACGGATTTGCAAACTTTCATGTGCATATGTTACCGGCAAAGTCCGTTTCATCGTCATACTTAAGTTTGCCTAGGTAAACCGCACATTGCCGGGGCGTTTTCGGCAAAGTCCGAAATTGTTCTCTATTTCGGAGTTTGCCTAGAATGTAACCCGGAAAACTTAGGTTTGCCAAACACGTTTTAGGAAAAGTCCGAAATAATAAATTTGTGACCGTTACGTCGCTGTTCATTTTCTAGTCGTAACTTGTTATAGTCTGTTTGTAATACGTCGCAGGTACATACGCACTGCGTTGAATGTTTAAGGTGGCATTTTCCGATCGCGTCCATGGTGGTCAACTTAATTTCATTTTGTCATGGTGATTCGACTTTAAAATTTTTAACAATAAAATTATAGTATATTAAATATAGATTAATATCCTGTAAGCAATTTTTAGTTAATTTTTTAAAGTTTCAACATGTATAATGATTTCATTCAAAAGATTAATATTTTAAAATATCTATGGTGACTTTTTTTCTGACACTAGGACCTCAATATTCTTTTTAAATATTATTTTCCTAAAATAAATCATAAAATATCTTGAGACTTTTATTAATACGTTAAAAAATACCCATAGAATATGAATCTACGGTTAATATTGTGACAATATTCATACAAAAGAAAAATAAAGTAAAACATTGTACCAAAATAAAATTAAGTTGGCAATAAATGGGTGTGGTCGGTAAATGCAGCCTTAAGCAGGGCGCGCATTGAATCGACTCGACTCGGCTCGGCACGGCACGGCCCAGTCAAAAGGTTAAGGCTACTTTCACACGGACGGTTTTCTGTCGTGGTCGTGTACGGCAACGATATCGTATAGCATTGTTTTAAATGAAAGCTTTCACACCACACGATTTTAATCGGAACCGTACACGTGTAAATACAAGCACAGTTTTTTTTTCCACGACACGATCACTGCACGGCCACGACAGAAAACCGTCCGTGTGAAAGAAGCCTTAGTATACATGCAATTATATGAAGAGGAGCGCCTTGAATCGGTTTCGCCCGCTCGGGACGACCAAATCGGAATCGGAGCAAAAATTGTCGAAATGTCCGACTGCCTGCGACTACTTCTCGTATTGAGACGCAATGGCGGACGAAGTTTTGATAGTAAACGTTGGTTTTTATGTTTTTTGTACGACCCGAAGAATCACGACAATGTGCGGAAGGAGAATGCTTAGGAGGAAATAGCGAAAAATCATCTGATACGATACTACGTCTATACATCACAATAGTTGCAGCTATTTTAAAGAACCGATAGCCGAATCAATGTGCTTTGACTGTCGGCATTTCGAACGAAACTTACCGAGCCGAGTCAATTCAATGCGCGCCCTGCTTTGAGTGTTTGTCTATTCGTCTAACTGGACCGGGTTTGCTCAGGTTTGATATTATCATTTAATAAAAAAAGTTTAATAACTATATTAGGGTAGACCGGGGTCGAAAGTAACAGGGGTCAAAAGTAACATCTCAAATATCTTCATAAACGTAATAGATATGCATGCGCTAATTTGTCAAAGATTCCGCCTATTCAGGTGCTAAACTCCCATTAGTACCATTACCGGCTCCATGAAACACAGTTGTGCGTATAGAGCCATTTAAATTTTTTATATCAAAAAGTATCTTTTTTCGAGTTCGTTTTTATTGTGATAAAGTGCAGAAAAAGCCATGTAGGTACAATTTATCGTACTAGACAGTTTTTTTTTAGGTATTTTGTTAATGTATAGGCATAATTTTGTAACTTGTTGTTGTGTTTTTTGCTTAAAAATTGTAATACAAATTTGCAAGTACAGTCGGGGACGGTTGTAACAAGGCAACTCGGGGACGGTTGTAACGTTACAACCGACCCCGTTGTAGTACAGATAATATAGTTTTTTATTGCTTTTTTTAAGAATGCCCCGTACGAAGAAAGGGAAGACAGACCGGGGTACGAAAGATATAACCTTTTACGAACCAGCATATAAAGAAGTTACTAATGGGAATCTCTCTATTAAATCATAACCAAGACAATATGAATTATGCCACGTGTCATTGACAAGATACAAGAAGAAACTGGAAGCCCCCAATGAAAATTTACCAGTGTCCATGATTGTCCTATATAAATATTTTATTATATCCCCAATTTTAAGCATAGTCCTATCATAAATGTGGTGTTACAACCGACCCCCCTTAGTCTTACAACTGACACTGGGTGGGGGCGGTTGTAACAAATTACATCACTTTAATTTTTAGTTACCTGTGAGGTTTTTACTTTGTTCAGCCCTAAAATATCACTTACACAATACAGGTAACTAATTACCTTAACTATAGCCATACAAATAGAATTTCCAATTCTAATAGTTTTTTCATAATTAAATACTAAAGTCAGAATGTTACAACCGACCCCGGTCTACCCTATAAAGGTATATTTAACTTAATGAAATACGATGTAATCATGTTATTTACAGGCTTAGCATCACTAGTATGCCAATTATCATGATGCAACACAAAGGCAAGAACATATTTCGGACTTTTCCTAAAACGTGTTTGGCAAACCTAAGTTTGCCGGGTTACATTCTAGGCAAACTCCGAAATAGAGAACAATTTCGGACTTTGCCGAAAACGTACCGGCAATGTGCGGTTTACCTAGGCAAACTTAAGTATGACGATGAAACGGACTTTGCCGGTAACATATAGATCGCGAAGAAAATGTATAACAAAGTAATAGTTTGTACTTTTTTGTTAATGTGCTTAATCAGTAGCAGTTTGGCGGCCGGAATGAAAAATGAGACTGATGGTAGGTTTTTTTATTAAATGGTTATTTTTGTATTAAGTATAAGAAATTAATAGTAGGGAATGTTTGTTGCCGCTTAGCGCTAAACTTTAAGCTTAATAATCTCGGCACTGGCTAGTCCTGAAAACAGGATTTTCAATTCACAGGGCAGAAGTGCGTTGTTTTTAAAAGTGGTAAACATGTTCACACTATTTTATGTGCCGATCTAGAAATTTTTGGTTTTCAAAAATCACGTTAGCGAAAAGTCCCCAATATTAGAGTTTAAATCATTCCTACGCATTAAAATATTTCACGTTTGTAACACAAACAGTATATTTCCTACAAATTCGTTTGTGAATATGTTAGACGACGATGAAAAATTGTAGATTATAGTTTTATCTTCTTTAATTTGAAAACCAGCTTATTTCGTCCTTAACTTCAAACCAAAATGTCACAGCTAATAATGCCTGTTATTGTTATTATTGTCATCTTAGTACTCCCAGGCCATTCGTCTGTGAGTATCGAGACCATATTTTACCCTGAAAGTAAAATGTAACGCGACATCCTAAAACTGTTTTAAATCACTTGAGTGCAGAAAGACAAGCTGAGAAGTTAGATGCAGAAGTTTTAAATCAGTTTGCATACTAATTTAGAGCAGATTCGGAAAAACACCTTTTGCTGTAAATTATAAATCGAGTTTTTTTTACTAAACTTTAGACATACAACGTGGCAGCAAAAATTTCTACGTGGGAAATGACAGGGCTAATTTCTTCCAAGCCTTCCTGAATTGCAAAACTAGTGGAATGAATTTAGCTAGTATAAACACGGAGAGGGACCAGAAAGCTTTAGAAAATTCCCTAAAAGATGTAAATATGGCAGGGGGTAAGTAATTTTCTTGTTTTATTATCTAACACATTTCTAGGGTATATAAAATAAACACCTATTAAGAGTTAACTTTTTAAAAAGTTATTGTTAGTACGAATAAGCTTTAAAATCGTTGATTGCAAAAATTTACCACAAAAATTATGCTGTTTGATGTTTAGTGACTATAATTATTGGATTAACTTCGAATGTACGTGGACCTTTAAGTTAAGCATTTAAGCTTACTGCATAAACCACTCTGGACTGTTAGTATATTTCCACAATATTTTACTATAAAAAAGCTGTACAATTTCATTAGAACTAAAGTACAAGGACCACAACTTTCTAAGAAAACTGAATAAAAAACTTTTGTTTAAAGATTATACGATTTTCTAAATATTTTCATTTAGTTTTCAAATGAATAACTCCTGAGATAGTAGCACACAAAACACTTTTTTTATTTTAATCGAACATGAGTTAAGTCCCCTCTAACATCCAAAAAAACATACCATACCCACGTTTACGAACCATTTTTCCATAGTTCAACTTGTGACGTTGCCAACATTTTGTTTTTAACAGAAATGTTTTAGATTTTTCTTAAAAAAAATATCTAACTCTTGAATGATCCAACAATAATCTATTGTTAATTTATGGGTTGCCAAAAACGCATTTTACTTTCAAAAAATATAATTATATTAAATGAAATATTACTGTCATATGTACTTAAGACTGTAGTAATATATTTCTGCAATCAATGTTATTTTTGTGTGGAATTAAAACACAAATTAGGTAGGTAAAAGTGCTGCATTTAGCCATGCTTTTAAATTTCACACAGCATCACAAAACAACAGTAAAAGTACCCGGCACGTAGCACGGCACGGGGCACGGCGAGTAGCCAGGAATACGCTCTTTTGGGGGTAGGTGTTGACAAAAAAAGACAAAAACTTTTATTTCCTTTTTCTCGTTTATATGCAAAGGTTGTATAAACTTTAGGCTTTTGGGGGGGTTTTAACACCCAAAACCCCTCTTGAATACGCCACTGGCACCCAGATACGTATTACTTATTTTTTGCCAAATTTCTCGTTGGGCATTATTACTACTGGTTACTCGCATAAAAATATGCTTTCGTCACCATTATAACAATAAAGTTTATTTTCGTAAAAAATTAAAGGCATGTCTGTAACATTTCTAACGGTCTTTGAAAACTAGAAAATACATCCCGTTTCTTTTGTTTTTCCATTATATATTATTTGTACACAAATGACCCATTTTCCTTATCTCTGATGCAACAAAATACAATACGTTTTGTGGGTTGCCTATACTTTCTCGCGAATGTTAAATAACGTGTTTGAAAATCTTAGCTTACCCTTAGTGTTTTTACTAAATGAATAAATTTTTCGTTTTTTGTGTTCCAGTAGAGCCAAGGGTAAAACAGTATCGTGGATTTTTTTAGGTATTGTGTTTTGATTTGATAATGGAACGTTTTTTACATTAATGGCTATACCTACCGTTTTAATAGTGTTGTTTCGTCTGTAAAGTATTTGTTAATGTAGGACCTTTTCAGAGAATGTGTATTTTAAAAGGCTTTTCTTTAGGTATTACTACTGATATTATTGACAAAATACCGCGAATTATTTTAAGTATTTCTTTTAATTTCTTAGTGAAACATTTATTAATATTGAATATAAATCAAGCGTTAGTTTTTTGCATTAACAGCTTCACTGTGTTACTAGTGTTGTGTGATATATCAGTATTTGTTAACCAACAATATTTTCAAAGGAAGGGTATTTTAAAGTGATTTTACTTGAAAAGTAAAAAACGGATGCATCCCTTTACTTTCCAGCTGCTAAAGCTTAGAACATTCCACTTCTCTCACTCATTCGTACCTAGGGTCTCCAGATTATGGAATAAATCACCTTCAGACGTCTTTCCTTCTCCTCCTAACCTCCAATCCGTTAACTCCCGTGTCAATAGATTACCCATCCCATCTATTCCGACGCTCACGGTACTGTAGTACTTAGGCTAGGTAAATCCTTGTATAATTTCAAATTGAAGAAAAATATTTATAAATGTTGCTTCTCTAATAATTCCTAAATTTTCCCCAACAAATAGTAGGTACTGACTGTTTATTGGGGAAAATTTAGGAAGGAATTATTAGAGAATTTATGAATATTTTTTTGAATATTTAGTGAAGTTTAAAACACCCAGCATGTAATTTTTTAATAATGGCATCAACTGCCATTATCTGGTATCTAAATTATAATGATCGTCCTCACGATGTAATTATCGAGACATCACTATTCAAGTCACTGAACTGCATCCAGTTGTAATTCGATGGATGGATATTTTTTTAAGAGCAAATAGAGTAGCACTTCTTATGACTTTTGTTTTTGCTTTTAACCTTAACACCAGGATTTGCGTTTTTCTGTTCAATTTCCCTATCCACCCTGGTCTTACAACCGACACTAGATTTAAACGAGAAGTTGAAACAAATATCTTACAGCAGTAAGGGATGTTCAGAGTAGTGTGAACCATTGAAATGTTCTTTCTATTCTGATCTAAAAAATCTGGGCTGATATATTATTTTAATCCTCTTTACCCTAAGATACGATTTGCTTTGATTTATCCAGCTTAACAATCCCACTGAAGAGTCACTCGTTTTATTCCTTTTTTTAAAAATATATTTTTATTTGTGATTAATCTTGGAGTTATTTTGTCATATTCCATGTAATAAACTATGAATAGTTGGTTTGGAATAAAGGCAGTTTAAAGTTAAATCAAAATAAAGAATTAAAATCGTATATTTACACCCAAATACATTATTTTTGTTTTTAGGTCTTTGGTTATCGGGTACAAATTTAGCAAATCCAGGAAGTTTTCAGTATTCTTGGTTGACAGGCGGTAAACGAGTTCTTTACGCCAGCTGGTTACCAGGTGAACCAAATAATTTTGAGGGTAAAGAAAACTGTCTTTAGATTAACATAAACAAGGATAAAACTTTAGGATGGAACGACGCCGATTGCACACTTAACCTAAGATATATTTGCCAAGATGTCTGAAACTGTTAAGCAAAATTACTAACTTACTGGTCAACAATATTCTAATTTTATCTTTGTCGCGTTTATTCGTTCTTATACTGAACCTGGGCCTGCATTTAGAATTTTTCCGTTATATTAGGATTCTGGTTAACAAAGCCTTATACTGTGTAAAAATATATTATAGTATACTTCATTTATTAATATTGGGTTCAAATACATATTCTTTATAATGCAGTTTCTCCTTAAGTGTATTACCATTCAAATTATACCTAGCCAGTAACACGCAGGAGCGTACAATACAAGTTTTTCAATTTTTTAAGAAGTTTTTTACCTGGGCACTTAAAAATAATACATTTTATAACATATTGTTGAGTTTTTTAAATCAGCTCGTAATATCAGAATTTTAAACGCAGACCCTGTTTCAGTGTAAACTTGCACCAATTTTCGTTTTAAGACAAAAACCTGAGTCGACCAGAAATTCAAGTTATTATTTTGTAAAATATTCAATTTAACATATTATTAATATATAGGGAGTAGAAGGGAATAAAAGCAACTAAAACAACTGCAACGTATTGTATTAAAACCAGAAGGGCCACTGTTAAGCCATTGTCAACATTACAGTTTCTGAAATAGTTTAAGAAAATTCAACATAACCAGTAACTCTCTTATTTTAAAATAGCTTGCGCCATCGACTTCGTCCGCGGTATAACAATTTTACTCCATTGCCATTAAACCCCCATTTTACCCACTTTAGGATTGATTTATTAAAAACTGTAATAGACGTGTTATTCAGGTGCGTAAGTGGTGATTTTTGCAAAGGGTTTCTGATTTTACCTGAGTCAACAACACCAGAAACTCAGTGGCGCTCAAAATAAAAACATCACATGTTATCTAAACCAGAACATGCAAAGCAGTCATGGCCGAACCAACGGGACTCAATCTCTCCGAATGCTAGCTAGGGCTTATAATATTACCCAGGTATTATTGTAATAAGTTTTCTTCAACATTTATTGATGATCTGGTAAAACATGTGTTACTGTTGCATTTTGTAATGCACTTGATGTAGTGGTTGAGGTAATGTTTCCTGAGTGGTTGTCATTCTTAAATTTACAGTAGGTAGATCGGGTGTGCTTTCTCTCAAAGGTCTTGCTACGGGACTATTTTGTCGTTGTACATTAGGTTCAGATAAGAAGGAATATTCAAGAATTACCACAGGACTGTACGGATATATACCAGTTGCTCTAAAAACAGATATTCCATTTCCTGTGGCTGCTGCTGTACACCAAGCGTGATTTAATAAATGTTCTTACAAAAGTCTGCTAATTAATTAAGAGGATGTATGGGGTGGTACCACCTCGGTCGAGGAAGAATTCGTCTGCTAACTTCCTTTATAGCCTAACCTATTATGGACTAAAAATTATAAAAGTTCTAACAGACCATCTCTACCCGCTATTATCCAGGCATCTCTACCAAATGGCAGATTTCCCTCCACGTAGTTTTGATAAATCCAAGCAAATATACTTTTTAAGATTAGGTTACCGTAGCTTATGTATTTTATCATTATCTGACCAAAACCGTTTTAAAACTACGATCATAACTAATTATGAATAGAAAAAGTGAATATGTAAAAAAATGTGGACTTAAATGTTTCTAATATATCACTCTTATTGTGTTATTTCCGGCCGCTTCAACACACTCTGAACGTGTAATATAATTAACTTTCCTTTTTAAAACATTTATTTAGATACAAATATAATCAGCTAGTTGAATAGAGAGAGACCTACCCATTTTACCCCATGGGAAAAAGATTTATAATAGGAAAAAATTAAAGCAAATCATTCATGTATATTACGAACAGAAGAGGCCCCAGCACGTTTTCATGCCAGTACCTCTTTTCTAATTACGACCGGAGATTTTTGTGGGTGTTAATTAACGGACTAAGCCATAAAATGGTCAAAAGGTTTTACGGAATTTTGTTTCATTTGAGAAAAGTTGTTTCATAATTTTTTATTTGTTTGCATATTTATCCTTTAGGGTTTTTGCTTACCTCCCCTGAGCAGCTCCTGAATTCTGCCTCTATCATTTTCCAAGTTTTTTCTCGTTTCTCCTAATTTTTTTATAGTCGGTGATTGATCTGTATTCTCAAAGACAATAATTTTCTTTCCTCATCTTTCGTGAAATTATAAGATTTATTTTTTGCATCCATTAATATTATAAAGTGTAAAAACACTATACCACACACCTCTAATTTAAAGAACTTTAAACACGGAACACTAAAAGAGTTTTGATCCCTTTTAAACTTTAATGACCAGATTCTCCAACGCTAGTCCGGTCTAATTTGACAACCAAAAGTTTTAAACTGACTTGTAGTGTAAGAATAAAACAACTAAGTTTTATACTATAATTTTTTTCTAAGTTTTTTCGCAAATTTATAAAGACAGGGGCAATTTTTAATGATGACCTATTGCCAGTGACAGGACAACAACCTGTCAAAACATAACTTATCAACTAGAAGATCTCAATTTAAACCAGTACTAAATCTTAAACCTTCTGAGTGAATCTACAACTAAAAGACTTTATGGTGCCTACTGACTTTTGACGTTTGCCAAAAATGTACATACATTTTTGTTACCAATCCACGATACACTTACAACGGTATGCTACGCTATGACGTCACTTCGAGGGAAAATCCTAAATTGACTAGACGATTGCACCCCTTGTACATAAGTACAGGTCAGTTTATTGTCGTGTGGTGTGTTGAGCTGAGGTTTATTAAAATATTATTACAGGTCAGTTTATTGTCGGGTAGTATGTTGAGTTGACGTTGTTTATTAAAATATTATTGTCATATTTCATTTTCTCAGGTAAGCGCCTAGTCAATTTAAGGTTTTCCATCGAAGTGACGTTATAACGTAGCATACCGTTGTAAGTGTATCGTGTATCAATCCTTATTTTCCGTAAAATTATTAGATTCCTTTTTTGCATGGGTTTGATCAAAGCAGATTCCTTATGTCGAAATAATGAGATTTATTCAAACTTGCCAAATTCAAAAGTTAATAATAAGCAACATACAGAGTGTCAAAATTGTAATCTTGTTCAATTTTTTCCAATAATTTCTCAACAAAACGACATAGCGGCACAAAATTAGGGATTTGGTTGGGTTTTTGATGTCACTACTAGAGGGCACCACCTACGGCATACCGCACTTCTCTTAAATATCATATTTTTTTAAGCTCAGTATATCGGTCTGACTATTAAAAAAATCGATTATCCTATTTCTTTTGCGTCAAAAAGGAATTGTTGGGGTTTGGTATAATAAGAGCTAAAAGTGGACTGTATATAATTTTGGTTGGGGAGATGAGAAGTTTTTAAAAGTCGTTTGGCAAACGGCGATAGCATTACACAAATACTAATATGGCCTACCTTGACGTCGAAATCACTTTAACTGTTTCTTCGTGGTGGCCACCTGGTTGATCCCATGTGCTGCTCTTCCAGAACCATGGATCGAGAACACTATCACTAGTTTGCGGGTAGTTTTAGAGAGAAATTATCTATAAAAATGGGGAAAACACCCGAGAAAGTAATTGGGCCATGCGGCCGAGTTGCGGTCAGTACAAATTGTCTGTTAGTACTCTTGTACTGTACTATGCGTCCACGTGCTCTAGGGCCAGTAAAATGTGTCATGTGAACACAACATTAATTTGGGACTTTTACCAAATAGAAAATTAAAATGTATATAAAACCCAAATAGGAATATTGTATTAAAGTCGCTAGAGGAAACTGATTTCGAGATAATTGCATTTGAGCAACACTTACTGACTTCAAATTATTATGATTTACCTAAATTTACTTAGTTCAAAAGTTGATATCATAGGGGATACTTCAAATAATAGTAATAATAATAATCCTTTGAATAATAGGTAGTAACTATTTAGTTTCGTAAACATTAAAATACGTAAAAGAATAAACAGTTCCGCAATGCCAGCCATTTTGCAGCCACACTATTCATGCATGCGAATTTTGGAGGCAATGGAATTAGTGAGTTTTATCCATATTTTATGTTGATGTGTCTGTAAATCCCGCAGCAAACACAAAGGGAACAAAATACTTAAATAGGATTTTGTATAAAAATGGAAACAATAAGTGTAGAAAAGTAAGAATAATTAAGATATAATTGAAAAATTTAGTAACTGTTTTTAGGATAGCTTGTCAAGAATTTTAGTTTAGGAAACAAAATGCCTAGCCCAGGTTCCAGATGAAGACAATGCCAGAGAATATGTTTGATAGTATAGTGGTCCTAAAAACATAATATTTTAATTTACATTGAGACATCCTATGATTTGGTTCTACTCTTCGAAATATACCTTTTTAGTTTTGATTAATATTTACAGGTTTTTAAAGTTTTCACACATTGGATATTGCGTTTCTATTTACATTTGAAAGTTTGACTTTTTAGTGGCTGTACCGTTTTGGAAGTTTTGCGTTGTCCAAAACTAAAGTTGATCAATAGCCGCACCTCACCATTCATTTTATAGGGTGATACGGCTTCTATTTGATTCCCGAACTGTTAAATCTTTTTTGTCAATTTATTCGTTTTCCTTTTAGATTGTTTACTTCAGGCCTATTAAACAAATATACTTTTTTAAAGCACGTTACAGACCCTTTTATAAAAGGAAATAACTTGTAGAAATTTTTGCGCTCAAAAAATATTGTAAAACAAAATTGTTTGTAAGGTGTTGCTACCCCAAAAATAAACAAATATTCTTATTTGGCTCCCATAACCTACATAAATCAAAACTTCTCGTATACCAAGTTTAAATAACAAAGCTTAAACAACAATTTAACCTAAAAAATGGAAAATAAAATACAAAGTTGTAAGGCCTCTCAATTTAAGGAAATTTGTATTAAGACCATCTGGTTTAAATCAGCCTGATTTGTTTTAAGGAAGTTACTATTAGGATATGTCTCATGTGCTTCCGGATTTCCTGTGTATGGTGTTCGGTAGTACGTATATATTTGTGGAGTGGGCAGGGAAGGCTATAAAACCACTAGAAGGCGATATAATCTTTTTCCTACGGGTCTCCCTAAGAAGATTTTAAACCTCAAAGGGGTGCATAAAAATAATTTTTTTGTAATAATTCTTAAATCAATTTGTTTACCTAAAAACACAGAATAAACCATTTTTAAGACATAGTTGTGCCATAAAAACCAGACGATTTTTGATGCGTACTAAATATCACTCACCACCTCGTATTTTGCATTAGAAAAACGTATAATTTTTACAGTATAACCTTGTTCTTAAACACAGGTCATCGAAACTAGTAAGGAATACCGGTTTTGCAGCAAAAGGTTTAAATTACTTAAAAATTATTGTTAAAGTTGACCAGGCCTAGAGATCTCAAAATTTCGATGTTCTACTATGGTGTGGCAGTTTAAGTCACAATATATACTGAAATATTATTTTAAGTAATAGTATTATGTAGTGCACAATTTGCCAACTTTTTTAGACAACAAGAAAATTTATTGTAACACTCCCCCCCCCCCCCATGTCCGGAGGATTGCCTCATATTTACCGAATATGAGGCAGTACCTTGTATAAGCAATCTTAGTAACCTTGAAATCCATCAAGTATTTGTTTTTGCAATTATGTATAAGAAACGTTATCCGGTAGATCTACAGTTCCTATCAATCACTTAAAAGTGGAGGACAAACCCAGATAAATATGTAAAATTATATTATATATGTATGTTTATTTTGTACATAAAAAATAGGTTTGTTCTCGTTTTATAACATCTTATCGTATTTCAAAATCAAAAAGAACACCTGTTTATTATGCAGATAAAAATTGTTTGTTGTCAATTGACTTTATCATCGTATTTTAAGATCAAAAATAACACATTAACAAGAAAATGACAGAATAAATTAATTTCGAATACAACTTCTTGCCCGTTGATATGAACGCTATGAAGCTGTAAAAAAGATTTTATTGTCACGTTTAAAATCCATGATACAGCTTCGTGTTTCAAATTTGTATTTGTTATGTTTTATTAAATGTTACGTTGTTTCAAAAGTCAATATGCCTTAAATTAAATTAAATAAAAATCAAAGCTTACTCTAAATTAAAAATGAAAACAATAAGCATGTTTTAAGGCAGCTAACAGCACGGTATTAATTTTTTGACTTTTTCTTTTAACGATTTTAAAATTATAGCTGCACGACTAAATAAATTGTACGAAATACATCTAATTTTTACGATACTTACGATTTTTAAGATATCTCTCAAAGTAGAAAAAGTAAAATTATACAGGGTGGTTTGGAATATTTTAATTAAAAGTTAGCATGATAATACGGTGGCAGGATGACATATTTTAAAGAGTTTTGAAGAGCGGGTGAAGGTTTGAAATATCAAAGAATAGGGTTTATTCTGTTCTTGAAAATTCAATTCTCCGTCGAAAACTAGCGCATGCGGAGGAAATAATGGCATTTACTCCACTCGTTCAATAGTTACAGCGTTTAAAATGGCCTCTATATACTTGAAACATTTTATAAATCTTTTTTGACAAAAGTTGCGCATGCGATTTAAAAGTTACTAATGTACATGCTTGTCGAATCCAGTCTTTCATGTTTTCTGCTTGGTTAATGCTGTAACCATAAATTTTCCTTTTATACTCGTAAATTCCCATAACAAAACATCTAAGTGGGTCAGATCAAGACTCCTTGAAGGCCAGTTTACAGGGCCATCCCCACGACCAATCGATCTGTCTCAAAGCATTCCATTTAAAGTGTTTCGCACAAAGTACGGCGGAACAAAATTTTGCTAAAGCTACACCTCTTCCTGCTGATTTTCATCGCTATTTGGAAGTTGGTATAAGTCCTTCCTTAAAAATCATTCTATATTTTTCCATTTAGGGGTCCTTATAAAAATGTGGCCCTATGACTCGGTCCCCGACTATCATAGCAGGTTAGCTGACCACGGATGATGATTGGGTACAACTCTAATGCACTGGGGATTTTCAGATGCTCAATATTGCACATTGTTCGGTTCGACTTAAATTTGAAAAGCAAAAAATAAGCTGCGAGGCGCAGTACAAAATACTTACTAATCTAATCCAAGTGGAATAATCAAAGCGCACAGAGTGCGCCAGGCCAAGTTCTCGCAAAACCGACCGCGTGCGCTCTGTTCTATATTTAGACGAACCATTTCGAGCACTTTTCGACACCCATCTATGTTCGTAGCTCGTTGCGTTACAGGTTACTGATTTTTTTCTGGGGTGTTAAGATTAACAAAAAGAAGCAGTACTCCAAATTTCATACGTCTAGGTGGAATATTTTCCAAGATACAAGTGTCGAAAAATCACAATTTCGGGCACTCGCTGACTGACTGATAGATCATCATAAATCTAGGGTACTTCCAATCGAGCTAGAGCTTGAAATTTGGAACATAAGTAGTGTTTAAGGTGTTCCAACTGGCGGAAAATCCAACATGACGGCGGATTCTGACACGAAATAGGTAGGACTTCTATTTTAGAAAGTTATATGGGTACGTAGTGTAGTGGTTATCATATCCGCCTAATACGCGGAAGGTCCCCGGTTGGATTCCGGGCGGCAACATTTTTTTTTTTTAATTTCAGATTTACGTTCAAATACCTCTATTTTATGGTAATCGCAACAAAGAGAAATATCAGGAATACATGCAATCTTATCGACAAAAAGCCATTATTAAAAAATTTTGTTTGGATAAAATACCGTTCATGTGTATACACATACATATACTTGTAAATAAAAAATATCATTTGATACCTGAACAAAAAGTTATGAAGTCCCACCAAAAACATACATGTAGAAAAACAGACCAACTTCTCGTCAGGACTGTGTGTTTTGTTGCCTGAAAAAAAATAACTGAATTGTAAAAACTATGCCAAGATCCTTTCCTACACGTTAGTGGCACTGTCTTGATAAGCACAGAAAGATATTGTTTGAATTGATAAATTTACAGACCAAACTTGGCAAGATTTCATTAAAGAACTGAACAATATTGACATCCTTGAACTTGGTCTGTGTTTTAAATGTATGTTTTGGTGGGAATATTATTAATCGATTTTTCTAAATAATTGACATATGTGTATTAAAGAAACCAATTGTAAATATTGCGAGATATGCGTTTCTAGTTCCATTTTTAAACTTCTTGCATTATTACATACAGTAACATTATCGCTATTGTTAGTTATTTTTCGGGGAAATTTTTC
Source organism: Philopedon plagiatum (assembly GCA_963971165.1). Taxonomy (NCBI): domain Eukaryota; kingdom Metazoa; phylum Arthropoda; class Insecta; order Coleoptera; family Curculionidae; genus Philopedon; species Philopedon plagiatum. Next base: position 21,530,702 of record OZ020197.1, on the reverse strand, counting down.
TTAAACTTACACTTTAAAATGGTGTGTGATTATGAAAAATCTCTATTTTTCTAGAAAACGTTTTACAAATTTTAGTAAATTTCGTAAAACTCTCAAAACATTAACCATAGTAAAGAAGCTAATATAACAAGTATGACTGTTGTCTAAATATTAGAAAGTAGAAATTTTTTTATTGGCGAACATTAATTCCTGTAAAACAATTATAAACAGTTTCTCTTCTTAAGATTGAAAAGGCTCACATCAATTTACTTAATTTTGCTTGAGTATTCATTGAGTTTCTGGAAAAATTTGAAATAAAACAAAATCCCTTAACTAAGATGTATACTATAAATAAGTACCAATAACTCGCATGGTTCCTTTTCTTTGTTTGAAGCTAACAAAATTGGGTTGAATTGATTTAACTTATTTTTAAGTTATGTTTATTAAGTTTAAAAAAAAAACCTTAAAATGGTTAGATTTTAAAGTCGACCAAGAGTAAAATCCTCCCAAATAAGCCGAGTTAAAGGACAGTGCTCCCATGTATGTGGCAAAAAAACAGTTTTAGTAAAGAAACTAGTGGCGAGGCATTTTCCAATGATCAAAACCACTAATTACACCGGCACATCAAATAAAAAAGTGGTCTGTACATTTGACCAGACCCATCCATCATGTATTTTGATGCGCTGAATCCAAATCCGACGTCCGTTTGTCCCGTACACCCTCAAAATTTTGGGTAAATTGCGAAAAAACGCTGAAAATGGCTAAAAATTGTGAAAAATTGCAATTATGAAAATGAAGAAAATTTTATTGAACTAGATCAAGTACGTTTCTTATGTATTTTGATGCGCTGAATCCAAATTCAGAATCTGTTAATCTCGATCATTCATATATTTATCAAAAATCGTAAAAAATGGCAATGAAGTAGCAGAAAATAGAATTGTTCTTACGTACCAATGAGGACTTTTATTACGTATGTGGGAGTGATTTCTTCTAACATTATACTCTACAGAAACCAAGTTACCCACTAATGTAGAGCTGCAGTCGCTTGATGACGACGCCTGCGGGCCTGCTTTCTCACCCTGGCCAGACGCCGATACTGGGGTTCCGAATCCCTGCATTGTAAAGCACTTATCGCTTGTGCCTACCATGACGGTATACACGCCGTTAACCCAGGACTCTGCCAGACGGTTCTGTTTCCCACCGTCACCACGTGGAGGTGCCCTGGTTACAGACACAAGCAATCAGACCTCCGAAGGTGAATTGCAAATTCTAGCTATTTTTAGCAGTATTTCGCAATTTACTCAAAATTTTGAGGGTGTGCGGACCAAACGGACTTCGGATTTGAATTCAGCGCATCAAAATACATATAGGTAGATGGGTCTGGTCAAATGTACAGACCACTTTTTTTATTTTGTGTGCCGGTGATATTGTAAGTATTAAAAATATACTCTTGGCCTTTAATCGTCAGCCGAAAAAATAAGTTTTACTGCTTAAGACAACCCTAGGATACTACAATGTATCTATGTGTGTGCTTAGCAGAAAATTTTAAGCAAGCTTCTTTTAAAGCCCTTGAATCCAAAATAAGTAATTTGCCGTTTTTATGAAACTACCAGAAAGCTATATCTACATAGAAAAAACATGTACTCTATTAAGCTACTGTGCTCATAAAGTTATAAATTCAGTTAAATTTTTCTAAAGCGACAAATGATGTACACAGTATGGATTTTCCTAATTATTTTGGGGACCAAATGTCAAAACTAATTATTATAGACTTTGTTAGGGGCTACGTTTTCTGAGAATAAGATGGAATTCGTTTTTTTTTTCAAAATTAAATGGTTAAATTATTTAGGTTCTACCTATACTATAATTTTAAAAACATCTGGTTTTTAGGGTTAATAAGCACAGTAGTTTTAAGATCGCTTTTCCGAATATGCTGGTCTGACAAAAACGAATTTGCGAACTTTCTTGTTAAGGAAGTAAAGTACCACTAATGCTGGATATGTCCCATATTTCATCTGTTATGGGATGTACCGTTATAGCTATGTTGCAATCGTCTTTACTTAAGGGGTTATATACAGTTAGAATTTTCAAAAAATCATTTTTTTTTAATTTCATTTTCGTAATGTACATATATTCCAGTATACACACAGAAAATTTCAAGGCAATCCGGCGATTATTTTCGATGTTATACGCATATCTGTAAAGACGTGTCAGAGCGATTGTACGCTATGTAAAGTGCTTTTGAAACTTTAAACGCGCTTTTCTCAAAACTGTGTTTTTAAAGTCGGTGACGGAGATTTCTCGGAAACGGCTGAACCGATCAGTCTCAAATTTTAACACAAGCTTCTTAAGTATATTTTTTACTAACTAATCGAAGGCTTTTCTCACCGACAAATATTTTTTTTATATAAAGAATTTAAGGCCAAAATTTTGGTCAAAAACCGATTTTTTTTTTGAGAAGCGGCCATTTTGTCAAAAAAATTTTATTTTGCTTATTCCTTCGATTAATTAGAAGATTATACATTACTTAACGAAATCCGTTTGGTTTTTCATTTTCGATGATCCAGTCCAGAGATATCGTTGTCACCGCAAGATGCCTTTTTTGAGAGGAACTCCTGGAGATCAGATAGGTATAGTAAGTATATATTTTTAAAAATATGTAATTAATTATAAGTCGTTTCAATTTATATTTTTTTAGAGATTAGATCTAGAACCAAATTATTGTTTACCTGATTATCAAGAACAAATACTTTACTATAAGAGCTCCAGGTATAGATGGTTTCAGGCAACTTTATTACATATACCAGGGACTATAAATAATATAGAGACACTCGAATACACCGAAAAGCCGGTCTCCCTTGAGACATTTGGTGGGTTTACTGGTTTATGGCTTAAAAGTTTGTTTGTCTACCATTTTATATACATGTGGATACAAAGTATACATATTTATATAATGGTAGACAAAGAAATTTTTCAACCATAAACCAGTAAACCCACCAAATGTCTCAAAGGGGACCCGCTTTTCGTTGCACGGCAGTGTTCGTTTAAGTATTATTTAGTCTATGCATATACATACAGGGAGTCCGAAAGGTCTTAGTATAGGCAAATATAGTTGCTATTAGTAAAGATAGAGACACTAAATTTTAGGCGTATCCCTTTGGCTAATAAACCAGTACTTCTTTATGTAATTTCACTTGTAGCTTGGGCAAACTTATTACTTTTAAATTCATTTTACCAGAACATATACTTTTGTAAATATTTCCTGCTAATTTGGTTTAAAAATGATTTTAAACAAAAAATTTATTCAAAAAAGAATAACGTGGTCACTTTCTTTGACCCACCGTGTACTTATAATTGATAGAACCAGTATTTAATAACTTTATTTCATAAGAACATTAGGGATTAATTTAAGACACTGCCGCTAAACCATAGGTAACGGAAAGGGTAATGCATACCAACATGCGATCTAAAGATCATGCAAATCGTTAACAGCACATCTATGATAACTTCCTCATGGTCACTTGGTACACCACAAAACTCTATAATAGTTATTATAAAATCAAACAAAGTGAAAACATAAAAAACAATTTTAAAAGCAAAGCCAACAACGCTTTTAGATCTAAAAGGCTCGTTGAGACTAATGGCTCTCCATACCCAATGACTTCAGATTCGATATCCTGAAACTGACAGCTTACTGTCCGTTTTTCATCCTCTCAAGTTAAAACTCTCTTACTCTATGGCTTGTTGCTTGTCCTCGACAAAATTCCCTGTTGACACGACTACAAATTAATCGAGAAGACCTTAAAGTGTTGTCCAACTTGGCGTCAAATGAGTAATTTCGGGACTGAAAAGGGGATCTGAAGTTTAGAGATGTTACAGCAATCAGCGTTTAGGAAAGTTAAGGAATTAGAGATGCTTTTTGTTAACTGATAACATTTCGCCTTTAGCTGCTCAGAAGCGAGATTTATCAGAAAAAAATCTTAAGAATACCAGTAAGATAAAATGTTGCTGGCAAAGTGAACGAGAGATACAATAAGTTATACGTATGTTCTTGCATCACTCCAGATCTCCACAGTTTTGTGGTACTCACTAGGACTTGCACACACAATCCCATCGGGACCAGTCGAACTCCGTCTGAAAAGCCAAATATTATACTATAAGAATGATGCTCAAAAATCGGCTTCGGTACCGGGTTTCGTGCTTCAGCTTACGTTATTGTTTTACCGACTGTCTATGTAACAGTAGCAGCTTTACTCTAGTGAGATCTGTTCTTGCATTACAGTGGCTTTCTATAGATGGCGTTAGCGCGTATTTTGTACCCTTTCTGGTCAAAAGGAAGTATTAAATATGCGAGGTTGCTATGGGGAAAGCTGCCTAAGGGTTACGTCAGTCTATATAATTATCCCTAACAGGGGTGAAATCTTACTGTCTAGCCAGCTCGGGTTTATCCATTACATCTTGAACTATATTGCAAGAGCATAACTCACTGCCTGTTTCGTCCGTCTTGCCACGAAAACTTTCTTTCCCTGGCACTATTGCGCTAAAATCCTTACTTTTATTAATATATATATAGTGTTCGGCAGTAAATTTCATTGAGTTCGGTAAATTCCCGCAGATTTATTTTTCCTATTACATTTCTGACCGCTTTACCTTAAATTAGTAAAGTGGAATGAGGCGTTATTTATACGTAAAAAAAAATTATTAATCGCGATATGTCAACTAGTTTTTGAGATATTTGCGCTTAAGTTCTAGGTGAGAAGAACTATTTAAATTAATACCCAACTTAACAAAACATAATTTATGAAAAATAATAAGATTAAAGAATTTAGGTTACTTTAGTAAGTGTTGAGAGTAACCACCATTAACTTCTTTTTAAGGTACTTGTCGGCAATAATAAGCGAATTGAACAATGTGGCTAAGCAAATTAATGTCAATATTCTGTCAAAACCTTGGATATTATAAAGATAATTACAGGCGGTAAAGAGAGTAACCCTGTCTACAATTAATACAAAGGGTTGTTTCCAGTGTTTTTAAGGCACTTGTCGACAATAATAATAATCATAATTATCTCAACGCCTTTTTCAGATAATGTCTTACATTAAAGAAAATATTTTCTTTATTTCTAATAAAATTTCCGGCATCCTGAATGCGTATCAGTAGTTCATCCCGTATATTGATTTCACTACTGTACACAAAAGATATAATGACGCCTCATAGATAATAATCCAGAGGATTTAAATCGAGGCTTCGAGGTGGCCAAGGAAACTCACTACCGCCACCAATTCAGTGATACGAAAAGCGTTCATTTAAGTGATTTCTAACAGCAAGCGCAAAATGGGGTGGCTTTCCATCGTGCTTAAACCACATACCTGCTCTCAAATTTAATGGAATTTCATCTAATAAATTCGGTAGGTCATTTTCTAAGAACTGCAAGTATTGTTCGCGATTTAGTCTTTGCGAAAGCTCAAATGGACCAATTAAATTGTTGCCTATGATAGCAGACCAAATATTGGAATAATGGTTTTTCCTCCAATTGAAAATTCCACGTCTGGTGAAGGTCGCTTCATCGGTAAACAATATTTTCTTCAAGAACATAGTATCCCCATTTTCCTTGTTTAACAGGAACAAAAATTCTAGGCTGACCGGTAAATCATTTGGCAGTAAATTTTGTACCGGTGTGCAATGATATGGGTACCTATAAATTCTCTTCTTGTGTTAATCTAATCTAGACATTGTTGATTTTCCTATGGTAGTAGTAACTTGCAACCGGTTAGTGCTTAGTTATGGATTTTCAGCAACACGGACCAAAATCTCCTCTTCTTGTTCCACAGATATAATTTTGGGTCGGCCGCCGCGATTCTTGGTATTAAAAGAACCGGTGTTGCGTAAATATCCTTCGAAATAAATTGGTTCGGATAACTGAATTTTTTGTCCCAAATTTGGAACGCTGTAATTTTAAGAATAATTGATCGATTCTGATGAGCTTGGCAACAATGGACAGCTGTTTTCTTTCCAATTGGTAATTTTAGAAAGAACTTATAAAATATGAAAAACTACATGATGTGACAATTTAGATATCAAAGTAGGTTCACACGATCTGAACATGCATTATTAGAGCTTCCTATCATATCTCCAAACTTATCTGTCAGAAATTTGATATTTTATTTTTTAATGGAGATTTTCCATTTTTCCACTTTTATTGATTTTCACTCTTGGAAAGAAGATAAACGAAGGTAAGGGTACCGAATAGCTCAATTTTCAGTACAAACTTATTCCGGTACTATTTATTACATTCGTTTTTTTTATCAAACTGAATCAACTGTGGAGCGGTTTTATACAGGGAGGACCAAATTAATAAAAAAAAATTACTTTTACCAATTAAGCGTTAATTTTATTTTACTTTATATAAATTTGATGAAGGCAGTGTTGAGCGAAGAAGTTTTATAATGAATGTTAACAATATCCCAAAGGGTTTTACAGGACGGAAAAATTATCAAAGACTTAAATGTGTTTAATTCATTTAGATTTATTGTAAAAAATAGGCTTATAACAATAAGATCAAAAACAAGCTCACTTAAAATGCCATAGTTTAAAAGAAAAACGACGACTTACAAAGACTCGAATTTGTAGGACCCTATATAGTAGAAATTGTAAAGTGTGACCTCATCTAACCTTCCTCTGCCCTATGTAACAAAAGAACGGGAACATTTATTTGCGAGACCTGTTAATTGCTACACAGGATGTCGCAGAGCGTCACCGATAGTCTTACTGCTAAATCTTAGGCTAAAATAAGACAAAAGTTCTCATTAACATAGGTCTTGAAACTCTTCATTTCTAAGATATAAGCAAACAATTTTAATTGTGTTTTAGCTTTTCTTATTCATTTTACGCGTTTTGAGGAAAATTAATTCTCATTTCGCACAGTCAATATTTTTTGGAATACCAGCGATATAACATGATAATAATTCGAAAAAACATACAAAGCGATATTTTTTGGTGGGGTATTAAATAGATATTAGTGGGATTAAAAAATGTATTTGTAAAACAAGCATAAGACATATTTGTCTTCTTGAAATTAACAAGATTTTGGGTCTCCGGTGGCCGAGTTGGTACGTCGCCAGCTTTGCAATCGAGAGGCGCGGGTTCGAATCCCGCTTCGACCATGGATATTGTGTGATTGTTAACTGTTGGAAGGTGGTAGAGGAATTCTTCCTCGACCGAGGTAGTACCACCCCACACATCCTCTTAAAGGGGTGGTGAAATCCCTAGGGATGTTTCCAGCTCTGGATGTGTGAGTCGACCCCCCAGTACACCCACGGTACATAGTACTTAGACTTCGGTCTCGTGGGCTGTCAGAACATAAAAAAAAAAGATTAAGTGTGTGTAACTTGCTAAAATTCGTATACGCGAACTCTATTTAAAATGCTTTAAAACAATTAAATTAAGCCATATACTTTAAATAAAGTATCAACTTAATTTTGTATTTTTATCGTCAGAATAAAGCGAACTCCTAAGCGTATAGACTTTGGGACGATGACGCAAACTTTCTTATCATGTATTTACCCGACCATTAAAAGTAAATTAGCAAGTAGTCGCAAGGAAGGGAACTTTCAGAAAACTTTCGGAACTGTGGTGTGGTCTCTTTGGTACGTGTTCCGGCTTCTGCTTATTTTTCATTTATTAATACTTCCAACTTATGTAAACACAAACGGCCCCTTTTAAGTTTAGTTTGCTTGTTTTCTCTTTTAACCTATTTCGGATAAAATTATTTTGCTGGCGGTGGATTTTAGGTTTGACGAAAATGTGTCCTTTAAAAGCTATAATTACATGTATTTAAAACGGTTTAGAGCTGGACCATCGCACTAATATGTCCGATTTAACTGACATGACATAACTAAAGCCGTAAAACACCTTTTAATGGTGCCTAAGTACACCGTCTACTAGAAAAACGAATTAAAAATTAAATTTCACATCAACATGAATAACTAGCTGGCTTTCTTATTTTTTTAAAATCTTTTTGTTCAATTTAGTGTATTGGTAAAAAATGGGAATCCATTGTTAAGATCAAGAACTCTCAGATATGCATTGCGTTCCCACTTATACCTGAAAGTTTGAATTTTCAGTGGCTGCGCCGTTCTGAAAGTGTTGCATTCTCCAAAACTGAACAGTTTATCAATAGCCGCACCTAACCATTCATTCTATAGGGTAATACGGTTTTTACTTGATGCCCAAACTGTTGAATCTCTTTTTGTCAATTTATTCGTTGTCCTTTTAGATGGCGTACTTTAACGCTATTAAACAAAAATACTTTTTTAAAACACGTTACATACCATTTTATAAAACCAAATAAATTTTTGAAAATTCTGTTGCTCAAAAAATATTAGAATTTTTTTTTATAAGGTGTTGTTAGCACCCTGTATGTTGCACCCCAAAAATAACTATATACCTATTCTTATTTGGCTACCATAACAAACTTCCAAAACTTCTTATAAGCCAAGTTTAAATAAAAAAGCTTAAACAACAAACAATTTAACTTAAAAAAGGTGAAATAAAAAACAAAGTTCTAAGGCTTCGAACTTTTAAGGAAATTTATATTAAGACCCGTTGTTTGCAATCGGCATATTTTGTCTCAAGGAAGTTGCTATTGAGATATGTCCTATTTGCTTACGGATATCCTCTGTATGAAGTTCGGTAATACGGATATGTTTTCTGAAGTGGGTATGGAAGGCCATGAAACTACTAGAACGCTATATAATCTTTTTCCTACGGTTCCCCCTTAGAAGATTTTAAACTCCATAGGGGTGGATAAAAATATTTTTTTGTAATAATTCCTAAACCTGTCTGTTTATCTAAAAAGATAGAATAAACCCTTTTTTAAAAGAAAATTTTGTGTTATAAAAACCCGATGATTTTTGATGCCTACTGAATATGACTAACTATCTCGTATTCTAAAAAAACGTATAATTTTTACAGCATAACCATGTTCTAAAATACAGGTCATCGAAACTGAAATAATACCTGTTTTGTAGCACTAGGTTTAATTACTTAAAAATTATTGTTAAAGTTCATCAGTTTTGATTGCAATATAAGGGCTGGTCTATTCCTGGTGTGCTAGTTTTAATAATAATAATAATAATAACAAAGTTTATTAGCTACAAAGCTATTCAATATAATTTTAGAATATAACATATAATTTATTCTATATTCCTTCTTTCTTTCTTTTGTTTTGCAGATAGGTAATATTAATCCATTTTGAGTTTTATCTAATAAGGTTTAAATTGCAAGTTTTCGTTTTAAATTTTTTAATAAATGATATTAAACTGCTCTCTTTAATTGCATTACTTAATTTATTATACTCTAAAATACCTTTAAATAAATAGAATTTTGGGTTTGCTTTAAATTCCTATGCCCTAAAATGAATTATTTTTCCCCTTGTACATATTGTGTTCATGAATTTTATCAAATTTGGTCAAAAAATTATTATAATAAGGTGCTGATAAATTTAAAATTATTTTATGAATAAAAATAAGAGTGCGGGAAAGTAAAAAGTTTTCTATATTCATCCATTTTAAACTTGTTAACATATCGGATATTTTAGTGTATTTATCACACCACAGTATTATTCTCATGGCTCTATTCTGTAATATTTGTAATCTATTTTAATTCTGTTGTGAACACATATATACAATTGAACTACATAAAATACAATGAGGTAGAACAATTGAATTAAATACTAACTTCCTAAATACTTAAATACTCTCTCAATCTACTTAAAACTTCCAATTTGAACCCATAATGAACTATTGTTTTAAGCATTAGTATTATTTAGTGCGCATTTTACCATTTTTTAAACAGATCAAACATTTTAGTAACCTCGAAATCCATCAAGTATTTATTTTTGCAATTATGTATAAGATCTTATCATAGCAATCACTTAGAAGTGGATAAAAAACCCCGGGTGTTATTCTTTTAACTAAACCACTTTCATTTAAAATTCCTTTTGTTTTCATTTGATAAGTTGATAACATCTTATCGTATTTTAAAATTAAAAATAACACATTTCTGTTAATTTCCAAGAAATCCACATTTTCGAAAATTATTTAGACAATGCCCTCTGAATTATTTAACTTAGTTGTTAAACTAAAAACTTTTAAAATTAACAACAAATAAGAATAAAATAATTTCGAATACAACTTTTTGCAAGCGAATATGAACGTCCTGGGGTAATCATAAAAAAATTATTTTTACTAGATTTCGTAAAATTTAATTCCTTTTTACAAAATAACAATTGAAAATTAAAAATCGCTCAATATGCGAATTACGATTTTTCCAAATAATAATATGTATTTAGTGTTTTATTATTTATATTTGAAAATAGCTTAATTCGCAATAAAGAACTCAGTCTGGCAACAATGGCAACACTGATGCGAAAGTGGCATGAGTCTGTGTGAGCCTGCTGATCTTATATTTATATGCATTTTAATTATTTATATTGGAGGTTGCTGCTGGTTTTTTATGCTATCTTTTAAATAAACTTTTTAGTTCTATCATCATCAGCAATATATATATATATATATATATATATATATATATATATATATATATATATATATATATATATATATATATATATATATAAATATATATATATATGTATATATATATATATATATATATATATAATATATATATATTTATATATATATATATATATATATATATATATATATATATATATATATATATATATATATATATATATATATATATATATATATATATATATATAATATATATATATATATATTTATATATATATATATATATATACATGGTGTTCATTTGAAAACTTCTCACCACGGATTTATCGAAAACCACTGATTAAAAGAAAAAACGCCGAGACACGTCAAAAGATGTGCCAAAGGAGACAACTTTTTAACCAAAAACTACTTCACCCCCTTTTACCCTCTGCCCCCCGGGGTCATCCCCTTAAAAATTCTAAATGACAAGGGGTATCAAGTAATAGCTTGTTTGAAAGGTGTTTTGTTTTGACGTTTGATTTTTTAAAATCGGTCGATTCGTTTTCGAGAAAATTAGAAAAATCTTTATTTATCTTACTTTGTTCAGATAGAAAAAAAACACACGAAAATATCACTTTTTATTTCAATAAGTGTTCAAAATGTTGCCCGTTATTGGCCAAACAATGATATAGGCGATGTTCAAATTCCTGACGGACATTTTCAAAAATATGTTGTGGGAGATCATGGCAGCTTTCGATGATGCGTTGACGAAGTTCATCCAAAGTTTCAGGTTGGGGAGTGAACACAATAGATTTCAAATGGCCCCATAGAAAAAAGTCTAATGGCGTCAAGTCAGGAGATCTAGCAGGCCATTCTATAGGCCCTCTTCGCCCTATCCATTTATCTGGAAACTCGTCGTCTAGCCATTGCCGAACCGGAAGAACATAGTGAGGAGGAGCGCCGTCTTGCTGGAAATATATTTCAGCCTCATCAAGTATAGGGTTTCCATCGTCTTCGATTTGGTTTTCAATGGTTTCAGTGATAAGCGGATTGATGGTATTTTCCAACATATCTAAATAAATGCCTCCATTTAAATTCTCATTAATAAACAATGGCCCAATCACTTTGTTTCCTAAAATGCCTGCCCATACATTAAGTTTTTGGGGGTACTGAGTATGCCCTTCTACAAAAGCATGAGGATTTTCATTGCTCCAATACCTGCAGTTATGCTTATTAACAAATCCATTTAGATAAAATGTGCATTCATCACTGACGCAGATATTCTTTACATGAATGGTATTATCATTAATAGCTGCAGTCATTTGTTCACAAAACTCAACTCGCCTATCGAAATCATCTTCGGTTAACTCTTGCAATATTTTCATTTTGAATGGATGAACTTTATGTAATTTAGTAACTGTGTGTACAGAGCCTATTGAAATACCGGTCGCATCAACAATTTTGCATAATGAAGTATCAGGATTTATGCCAAAATGACCCAAAACTTCAACTTGAGCGGCTTCATCCAAAACTCTACGATGATTACGTTTTTTATTTGCAACAGATCCAGTTTGAGCAAATTTAGTAACAAGGTCCAAAACATACCTATGCGAAGTTATCTTTTCCGGACGTCTGGCGTTAAATGTGACGGCAGTTTGCCGAGCACATTGATTTTGGCCACCATAAATTAGAATAATTTCCACTCTTTCGGCTAGTGTGTAAACCATTTTGGAAGTAAAATGTGAATCAATAAATTAATTTTCACTATCCCGAGATTGTCACAAAGGTAACTGACAGCAAATTAAATTCTTTCTTTTCCTTAGCAACTATAAAAAACTAAACAGGTATAAGAATAAAATAAATACAGTTCGCCCATGTTATCTCTGTTGATAAAAAGAAGGCGGAAAAAAATTCTGGTTGTTATTTGGTTGCTGCCACGTATAATCTTCCGAATTGCTGCTTATGTTGGTTTTTGAACACTTATTGAAATAAAAAGTGATATTTTCGTGTGTTTTTTTTTCTATCTGAACAAATTAAGATAAATAAAGATTTTTCTAATTTTCTCGAAAACGAATCGACCGATTTTAAAAAATCAAACGTCAAAACAAAGCACTTTGAAACACCTTTCAAACAAGCTATTACTTGATACCCCTTGTCATTTAAAATTTTTAAGGGGATGACCCCGGGGGGCAGAGGGTAAAAGGGGGTGAAGTAGTTTTTGGTTAAAAAGTTGTCCCCTTTGGCACATCTTTTGACGTGTCTCGACGTTTTTTCTTTTAATCAGTGGTTTTCGATAAATCCGTGGTGGGAAGTTGTCAAATGAACACCGTGTATATATATATATATATATATATATATATATATATATATATATATATATATATATATATATATATAGAGGGTAGTCGTTGCTGACTAGTTAGGCAGTAAACTAGTAATATTGGGTTGCGCAGCAAATGAAAGAATACTCTTTAAAGTTGTTCCAAGCTTTCGAAAATATTTATTTTCATCTTCAGAGAGACTACAAAGAATTACTAGTATTAAACATGGTTCTTATATTAACCATTGTTTTAAGTGAGCTTATAAGCAGATTTATTACTTACAACTTAGTTGAGGATGTTCATTAACGGTGTTAAAGTATTATCTAGGGAATCAGTGAAGTTCTCCAGAGTGGGATCGAAAACCAAGCGTCATTAATTACTTCATTTTTCTAAATTTACAATTATTACACAATAGCACAGACAGATTAATGACTTTCATGTAATTTTAATCTGTCTGTGCTATTGTGTAATAAATGTAAATTTAGAATAATTAAGTAATTCATGACGCTTGGTTTTCGATCCCACTCTGGAGGACTTCACTGATTCCCTAGATAATACTTTAACACCGTTAATGAACATCCTCAACTAAGTTGTAAGTAATAAATCTGCTTATAAGCTCACTTAAAACAATGGTTAATATAAGAACCATGTTTAATAATAGTAATTCTTTGTAGTCTCCCTGAAGATGAAAATAAATATTTTCGAAAGCTTGGAACAACTTTAAAGAGTATTCTTTCATTTGCTGCGCAACCCAATATTACTAGTTTACTATATATATATATATATATATATATATATATATATATATATATATATATATATATATATATATATATATATATATATACATATATATATATATATATATATATATATATATATATATATATATATATATATATATATATATATATATATATAAGGAAGTTTTTCTATCGTCGGTATATTTGATATATGTCGGTAACAAAAGCTATAATTCTTTCGCTAGTGCAAAACACAAGACCGTAAAATGACAACTTAAATAAAGTAGGTTTATTTTTTTTAATCTGGTCTGGGTGTCCTGCTATCGCAATTTCTGGGCCCTTACCCTTCATCAGGCAGGCTCACACCCAGAGTGGCTGACGAACACTATGGTCCACCAGTGGTCTGTTAAAGTAAATCGTTTTAACACTAAAAAAGAAGCCAACATCAAAACATCCCAACTAAACGCTCGCGACTGCAAAAATAAATAGTTAACAGCGCCAAATAATTCACAGCGGTATATGCTGAGCCGCACTTCGCATTCGCCGTCACTGGCCTTACAACTTTTTAGCCAAGCTTATACATTAAATTTGGAGCACTTAACACAAAATATTGGTAAATATTCAAAAATGCAGGCAATAGTTGATTAAACAATAAAAGAGTATATTGTAAATGTGTAATAAAAATTGGAAAAGGAATTTAACGTCTGTCGTCAGTACATCAATGCAAGCCGCGTCGTCGGCGCCGCGCCGTTTGATCTAATGGTGCAAATACTGAGAAAAGCTCTTAGCGGATTTAAAATTATCACACAATTGTTAAATTCGTTTGGTGTGTCGTGAGGTAGAGATCTCCTGCAGAATGCCGTTTAGTTCGTTTATAGACTGACTGTAGTGTTTGTTTACATTTGTAAAAAATAAATGACGTATTAAAATGAGTGCGAAAAAAAGGCTGAAGTTAGAATAGTTAATACCTCATTCTGATATTTTATTTCAAAGTGATACTGAGTAAAGAACGGAATTTTCTTTTTTTCCATTAGAAAATAACTTTAAGTAAACATCTAGACCAAGAGTCGGCAACTAATTTCTAGTAGGGTCCGGATACTTTGAAAAATTGTATCGAGGTCCGGAGAAAAAAGTAGAAAAACTTTAAATGGACCGCAGGTAATTGTTGTTTCTCAAAAAGGAACATAGCTCATAAAAAGTCATATTATTTGTTTTAAACTGTTATTTTGGCGCCAAAAAATAATATACGATAGATAGGTATTTGTTCTTACAAATTAATTAATTTTGTAGCGGTCCTGTTTTCTATGTACTGTGGTCCGGATCCGGACCTCGGTCCGCCAGTTGCCGACCCCTGATCTAGACCCATAGTCGTCCCACGTAGTGGGAAAATTAATTGATAGTGTTACATTTTCTTTATAAATTTGCAAAAAAACAAAAAAAATCATAGTATAAAACTTAGTTGTTTTATTCTTACACTTGTTAGTTTAAAACTTTTGGTTGTCAAATTAGACTGGACTAGCGTGGAAGAATCTGGCAACAAATGTTTTTAGAACGTCCAGGAGCACACCTTTTTGTATAAATTTTCGAAATATATGTTATTCCCTAATATATAGTTTTGATTTTCTAAGTTAGTGTTCCTTGCGTTAAGGACTTTATTTATTTGTCAACTATAATAACTAGCACTGTCTATTAGATGTAGATTATTTATTGAATATGCATTAAAATTGCAACTATGAAATATTTATTGTTCCTTTATAAAATCAAACAATTACTTTAAATAATTTATTTAAACGACGCTGAATCATCAAGTCAGAAGAATTGCGGTTTCTGACATAAAGCAAACGCTCCCTAAAAAGAGGGGACAACTGCTGACTGGGTGATAGGGCGATTGAAAAGACCAGCGTTGGAAAATACACTAGTGCACGATCCCCGGTCCGATGCGTTTGTGATTGTGATAAACTATAGAAGAAATGGTCTTCAAATCTATACTAATGTAAGTAATAGAAAATTAATTGTCTTTCGGGAGTAATTACATATGCGTGTCTTCTGTCTATGTCAATATTGAATGTTTCTATTTATTGTAAATAAATGATTTACGTTTGTTTTTAACTTACGTTTGATTTCGATCTAGTTAATGTTCCATTACCTCTATGCCCCTAGCCATACCCTTAAAACTAGGGCGTGACAATACCACTGTTCCTTGTTGTATTGAGTATGGTGGTCTAAACTTGAGTATTTTATATTCTTGGACGATAACCACGGAATATTTAGATTCCAGCCATCCAGCGTGTAAGTTTTTTATCATTTGCCCTTATTTGATGGAGTTATCGTTTAACAACTTTGTGCTGAGCCTTTGTGCTAGCCACCTAGCTTTTTGTATTAAAATATCATTTACGTAAAACACCTGCTTATTCCTTGTTTCCTTTTACTTTAACGCTCATGCTAAAAGTTCCACTGTCAACAACACGTACTCATGTTTGAATACTCACTCATCAGTTAGCAAACTTGCCAATTCAATCTTACATATGCAGTGGCACGACGGATACAAAACTCTGTATAAAATGCTACTCAAGGAAATTAATTACAGGTAAAATTTAAATATCCCAATGACATTATGTAATTGAAATATCAGGTTCCAGATCTGCACTGGTTACTTGAAAATTTAAAGAGTTTTATGACATTAGGTAGTGAAAAAGTTTTATTACGGTCAGTAGGTATATTTTGCAACGACCTATATTACCCAAAAACCAAATATTATTTACGACTAAGTTTATGAGAAATATCGAATTATGATAAAACCCATATGACTTCCGTCCAGCACGCAACAAAAAACGCTTTTTAAATGCAAGAGAAAAATGGTGCAATATTTACACCTGCTTGTTTTATTTAATATAACGGTATGCTTCTAGTAACAGCTATAGAGTGACCATATTTTGGTCACCTTTTGAGCTCTTAAAATAAAAGCTCGTCCAATACCGATAGTTCAGTGGTTATGCGAGTAGTATCGACAAAAAATTGTGTACCGAAATTAGTCTTGTATGTAGAAAGACCAACAGTCTGATCTATAAGTTTAAATAATGGACATTTTTTTCTTTAAGTTTAAGTTTTATTTTTTGCGAATAATCCCTTAGAACATATTATTATTAAGTATTGTGTAGGAACAGACATAGTTCTTCCAATACTAACAACATATAATTTTTCTTTGGCTTTTCTAATTTTATATATTTAGTAATTTTTGCGTAAAATCCAAACAAATATGTTCTAACTGATGGACATTTTGTCGGACAAATTTTGATGAAGAACAGCAAATCTTAATGACGGATTGTACGACGTGATGGTGGATGTTTGGTTGCTGTAATTATATTATTTATGTGCTCCAACAAAATAATCAATATCGAAAAAATTTGTTTCATTCAAGTTCAAAGCTGAAGACTATTGAAATTGGACAAAAATAGATAAAATCTATAGAATTTCAAATAAGATAAGATATTGTTGGTGTATATAAAGTAAAGGGATTTGCATGTGGGTACATAAACATATAGAAAGTATCTGATATTAATCACTCTAGTCTATAAACCGAGTAGAAAATGTATAGCAAAATAACAGTTTGTACATTTTTGTTGATGTACTTAATCAACTGCAGTTTGGCGGACGAAATGAAAAACGAGACTGATGGTATGTTTTTTATTAAATATTATTTTTGTATTAAATGTAAGAAATAATGGGAATTTTTGCTCGGCTTAGCCCTAAACGTTGTAAGAAATTTATGGTATCACTTTGGCTTCTTCTATTGGTCGCCTCCTTATTATTATTTTAACAACTTTATAAGAATGTTTTCTTACCAAAGCTGTCGCAGATTTGTAAAATTATATTATCGTACATGTGCCAACAACGTGTATTGTCATAACTGATAGTCACATGTGTTAATTTTTTTACTGATACATTCTTACAATACTTCCTTTCTCCGAGAAAAGTTTTGTGAGTAAAAATTCACCTTGTTATTTTTCTTTATTATAACGTGAATTCACTTGGAACAAACGAGACGTTGGAATGGAACTCGTTGCTGTGCTTGCCGAATTCAATACATAACGTGTGTGTGAGTGTGTGTGTGTGTGTGTACTGTGTGAGTTGTGATCCACTTTTGAAAAGAACAAATTTTTTTTAATTAATATTTCAAAAGTTTACTATTGTAAAGTATACAGTGTGTTAGGTATTAAGTATATATGCCCACATTTAACATTAATATACAAGGTAGTAGTAGTTTGCAATTAATATTTAAAAATATTCGTAAACTTTTCTGACGGTCACAGCACAATAAGAATTATTTCGGAGACAGGAGGAATAACTTTGGTTGAGTTACAATAAAAAGTTACTGGCTGCAATGAACAGGATATACGTGATGTTGTGTGGTCTAAAAGACTGAAAAATATTCATATACTTGACATGAGAAATCGAGCTTAAGAAATGCACAACACACGGAGCGATAATATGCTCTACTTCTACTCTACAAATTTTCTGTTTGTAAAAACAAAACTAAAATAGATTTCGTTTATTTCATATAAAGCAAAATTTTATTAGGGATATAATAGATACTTAAAATATGAATAATTTTAAGTAATTGTTAAAGTTAGTTAGAAGTGGATTTTCTTAAATATACTAGCATTTGCAAATCAATATGTTAATTTGTTTGAAGTTGTTTTTAGTCGCTACTCAAATCATATTTAGGCAGGTGAGTTCTTCAAAAGACACCACCCTAGAAGCCAGTTTGTCTTTACAGCATTTATTTGTCACACCTAAAGTTTCACTAACACTGTGATTTCTTTGTTACATTTTCAGAGTAAGTAGGTACTTTGTACAATAAATGGGACTTTTGAATCACCGTCTATAGATGCCACATCGAAACTGCTAAAAAATTAATAAAGACCGTGTTGTTCCACTTAGGGTCTGCATAGATTGTGCGAAACACTTTTGAAAATCTTATTTGAACCTGTACCTATACCGCCTTAAACGATACGCATTATTTGTTATGTACTTTATTATAAGGTGTGTGCCTATACATCTCTATGCCCATGGGATGCCTGGACGAATCGAATATTAATCGGCGCACAGGCCATCTCTAAGTTGTTCATTATGCAAATTAAATTGGTAGTTTTCGTACCCCTGGTCGAAGGAGGAGATCGCCACAATACTGATACCCCATTTGGGGCAAGGGCTAGTTGCCTCTAGTAGCCCTCAGGTTTTTTGAGAAATTTTTGGCTGAAAATGGGTATCCGGATATCAAATCCCAACTGGTTATTTCTATATAGTATAAAATCTCACGCTTCTAAAATAATTGTTTAAAATATTTACTGCGTGTACGGCTATATCCGACTGATTGCTCGAGCAATGTTCGGAAAACTAATCTAATGTTGAAACGATACGTTGAGCAAGTAACTTGATCAATGCAATTTATCTTATAATATGTTGAGGTGATATTATCTCTACCCTAAGATGGATAAAAGAAAACAACAAATTAGTTGATCAAAATAATGTGTTTCCTTATAAAAGTACCGCTTGCGATTTCCTTTTACTACATCGACAATTTTATTAAGTAATAATACAGAGTTTGTTATAAATTTTCTAACTTTGTAGGTGACAAAACTTAAGAGCTTGTTCAATATAATGATAATAATGTTAGATTAGGGCATAATATTAATTCCAAACATTCAGAACTATCCGTCAGATCCGCCTAAAATAATCTGAAATATAATTATATTTTTTTTTACATTTCACATTTGAAAATAAATAATGTGATGTGTAATTTATTTTTATGCGCTTGTGTGATTTGAGTTTTTTTAGTAAATCACAGGACTTGATAGGATATCGGCAATTGTAGGTTGTAGCGGGTAACACTTCAGTTTTATCTCTTTTAGTTTTAAAACGAGTTTAGTAGCCGTTTTACATCGGAAAAAGCTTGTTTCGTCCTTAACTATAAACCAAAAGGCCATAGCTGACAACATCTTATCATTAATGTCATTGCATAGCAAACTGATTTAAGACAGCCTTAGAAAAACGCCTGTTACTATAAATTTTAAATCGAATATTTTACACAAAAATATATTTACTTCAGGACTACAAGCTCGCAAAAATTTCTACGTGGGAACTAATCGAGCCAATTTTTTCCAAGCCTACCTTAATTGCAAAAATGGTGGATTGGATTTGGCTAGTATAAACAATATAAGGGACCAAGATGCTTTAAATAATGTCCTAAAGAATGTCAGTATCACAGGGGGTAAGTAAATTTTTGGTTTTATTATTTAATACATTTCTAGGCTAAATAAAATTAATATCTAGGAAGAATTTTATGAAGAAGTTATTGCTAGTACAAAAAGCAATTGCCCGTTGATGTTCACTTACTAGTTGCGGATGCTACTACTACTTCCTGTACACGACATATATATATATATATATATATATATATATATATATATATATATATATATATATATATATACATATATATATATATATATATATATATATATATATATATATATATATATATGTATATATATTTATCGCCAACGGAAGACATTTGCCAGATTTTACAAAAATGTCGATTGAAGACCGTATTTCAAGTGGAGAAGAAGAGGTTACACTTATGTATTTATATGTACGAAATAGAAAAAAGGACGAAAATATTGGAAGTTGTATTTCGGTGGACGGGCACATCTTTCACAATACTTACAATACAGCAGCACTTTTTTGTGACTCACTTGTTTCTACTTTTAACCTGGAGTATACTTTTTTATTGTTTCTGTTCTTTTTCTCCATTTAGTTGTATCGGTCGATAGACCGAGGTCACAAACGACACAAGACAATTAGAAGTTGAAAAGAATATATTGTAGCACTGGGTGCGTGAAGAACGATCAAAGTAATATAAACAATAAAATTAGAACGCTGTTTCTATTCTGATTAAAAGAAAATGGACTAATTCGTTATTTGGATCCTATCCTAGGATACGATTCACCTTAGTTGATCCTAGAAAACTCAACCATCACTAGTTTAAAGTTAGAATTAAGAATTAAAATCATAGAATTAAATCCAAATACATGTTTGTTTTTAGGTCTTTGGTTATCAGGTACAAATTTGGCAAATCCTAGAAGTTTTCAATATTCTTGGTTGACAGGAGGTAAACAAGCTCTTTATACCAATTGGCTACCAGGTGAACCAAATAATTTTGAAGGTAAAGAAAATTGTCTTCAGATAAATAATTTTAATAATAATGGAAGTTTAGGGTGGAACGATGCTGATTGTACACTTAATCTAAGGTATATATGTCAAGATGCCTAAAACTATTGTAAGCTTACTGGTCGACAAAATTTTTATTTTTGTCGCTTTTATTGGTTCTTTCCTGAACCTCGATCTGCATTTACAATTTGCTCGTCAGATTACAATTCAATTTAACCAACCCCCATGTTGGGTAAAAATATATACTCTTGATTTATTAATATAAATATTTGGTTCAAGTACATATCGTTCATACAGCAGTTTCTTCTAATGTTTATTACAATTAAAATTATAACTAGTCAATGGCACAAAAGAGCGTACAATTCAGTTTTTTCTATTTTTTATGAAGTTTATTACCTCATTTAAAACTATCATATTTTATGACACATAAAGCTACAAATAGCAAAAGCAAATAACAATTTACTTGATTGGTTTTCTAACACATACCCGTGATATCAGAATTTTAAAAGCAGATCTTGTTTCGGTCTAAAAAGTATTACAAATAGCACCTATTTTCGTTTCATAACAAAAACCTATGTCGACCAGGGATGCAAGTTAAGTTATTATTTTGTAAAATACTAAATTTTACATGTTTATTATTATATAAGGGTGTAGGGGGGTAGAAGGGAATAAAAAATTATTAAAACAATGTCAGCGTATTTTATTAAAACCAGAAGTGTCCATTTTATGTACGACTATTTTATCATTTGTTTCCCCAACAAAGATGCTGATGCAAATGGATATCTAAAAATATATAATTGCATAGGAAGGAGCCGGGTAAGACAACATAGACAGGCTAAACGATTTCTTGTTTGCACCGATAATTATATTACAATGCAATAGCCTGACTGACTGACGCCCAGACTAACCCACTGGCCCTGGAAACGCCAAGTTTTACCTAAGAGGGGCATCAGAAAAGAAACGGTCTTGCAGAGCTGTGCGCAACAGCTTTCATTGCAAAAACCGCTAGTTTTTAGGGCAATTTTGAGACGAATATCAAAAGATAAAACATACGCTAGGAGCTGTGCCATTTTCGTAATGAAATGCGGCAAGACAACCATGTGTTTGACGAAAAAGTTTTGCAAATTTTTGTCACAGAACCTTATAATAATAATAATAATAATAATAAAGATGTTTATTTATGCCAATAAAAATAATTTAAATATAAATATAAAATTGCTAAAAGTAAAAAAGAAAACCAAAAAATGACAGTAGTATACTAGTTGGCATAAATAGGTATAGGATTTTGATTTATAAGAAATCATTCTTCCAATCCTACCCGTACTAAATAATTTTTTATATTATTTTTAAAAGTTATATAGCTTAAGTCCCTTAGACTAGAAGGAATATTATTAAAAATTACAGAAGATGTATATTTAAACTAAGACTTATATTTTTCAGTATGATGGTGATGTATTTCTATTGCGTTCTGATTTCTAGTATTAACATTATGAATGTAGCAAATGGAACAATTCCTTGTCTGTACTACCAGAAATATTTTAACAAAAGTTTAGCATGAGCAACTTCCTAATAAGGACTATAACCATTCATGGACAAAATTTTATAGTTTTATTTGTTTAATTTTGAAATCAGCGACTTAGTCATCTCACGAACCCCTAAAGTTCAGCCACTGCCTACCAGAGAGCAGTAGAGTTACCCAGGTATAGTTTAATTGCAATTTTCCGTGATGCTATAGCTATAATACGTGTTCGTAAAAACGAATTGTAAATACTCGTATATAGTGTACCAATTAAAAAAAATTTTGATGCGACTTTTTACTGAAAGGGATTTTATACCCACCTATTGAAGCAGGTTTATTTTAACCGTGATAATACATAATATACAAGTTATTAGAAAACACAGGTGGGTCTTAGAGGGATATTATCAGTAACGTCCCTGCCGCCCTAATCCTGCGGGTCTGTTGGGACTTGATTTGTCCTGATAAATCATATACAGGGCAAGACCTAGCTGATTTGTTGTACCTGTGAGCTAATAATCAGCGTCGCAACCAAACCAGGCGGTGTTACTATAGTGATCATATTACACGGGGCAACTTATTGCAGCGTTTAAATTGCGCGCGTGCACCAGGAGCGTGTTTGCACAGAATGGTTTGACCATGACACAATTACAACTGTTGCAATTTTCGTAAAATCATCCACCCCGTGTGATATAGCCATATAAAAATCGGGAAAAAATATTCACTAAAGTACCGACTTTAGACCCTAACAGCATTATTGTAAGACAAAGAGTAGTTGCCGGTTTGTGATGAGCAACAAGGTTATCATGTTTTGAAGCTATTAAACGTCAAAGTCGAAATTTGAGCGATTTTCGTTGAAACTGGGTAGGTACAGATCGCAAAATTAAATGTAAATTTTCGGAGGTTGTAAAGAACCGGTAGCTTCAGAACTATATTGAAACGGATAAGGATCCGAAAATGGCAAGTAGTTCTTCTGAATTTTGTTAGGTCGAAAAATGTCATTTGCAGACTCCTCCTTGGTACCTAATAACTCGAAAAGACAATGTCGTATCGAAAAACGAATTGATACGTAAAACTTTTAAATCTCAAAAAGTTCCTTTGCAATAATTTTATCTAAACCTAAAATCACTGGAAAATGGATATATTCAGGAAAGACTGGAAATTTACTTGAAATTATTAAGATATGATGTGTTAAAATTTCGCAAAAATGACAGTTTTTGTTGCAAAATTGAAAGGTTCCTGGACAAATTTCAGCTTGAAATATAGGTACATGAATAAGATTTTAGGAAGCTTCTAATTTAAGTGCAGGGATATTTCATTGGATGAGTTACGCATTAAATGCCATTTCTATGGATTTTTCGATAACCCTACAACACTGGAATTCGCCATGTACTCATTGTGAGGCAAAAAAACACTTTTGACGGCACAGCCGATGGGAGCACGTTTTACCAGTTTCGAAATTTACGCGAAAATTTGAAGTAAAAAATCCGGTTTTTTTTTTGTTAATAAAGATCAAAATAAATGGATAACAGCAACCGCCACAAACATTTAATTGGTGAAGAAAAAAAATATTTCAGATTTACTTGGGTTATGATATGCATATTTGCTATTATTCTTCGTGATTAATTCCTAGTATCTTTTTCCAATGCACGAATTCTGGAGTAAGAGTGGAAGTGTCACTTTTTCTCCTTAGCATGTGCCGTAGCTCCGTTCGTTCATGGCTTAAACAGTTGTTAAGGCGTTGCATTTTATGTTTAACGTTTTTGACAGATCGGAATATATGTAAATTTAAATTTTAAGCGATTTTTCATTAACTTTTAAAAACAGTGTGTCAGTGTCAAAGGCACTTTATAAATAAATGGTCTCGTCTCCTCTTACAGAAGGTAAATGGGCATATAATCCGGAGGATAGCTGTTTAAGCATTATTTGTTTAGTCATTGTATAAGGCATCTTTAGGGGGTTGGAGAACCTTATGCTTAACCATACATTGATAGAGTGTAGAAAAGCATCGGCAAAACTTTTGTACCATTGTCGGTTGTCTGAGAAGTAACTTTCAGCGAGTTTATTTGAGTTTTTTGTTACATGACCATAACTTATATTTTATACTTATCTAAAATATATTTAGTTTTCAGCTCGACAATAATTATCCGACAGTATCCAACTGGTATTGTTTAGCTCTGGAAAACTAATCCAATAAACAGCAATTATATTTCAATATCTATCTCATCTGTTAATTATTACCGAACAAACTGAATTGAATATTTAAGCAAATTTTGTACATTATTAACACAAATTCCCAACATGAGTTAATACTAAACATTGAAATCAATTAATTGTTTAAAATGTATTTATGTATGCGTAAAAGAAATCGATGCAAATTCAATTTACGTAGTTCACTGGTTAATACTTTAAAGCTGTAAGCTAACCCAGTATTTACATAATAAACTGCTGGCCACTCAAACTTACACATAGAGATTTTAACGCAAAATTTAAAGTTCAATATTTTCAACAGGAATGCAAATTTTTGAACGCGTCTTGCAGATTTTAAGAGCTAGTTTTTTTCGGATTAAGCTGCATGACGTATATTTATCGTTCTTGATGATTTTTACGGATGTGGAATCCTTATTTCACGTAGATTTTCTATAATCTAAGCATTTTATTTGGAGGTTGAAATATACAGGTTGAAATTTACACATTATACCGGGTCGATAATAGACAAAAACGTAGGGTACGACGCGCTCTAAGGTTTGGCATAATTTAAGTTTTTGTAAAAATAAATTCTCACCTCAAGTTGTTTTTGTTTAATGTCCTTCTCACTGTTCTGTCCAAAACTTTCACCCCAGTTTATTGTCTCAAAGAGTCATTCAGTTTTATAGAGTTGTTTGTCTACCCCCATGCCGATATTTATGATCGGCTATAATTTCTACGCGACGCGTCAATTTGAAAGTAGGCATTGGAAAAACAAATTTGTTGCTATGGAATTAAAAACTGTTAACATTATTTTAGAAATAATCTGACACATTTCAATGTTATAATTTTGTAAATTTTAATTAATATGAGGCGTTTAACCACGGCAGAAAGGGAAAATTGCATTCGACTTCTCAACGAAGGAATGTTAAAAAAGCAAATTGCGCGCATTTACAATGTCAGCCGAAAGACAATTTATAATTTGAACCGTCGCGTCGAAACTACTGGTAATCATAATTATGGGCATGGGGGAGGACATACAAAAAAAAAATAAATCAAAGAACCGAAAGAATTTGAACGAGAGAAACTATGCAGAATAGAACAAAGAACTCTAGAAAACTAAATGACTCTTTAAGGCAACAAACTGGGGTGAGAGTTTCAGACAGAACAGTGAGAAGAATATTAAATAAAAATAACTTGAAGTGAGAATTTAGTTTTACAAAAGCAACATAATGCCAAACATTTTAAATTTTAGAGCCCGTCGCAGAGCAAAATGTGTGCGGTTATTACATCACCATAGAGCGAATAGGCGGGCATGGGAAAATCAGCATGCGAATTGGGGTAATGCAGAGTGGAGCCATTGTTTATTTTCTGACGAAACAAGATTTAATTTGATTCACTCCGATGTCCGAATGTTAGTTTGGAGAAGGCCAAATGAGCGGTATTTGGAGGAAAATATGGCCCCTCAAGAGGCATTTGGTGGCGGAGGTGTTACAGTGTGGGGAGGTATCATAAGAAATGGTAAATCCGAGCTATTCATTACCAACCAAACTGTTAACGCTACTGTTTATCAGGAGAAATTTTGGAACCTATTGTTGTTCCTTTGGATGACAACGCTCGACCTAACAGAGCACGAAGGATCACAGAGTTTTTGCAGGCACAGAACATCAATAGGATGGACTGGCCTGCACAGTCTCCGGATCTTAATATCATCGAACACGTTTGGTCTTATTTAAAACTTAAAGTAAGATCGCGTGATGTACCCCCTGAAACCTTAGAACCACTTAGTGAGGCCATTCGTGAAGATTGGGAGAATATTCCACAAGAGTTTATAAATAATCTTGTGGATACTCTACCAAATCGATGTCGGGAAGTAATACGTCGAGCAGGAGGACCAACAAAATATTAGTTTCTCTTTTTTTTATTAATGTACCTACTTAATTTCGGATAAATTATTACCAAAGATTAGGTATTTCAAGATAGGCCACTTGGCAATTTTCCATTGATACTTGCCGGGTTTTTTTAGGGATTGCAGGAACCTTTAAATTAGGTTTAGAATTTTATTAGAAATTTTGTAAGAATTGACTTTTGGCCGTTGTTAACCAATCTTGTATATTGTAGAATATAATGTAATAAACTTGTTCTTGTTGCTACGTTTTTGTCTATTTTCGACCCGGTATAATGTGTAAATTTCAACCTGTATATTTCAACCCCCAAATAAAATGCTTAGATTATAGAAAATCTACGTGAAATAAGGATTCCAAATCCGTAAAAATCATCAAGAACCGTCAATCCAATGTCAAGTTATAGCATTTTAAAAATTTTGCTACCCAAATTTTATGTTTAGTAGTGTGTACAAGACCTAAGGGCCTTAATCCAAAAAGTGACAAAAACGTCTAGAGATATTTACGTAATCTTAGTAACGAACCATATTGCAACGACCAAAAAAATTTTTTGCGGAAATTTCACTCATACAAACTTTTTGATTTTTTGCATGACTTCATTGAGCACCCCGTATATAATAAACCTATGGTCCTACGATAAATATACGTCATGCAGCTTAATCCGAAAAAAACTAGCTCTTAAAATCTGCAAGACGCGTTCAGAAATTTGCATTCCTGTTGAAAATATTGAACTTTAAATTTTGCCTAAAAATCTCTATGTGTAAGTTCGAGTGGCCAGCAGTTTATGTTGCCTGGCAACCCGTACGGTTTTAAAATTTTAATTATAATATATTATGTAGATACTTATATAAAGGTTTATTCACTTTATTACAAATAAGTAATCTAGTCTTTCTAAGCGAATCATAAGGATTTCTAATTCTTTTGAAAATAGATTGTTTAGAAACGTTTTATCATCAATCGTGGAAAACACGAGGACACACCCACTAATAATATTATAATTTATCTGTATCTTTGACCTTAGGTCTTGTTGCGCCCTACTTAACAATACAAAAGTTTTACGACGAAGCAAGTTGAAATATTCATTCCGAAATCAGGGTTACTGCAAACTTTCCAGAATAACGAGATGTAAATTGATTCCAGTCGCTCCAGGCATAAGAAATTGCTGAACTTTACCTAAGATAAATCACTGAGATTGCAGCATGAGCAACCATTCTCATAGGTTTACCGAAACGATGTTTTTATTAGATATTAAATTTTTTAAGGGTTGGGTGTAAGTAAAATTACTTGTTAAGATGTATTAAAATGATTCTGGAACCTCTATTTAGGTATGCGTTTATGGAAATCTTTATTCCGAACATGCGCAATATTTCAACACATTAATAGCTTTGAATATGAAAAAATTGAGAATCAATTCTCTAACCACCTGAAAATTCCTTATACAATATGGATTTCAACAACTAATGGTAAAACAGCTATTCTCCGGGCTATATGCCCCTCCGATCGCTGAATTACATACCAAAATTTGCCGTATTTTCTTCTAACACAGTTAGATGAGAAAATACTAACGTTTCGAATGCAAGAAACTACCAGGAAGAAGGAAGCTTTTTCTTTAGTTAGAATATCGTCACCTGCAGACCGGTTTCGAACTAGTTGGTTCTCATCAGTACAGTATAGACGAACATACCAACCTTATTGTATAAGGAATTTTCAGGTGGTTAGAGAATTGATTCTCAATTTTTTCATATTTGTATGTACCCCTGACAAGTAGACTTCATTCACATTAATAGCTTTGTTTTGGTTAAAATCTAGAACTGTTCCAGAACGGTTCGTAAGTGAGTTATCGAATTTTTCATATTTCATTTTAGCCAAAACTGATGCGAAATTTAAACCAAGATATATTTTTTAAAATTTTGATCCATTTTGTTCCAATTAAATAATATAGGTTTAATTTTTATAATGATTTGAATCAAAATTAAGTGACAAAAATTCAAAAACGCAGTTACAAACCGTTCTAGAACGGTTCTAAATTTGAACCAAAACAAATCTAATGATTATTACCGACAAGAGAGAGATCTTGAAACCATATTTTAGTCATTTTTAAAAATAGCGTTTTCTCTACCATGCGCAGTACCAAAACGTGTTTAATAATTCTTTTTAGGAAGGAAAGCTCTCGTTATGGAAATTTTCTTCCTTGTGTTGCACTGGACGCGTATTTCGCTAACTACTCCAGCACCATCGTTACTAATCTTGACACAGTTTTTCCAATACCATGGAAAAATTTTCGCACTTGATGCATATACATTTGGAACAAATTGATTAAAAAAGTTTGAAGTTTAAGACGTATTTTTCACATAAAAGAATATTTTTTAACTTAGTGATTGGTACACAATTTATTTGTATTAGGTTTGATCCATTCATAAATATATATATCTCCTTGCAAATGTACTTATTTGTAAAGATTTGTAGTCTCATTTCGTATAAAATATCAAAATTAAATAAATATGAAATAAAAAATTCACAAATGCCTTTTTTAGTGTATTCAGATAGCGTTTTAAAAAAACAAGTTAAGTTGTATATTATTTATTATTTTCAATAATTTTATTTTATTTCCCGATGATGACGCAGGAAAATAAAGTTGTGTTAATAAAAAAAATTAAAAATCAAGAATACGTTTTTGCTAATTTACATTCGGTACGTGGTTAAACTAAACAAAAAAACTAAAATATAAACCAGTCACAACGAACTAACGAGCTTACAAATTTTACTTGTTATTTTTCCTACGTTTGAGAAATTTCCTTTCTTTTCATTGATACCCCTGTACTATTTCTTTTTTTTTTAGATTATCTACTTTGCTCGTCAGAACTGCTTTGATGTTATACATTCTATAGGTACTCGTAAATACCGCTTACTAGATAACTTAACAACAAATTGATTTAGCAGAGCTTTAGCCAACTACCATACAACTTAGTTTGTATAGTATAGACTACCGTGTCTGACCTCAAATTGTTATCTATAGCACATTACAATAGAAAAGTTATACGACATTCTCCATGCATGTTGAGATATTCGTTTCCAACTTAGTAGTATGGAAAACTTTCTGGTGTAACGAGATGTAAATCCAATTTAGTGGACGCTTCGGGCACACAGAAATACTAAATTTTGCTGAAGGCATTCTGTTTTGGTTTGATTTATTTTATGATTTTTACTGAAAGTGCATGGAAGCTTTCGCAGGTAACTGCAATATATTGGCATGGGTGTTATGTTTAGCGGATGTTCCTCCAAACCACAACTTCCTGCTAGCAAGAATTAAGGTATGGTTAAAGCAAATTAAGAAATGGAAACCACCAAAACGAATAGGGATACAAGAACTTAAAGACCATTACACAAAAGTGGACATCAGAAAAGAACTAAACAATAAACTTAACCCTACAATTTTAGAAAAAGAGAACTATAATAGATATAGAGGATATGTTGACCAAAATCAAGAACACTACTATTTCCGTGACCGAAAATGGACTGAGGCTAGGAACAGGAGAAAAGAAACAAGGCTGGATGAACATTAGAACGTATGGATGAAGGAATACAATACAGGAACAGGAATGAAGAAAAGTATGAAGAAATAAACAAACAAATCAATAAAAAGATCAGGGATGCAAAGACGTTATGGTTAGATAATGGGTATATGGAGATTGAAATGCTGTAAGTTAAACACGATATGCTGAACCTACAGAGGAATATCGAAGAAGTAGCGTGAAGCAAAAAGTCACGGAATATCAGTGCATTTCTAGACTCAGAGAACAACTTGATTACAGAAAATGACAAAATACTAAGCAGATGGAAGGAATACATGGAAGAATTAATTATTTGAAATGAACAACAGAGAGTTACGATATAGGAGAATTCAGGACCAGAAATATCACTGAATAAAGTGAAAAAAGCAGTAAAACGACTAAAGAATAACAAAGCTCCCGGACTATATCTAATACGAGGGGAGATTCTTAAAAAATTGGAGGATAAGCAACTCAAACTTTTAACAAAATTAATAAATAAACATTATGAAACTGGTCTATTACCGAAGGACTTGTGTCCACTTTCATACTATTGTCAAGACAACGAACGCCACAGAGTGATCAGCCTGATAAGTCATGCCTTATAAATTATGCTGATATATACCGGAAATTGGAGGAAACTATCAGCGACATTCAGTTTGGCTTTAGAAATGGGCCAGGCATCCGTGGAACCCTGTTTAGTATACAGGTTTGATTAAAGTTTGATCCAGAGGGCACGAGATATTAATTGCAACTTATATGACATAGACTTCGAAAAGGCATTTGATAAAGTACAGCACCAAAACTTGATTGATTGATGTCTTAAAAAAAATTCAGTGTAGAGATACTTGAAGGATGTATATTGTCACCGCTGTTATTCAACGCATACTCAGAAATGATTTTTTAAGAAGCCCTGAATGGAATGGAGGAAGGTATCATCATTGATGGAGAGGTGGTAAACAGTTTGAGATATGCAGATGACACGGTGCTACTTGCCGAGAATGCCGAAGGACTCCAAAGATTAATAGACCGAGTGATAGATAGATATGTAACAGATATGGAATGAAACTATAATTATTGTAAGAAGGCACAGGTTCTGGTAGTGAGCAAAAATATCAACACACAACATTGATTTCTGGTGAACAATGAAACCCTTGAGATAACCGATAGAATCACATATTTGGGCTGTAATGTTAATAAAGACTGGAACCATTCACAACACATAAGATGTCGTGTTAAAAACGGTTAGAACAGTTTTTACCCCGTTTCAGAAAAGTGTTGTGTTATCTATGATTAAACATTATTTGTATTAGAGTTCTAAGGTGTTACGTGTTCTCCACTTTGTTGTAGGGCGCGGAAGCGTGAACCTTAAAAGAAGCATCAATGAAACGTTTGGAGGCTTTTGAGATGTGGTGCTACCTTCGCATCCTCAAAATCTCTTGGCCTCATCGCATTACCATTACTACCGTTATTCAACGAATGCAATCAGATCTAGAAATTAATTATCATTACAGTCAAAGTAAGAAAAATGGCATATATCGGTCAAGTAATGCGAAATAAAAAATACCGGGTACCTCTGTTAATTTTACAAGGCGAAATAAATTGGAGAAGAGGTCTTGGACGACGACGTATGGCGTGGTTGACAAATCTACGGCAATGTACAGGTATGACATCCATTATGATATTTAGATCAGCTGTAAACAATATTATGTGATCTAATGTGATTATCAACATCCACAGAGAATAGGCAACGTTAGAAGAAGAAGATGTTTGGCATTAAGTTACCGCTACTTTTTTACCATTTCTGTTAAAGAAATACTCCTGGACTGACACGACAATAGGAACTATACATGTATGTCTTTTATTGCACAATTTGTTCAAGCAAGCCATTTTACAAACCCAAAAATTGTATTTTGAAAAAAATTACTGACATAATATAGTATTTTTTATATTTCTTTCTTCATTTGAGCGGCAATAAGCTATACGTAGCCTCTGCAGTATCTCTCTCAATTTCATTAATGAAAAAATCGCTCATAGTTTCGAACTTTCTGGTAAGAACTCAAAAATTGATTGACAGTTTTAAACAAAATCTTAGTTTCTATAGTAGGAGCTGCCATTATGATTTTTTCATAAACGATTGTTACAAAAATGCATGTGTCTTATTGTTGTGGAAAATGACTTTAAACACTAAAAAGTGCTTGTTAACTTTGTGTCCTATAATTTTTGGAGTACAAAAATTAGCGTATATACCACGGGACTAAAGGTATTTTAATCCTTCAGGCAATTGATGCCCTTGTCTATGACTCGGGCTCTAAATTTTTCCCGCAGGGTTAAAAGACCTACTTTAGTCCCTGGACATATAATATACTATTTCTCATACTTTTGGGTGATGTTCTTCTTGTGAAGATGGTTCATTTTTTTTAAGGAAAATTATTAACAAGTATTGTTCCTACAGAAATATCTGTAACAAATTTAGTTACAACCTCATTAAATATTCTACCTATATTTAAGCTCATCAGTATTATTAATCTGTATTATGTTGCGTTATCTGTGCTTAGGTAAGGTAATTCGAATTAATTTATTGTAGCATGTTTTACACTTCAAAGAGTCAAAGTAGGATAAACTCGCTAGCTTAAATTTAAACCTTTTATCTTCTTAGGTACATTATTATGTTAATATAAAATTTTTAGCACTCTTAAGTTCTCTCTCGATAAGCTTCAGGTTAATATTTTGAATTAATTTTTAGTAGAATGACTAACGGGGGAATATTTAACGGATAGTTCAGGGTACCTGTCAGATGTCGCCTCGATATCTTAAATGAGCAAATGATCATATATTCAAACCAAATTTGAAGTTGAATTATGTTGCTGTAGTCCTACAAAGAGGGCACCGTGCGCCTTGTGCTTGCGGACTACAAAATCCTAAAATACAAAAATCCCTGTAAACTGGCAACCACCAATCTCCTAATTTACCGATAACACGAAACGGCATTCTTAATGTTAAAATTTTTGTTATGGCTTAATGCTCTTTATTATACCTAACAACTTTTTAGTCTCGATTTAGTACGTTTCTGCAAGCAGGCTTGTTAAAATTGGATGAGTTATTGTTCTTATTAAGTCAGGTAGAGGTTAAGGTGAATTTTTATTAAATAGTGTATTTGGTTTCGACGAAATTTAATAGTAAAAGAATTCTTAAAACAGGGTGAATGAACAATAAAGCCCAGAAATGGAAGAAAATCCGACAAGAGTTTTACTGAAACATTTATGTTTTTCTTCAGAACGTATGTTTTCTTTTTCTTTAATTTATGTCTTATTAAAATTGTTTTTATGATTGCTAAATTGCGTTCAAATGAACTTGATTGAGGGAGTCCTGAATGTGTGAACTTATGGTATAAAAAACTGCGTGATCTCTCCTGTACACATAATGTGAAATGACCCACCGATGAGAAAAAAACCATGTTAGTTTTACTAGAATTTAGACTGAAATATGTTACTAAAAGTAATATTGTAACTTAATTCATGAACTTTTAACGGTCTGGATTTGCTTCCAGTTTTTGTTAATACTACAAAGTTACTATTGATTTCAACAAATATGCGTCATCTCCTCGACTTACCCCATATAAAGAAAATATCTTAAAACTATACCTGCTATAATAGCGCGTTCGGCAATGCAATCTTTTCCATCGTTTTGCTCGGAATTTTTGACGGTCACGTGACCTATTGTTGTAAACAGTACGACCGATCACGTGTCAATAATTCCGAGCAAAACGATGGAAAAGATTGCATTGCCGAACGCGTTATAAAGTATGTTAACAAACCTTGACAGATTTGAATAATGTT
This sequence comes from Philopedon plagiatum, assembly GCA_963971165.1. Lineage (NCBI taxonomy): Eukaryota > Metazoa > Arthropoda > Insecta > Coleoptera > Curculionidae > Philopedon > Philopedon plagiatum. The sequence continues at coordinate 21,496,915 of OZ020197.1, read as the reverse complement.
AGACACATCTAAACCACTTGGCAATGAAACTTACCTAAAACAGATTTCTATACACATTCAAACAAGCAAAAATACTTTGCAAGAATTTAATAACGACATGATACCACCCAATTTGTGTACTTAACTTAGATACCTTTTTTGTTTTACATGTTCAGCCTAAATTGTGTTGTAAGATAAAACATAGAAGCAAAGTTGTACGAACATTTTTAGTAAGATATTTATTTTTAAACCAGGGTTGCGACCTAAATTTGCAGAATAACGAGATGTAAATTGATTCCAGTCGCTTCAGGCTCACAAAATTGCTGAATTTTACCTGAGAGAAATTATTAAGATTTCAGGTCGGGCAACCAATCTGCAAGGTTTTAAACAGAAGCTAAATATTATATTAAGGAAGAAGTTTATATAAGATAAAAAATGGTTTTAATAAACTTTATTTATTATAAAATAGACACATTAATAATTCTTTGCATTTAGTAAATTAAAAGTGTTGTTTTCATATTTAACATAAAATATTGCTACTTGAAATTTACTAAGTGCAACTGCTGGTAAGGTTGCTGGCATGCTATTACTAATAACTGACATAATGCTCTTACAACTCCGCAACGCCGAAAGGCGCTAAGCCAATTAGGAGAGCGACTCGGGGCTGTCCAGGCAGAAAGTTTGCGGGGGGCTTGTAAAGGGGCTTTGTCGTTTCTAGGGACGCTTCTGGCAGTTACTTACCAGGAAAAAAATGAGTATGTTGTCTTTATAAATAGGGAATATGCATATAACCCTATATAATAAATCTTAAATATTTTTTATATTCTCTACATAAATTAAATGTTTGTGGCGGTTGCTGTTATCCATTTATTTTGATCTTAATTAACAAAAAAGGATTTTCTACTGCAAATTTTCGCGCGAATTTCGAAACTTGTAAAGCATGGTCCCATTGGCTGTCATGAAAAATGAATTTATGACTCATAATGGGTACATGACGAATGTCCATGTTGTAGGGTATTCGAAAAATTAATAGAAATGGCATTTAAAGCGTAACTGATCCAATGAAATATTCCTGCACTTAATGGATAAGGTTCCTAAAATCTTATTCATGTAAATTTCAAGCCGAAATCCGTCCAGGAACCTCCCAATCTTGCAACATAAACTGTAATTTTTGCGAAATTTTGACACATCATTTGAAGTAAATAAACTGCAATTATACAAAAATTGCGATCAATCCTCTAAACCACCTGAAAATTCAGACCGGTTTCGAACTCTTTGGTTCTGATCAGTACAGGCTAGGCGAACATACCAACCTTCCGAATAAGTAATTCCTTAAAGCTACAATGTCATACTGCATAAGCAGTGGCCATCCATTAGCAATTTCAAGTAATCGGAGTAGAGTTTACTGTAAGGTAAATTTTTTAAAAATATGAATGTGAAAATTACATTTTCAAAATCGCCCTGTATCTCCGAAACAAAGGGGACTATGAAAAGTCTGTTCATAGAATCATACGTTTCACGAAAAAGTAGCATAGTATTGCGAAAACCGCAGCTCTCTATCTGTAAAGATAACCAGAATACCCTGCAAAAGTGTCGAAAATTGGACACCCTGTAGATTAAAGGTTTTAGATATACGTGATATAATTTTGCCGTATATCTAGAACAAATTTAATATGTACTAAATTTTTTATTCCCATAAGTTGTCGTTTAATCCATCAGCGGTTAATTTTAATCTAACATAAAGTATGAGCGATAAACAAATTCTCTCCAGTTTGCCTAGAAAGAACCCAAAAAATAAATTTGACATTGAATTATGTATATGTCGTAGGCAGAATGCAAATTTAGGCTTTTTATAAACTTCCTAGGCATTTTACAAAAAGCCGGCAAAACGCGAGCATAAAATGCATTTTTCGTTATGACTAACGAAAACTAACGAAATTCTGGCATTAAAGCTGTTGTTAGATATAATATAATTTCTTCTTGTGGCCACGGAGTTGTTAAATACGTTCTCGGACAGGTTTGCTCAGTTTTAGGTTTCATCAGTATCTTTTTGTTGAGTTTACTGCGACTGCACGATTCATGTTGGTATAAAATTTTATCAACACCGCATACAACTGACATTTTACTAAATAAGACACTGATAAAACCGAAAACTGAGTACCTGTCCGAGAAGGTATTTCACAACTGACTTTATTATGCAGTTTTTATTTCTGCACCTTTTGGAGCCGATCTGGGTTAGCTTTTATTTCTTACTCGCGTTTTGCCGGCTTTTTGTAAAATGCCTAGGAAGTTTATAAAAAGCCTAAATTTGCATTCTGCCTACGACATACATATGATTTTGAGAAAATTTTATTTGTAAAAAATATTTTGCAGATAAATTTGACTTTTCTCGTTCTGAAATCTAGGTACTTTTACTGTTAGGTGAGGTCATTTTCCAAAAAAAAAAAAACGTTTTGGTTTTGATTTTTTTTCTAACAACTATGTAATTTTCTATTTGTTTATTAGGTTTCGTTTGCTCTGATGTATAAAAATGTTAATGTTATACGTAGAATATATTAACTTTAGGCAAGAATAAATCTCTTTAAATTATTAAATTCAATTCAATTAAATTAAATTCAATAGCGAATTGAATACAAAGATGTTTTATGTGCGAATCCGTGATGCAAATGCTATAGATCCTTCTTAATGGTAAACTGAGATATTTATACGAGAATCAGCGTGGCGCTAAACTTTCTGAAATAAAGAGATGGAAATTGATTTCGGTCGCTTGAGGCACACGAAGTTGCTAAACTTCACCCAAGATGAATCACAGGATTGTAGTTTGGGTAACCGCTTTTCGTTTTAATAGAAACACCAACATTTTAACATCGTGGGTGTAACGATATACATTCATTTACATAATGAGTCTAGGATTGCTTGAAGGATCGAAATCTCTGATATCATTATTAAATGGCTGGTTTGTTGGCTTCCATTGCTCTTACTCACTTTAAACGCAACATTTTGCTTTGTTAGCTTTTCTCTTTTGTGTACTTGAACGTTTTATTTGAGACCAGCTTTTACCTGCGACTTCGCTCGCTTATATTGCCACGCTCTATTCCGTAGTTCAAAAAAATCAAAATTTAAAAGGCAACGAGTCGAGCTGAATGCGAGTAGCTTGCGCATGCGTGTCAAAAAATGCCTTAGCTCAAATGCCGAAGAGTAGGGAAGGGTTAAGAGGGCGCCACTGTTTTATTAGCCGGGTTAGAAACAGAAGCCCTCCTAGATAACATCGGGACCTCGCTTTCTACTCACTGAGTATCTAAAGCAAACATACAAAACTAACTTTAAACTGCGCTGCTTGATGAGTCGAATAAAACACATAAATTTCAAAAACAAATTTACAATATATTTCCTAAGTTTGTAGGCTCCAGAAATGGTTAAAAAAATTAAAAACAATGTGCCGAGTTGACCACTAATAAGGCTCAAAATTACTCGGTTACATGACTCGCAGATAGATATAAATGACGCAAAGTAGGTTATTGAAAGGTAGGTCACAAGACCGAGAACATTAAGCCCAAATACCAACTTAAGATTTCGAAGATTAGTATAAGTGATAATAAACAAACTAAAGTTACGTACCTTCAAATATTCGCAAGCAAACCCAAACAAAATTTATAGCGTTAAGCGCTATATATCCAATGCAAAATTTCTAATAAAAACGTAAAATGTAGATATTTTTATTATTATTTGCATGTTTTTATTATTTTTTCTTTTCGCACTTTACGTAAAATAATATTGTCGGTTAAAAAGGTGTGGATTAAAGAATAGTTTATACTTAGACTATAAAATACATTAAAATTAAATGTTTTATTTCATTCTAAACTTCAAAATACTATTAAAGTAGTATTGTTGTCAGATATAAGTAACCAGTCATGGATATTACCAAATTTCAATAAAAGGTTCGTATTTAGACAAATGTACTTGATACCGGGTAGCCAGAAGATGAAAAATCGAACTTAAGATCTAAAAACACATGTTTTAGAGGAGGGAAAGTAATAATGAAATATTATGAAATTTATTTTACATTTTCTCTTAACATAAAATAAGAAGAAATATAAACCAAAACGGTGATTTTCTTCGGAAATACTCGACATTTTTTTAATTTCTGGGCGGCATATTAGTCCGCCCTAAACTGTGCACCTTTTCCCCTATTTTGCTATATCTCTTACCGTTTACGAAACGTAGTGGCTATATGTCCGCCGGCGGTAGGCTACAGTCAGACTTAGAATTCCGCCGCAAGGCGGACTCATGCAAATAATAAGAACTTATCCGCCGTAAAAATTATAGTGCGGCGGAACGCAATGGTTGATAATTCATTTTCCGCCTTTCGACGGATTTTACTGCATACTAGCTAAGGTCCGCCGACAAAATTTTGGCAAGCTTTATAATTTATATATCTATATAAATAATACTCCAAATTTACAAGTTGTTTTTCCCACCCATTTTTAGATCAGCGTTAAAAGGAGGACAGTTTTGCTCAGTTTTAGGTTTCAGCAGTATTTTTTCAAAATTTTTTATTTATCTTTGTTGAGTTTTTTACTGTCAGGTAGTAATAACACAGAAGGTCTACTTCCTTGTCAGGTAGTAATATCGTTCTCGGACAGGTTTGCTCAGTTTTCGGTTTCATCAGTATCTTATTTAATAAAATGTCAGATGGATGCCGTGTTGATAAAATTTTATACCAACAGGAATCGTGCAGTCGCAGTAAAAAACTCAACAAAGATAGATAAAAAAATTTGAAAAAATACTGCTGAAACCTAAAAGTGAGCAAACCTGTCCGAGGACGTATTTCATAACTCCTCACCTCACCTTTTAACGCTGATCTAAAAATTTGTGGGAAAACAATTTGTTTTGGAGTGTTATTTATATAGATATATAAATTATAAAGCTTGCCAAAATTTTGTCGGCGGATTTTAGCTACTATGCAGTAAAATCCGTCAAAAGGCGGAAAATCAATTATCAACCATTGCGTTCCGCCGCACTATAATTTTTACGGCGGATAAGTTCTTATTATTTGCATGAGTCCGCCTTGCGGCGGAATTCTAAGCCTAACTGTAACCTACCGCCGACGGACATATAGCCACTACGTTTACCGTATCCTAAAGGTGGACATTGAATTTGTAACACCCTGTATTTTCCTGATTTAGAACCGCAACGAGCAAATTTTAGTGATAGTTAAAATAGGATTAATGGTGAAAATTCTTACGCTCCTGTTACATGTATAGATTTCTCCCTTGGTTATATTGTGTACAACATCACAATGGCAAAATTATACGACATTCTCTCTCGCAAAGTTAAAATATTCGTTCCGGTATTAGGGTCGTGGCAAACTTTCTAGAATGGAGATATGTAAATTGATTTTAGGCGCTCGTGACACACAAAATTGCTATGGATTATATGAAAAATGAAGAAAACTTGGAGATTAGCTGAGTTGTTTTTAAAATAGAATGATTAGGGAAAAACAATAATCTGCTAAAGTTTGGTCAGTGTAAAAGTATCGACGTTACGCCTTGCAGAGAATTCTTTAAGGGGTTATATACAGTTAGAGTTTTCAAAAAATCAATTTTTTTTAATTTCATTTTCGTAATGTACATATATTCCAGTACACACACAGGAAATTTTAAGGCAATCCGGCGATTATTTTCGAAGCTACACGCATATTTGTAAAGACGTGTCAGAGCGATTGTACGCTATATAAAGTGCTTTTGAAACTTTAAACGCGTTTTTCTCAAAACTGTGTTTTTAAAGTCGGTGACGGAGATTTCTCGGAAACGGCTGAACCGATCATTCTCAAATTTTAACACAAGCTTCTTAAGTATATTTTTTACTATTTAGTCGAAGGTTTTTTTCACTGATAAATATTTGTTTTTATATAAACAATTTAATGCCAAAATTTTGGTCAAAAATCTTTTTTTTAGAAGCCACCATTTTGTCAAAAAAATTTATTTTGCTTATTCCTTCGATTAATTAGAGGATTATACATCACTTTAACGAGATCCGTTTGGTTTTTTCATTTTCGATGATCCAGTCCAGAGATATCGTTGTCACCGCAAGATGCCATTTTTGAGAGGAACTCCTGGAGATCAGCTATAGCACAGCTTTCAAAATTATTATTTTTACAAATACAAAAATCTTAAAATACAGCTAAAAGTTACCATAATATGTGTACAAATTTTCACATTAATAAATTTAAAAGTCTTCTCAGGAAGAATTCTTGAAAAATCGCTTTTTTAGGCCTCGCCTCCTAACTGTATATAACCCCTTAAAGGGTGCATATAGTGACGATTTTTATCAAGTCAAGATTTTAAAAAATAGACGCAGTCAAAGATCTGACTCAAATTAGACACATTAAGGAGTGTTAACCGATTGTTTCGTCCCTACTTCCATATTTTCTCTTTGTTAACTTTTTTTTTTTTTACTTATAATCTAAATTAGTGGCTGAAAAATAGTTTAGTTTTTGTTTATTTTACAACCAAAAACTTTTTTTAATAGTGACATTTTTACGTATTTTTCAAAATTTTGTCCATTTGTCCTCTTCTAAACCCCATCCGCGGTCATACTGGATATTCAATAATTAATCAAACAATTTAATTTTCTTTTAAAACAGTTATCAGTAGTTCAGTTTTAGACTGCCCTAGTATTGTCATTCAGTATTTCTTAAAATTAAATAATTTGCATTTTGCATATTCTCAACCTGAATGCAATAGTGGCACAACTCAAGATTTGTCATTTTTGAATTATTTCTTTAAATTATTTTTAAATGAGTCAATAATCCAAGTTGCATTTTGGGGTAGTCTGGACTCAAATACCATCCGCATTAGCATCTCTAAAATGACAGTCTACTTACGATTTTGGGCTGAGTGTGTTTTTTTTCGTTAAGCTCAAAGTTGAATTACCGATAAAGATAGACGTTGAAAAAAATTGAAAAGCTGATTGCAAGAAGGTAAAGGCTTATAAATTAGTAGGAAAAAACTAGGTATATGGATTTTAATGACGAAGGAAAGGAGAAGGAGACGTAAGGATACAAGAAGAAAAGCCCAACAACCTAAAGAATTTTCAATATCTAATTTCCACCATCAAACAAGATGCTTCATTGAATTTGAAATAATATGCAGAGTATAGAAATGGAAGAATTAAAAGAAAGTTTTAGGTGTGCTGTGTGATCGTGAAATTAGTGCAAAAAAGAGGTGAGTGGGTTGTGATGCTGAGAGTTGTATTAATGTGTGTAGTGAAAACTGGGAAATAAATCAATTGCATGAGCAGAAGTAAGATGGGACAGGTATGACAATTTAAAGATTGATGTGTGAAATAACAAGGAGATTCAAGGTTATGAATAAAAGAATAAGACCCAAACCAATGAGTTTAAAAATATCTAAGATATAAGAAAGAATACAACAGTAGTGCGGAGATTCGATAAAAAGGGATATTGATTTTGTCGGTAAAATAGCAATCGGACTGAATGGGACCAAACAGTTTGCTCAGGTTTATTCAGGTTTAACCGTTGCTATTCTGGCTAAGGGATATGCAAAATTTTTTCCATGTTCCATGTTCTATGCTAATTTTTTCCTCTATGGCGCGCAATTTCCATATTCACTCACGGCAAGTCAGGATGTAGTTCCAACTGCGCTACTAAAAACACTGCCTCTACTCTAAGCATAAAACCGTAAAATTAATTATCCTTCCTTTATAATGGAATAACTATGTCCAAATCTTTATTTTAAATTAGCAAAAAGCTCATAAAAATTTCCAAGTCGACCAAGCTCATTGTCGTAAGCCTAGTATTAAGCAAATGAAAGCCAATAGAAATAAACTGGTACTAATCTAGTTAAAAATATTCGTTTCCATCCTTGAAAAGAAGATAATTAAATTAGATACGAAACACTTCGTATTAAAGACCGTATCCTCGAGACTGTTTAGCATAATATCCCATCAGGATTCTCGAGAACTTCGACAAATTTGTGAAAACTCCAATTCGGCAAACCTGCCAGCCAAGAAAAAGCTGTGTTTCACTTGGACTTAAGCGATACTTTTAAATACAATTTAAGCCAAATTAGAAATAATTTGAAGAAATGCGAAGAGCTTACAGAAATACTTCAAGTTTTTTTAGGGTGAATTTGTGAATTTTTTTTCTGACGAAAGGGTTTTAAAAGCAGAATAAAGCTTTATTTTATAGAAAAACTGCGGCTTTTAAAATGTGAATTCAGTAAACTTCCATTCAAACTTGAATCCAATTTAATCATTATCTTCTAAATGATTTAATTTCTACTAACATTTTTGGCCACAAATTAATATTTAAATATTTTTTTTATGCATAGTGTTCTGTGTTCGCTAATATAACGATCATAAATACAAAATTAATTTATTTTCTAAGCTAATATGAATATTATATAAAACTAGCTTGCGCCCGCCACTTCATTAGCAGTATAACAATTTTACTTCATTACAAACTTTGAGCCTCATTTCACTCCCTTAGGGGTTGAAAAATCATAAATCACCTGTTTAAACATTTATATCATAAAGTACTTCTATGAAGTTTCGAATTAATCGAAATTCGTAAAATTCGTAATATTTCTAAAATCGTAAAATTATTATACTCCATACGAAGTTTGAACCCCAGTTTCACCTTTTGAAAACTCCTTCCTTACTATATGCCTACGTTATATAAGAAACCTTTGTGCAAAATTTTAAGTTTCTAGACCCAGCGATGTTGGCTGTGCGTTGATACGTCAGTCAATTAGTCAGTCAATTTCTTCTTTTATGTAAAGAAATAACGTTCATATTCGGTCTTGAGTTTATTGTCAATTTTTATTTAAACCATTTTCCTTTTGCACGCAGTTGCCTTAAGCAAATTTTTTAAACTTTTAGTAATTACACTATAAAAAATGCTGCAATTCTTTTTGCAAAATATTGACATTTTTTTAAAAACTATCTTTCAAGTAGCTACCAACTTTGGCATTGGCATTTGTAAAAAAAAATAGCAGTCACGATATATGAATTCATTGTATCTCCGGTGGCCGAGTTGGTACGGCGCTAGCTTTGCAACCGAGAGACGCGGGTTCGAATCCCGTTTCGACCATGGATATTTTGTGATTGTCAATTGGAAGGTGGTGGAGGAATTCTTCCTCGACTGCGGTGGTACCACCCCACACATCCTCTTAAAGGGCTGGTGAAGTCCCTACGGATGTTTCCAGCTCTGGATGTGTAAGTCGGATTTCCCCAGTACACCCACGGTACATAGTACTTAGACTTCGGTCTTCGTGGGCTATCAGAGCATAAAAAAAATCAACTGTCGCATGTCGGAACAAATAAAAGAGAATAGCTTTGTCAGAAGGCAAATTATCGTATTGTCCTTGCGATCAATATTTTTTCAATTGTTTCTTGTTTACGAAATCTCCCAGTCTTCGAGAAATAATCAAGAAAATAGATTACTACTCGAATTTACAGTACACCTGTCATCACATCACTCTAATTCCCATAGCATGTGACGTCACAACCAATAAAATCACGTTTTGCAAGTTTTAAATTTCGTATAAAAATTTGTAAAAGAAAATCTTTTTCCTTCTTAACAAAAACCAAAGTGTTAGAAAAAATGATGTAGGGAATACATAGAAAAATATATCTGATTTATCTGGATTACATCTAGATTATCTATCTATTATTTTAATGTGACTTTTTCGGCTTCAATTTTTATTAAACACATTTTTTATAACCTACATACACTAAATATTTTGAGCATCACTTAAAGTTCAAATATACTTTCATGGTCCTTGTTCTTCTGGTTAGTGGGTTATTAAAAATATATAAATTAAGTTTATTGAACTGTTATTCTATATAACTGGTCACAAACTCCTTCGGTAATATTAACTTAAGCAGTGTGGCAATTCTAAAATAAAGATAATACAATATTAACAATTAGTGTTGTTTTTTCCTAGGTGTTCGGTCACTTTTTGAAGGAAAAAAGTGACCGAAAACCTAGGAAAAAACAACACTAATTGTATAAAACGGTCAGGAAAACCAAAAAATATTAACAATATTTTAAGAGAAGAAGGACTTGAACTTATTAAGTCATCCTGTTTCGACTTTCCAAATATCAATTTTTGATATGTTGCCCATCAAATGAAAAAAAATATCAGTAAAAATGCATTTTTAACATCCGAGGACGCTAAGGTTCAACCAAACTGGATGTTAAAATTCGTAAACGGTAATTCGCCTAGAGTAAACCTGCGTAGACCAGTTAAGTGTTTCGGTTTCTGAGAACAGATAATTTTTTTTCACAGTATATTTCGGCCTAATAAAGGAAACAAGGGGATCTGAAGAAATTAACAGGTTGTTTAGTATGTCCTAAATATTTTCGGCTCATCCTCGCTTCCGCGCGTAGTATACTCTTTGTTTCTAGCTTTTGATTACGGTTGCCATATCCAACATCCTCAAAATTGGGAATCAGCCTTTAAAAGCCGTTTAGAAATTGGGACTTGGAATAAAAAATCGGGACGCTATGTTTTTGCACTAGTATTTAATAAATGACAGTATTACATGGATAAATAGTTTAAATTATTGAATTTAAAAAAATAAAATTTCAAAAATCGGGACAAATCGCGTCCCGATTTAAAGTGTGTCGGGATGCGGGACATACCCTTTGAAATCGGGACTGTCCTGATGAAATCTTTCATTAATAACTCAAAAAAATTATTTTGTCTGGAGGTGAATTACCGAACTTAAAGAAAGGCTAATAAGATTTAAGAGATTGCTCTTAACTTGTCATATAATAAAGAAATATTATTTAATCTGGGTGAAATAGACAGATAACACACAAAAGAAACACTCGACTTAAAAACATGAAAATGATACGTTGTATATAACCTTCGTTAAAAATTTTCGCATTAAAATCAGAAGCGCCCAAGTTTTAAAGCACATTTACCGTCCTTTGAGACTTGGTCAAAAGGCAAAGAGCGTGTCGAGAAAATAAAGGACGGTTGAAAACCCTCAGTATTTCCCAGATTTTCTTTCTAACTGTAACTACACAGTTTTTCTGTTCATATATTTTTTTGCTTTTTGATTAATAAGTTTTAAAATTCGTTATTGTCCAACAAATAGGTACAATTTCGTATTTTCGGCACTTCTCGTATAACCTGACGTAATTCTAATATTACTACTATAAACGAGTACATGCTTGCCCGTCTTGCAGCATGTAAATGTATTGTCAGTGTATTAACGGTAGAAATTTATATTTAAATTTTTGATGATTTTCTCTCCGTGTAATACGTCAATATTGTCACAGAAAACGGTTTCCTTGAGATCAAAGGAACCGATACACTCTTTCACTTCTGTGTGGTTTAGGAATTATATGCCCATGTTCTATGGATTATGAAAAAAAAATGGCTGCAGATGATTTCCCGTCCAAACCGCAAATGTGTTAAATCTCGTGTCTATAAATTGCATTTCTCTTTATTTCAAACGCCGGTACGTTAGTACTTATTCTTAGAGTATACGCCCCAAATAAAAAAATTAAATCGATGAGGTATTCGGTACTTTCCTTGTAAAATTCATTTATTTATTTATCAATTAAAATTAATAGGTATTCTATTCTTTAAAGCTCATGTAAAATAGTAAACGACCGTATTGTTACGCTACAAAAATTGCATATTCCTCAATTTTTGCGTACTTGATGCATTTTTATCATGCATACAATTTCCATCTAAACGTAACACGCAATATAAACGTCGTTAAATCCGTTTTAATTGATGCCAGAGCAGCTAAATGCAACGTAAGTATGGGATTTGGATTCAGCGCATCAAAATACATATAGATAGATGGGTCTGGTCAAATGTACAGACCACTTTTTTATTTTGTGTGCCGGTGATATTGTAAGTATTAAAAATATACTCTTGGCCTTTAATCGTCAGCCGAAAAAATAAGTTTTACTGCTTCAGACAACCCTAGGATACTACAATGTATCTATATGTGTGCTTAGCAGAAAATTTTAAGCAAGCTTCTTTTAAAGCCCTTGAATCCAAAATAAGTAATTTGCCGTTTTTATGAAACTACCAGAAAGCTATATCTACATAGAAAAAACATGTACTCTATTAAGCTACTGTGCTCATAAAGTTATAAATTCAGTTAAATTTTTCTAAAGCGACAAATGATGTACACAGTATGGATTTTCCTAATTATTTTGGGGACCAAATGTCAAAACTAATTATTATAGACTTTGTTAGGGGCTACGTTTTCTGAGAATAAGATGGAATTCGTTTTTTTTTTCAAAATTAAATGGTTAAATTATTTAGGTTCTACCTATACTATAATTTTAAAAACATCTGGTTTTTAGGGTTAATAAGCACAGTAGTTTTAAGATCGCTTTTCCGAATATGCTGGTCTGACAAAAACGAATTTGCGAACTTTCTTGTTAAGGAAGTAAAGTACCACTAATGCTGGATATGTCCCATATTTCATCTGTTATGGGATGTACCGTTATAGCTATGTTGCAATCGTCTTTACTTAAGGGGTTATATACAGTTAGAATTTTCAAAAAATCATTTTTTTTTAATTTCATTTTCGTAATGTACATATATTCCAGTATACACACAGAAAATTTCAAGGCAATCCGGCGATTATTTTCGATGTTATACGCATATCTGTAAAGACGTGTCAGAGCGATTGTACGCTATGTAAAGTGCTTTTGAAACTTTAAACGCGTTTTTCTCAAAACTGTGTTTTTAAAGTCGGTGACGGAGATTTCTCGGAAACGCCTGAACCGATCAGTCTCAAATTTTAACACAAGCTTCTTAAGTATATTTTTTACTAACTAATCGAAGGCTTTTTCTCACCGACAAATATTTTTTTTATATAAAGAATTTAAGGCCAAAATTTTGGTCAAAAACCGATTTTTTTTTGAGAAGCGGCCATTTTGTCAAAAAAATTTTATTTTGCTTATTCCTTCGATTAATTAGAAGATTATACATTACTTAACGAAATCCGTTTGGTTTTTCATTTTCGATGATCCAGTCCAGAGATATCGTTGTCACCGCAAGATGCCTTTTTTGAGAGGAACTCCTGGAGATCAGCTATAGCAGCTTTCAAAATTATTATTTTTACAAATACAAAAATTTTAAAATACAGTTAAAAGTTACCATAATATGTGTACAAATTTTCACATTGATAAATTTAAAAGTCTTCTCAGGAAAAATTCTTAAAAAATCGCTTTTTTTAGGCCTCCTAACTGTATATAACCCCTTAACCAGCAGTGAAGTAGGAAATACAGCAACAATGCTTGCGGATTCGCATTTGTGGCTTAGTTTCGCCTTTGGTACCAGGTGATTTTCATCCTTCAGAATTATTGATATTTTTTATTTAAATAATCAATGATTTAATAGAAAATGTGTTGTAAATGTTTTTAAAGGATTACCTGACGCACTGAACCTGAAGTTTTTTAAATAACAACTTACTCATTGAGTGTTTTATATAATTCGTATTTATGTAAACAAATCGCAATAGCGGGATAGTATATTTTTTTCTGTAAAATAACTAACAAATATACAACCAACTGAGTAGAAAAAAGTGTTGTGAGTGTTTGTTAAAGCATTGCCTTTTAAAGTACTGATTGAGTAGTTTTCTAAATATAAACTATTGTAATTGTTTATAGTAATGACCAAATTGTTATCAAATACTACCTGCGATCCACTAGAGGTAGTACTAAATCCTAACTATAACCAAATAAATGCCAAGCTTAAAAAACCAAGAAAGCCATTTTCTTTTGAAAAACCTTTTTTGGGATTATGTAAAATTATTGTCTCCCACTGAAGTAAGCAGAAAATCCAACTAATACCTTTTTAAATTTTTTTATAATTATTCGGTGCATTTTATGTTCGGTTGACAGAGCAATTTAGAATTATTTAATTGGATGCTTAAATGTAATAGGACATACTTAATATAGTAATGCTATTGTCATAAGTGACTAATACCGTCGATTAAAATTTTTACATTTTTAGATTTTTAAACAATCCACATAACAAAAATTGATTTTTATACTGTGTAAATATACAGCTGGCATTCGCAAGTACATATTACATTCGTATATCAATAGAAGATAAAAATCTTAGATAAATATGGTAGGTATAGTAAGTATATATTTTTAAAAATATGTAATTAATTATAAGTCGTTTTAATTTATATTTTTTTAGAGATTAGATCTAGAACCAAATTATTGTTTACCTGATTATCAAGAACAAATACTTTACTATAAGAGCTCCAGGTGTAGATGGTTTCAGGTAACTTTATTACATATACCAGGGACTATAAATAATATAGAGACACTCGAATACACCGAAAAGCCGGTCTCCCTTGAGACATTTGGTGGGTTTACTGGTTTATGGCTTAAAAGTTTGTTTGTCTACCATTTTATATACATGTGGATACAAAGTATACATATTTATATAATGGTAGACAAAGAAATTTTTCAACCATAAACCAGTAAACCCACCAAATGTCTCAAAGGGGACCCGCTTTTCGTTGCACGGCAGTGTTCGTTTAAGTATTATTTAGTCTATGCATATACATACAGAGAGTCCGAAAGGTCTTAGTATAGGCAAATATAGTTGCTATTAGTAAAGATAGAGACACTAAATTTTAGGCGTATCCCTTTGGCTAATAAACCAGTACTTCTTTATGTAATTTCACTTGTAGCTTGGGCAAACTTATTACTTTCAAATTCATTTTACCAGAACATATACTTTTGTAAATAGTTCCTGCTAATTTGGTTTAAAAATGATTTTAAACAAAAAATGTATTCAAAAAAGAATAACGTGGTCACTTTCTTTGACCCACCGTGTACTTATAATTGATAGAACCAGTATTTAATAACTTTATTTCATAAGAACATTAGGGATTAATTTAAACCACTGCCGCTAAACCATAGGTAACGGAAAGGGTAATGCATACCAACATGCGATCTAAAGATCATGCAAATCGTTAACAGCACATCTATGATAACTTCCTCATGGTCACTTGGTACACCACAAAACTCTATAATAGTTATTATAAAATCAAACAAAGTGAAAACATAAAAAACAATTTTAAAAGCAAAGCCAACAACGCTTTTAGATCTAAAAGGCTCGTTGAGACTAATGGCTCTCCATACCCAATGACTTCAGATTCGATATCCTGAAAATGACAGCTTACTGTCCGTTTTTCATCCTCTCAAGTTAAAACTCTCTTACTCGATGGCTTGTTGCTTGTCCTCGACAAAATTCCCTGTTGACACGACTACAAATTAATCGAGAAGACCTTAAAGTGTTGTCCAACTTGGCGTCAAATGAGTAATTTCGGGACTGAAAAGGGGATCTGAAGTTTAGAGATGTTACAGCAATCAGCGTTTAGGAAAGTTAAGGAATTAGAGATGCTTTTTGTTAACTGATAACATTTCGCCTTTGGCTGCTCAGAAGCGAGATTTATCAGAAAAAAATCTTAAGAATACCAGTAAGATAAAATGTTGCTGGCAAAGTGAACGAGAGATACAATAAGTTATACGTATGTTCTTTCATCACTCCAGATCTCCACAGTTTTGTGGTACTCACTAGGACTTGCACACACAATCCCATCGGGACCAGTCGAACTCCGTCTGAAAAGCCAAATATTATACTATAAGAATGATGCTCAAAAATCGGCTTCGGTACCGGGTTTCGTGCTTCAGCTTACGTTATTGTTTTACCGACTGTCTATGTAACAGTAGCAGCTTTACTCTAGTGAGATCTGTTCTTGCATTACAGTGGCTTTCTATAGATGGCGTTAGCGCGTATTTTGTACCCTTTCTGGTCAAAAGGAAGCATTAAATATGCGAGGTTGCTATGGGGAAAGCTGCCTAAGGGTTACGTCAGTCTATATAATTATCCCTAACAGGGGTGAAATCTTACTGTCTAGCCAGCTCGGGTTTATCCATTACATCTTGAACTATATTGCAAGAGCATAACTCACTGCCTGTTTCGTCCGTCTTGCCACGAAAACTTTCTTTCCCTGGCACTATTGCGCTAAAATCCTTACTTTTATTAATATATATAGTGTTCGGCAGTAAATTTCATTGAGTTCGGTAAATTCCCGCAGATTTATTTTTCCTATTACATTTCTGACCGCTTTACCTTAAATTAGTAAAGTGGAATGAGGCGTTATTTATACGTAAAAAAAAATTATTAGTCGCGATATGTCAACTAGTTTTTGAGATATTTTCGCTTAAGTTCTAGGTGAGAAGAACTATTTAAATTAATACCCAACTTAACAAAACATAATTTATGAAAAATAATAAGATTAAAGAATTTAGGTTACTTTAGTAAGTGTTGAGAGTAACCACCATTAACTTCTTTTTAAGGTACTTGTCGGCAATAATAAGCGAATTGAACAATGTGGCTAAGCAAATTAATGTGAATATTCTGTCAAAACCTTGGATATTATAAAGATAATTACAGGCGGTAAAGAGAGTAACCCTGTCTACAATTAATACAAAGGGTTGTTTCCAGTGTTTTTAAGGCACTTGTCGACAATAATAATAATCATAATTATCTTAACGCCTTTTTCAGATAATGTCTTACATTAAAGAAAATATTTTCTTTATTTCTAATAAAATTTCCGGCATCCTGAATGCGTATCAGTAGTTCATCCCGTATATTGATTTCACTACTGTACACAAAAGATATAATGACGCCTCATAGATAATAATCCAGAGGATTTAAATCGAGGCTTCGAGGTGGCCAAGGAAACTCACTACCGCCACCAATTCAGCGATACGAAAAGCGTTCATTTAAGTGATTTCTAACAGCAAGCGCAAAATGGGGTGGCTTCCCATCATGCTTAAACCACATACCTGCTCTCAAATTTAATGGAATTTCATCTAATAAATTCGGTAGGTCATTTTCTAAGAACTGCAAGTATTGTTCGCCATTTAGTCTGCGAAAGCTCAAATGGACCAATTAAATTGTTGCCTATGATAGCAGACCAAATATTAGAATAATTTTTTTCCGATTGAGAATTCCACGTCTGGTGAAGATCGCTTCATCGGTAAACAATATTTTCTTCAAGAACATAGTATCCCCATTTTCCTTGTTTAACAGGAACAAAAATTCTAGGCTGAACGGTAAATCATTTGGCAGTAAATTTTGCACCGGTGTGCAATGATATTGGTACCTATAAATTCTCTTCTTGTGTTAATCTAGATATTGTTGATTTTCCTATGGTAGTAGTAACTTGCAACCGGTTAGTGCTTAGTTATGGATTTTCAGCAACACGGACCAAAATCTCCTCTTCTTGTTCCACAGAGTTTTGGGTCGTCCGCCGCGAGTCTTGGTATTAAAAGAGCCTGTGTTGCGTAAATATCCTTCGAAATAAATTGCTCGTCAATTGGTTCGGATAACTGAATTTTTTGTCCCAAATTTGGAACGCTGTAATTTTAAGAATAATTGATCGATTCTGATGAGCTTGGCAACAATGGACAGCTGTTTTCTTTCCAATTTATAATTTTAGAAAGAAAATATGAAAGACTACATGAAAAAACAAACGATGTAAAACATCGTAAATTTTCGCTAGTGGCAATTTAGATATCAAAATAGGTTCACAAGATCTGAACATGCATTATTAGAGCTTCCTATCATATCTCCAAACTTGTCTGTCAGAATTTTGGTATCTTATGTTTTAATGGAGATTTTCCATTTTTCCACTTTTATTAATTTTCACTCTTTGAAAGAAGATAAACGAATGTAAGGGTACCGAATAGCTCGGTTTTCAGTACAACATTTGTTCGTACTACATTCGTTTTTTATCAAACTGAATCAAGAGTGCAACGATTTTATACAGGGAGGACCAAATTAATAAAAAAAATACTTTTACCAATTATGCGTTAATTTTATTTTACTTTACATAAATTTGATGAAGGCAGTGTTGAGCGAAGAAGTTTTATAATGAATGTTAACAAAATCCCAAAGGGTTTTACAGGATGGAAAAATTATCAAGGACTTAAATGTGTTTAATTCATTTAGATTTATTGTAAAAAATAGGCTTATAACAAAAAGATCAAAAACAAGCTCACTGAAAATGCCATAGTTTAAAAAAAAAAGACGACTTACAGAGACTCGAATTTGTAGGACACTATATAGTAGAAATTGTAAAGTGTGACCTCATCTAACCTCCCTCTGCCCTATGTAACACAAGAATAGGAACATTAATTGGTGAGACCTGTTAATTGCTACACAGGATGTTGCAGAGCTTCACCGATAGTCTTACTGCTAAATCTTAGGCTAAAATAAGATAAAAGTTCTCATTAACATAGGTCTTGAAACTCTTCATTTCTAAGATATAAGCAAACAATTTTAATTGTGTTTTAGCTTTTCTTACTCATTTTACGCGTTTTGAGGAAAATTAATTCTCATTTCGCACAGTCAATATTTTTTGGAATACCAGCGATATAACATGATAATAATTCGAAAAAAACATACAAAGCGATATTTTTTGGTGGGGTATTAAATAGATATTAGTGGGATTAAAAAATGTATTTGTAAAACAAGCATAAGACATATTTGTCTTCTTGAAATTAACAAGATTTTGGGTCTCCGGTGGCCGAGTTGGTACGTCGCCAGCTTTGCAATCGAGAGGCGCGGGTGCGAATCCCGCTTCGACCATGGATATTTTGTGATTGTTAACTGTTGGAAGGTGGTAGAGGAATTCTTCCTCGACCGAGGTAGTACCACCCCACACATCCTCTTAAAGGGGTGGTGAAATCCCTAGGGATGTTTCCAGCTCTGGATGTGTGAGTCGACCCCCCAGTACACCCACGGTACATAGTACTTAGACTTCGGTCTCGTGGGCTGTCAGAACATAAAAAAAAGATTAAGTGTGTGTAACTTGCTAAAATTCGTATACGCGAACTCTATTTAAAATGCTTTAAAACAATTAAATTAAGCCATATACTTTAAATAAAGTATCAACTTAATTTTGTATTTTTATCGTCAGAATAAAGCGAACTCCTAAGCGTATAGACTTTGGGACGATGACGCAAACTTTCTTATCATGTATTTACCCGACCATTAAAAGTAAATTAGCAAGTAGTCGCAAGGAAGGGAACTTTCAGAAAACTTTCGGAACTGTGGTGTGGTCTCTTTGGTACGTGTTCCGGCTTCTGCTTATTTTTCATTTATTAATACTTCCAACTTATGTAAACACAAACGGCCCCTTTTAAGTTTAGTTTGCTTGTTTTCTCTTTTAATCTATTTCGGATAAAATTATTTTGCTGCCAGTGGAATTTAGGTTTGACAAAAAGGTGTCGTTTAAAAGCTATAATTCGATGTATTAAAAATGGTTTAGAGCTGGACCATCGCACTAATATGTCCGATTTAACTGACATGACATAACCAAAGCCGTAAAACACCTTTTAATGGTGCCTAAGTACACCGTCTACGAGAAAAACGAATTAAAAATTAAATTTCACATCAACATGAATAACTAGCTGGCTTTCTTATTTTTTTAAAATCTTTTTGTTCAATTTAGTGTATTGGTAAAAAATGGGAATCCATTGTTAAGATCAAGAACTCTCAGATATGCATTGCGTTCCCACTTATACCTGAAAGTTTGAATTTTCAGTGGCTGCGCCGTTCTGAAAGTTTTGCATTCTCCAAAACTGAACAGTTTATCAATAGCCGCACCTAACCATTCATTCTATAGGGTAATACGGTTTTTACTTGATGCCCAAACTGTTGAATCTCTTTTTGTCAATTTATTCGTTGTCCTTTTAGATGGCGTACTTTAACGCTATTAAACAAAAATACTTTTTTAAAACACGTGACATACCATTTTATAAAACCAAATAACTTTTTGAAAATTCTGTAGCTCAAAAAATATTAGATTTTTTTTGTAAGGTGTTGTTAGTTGTATGTTGCACCCCAAAAATAACTATATACATATTCTTATTTGGCTACCATAACCAACATAAACCAAAACTTCTTATAAGCCAAGTTTAAATAAAAAAGCTTAAACAACAAACAATTTAAGCTAATAAATGTGAAATAAAAAACAAAGTTCTAAGGCTTCTAACTTTTAAGGAATTTGTATTAAGACCCATTGCTTTAAATCGGCATATTTTGTCTCAAGGAAGTTGCTATTAATATGTCCTATTTGCTTACGGAATTCCCCTATATGATATTCGGTAGTACGGATATATTTCCTCGAGTGGGTATGGAAGGCCATAAAACTACTAGAACGCCACATAATATTTTTTCTACGGTTCCCCCTTAGAAGATTTTTTAAACCCCAAAGGGGTGGATAAAAATATTTTTTGTAATAATTCCTAAACCTGTCTGTTTATCGAACAAGATAGAATGAACCTTTTTTTAAAAGATAATTTTGTGTTATAAAAACCCGATGATTTTTGATGCGCACTGAATATGACTAACTATCTCGTATTCTGAATTTATAAAACGTATAATTTTTGACAGCATAACCTTGTTGAAATAATACCTGCTTTGTAACACTAGGTTTAATTACTTAAAAACTATTGTTAAAGTTCACCAGGCCTGGAGATGTCAAAATTTCAAAGTTCTAATATAAGGGCTAGTCTATTCCTGGGGTGCTAGTTTTAATAATAATAATATTAATAACAAAGTTTATTAGCTACAAAGTTATTCAATATAATTTTAAAATATAACGTATAATTTATTCTATATTCCTTCTTTCTTTCTTTTGATTTGCAGATAGGTAATTTTAATCCATTTTTAATTTTATCGAATAAGGTTTAAATTGCTTAAAATTTTCGTTTTTAATTTTTTAATAAATGATTTTAAACTGCTCTCTTTAATTGCATTACTCAATTTATTATACTCTAAAATACCTCTAAAAAAATAGAATTTTGTGGTTGCTTAAATTCCTATGTCCCAAAATGAAATTATTTTTCGCCTTGTATTGTGTTCATGAATTTCATCAAATTTAGTCAAAAAATTATTACAATAAGGTGCTGATAAATTTAAATTTATTTTATGAATAAAAATAAGAGTGCGGTAAAGTAAAAAGTTTTCTATATTCATCCATTTTAAACTTGTTAACATATCGGTTATTTTACTGTATTTATCACACCCCAGTATTATTCTCATAGCTCTATTCTGTAATATTTGTAATCTATTTTAATTCTGTTGTGAACACATATAAAATTGAACTACATAAAATAAAATGAGGTAGAACAATTGAATTAAATACTAACTTCCTACTATAAATACTTAAATACTCTCTCAATCTACTTAAAACTTCCAATTTGAACCCATAATGAACTATTGTTTTAAGCATTAGTATTATTTAGTGCGCACTTTACCATTTTTTTAAACAGATCAAACATTTTAGTAACCTCGAAATCCATCAAGTATTTATTTTTGCAATTATGTATAAGATCTTATCATAGCAATCACTTAGAAGTGGATAAAAAACCAGGATGTTATTCTTTTAACTAAACCACTTTCATATAAAATTCCTTTTGTTTTCATTTGATAAGTTGATAACATCTTATCGTATTTTAAAATTAAAAATAACACATTTCTGTTAATTTCCAAGAAATCCACATTTTCGAAAATTATTTAGACAATGCCCTCTGAATTATTTAACTTAGTTGTTAAACTAAAAACTTTTAAAATTAACAACAAATAAGAATAAAATAATTTCGAATACAACTTTTTGCAAGCGAATATGAACGTCCTGGGGTAATCATAAAAAAATTATTTTTACTAGATTTCGTAAAATTTAATTCCTTTTTAAAAAATAACAATTGAAAATTAAAAATCGCTCAATATGCGAATTACGATTTTTCCAAATAATAATATGTATTTAGTGTTTTATTATTTATATTTGAAAATAGCTTAATTCGCAATAAAGAACTCAGTCTGGCAACAATGGCAACACTGATGCGAAAGTGGCATGAGTCTGTGTGAGCCTGCTGATCTTATATTTATATGCATTTTAATTATTTATATTGGAGGTTGCTGCTTGTTTTTTATGCTATCTTTTAAATAAACTTTTTAGTTCTGTCATCATCAGCAATATTACTTATTTTTTACTTTTTTCTTTTATTGTAATAAAGTTGTTAAAAAAACGTGTTTAAAAAAAACCTTTGTATTTTTTGCTTTTGCTTTAAAAACCGTTTTTTTAAAGAGGGTCGTTTTTTATTCGTTGCATCACTAGTACTTCCAATCGAGCTTGAGCTTTGAAATTTGAACATGAAACATACATAGTGTTTAAGATGATAATAAAGTAAAAATCAATAAAAATCCGACACGTCGGAAAATCCAACATGGCGGATTCTGACACGAAATAGGTAGCGACTTCTGCTTTAGGAAGTTAGGTGTGTACGTAGTGTAGTGGTTATATCATCCGCCTAACACGCCCCGGTTCGATTTCGGGCGGAAACAGATTTTTTTTTAATTTCTGATTTACCCTCAAATACCTCTATTTTATGATAATAATTATAATCGTAACAAGCAGAAATACCAGGAATGCATGCAACCTTATCGACAAAAAAACATTATTAAAAAAGTTTGCTTGGAAAAAATAGCGTTCATGTGCATACACATATACTAATAATTAAATACCTTTTGGTATCTGAACAAAAAGTTATAAAATCCCACCAAAAACATACATGTAAAAAAACAGGCCGAGTTCTCGTCAGGATTGTATGTTTTGTTATCGGAAAAAAATAACTGAAATGTAACAATTATGCCAAGTCCCTTGCCCACACGTTATTAGTAGTGTTTTGATAAGCACAGAAAACAATTGTCTGAGTTAATAAATTTACAGACCAAACTTGGCAAGTTTTCATTAAAGAACTGAGCAATATTGAAACCCTTGAAAACGTACCAAATTTGGTTTCTAAATTTATCAATTCACACAATATTTTTCTGTGATATTCTATTGTTTTACCTTTACCTAATTTTACAAGCTCTTATACATAAAAATTGAAATATATTGAATTTTTGGAAACAATAAAATACACTGATACTGGAAAATAAACTTGGGAATTTTTTAAATAATAAACAAAATCGAAGAGAGTAGGAAGCAAATAGGATATACTAAAAATAACTAAATTTTTGGAATAATACTTGTGACAAATTTTTATTAAAGTTGACAAGCAGTCAAATACCAGAAAAAGGTTACAATGCAAGAAAAGGGAGAACGAAAAAATCTTTAGAAAATGATTCTTTTGTGGGAAATGATGATTATTTACCATTTTTACCATATATCCAGAGACCAGCCAAAAAACCAAAGAAAAAATTATTAAGTTCGACGTTTGTACCCAAGATCGAAAGCAAGCAGGACCTTTGGATATATATTATTGTGGAGAATGTAATCTTAAACTTAAATCAAATCAAGCTGCAATACAACGTAAAATAAGTTGTAAGAACTGGTATAAATGTTCTAAACTGGATAATACTAAATGTGATTTTTTCTCAAAAGAATTAAAAAAGCCAAAAGGCAAAAGACGGAGTTTTTGTAAGTATAAGAAAGTTTCAGAAGAAGAAAACAAACAATAGAGGAAATCAAAATGAAGAAAGTATTTTCGAAATTGTTAATGAATTAAGAAATTCTGTTATTTTTACATCCGAAAAGTTTGATAAAATGGAAATGGAAAATAAAGAAATCTTTGCAATGTTTAAAAATATGAAGAAAGAAAGGGAAGAGCTTAAAAAGAAAACGATTTCTTGAAAGAAGAAATAATTAAATTTAAAAAAGATGTCAATGCTTTAGCAGAAAAAGTAGATATAAATGAACAAGAAAAAAATTATGAACAATATCGAAATAAAAATGTTTCCAAAACAAGAAAAATACATTGATGGGGATTTTACAGAACAAACAAAAATTGGTGTAAAAATTAAAAATGAAAACACAATTAAAATAGAAATAGCAGATTTAAAGAAAAAAGAAAACTGCAGTAATAATTCTATAATTAAGGTTTTAAAAGGCACGATATAAAAGATGTTCTAGAAAAGGCAAAAAATTACTTTAAGAAAAACGGCAAAATTACAAGTGCCGATTTTAGTATATCAGGACCCATATCAGAAATTTACATTAATGAACATTTAGCTTATACAAATAAATATTTATTGGGAAAAGCCAAAGAATTAAGAAGAAATAATCACATATTTATTTGGTGCAAAAATTGAGAAATTTTTGTAAGAAAAAATGAAGAAGAAAAAATTATTCATATAACAAACGCGGAGCAAATACAATTTTTTAAGAACAGGGGGTACATCTTATAGTTTCTTACTTTTTTCTTCTTTACTTTTTCGAAATTTTAATTTTTTTTAATAAGTACATTTTTATTTCTATACAACTCGTCACTGAAGGTTTAAATCTGAAAATAGACAAATACGTTAAGGATATAAATATTCAAACACAGCTTGTGAATGATAAGAATGAGTTTAATAATTTTATGACAAGATCACCAAATACTGTTTCAGTATATTATTATAATATTAGAAGTATTGCCAAGAATCTGGATGGAACTAAATTATTTTTAAATCATCTTGACTATGATTTTGACATTATTATGTTAACAGAAACTTGGAAAGAACATATTTTTTGACTTTTACGCAAAAATTTTAGTAAAAAAAATGGACGTTAGGCAAATATATATTTATAATATTTTAATATATGTTTTTTTAAAATAAAAATCTGATATAATTTAAAAACATAACCATGATACGCGTCATAAAATTGAAATTTCCATTAAACCAAAAATAGATAAGTTTATAGCACGAAAAAATTATAAATTTTTATATTTTTATTTAAACGATTATTTACCAGTAAATATTAAAAGAATTGTGTCATTAAAAAATTATAAAATTGAAATAAAAGCTGGATATTAGCAACAAACCATTTACAGAAATTTTTGGAATTACTTTGATATTATTTTGTAAAAATATAAAAATTATTTATTTATTTTTCTCAGTTGTCCTCAGAAAGAAATTTGTATGTATGTATTTGAATATATTCTTTTTTAAATTGAATAGTTTATCTGTATAAATCTGTCAAAAAACAAACCAATAACCTAATAAGAAAGGAAAAACAGGAATATTTTCAAAATTTGATTAACACCTCAACGAACAAGCCCAAGATTCTTTGGAATATAGTAAATGACACCATCGGTAAAAGTAAAACAAAATCGCACATATCAGAGATTATCTTAAATAATAATATAATAACAGATAAAAAGGAAATTGCAAACAGCTTCGGCAGTTATTTTTCCAATGTGGTTGAGAGTAAACTAAATGACCATTTTAATGGTCAGCTCTCAACAGAATGTAGCGTGAACAAATACAACCATAACTCGATGTTTTTCTCACCAGTAACTGAAAATGACGTAAACGATGTTATAACTAAGTTATCCAATAAAAAATCCAGTGGCTTTGACGAAATACCAGTGAAAGTAATAAAGGGTTGTATCGGGGAAATTTCAGCTCCATTAGCAACAATAATAAATAAATCCGTGCAGTTGGGACAGTTTCCTAATATTTTGAACCTTGCAAGTATTATCCCAGTATTTAAAAAGGGAAACGTCACAAATATGGAAAACTATAGGCCAATCTCCATTTTGAGCATATTTTCTAAAATTCTAGAAAAGATAGTTTATCCTAAAATAAATAATTTTTAGATAGATTTAAATTACTAACTCACTGTCAACACGGTTTCCGACAAAGCTGCTCCACAGAGACAGCCACCATTAACTATATTCAATACATTTACGATAAAATGGATAAAAATGAACATGTCACAATTTTCTTTGATTTAAGTCGGGCGTTTGATACCCTTGAATCAGGATTTATGGAGTCGAAACTGAATTCTTTGGGTGTTCGTGGGGTAATTAATAAATGGCTGATCTCCTTTCTAAAAGGTAGAAAGTTGGTGGTTAAAATCGACGATTCACAATCAGATGTTTATGATATAAATTTAGGCACACCTCAGGGAAGCGTCCTGGGGCCCTTACTGTTCTTGTTGTACGTGAATGATCTACCGAGTCATATTTCCGAATACGGTGAACCGCTCATGTACGCGGATGACACTTCCATCGTAGTATCGGGTAAATCGCTCTCTGAGGTGGAACTGAAAGTACAGGCAGTTTTGCGCTTTTTCGGTGAGTGGTGTTTTTCAAATAGGCTTATAATAAATTACGACAAAACAGTCTTCATAGAGAGTCATAATGTTTACCGGCCAGGAAGTAATTTCAGATTTCAAATTAACAATTCTTTAATAAACACACAAAAATCAACCTCATTTCTGGGAGTAATTGTTGACGAAAATCTTAGCTTCGGCGAACACGTTAATTCATTATGCTTAAAACTTAATAAAGCTTATTATGCGATCTACAACTTAAAAAATAAACTAAATACAGTTGCACTGCTAAATGCATATTATGCAATGGTGTTCTCTTTGTTGTCATATAATGTGGTGGCGTGGGGACAATCAGGTCAATGGGAGCGCTTGTTTATTGCACAAAAGCGCATAATCAGATTGATTTTTGATCTTCCATACAGAACCTCATATTATTATAGAGACACTTTTAAGAGTAATAATATTTTGACTTTTCCTTCAATTTACCGCTTTAAACTGTTAACTTATGTTTATAAAAACAAAAGTTCATACTTACTTAATTCTCAAGTGCATAATTACCACACCAGAAACATGTCAATATTTCACTTAAAAAAGCATAGCCATAGCTTTTATAAAAAATCTCCGGTTTTTGCTGGTTGCTCATTTTATAATGTATTGCCTGCATCAATAAGAAAGGCAGATTCTTTTAACCAGTTTAAAAAGCAACTAAAAAGATTTTTAATTACGAATTGCTTTTATTCCATAAATGAATACACCTCATTGTGCAATTCTTTGGATGTTACGAGTATATGACGGAAATGTTTGTATCTGTAGTAATGTTTGTAAGTGTACAATATTTTAAATATTTAAAAAATATATACAATATGTATGTACAATCTTAGTTATACACAGTTATACATGACTTGTCTATCTACCTTTTGTAGCTAAGGACCAATAAAGATTATTATTATTATTATTATTATTATTATTATAAAATTAAATAATGCAATGTTAAATATAAGATTTGCCCCCAACAAGTACGTCTTCGGGAGTTTTATCAAGTTTATTTATAATATACATAATTATAATCATATTCAAATTGTAATTTATTTAAATAAACTTCATTATTATTATTAAAACACTGCTAATAAGGTGTAGGCAAGGAAGTTGTCATATTTTTTACATTTCAGTTATTTTTTTCAGATAACAAAACACACGAGAATTTGGCCTGTTGTTTTACATGTATATTTTTGGTGGGATTGCATTTACTGCACTCGTTATAAACTTCAAATATTTTTAAAATGTTTTTTGGCACAAGATCCGCATGCAATTTAAGAGGTACTAATGTACATGCTTGTCAAATCTGGTCTTTTATGTTTTCTACGTGGTTAATAGTGTAGGCATAACTTTTTCTTTTCTACTCGTAAATCCCCATAAGAAAACGTCTAAGGGGGTCAGATCAAGACTCCTTTTAAGCCAGTTTACAGGGCCATCCCAACGACGAATCCATCTGTCTCAAATCTTTCCATTTAGGGTGTTCCTTAAAAATCATTTTAAATTTCCCCATTTAGTGGACAAAATGTGGCCCTATGACTATGTCCCCGTCTACCACAGGACGTATTATCAGATCACGGACGCTGATTGGTTACAACTCTAATCCATCGGGCATTTTCAAACGCCCGATAGTGCACATTGTTCGGTTCGCCTTTAATTAAATAAGCTGTGAAACGCAGTACAAAATACTGAGTGATCTAATCAAGTAAAGTAAAATAAATAATCACTTAACCGCAATTAGAAAAAGTTTGCTGATCAGAGCAAAACAATCCTTCTTAAAAAGCATTGGTGTCTGGAATTTTATATCCTAACCACATACAGGTCCTATTAAGGGCTCTTATAAATTATTTAAACTTCGTACATTTATACGTCCTGTAACATTATCGCTATTGTTAGTTAAATTTTCCAGCAAACGTTTCTTAAACTTAGTCTTTAAAATGGCATGTGATTATGGAGAATCTGCCTCTCTCTCTCTCTCTCCATATATATACATATATATATATATATATATATATATATATATATATATATATATATATATACTTCCTCATGTATATATATATATATATATATATATATATATATATATATATATATATATATATATATACATGAGGAAGTTTTTCTATATGTAAATATATAGAAAATGGGGAATTTTCTTCCGGCGGTATATTTAATATATGTCGGTAAATCCAAAAGCATTAATTCTTGCGCTAGTGCAAAACACAAGACCGTAAAATGACAAATTAAATAAAGTAGGCTTATTTTTTTGATTCTGGTCTGGGTGTCTTCCTGCTATCGCGATTTCTGGGCCCTTACCCTTCATCAGGCAGGCTCACACCCAGAGTGGCTGACGGACAGACTACTATGGTCCACCAGTGGTCTGTTAAAATAAATCTTTTTAACACTAAAAAAGAAGCAAACATCAAAACATCCCAACTAAACGCTCGCGACTGCAAAAGTAAATAGTTAACAGCGCCAAATAATTCACAGCGTTATGGACTCACCCGCACCTCGCTTTCGCCGTCACAGGCCTTACAACTTTTTAGCAAAGCTTATACATTAAATTTGGATCCCTTAACACAAAACTATTGGTAAATTTACAAAAATGCAGGTAATAGTTTATTAAACAATAAAAGAGTACATAGTAAATGCGCAATAAAAATTGGAAAAGGAATTTAACATCTGCCGTCAAAGTACATCAATGCAAGCCGCGTCGTCGGCGCAGTTTGATCTAATGGTGCAAATTATGAGAAAAGCTCGTAGCGGATTTAAACGTATCACACCATTGTTAAATTCGTTTGGTGTGTCGTAAGGTAGAGATCTCCTGCAGAATGCCGTTTAGTTCGTTTATAGACTGACTGCAGTGTTTGATTAAATTCGTAACAAAGTAAATGAAGTATTAAACTGAGTGCGAAAAAAAGGTTGAAGTTAGAATAGTTAATACCTCATTCTGATATGTTATTTCAAAGTGATACTGAGTAAAGGACGGAATTCGGTTTTTTTCCATTAGCAAATAACTTTAAGTAAACATCTAGACCAAGAGTCGGCAACTAATTTCTAGTAGGGTCCGGATAATTTGAAAAATTGTATCGAGGTCCAGAGAAAAAAAAATAGAAACACTTTAAATGGACCGCAGGTAATTGTTGTTTCTCAAAAAGGAACGTAGCTCATAAAAAGTCATATTATTTGTTTTAAACTGTTATTTTGACTCTTAAAAATAATATAAGATAGATAGGTATTGTTCTTACAAATTAATTGAGATTTTTGTGGCGGTCCAGTTTTCTACCTTCTGTGGTCCGGATCCGGACCTCGCCTCGGTCCGCCAGTTGCCGACCCCTGATCTAGACCCATAGTCGTCCCACGTAGTGGGTTAATTGATAGTGTTACATTGTAGAAAAAGGTGTTGTGCGGTTATTTGCATACATATGGCAGTTCTATCCCGTACATGTCCTCGGGGCATACCAACTATCTTTTGTGTGGAGATCTTTGTACAGACATAAAAATAAAATTCTCAACTTTTTTTTAGTTCTACACAATATCGGCACAACTTCATTTTTATGTTCTGAGAATGTGGTTCTAATACACCCACCTTCACAGGGGTACATACATATGGTGTATATTGCAACGAACTATATTACCCCAGAAACCATATTTTATTTACGACTGAGTTTATGAGAAATATTAAATTATGATAAATACCCATATGACTTCCTAGCACGCAGCACGCAACAAAAAACGCTTTTTAAATGCAAGGGAAAAATCGTGCAATATTTACACCTGCTTGTTTTATTTAATGTAACCGTATGCTTCTAGTAGCAGCTGTAGAGTGACCATATTTTGGGCACCTGAGTGTTAGCTCTTAAAATAAAAGCTCGTCCAATACCGATAGTTCAGGGGTTATGCGAGTAGTACCGGCAAAAATTTGTGTACCGAAATTAGTCTTCTACGTAGAAAGACCAACAGTCGGACCAATAAGTTTAAATAATGGTCATTTTTTTTTCTTTAAGTTTAAATTTTATTTTTTGCGAATAATCACTTAGAACATATTATTATTAAGTATTGTGTAAGAACAGATATATTTCTTCCAATACTAAAAACATATAATTTTTCTTTTGCTTTTCTAATTTTATATATTTAGAAGAACGGCAAATCTTCATGACGGATTATACGACGTGATGGCGGATGTCTTGTTGCTTTAATTATATTATTTCTCTCTCTCTAACAATAATAGTCAATATCGAAAAAATTTGTTTCATTGAAGTTCAAAGCTAAAGACTATTGAAATTGGACAAAAATAGATAAAATCTATAGAATTTAAAATAAGATAAGATACTGTTGGTGTATATAAAGGAAAGGGATTTGCATGTGTGTACATAAACAAATAGAAAGTATCTGATATTAATCACTTTAATCTATAAACCGAGTAAAAAATGTATAGCAAAATAACATTTTGCACTTTTTTGTTGATGTACTTAATCAATTGCAATTTGGCGGACGACATGAAAAACGAGAATGGTGGTATGTTTTTTATTAAATATTATTTTTGTATTAAAATGTAAGAAATAATGGGGATTTTTGCTACCACAGCCCTAAACTTTGTAAGAAATTTATCGTATCACTTTGGCTTCTTCTATTTGGCGCCTAGTTATTATTATTTTAATAAATTTATAAGAATGTTTTCTTGCCAAAATTATATTATCGTACATGTACCAACAAGGTGTATTGTCATAATTGATTGTCACATGTATTAACTTTTTTACCTATACATTCTTGCAATACTTTCTTCTTGCGAGGAAATTTTTGAGAGTAATCTCGTCATTTTTATTCATTATAATGTGAATTCATCTGGAACAAACGAGACGTTGCAATGTAACTCGTTGCTCTGCTTGCCGAATTCAATACATGTATCTGTCAGTTGTGATCAACTTTTGAAAAGAACCAATATTTTAAATGTTTAATACTGTAAAGTATATAGTGTTTTAGGTATTAAGTATATATGCCCACATTTAACATTAATATACAAGGTAATAGTAGTTTGCAATTAATATTTAAAAATATCCGTAAGCTTTTCTGACGGTCACAGCACAATAAAGATTTATTAGAATTATTTCGGAGACAGGAGGAATAGCTTTGGTTGAGTTACAATAAAAAAGTTACTGGCTGCAATGAACTGGATATACGTGATGTTGTGTGATCTAGAAGACTGAAAAATATTCATAGACTTGACATGAGAAATCGAGCTTAAAAAAATGCACAACAAACGGAGCAAATTTTCTGTTTGTAAAAACAAAACTGAAATAGATTTCGTTTATTTTATATAAAGCAAAATTTTATTCGTGATATAATAGATACTTAAAATATGAATTACCTTAATATTAATTGTTAAGGTTGGTTAGAAGTGGATTTTCTTGAAAGTACTAGCTTATAAACCCATTTGCAAATTAATGTGTTAATTTGTTTGAAGTTGTTTTTAGTCGCTACTAAAATCACATTTGGGCTGGTGAATTTTTTCAAAAGACACCATCCTAGAAGTCAGTTTGTCTCTACAACATTTATTTGTCACACCGAAAGTTTCACTATCACTGTGATTTCTTTGTTACATTTTCAAAGTAAGTAAGTACTTTGTACAATAAATGGGACTTTTGAATCACCGTGTATAGATGCCAGATCAGCATAGATCGTCCAAAACACATTTGTAAATCTTATTTGAACCTGTATTTATACCCCCTTAAATGATTAGCATTATTTGTTATGTAATTTATTATAAGATGTGTACATATAAATCTCTATGCCCATGGCACGCCTGGACGAATCGAATATTAATCGGCGCACTGGCCATCACTTATGTGTTCATTATGCAAACTAAATTTATAGTTTCCTTATCCCCTGGTCGCAGGAGGAGATCGCCACGATACTGATGCCCCATTTGGGGCAAGGGCTAGTTGCCTCTAGTAGGCCTCAGGGTTTTTGAGATATTTTTGGCTGAAAATGGGTGTCAGGACATCAAATATCAACTCGTAATTACTATATAGTATAAAATATCACGCTTATAAAATTGTTTAAAATATTTAGTGCGTTTTCTAAAACGGCTATATCCGACTGATTGGTCGAGCAATGTTTGGAAAACTAATCTAATGTTGAAACGATACGTTGAGCAAGTAACTTGATCAATGCAATTTATCTTATAATATGTTGAGGTGTTATTATCTCTTCCCTAAGATGGATAAAAGAAAACAACAAATTAGTTGATCAAAATAATGTGTTTCCTTATAAAAGTACCGCTTGCGATTTTCTTTTACTACATCGACAATTTTATTAAGTAATAATACAGAGTTTGTTATAAATTTTGTAACTTGGTTGGTCACAAAACGTAAAAGTCTGTTCAATACAATGAAAATAATTTTAATTAATTCCAAATATTCAGAAATATCCGTCAGATCTGCCTAAACTAGAATTGACATGTGAACTAGTAATCTGAAATATAATTATAATTTTTTTTACATTTCACATTTAAAAACAAATGTGATATGTAATTTATTTTTCTGCGCTTATGTGATTTGACTTTTTTAAGTAGATCACACGACTTGATAGGAGATCGGCAATTGCAGGTTGTAACGGGTAACACTTCAGTTTTAAAACGAGTTTAATATCCGTTTTACATCGGACGAAACTTGTTTCATCCTTAACTTTAAACCAAAAGGCCATAGCGGATATCGCCTTATCATTAATGTCATTGCATAGCAAACTGATTTAAAACAGCTTTAGAAAAACGCCTGTTACTATAAATTTTAAATCGAATATTTTACACAAAAATATATTTACTTCAGGACTACAAGCTCGCAAAAATTTCTACGTGGGAACTAATCGAGCCAATTTTTTCCAAGCCTACCTTAATTGCAAAAATGGTGGATTGGATTTGGCTAGTATAAACAATATAAGGGACCAAGATGCTTTAAATAATGTCCTAAAGAATGTCAGTATCACAGGGGGTAAGTAAATTTTTGGTTTCATTATTTAATACATTTCTAGGCTAAATAAAATTAATATCTAGGAAGAATTTTATGAAGAAGTTATTGCTAGTACAAAAAGGAATTGCCCGTTGATGTTCACTTACTAGTTGCGGATGCTACTACTACTTCCTGGACACGACATATATATATATATATATATATATATATATATATATATATATATATATATATATATATATATATATATATATATATATATATATATATATATATATATATATGTATATATTTATCGCCAACGGAAGACATTTGCCAGATTTTACAAAAATGTCGATTGAAGACCGTATTTCAAGTGGAGAAGAAGAGGTTACACTTATGTATTTATATGTACGAAAGAAAAAAGGACGAAAATATTGGAAGTTGTATTTCGGTGGACGGGCACATCTTTCACAATACTTACAATACAGCAGCACTTTTTTGTGACTCACTTGTTTCTACTTTTAACCTGGAGTATACTTTTTTATTGTTTCTGTTCTTTTTCTCCATTTAGTTGTATCGGTCGATAGACCGAGGTCACAAACGACACAAGACAATTAGAAGTTGAAAAGAATATATTGTAGCACTGGGTGCGTGAAGAACGATCAAAGTAATATAAACAATAAAATTAGAACGCTGTTTCTATTCTGATTAAAAGAAAATGGACTAATTCGTTATTTGGATCCTATCCTAGGATACGATTCACCTTAGTTGATCCTAGAAAACTCAACCATCACTAGTTTAAAGTTAGAATTAAGAATTAAAATCATAGAATTAAATCCAAATACATGTTTGTTTTTAGGTCTTTGGTTATCAGGTACAAATTTGGCAAATCCTAGAAGTTTTCAATATTCTTGGTTGACAGGAGGTAAACAAGCTCTTTATACCAATTGGCTACCAGGTGAACCAAATAATTTTGAAGGTAAAGAAAATTGTCTTCAGATAAATAATTTTAATAATAATGGAAGTTTAGGGTGGAACGATGCTGATTGTACACTTAATCTAAGGTATATATGTCAAGATGCCTAAAACTATTGTAAGCTTACTGGTCGACAAAATTTTTATTTTTGTCGCTTTTATTGGTTCTTTCCTGAACCTCGATCTGCATTTACAATTTGCTCGTCAGATTACAATTCAATTTAACCAACCCCCATGTTGGGTAAAAATATATACTCTTGATTTATTAATATAAATATTTGGTTCAAGTACATATCGTTCATACAGCAGTTTCTTCTAATGTTTATTACAATTAAAATTATAACTAGTCAATGGCACAAAAGAGCGTACAATTCAGTTTTTTCTATTTTTTATGAAGTTTATTACCTCATTTAAAACTAACATATTTTATGACACATAAAGCTACAAATAGCAAAAGCAAATAACAATTTACTTGATTGGTTTTCTAACACATACCCGTGATATCAGAATTTTAAAAGCAGATCTTGTTTCGGTGTAAAAAGTATTACAAATGGCACCTATTTTCGTTTCACAACAAAAACCTGTGTCGACCGGGAATGCAAGTTATTATTTTGTAAAATACTAAATTTCACATGTTTATTATTATATAAGGGTGTAGGGGAGTAGAAGGGAATAAAAAATTATTAAAACAATGTCAGCGTATTTTATTAAAACCAGAAGTGTCCATTTTATGTACAACTATTTTATCATTTGTTTCCCCAACAAAGATGCTGATGCAAATGGATATCTAAAAATATATAATTGCATAGGAAGGAGGTAAGACAACATAGACAGGCTAAACGATTTCTTGTTTGCACCGATAATTATATTACAATGCAATAGTCTGGCTGACTGACGCCCAGACTAAACCACTGGCCCTGGAAACACCAAGTTTTACCTAAGAGGGGCATCAGAAAAGAAACGGTCTTGCAGAGCTGTGCGCAACAGCGGTCATTGCAAAAACCGCTAGTTTTTAGGGCAATTTTGAGACGAATATCAAAAGATAAAACATACGCTAGGAGCTGTGCCATTTTCGTAATGAAATGCGGCAAGACAACCATGTGTTTGACGAAAAAGTTTTGCAAATTTTTGTCACAGAACCTTATAATAATAATAATAATAATAATAAAGATGTTTATTTATGCCAATAAAAATAATTTAAATATAAATATAAAATTGCTAAAAGTAAAAAAGAAAACCAAAAAATGACAGTAGTATACTAGTTGGCATAAATAGGTATAGGATTTTGATTTATAAGAAATCATTCTTCCAATCCTACCCGTACTAAATAATTTTTTATATTATTTTTAAAAGTTATATAGCTTAAGTCCCTTAGACTAGAAGGAATATTATTAAAAATTACAGAAGATGTATATTTAAACTAAGACTTATATTTTTCAGTATGATGGTGATGCATTTCTATTGCGTTCTGATTTCTAGTATTAACATTATGAATGTAGCAAATGGAACAATTCCTTGTCTGTACTACCAGAAATATTTTAACAAAAGTTTAGCCTGAGCAACTTCCTAATAAGGACTATAACCATTCATGGACAAAATTTTATAGTTTTATTTGTTTAATTTTGAAATCAGCGACTTAGTCATCTCACGAACCCCTAAAGTTCAGCCACTGCCTACCAGAGAGCAGTAGAGTAACCCAGGTATAGTTTAATTGCAATTTTCCGTGATGCTATAGCTATAATACGTGTTCGTAAAAACGAATTGTAAATACTCGTATATAGTGTACCAATTAAAAAAAATTTTGATGCGACTTTTTACTGAAAGGGATTTTATACCCACCTATTGAAGCAGGTTTATTTTAACCGTGATAATACATAATATCCAAGTTATTAGAAAACACAGGTGGGTCTTAGAGGGATATTATCAGTAACGTCCCTGCCGCCCTAATCCTGCGGGTCTGTTGGGACTTGATTTGTCCTGATAAATCATATACAGGGCAAGACCTAGCTGATTTGTTGTACCTGTGAGCTAATAATCAGCGTCGCAACCAAACCAGGCGGTGTTACTATAGTGATCATATTACACGGGGCAACTTATTGCAGCGTTTAAATTGCGCGCGTGCACCTGGAGCGTGTTTGCACAGAATGGTTTGACCATGACACAATTACAACTGTTGCAATTTTCGTAAAATCATCCACCCCATGTGATATAGCCATATAAAAATCGGGAAAAAATATTCACTCAAGTACCGACATTAGACCCTAACAGCATTATTGTAAGACAAAGAGTAGTTGCCGATTTGTGATGAGCAACAAGGTTATCATGTTTTGAAGCTATTAAACGTCAAAGTCGAAATTTCCGCGATTTTCGTTGAAACTGGGTAGGTACAGATCGCAAAATTAAATGTAAATTTTCGGAGGTTGTAAAGAACCGGTAGCTTCAGAACTCTATTGAAACGGATAAGGATCCGAAAATGGCAAGTAATTCTTCTGAATTTTGTTAGGTCGAAAAATGTCATTTGCAGACTCCTCCTTGGTACCTAATAACTCGAAAAGAAAATGTCGTATCGAAAAACGAATTAATACGTAAAACTTTTAAATCTCAAAAAGTTCCTTTGCAATACTTTTATCTAAACCTAAAATCACTGGAAAATGGATATATTCAGGAAAGACTGGAAATTTACTTGAAATTATTAAGATATGATGTGTTAAAATTTCGCAAAAATGACAGTTTTTGTTGCAAAATTGAAAGGTTCCTGGACAAATTTCAGCTTGAAATATAGGTACATGAATAAGATTTTAGGAAGCTTCTAATTTAAGTGCAGGGATATTTCATTGGATGAGTTACGCATTAAATGCCATTTCTATGGATTTTTCGATAACCCTACAACACTGGAATTCGCCATGTACTCATTGTGAGGCAAAAAAACACTTTTGACGGCACAGCCGATGGGAGCACGTTTTACCAGTTTCGAAATTTACGCGAAAATTTGAAGTAAAAAATCCGGTTTTTTTTTTGTTAATAAAGATCAAAATAAATGGATAACAGCAACCGCCACAAACATTTAATTGATGAAGAAAAAAAATATTTCAGATTTACTTGGGTTATGATATGCATATTTGCTATTATTCTTCGTGATTAATTCCTAGTATCTTTTTCCAATGCACGAATTCTGGAGTAAGAGTGGAAGTGTCACTTTTTCTCCTTAGCATGTGCCGTAGCTCCGTGCGTTCATGGCTTAAACAGTTGTTAAGGCGTTGCATTTTATGTTTAACGTTTTTGACAGATCGGAATATATGTAAATTTAAATTTTAAGCGATTTTTCATTAACTTTTAAAAACAGTGTGTCAGTGTCAAAGGCACTTTATAAATAAATGGTCTCGTCTCCTCTTACAGAAGGTAAATGGGCATATAATCCGGAGGATAGCTGTTTAAGCATTATTTGTTTAGTCATTGTATAAGGCATCTTTAGGGGGTTGGAGAACCTTATGCTTAACCATACATTGATAGAGTGTAGAAAAGCATCGGCAAAAGTTTTGTACCATTGTCGGTTGTCTGAGAAGTAACTTTCAGCGAGTTTATTTGAGTTTTTTGTTACATGACCATAACTTATATTTTATACTTATCTAAAATATATTTAGTTTTCAGCTCGACAATAATTATCCGACAGTATCCAACTGGTATTGTTTAGCTCTGGAAAACTAATCCAATAAACAGCAATTATATTTCAATATCTATCTCATCTGTTAATTATTACCGAACAAACTGAATTGAATATTTAAGCAAATTTTGTACATTATTAACACAAATTCCCAACATGAGTTAATACTAAACATTGAAATCAATTAATTGTTTAAAATGTATTTATGTATGCGTAAAAGAAATCGATGCAAATTCAATTTACGTAGTTCACTGGTTAATACTTTAAAGCTGTAAGCTAACGCAGTATTTACATAATAAACTGCTGGCCACTCAAACTTACACATAGAGATTTTAACGCAAAATTTAAAGTTCAATATTTTCAACAGGAATGCAAATTTTTGAACGCGTCTTGCAGATTTTAAGAGCTAGTTTTTTTCGGATTAAGCTGCATGACGTATATTTATCGTAGGACCATAGGTTTATTATATACGGGGTGATCAATGAAGTCATGCAAAAAATCAAAAAGTTTGTATGAGTGAAATTTCCGCAAAAAATTTTTTTGGTCGTTGCTATATGGTTCGTTACTAAGGTAACGTAAATATCTCTAGACGTTTTTGTCACTTTTTGGATTAATGCCCTTAGGTCTTGTACACACTACTAAACATAAAATTTGGGTAGCAAAATTTTTAAAATGCTATAACTTGACATTGGATTGATGGTTCTTGATGGTTTTTACGGATGTGGAATCCTTATTTCACGTAGATTTTCTACAATCTAAGCATTTTATTTGGAGGTTGAAATATACAGGTTGAAATTTACACATTATACCGGGTCGATAATAGACAAAAACGTAGGGTACGACGCGCTCTAAGGTTTGGCATTATTTAAGTTTTTGTAAAAATAAATTCTCACCTCAAGTTGTTTTTGTTTAATGTCCTTCTCACTGTTCTGTCCAAAACTTTCACCCCAGTTTATTGTCTCAAAGAGTCATTCAGTTTTATAGAGTTGTTTGTCTACCCCCATGCCCATATTTATGATCGGCTATAATTTCTACGCGACGCGTCAATTTGAAAGTAGGCATTGGAAAAACAAATTTGTTGCTATGGAATTAAAAACTGTTAACATTATTTTAGAAATAATCTGACACATTTCAATGTTATAATTTTGTAAATTTTAATTAATATGAGACGTTTAACCACGGCAGAAAGGGAAAATTGCATTCGACTTCTCAACGAAGGAATGTTAAAAAAGCAAATTGCGCGCATTTACAATGTCAGCCGAAAGACAATTTATAATTTGAACCGTCGCGTCGAAACTACTGGTAATCATAATTATGGGCATGGGGGAGGACATACAAAAAAAAAAATAAATCAAAGAACCGAAAGAATTTGAACGAGAGAAACTATGCAGAATAGAACAAAGAACTCTAGAAAACTAAATGACTCTTTAAGGCAACAAACGGGGGTGAGAGTTTCAGACAGAACAGTGAGAAGAATATTAAATAAAAACAACTTGAAGTGAGAATTTAGTTTTACAAAAGCAACATAATGCCAAACATTTTAAATTTTAGAGCCCATCGCAGAGCAAAATGTGTGCGGTTATTACATCACCATAGAGCGAATAGGCGGGCATGGGAAAATCAGCATGCGAATTGGGGTAATGCAGAGTGGAGCCATTGTTTATTTTCTGACGAAACAAGATTTAATTTGATTCACTCCGATGTCCGAATGTTAGTTTGGAGAAGGCCAAATGAGCGGTATTTGGAGGAAAATATGGCCCCTCAAGAGGCATTTGGTGGCGGAGGTGTTACAGTGTGGGGAGGTATCATAAGAAATGGTAAATCCGAGCTATTCATTACCAACCAAACTGTTAACGCTACTGTTTATCAGGAGAAATTTTGGAACCTATTGTTGTTCCTTTGGATGACAACGCTCGACCTGACAGAGCACGAAGGATCACAGAGTTTTTGCAGGCACAGAACATCAATAGGATGGACTGGCCTGCACAGTCTCCGGATCTTAATATCATCGAACACGTTTGGTCTTATTTAAAACTTAAAGTAAGATCGCGTGATGTACCCCCTGAAACCTTAGAACCACTTAGTGAGGCCATTCGTGAAGATTGGGAGAATATTCCACAAGAGTTTATAAATAATCTTGTGGATACTCTACCAAATCGATGTCGGGAAGTAATACGTCGAGCAGGAGGACCAACAAAATATTAGTTTCTCTTTTTTTTATTAATGTGCCTACTTAATTTCGGATAAATTATTACCAAAGATTAGGTATTTCAAGATAGGTCACTTGGCAATTTTCCATTGATACTTGCCGGGTTTTTTTAGGGATTGCAGGAACCTTTAAATTAGGTTTAGAATTTTATTAGAAATTTTGTAAGAATTGACTTTTGGCCGTTGTTAACCAATCTTGTATATTGTAGAATATAATGTAATAAACTTGTTCTTGTTGCTACGTTTTTGTCTATTTTCGACCCGGTATAATGTGTAAATTTCAACCTGTATATTTCAACCCCCAAATAAAATGCTTAGATTATAGAAAATCTACGTGAAATAAGGATTCCAAATCCGTAAAAATCATCAAGAACCGTCAATCCAATGTCAAGTTATAGCATTTTAAAAATTTTGCTACCCAAA
Source organism: Philopedon plagiatum (assembly GCA_963971165.1). Classification (NCBI taxonomy): domain Eukaryota; kingdom Metazoa; phylum Arthropoda; class Insecta; order Coleoptera; family Curculionidae; genus Philopedon; species Philopedon plagiatum. The sequence continues at coordinate 21,456,532 of OZ020197.1, read as the reverse complement.
TTTTATGTTTAGTAGTGTGTACAAGACCTAAGGGCCTTAATCCAAAAAGTGACAAAAACGTCTAGAGATATTTACGTAATCTTAGTAACGAACCATATTGCAACGACCAAAAAAATTTTTTGCGGAAATTTCACTCATACAAACTTTTTGATTTTTTGCATGACTTCATTGAGCACCCCGTATATAATAAACCTATGGTCCTACGATAAATATACGTCATGCAGCTTAATCCGAAAAAAACTAGCTCTTAAAATCTGCAAGACGCGTTCAAAAATTTGCATTCCTGTTGAAAATATTGAACTTTAAATTTTGCCTAAAAATCTCTATATGTAAGTTCGAGTGGCCAGCAGTTTATGTTGCCTGGCAACCCGTACGGTTTTAAAATTTTAATTATAATATATTATGTAGATATATAAATAATAAATATAAAACCTTTATATATATATATATATATATATATATATATATATATATATATATATATATATATATATATATATATATATATATATATATATAAAGGTTTATTCACTTTATTACAAATAAGTAATCTAGTCTTTCTAAGCGAATCATAAGGATTTCTAATTCTTTTGAAAATAGATTGTTTAGAAACGTTTTATCATCAATCGTGGAAAACACGAGGACACACCCACAAATAATATTATAATTTATCTGTATCTTTGACCTTAGGTCTTGTTGCGCCCTACTTAACAATACAAAAGTTTTACGACGAAGCAAGTTGAAATATTTATTCCGAAATCAGGGTTACTGCAAACTTTCCAGAATAACGAGATGTAAATTGATTCCAGTCGCTCCAGGCATAAGAAATTGCTGAACTTTACCTAAGATAAATCACTGAGATTGCAGCATGAGCAACCATTCTCATAGGTTTACCGAAACGATGTTTTTATTAGATATTAAATTTTTTAAGGGTTTGGTGTAAGTAAAATTACTTGTTAAGATGTATTAAAATGATTCTGGAACCTCTATTTAGGTATGCGTTTATGGAAATCTTTATTCCGAACATGCGCAATATTTCAACACATTAATAGCTTTGAATATGAAAAAATTGAGAATCAATTCTCTAACCACCTGAAAATTCCTTATACAATATGGATTTCAACAACTAATGGTAAAACAGCTATTCTCCGGGCTATATGCCCCTCCGAGCGCTGAATTACATACCAAAATTTGCCGTATTTTCTTCTAACACAGTTAGATGAGAAAATACTAACGTTTCGAATGCAAGAAACTACCAGGAAGAAGGAAGCTTTTTCTTTAGTTAGAATATCGTCACCTGCAGACCGGTTTCGAACTAGTTGGTTCTCATCAGTACAGTATAGACGAACATACCAACCTTATTGTATAAGGAATTTTCAGGTGGTTAGAGAATTGATTCTCAATTTTTTCATATTTGTATGTACCCCTGACAAGTAGACTTCATTCACATTAATAGCTTTGTTTTGGTTCAAATCTAGAACTGTTCCAGAACGGTTCGTAAGTGAGTTATCGAATTTTTCATATTTCATTTTAGCCAAAACTGATGCGAAATTTAAACCAAGATATATTTTTTAAAATTTTGATCCATTTTGTTCCAATTAAATAATATACGTTTAATTTTTATAATGATTTGAATCAAAATTAAGTGACAAAAATTCAAAAACGCAGTTACAAACCGTTCTAGAACGGTTCTAAATTTGAACCAAAACAAATCTAATGATTATTACCGACAAGAGAGAGATCTTGAAACCATATTTTAGTCATTTTTAAAAATAGCGTTTTCTCTACCATGCGCAGTACCAAAACGTGTTTAATAATTCTTTTTAGGAAGGAAAGCTCTCGTTATGGAAATTTTCTTCCTTGTGTTGCACTGGACGCGTATTTCGCTAACTACTCCAGCACCATCGTTACTAATCTTGACACAGTTTTTCCAATACCATGGAAAAATTTTCGCACTTGATGCATATAGATTTGGAACAAATTGATTAAAAAAGTTTGAAGTTTAAGACGTATTTTTCACATAAAAGAATATTTTTTAACTTAGTGATTGGTACACAATTTATTTGTATTAGGTTTGATCCATTCAAAAATATATATATCTCCTTGCAAATGTACTTATTTGTAAAGATTTGTAGTCTCATTTCGTATAAAATATCAAAATTAAATAAATTTGAAATAAAAAATTCACAAATGCCTTTTTTAGTGTATTCAGATAGCGTTTTAAAAAAACAAGTTAAGTTGTATATTATTTATTATTTTCAATAATTTTATTTTATTTCCCGATGATGACGCAGGAAAATAAAGTTGTGTTAATAAAAAAAATTAAAAATCAAGAATACGTTTTTGCTAATTTACATTCGGTACGTGGTTAAACTAAACAAAAAAACTAAAATATAAACCAGTCACAACGAACTAACGAACTTACAAATTTTACTTGTTATTTTTCCTACGTTTGAGAAATTTCCTTTCTTTTCATTGATATCCCTGTACTATTTCTTTTTTTTTTAGATTATCTACTTTGGTCGTCAGAACTGCTTTGATGTTATACATTCTATAGGTACTCGTAAATACCGCTTACTAGATAACTTAACAACAAATTGATTTAGCAGAGCTTTAGCCAACTACCATACAACTTAGTTTGTATAGTATAGACTACCGTGTCTGACCTCAAATTGTTATCTATAGCACATTACAATAGAAAAGTTATACGACATTCTCCATGCATGTTGAGATATTCGTTTCCAACTTAGTAGTATGGAAAACTTTCTGGTGTAACGAGATGTAAATCCAATTTAGTGGACGCTTCGGGCACACAGAAATACTAAATTTTGCTGAAGGCATTGTGTTTTGGTTTGATTTATTTTATGATTTTTACTGAAAGTGCATGGAAGCTTTCGCAGGTAACTGCAATATATTGGCATGGGTGTTATGTTTAGCGGATGTTCCTCCAAACCACAACTTCCTGCTAGCAAGAATTAAGGTATGGTTAAAGCAAATTAAGAAATGGAAACCACCAAAACGAATAGGGATACAAGAACTTAAAGACCATTACACAAAAGTGGACATCAGAAAAGAACTAAACAATAAACTTAACCCTACAATTTTAGAAAAAGAGAACTATAATAGATATAGAGGATATGTTGACCAAAATCAAGAACACTACTATTTCCGTGACCGAAAATGGACTGAGGCTAGGAACAGGAGAAAAGAAACAAGGCTGGATGAACATTAGAACGTATGGATGAAGGAATACAATACAGGAACAGGAATGAAGAAAAGTATGAAGAAATAAACAAACAAATCAATAAAAAGATCAGGGATGCAAAGACGTTATGGTTAGATAATGAGTATATGGAGATTGAAATGCTGTAAGTTAAACACGATATGCTGAACCTACAGAGGAAGATCGAAGAAGTAGCGTGAAGCAAAAAGTCACGGAATATCAGTGCATTTCTAGACTCAGAGAACAACTTGATTACAGAAAATGACAAAATACTAAGCAGATGGAAGGAATACATGGAAGAATTAATTATTTGAAATGAACAACAGAGAGTTACGATATAGGAGAATTCAGGACCAGAAATATCACTGAATAAAGTGAAAAAAGCAGTAAAACGACTAAAGAATAACAAAGCTCCCGGACTATATCTAATACGAGGGGAGATTCTTAAAAAATTGGAGGATAAGCAACTCAAACTTTTAACAAAATTAATAAATAAACATTATGAAACTGGTCTATTACCGAAGGACTTGTGTCCACTTTCATACTATTGTCAAGACAACGAACGCCACAGAGTGATCAGCCTGATAAGTCATGCCTTATAAATTATGCTGATATATACCGGAAATTGGAGGAAACTATCAGCGACATTCAGTTTGGCTTTAGAAATGGGCCAGGCATCCGTGGAACCCTGTTTAGTATACAGGTTTGATTAAAGTTTGATCCAGAGGGCACGAGATATTAATTGCAACTTATATGACATAGACTTCGAAAAGGCATTTGATAAAGTACAGCACCAAAACTTGATTGATTGATGTCTTAAAAAAAATTCAGTGTAGAGATACTTGAAGGATGTATATTGTCACCGCTGTTATTCAACGCATACTCAGAAATGATTTTTTAAGAAGCCCTGAATGGAATGGAGGAAGGTATCATCATTGATGGAGAGGTGGTAAACAGTTTGAGATATGCAGATGACACGGTGCTACTTGCCGAGAATGCCGAAGGACTCCAAAGATTAATAGACCGAGTGATAGATAGATATGTAACAGATATGGAATGAAACTATAATTATTGTAAGAAGGCACAGGTTCTGGTAGTGAGCAAAAATATCAACACACAACATTGATTTCTGGTGAACAATGAAACCCTTGAGATAACCGATAGAATCACATATTTGGGCTGTAATGTTAATAAAGACTGGAACCATTCACAACACATAAGATGTCGTGTTAAAAACGGATAGAACAGTTTTTACCCCGTTTCAGAAAAGTGTTGTGTTATCTATGATTAAACATTATTTGTATTAGAGTTCTAAGGTGTTACGTGTTCTCCACTTTGTTGTAGGGCGCGGAAGCGTGAACCTTAAAAGAAGCATCAATGAAACGTTTGGAGGCTTTTGAGATGTGGTGCTACCTTCGCATCCTCAAAATCTCTTGGCCTCATCGCATTACCATTACTACCGTTATTCAACGAATGCAATCAGATCTAGAAATTAATTATCATTACAGTCAAAGTAAGAAAAATGGCATATATCGGTCAAGTAATGCGAAATAAAAAATACCGGGTACCTCTGTTAATTTTACAAGGCGAAATAAATTGGAGAAGAGGTCTTGGACGACGACGTATGGCGTGGTTGACAAATCTACGGCAATGTACAGGTATGACATCCATTATGATATTTAGATCAGCTGTAAACAATATTATGTGATCTAATGTGATTATCAACATCCACAGGGAATAGGCAACGTTAGAAGAAGAAGATGTTTGGCATTAAGTTACCGTTACTTTTTTACCATTTCTGTTAAAGAAATACTCCTGGACTGACACGACAATAGGAACTATACATGTATGTCTTTTATTGCACAATTTGTTCAAGCAAGCCATTTTACAAACCCAAAAATTGTATTTTGAAAAAAATTACTGACATAATATATTATTTTTTATATTTCTTTCTTCATTTGAGCGTCAATAAGCTATACGTAGCCTCTGAAGTATCTCTCTCAATTTCATTAATGAAAAAATCGCTCATAGTTTCGAACTTTCTTGTAAGAACTCAAAAATTGATTGACAGTTTTAAACAAAATCTTAGTTTCTATAGTAGGAGCTGCCATTATGATTTTTTCATAAACGATTGTTACAAAAATGCATGTGTCTTATTGTTGTGGAAAATGATTTTAAACATAACACTAAAAAGTGCTTGTTAACTTTGTGTCCTATAATTTTTGGAGTACAACAATTAGCGTATATACCACGGGATTAAGGGTATTTTAATCCTTCAGGCAATTGATGCCCTTGCCTATGACTCGGGCACTAAATTTTTCCCGCAGGGTTAAAAGACCTACTTTAGTCCCTGGACATATTATAATATACTATTTCTCATCCTTTTGGGTGCTTTTCTTCTTGTGAAGATGGTTCATTTTTTTAAAGGAAAATTATCAACAAGTATTGTCCCTACAGAAATATCTGTAACAAATTTAGTTACAACATCATTAAATATTCTATCTATATTTAAGCTCATCAGTATTATTAATCTGTATTATGTTGCGTTATCTGTGCTTAGGTAAGGTAATTCGAATTAATTTATTGTAGCATGTTTTACACTTCAAAGAGTCAAAGTAGGATAAACTCGCTAGCTTAAATTTAACCCTTTTATCTTCTTAGGTACATTATTATGTTAATATAAAATTTTTAGCACTCTTAAGTTCTCTCTCGATAAGCTTCAGGTTAATATTTTAATTTTTAGTAGAATGACTAACGGGGGAATATTTAAACGGATAGTTCAGGGTACCTGTCAGATGTCGCCTCGATATCTTAAATGAGCAAATGATCATATATTCAAACCAAATTTGAAGTTGAATTATGTTGCTGTAGTCCTACAAAGAGGGCACCGTGCACCTTGTGCTTGCGGACTACAAAATCCTAAAATACAAAAATCCCTGTAAACTGGCAACCACCAATCTCCTAATTTACCGATAACACGAAACGGCATTCTTAATGTTAAAATTTTTGTTATGGCTTAATGCTCTTTATTATAGCTAACAACTTTTTAGTCTCGATTTAGTACGTTTCTGCAAGCAGGCTTGTTAAAATTGGATGAGTTATTGTTCTTATTAAGTCAGGTAGAGGTTAAGGTGAATTTTTATTAAATAGTGTATTTTGTTTGGACGAAATTTAATAGTAAAAGAATTCTTAAAACAGGGTGAATGAACAATAAAGCCCAGAAATGGAAGAAAATCCGACAAGAGTTTTACTGAAACATTTATGTTTTTCTTCAGAACGTATGTTTTCTTTTTCTTTAATTTATGTCTTATTAAAATTGTTTTTATGATTGTTAAATTGCGTTCAAATAAACTTGATTAAGGGAGTCCTGAATGTGTGAACTTATAGTATAAAAAACTGCGTGATCTCTCCTGTACACATAATGTTAGTTTTACTAGAATTTAGACTGAAATATGTTAATAAAAGTAATATTGTAACTTAATTCATTATCTTCTAACGGTCTGGATTTGTTTCCAGTTTTGGTTAATACTACAAAGTTACTATTGATTTCAAAAAATATGCGTCATCTCCTCGACTTACCCCATATAAAGAAAACATCTTAAAACTATACCTGCTATAATAGCGCGTTCGGCAATGCAATCTTTTCCATTGTTGTAAACAGTACGACCGATCACGTGTCAATAATTCCGAGCAAAACGATGGAAAAGATTGCATTGCCGAACGCGTTATAAAGTATGTTAACAAACCTTGACAGATTTGAATAATGTTAGACACATCTAAATCACTTGGCAATGAAACTTACCTAAAACAGATTTCTATACACATTCAAACAAGCAAAAATACTTTGCAAGAATTTAATAACCACATGACACCACCCAATTTGTGTAATTAAATTAGATACCTTTTTTGTTTTACATGTTCAGCCTAAATTGTGTTGTAAGATAAAACATAGAAGCAAAGTTGTACGAACATTTTTAGTAAGATATTTATTTTTAAACCAGGGTTGCGACCTAAATTTGCAGAATAACGAGATGTAAATTGATTCCAGTCGCTTCAGGCTCACAAAATTGCTGAATTTTACCTGAGAGAAATTATTAAGATTTCAGGTCGGGCAACCAATCTGCAAGGTTTTAAACAGAAGCTAAATATTATATTAAGGAAGAAGATTATATAAGATAAAAAATGGTTTTAATAAACTTTATTTATTATAAAATAGACACATTAATAATTCTTTGCATTTAGTAAATTAAAAGTGTTGTTTTAATATTTAACATAAAATATTGCTACTTGAAATTTACTAAGTGCAACTGCTGGTAAGGTTGCTGGCATGCTGTTACTAATAACTGACATAATGCTCTTACAACTCCGCAACGCCGAAAGGCGCTAAGCCAATTAGGAGAGCGACTCGGGGCTGTCCAGGCAGAAAGTTTGCGGGGGGCTTGTAAAGGGGCTTCGTCGTTTCTAGGGACGCTTCTGGCAGTTACTTACCAGGAAAAAAGTGAGTATGTTGTCTTTATAAATAGGAAATATGCATATAACCCTATATAATAAATCTTAAATATTTTTTATATTCTCTACATAAATTAAATGTTTGTGGCGGTTGCTGTTATCCATTTATTTTGATCTTAATTAACAAAAAAGGATTTTCTACTGCAAATTTTCGCGCGAATTTCGAAACTTGTAAAGCATGGTCCCATTGGCTGTCATGAAAAATGAATTTATGACTCATAATGGGTACATGACGAATGTCCATGTTGTAGGGTATTCGAAAAATTAATAAAAATGGCATTTAAAGCGTAACTCATCCAATGAAATATTCCTGCACTTAATGGATAAGGTTCCTAAAATCTTATTCATGTAAATTTCAAGCCGAAATCCGTCCAGGAACCTCCTAATCTTGCAACATAAACTGTAATTTTTGCGAAATTTTGACACATCATTTGAAGTAAATAAACTGCAATTATGCAAAAATTGCGATCAATCCTCTAAACCACCTGAAAATTCAGACCGGTTTTGAACTCTTTGGTTCTCATCAGTACAGGCTAGACGAACATACCAACCTTCCGAATAAGTAATTCCTTAAAGCTACAATGTCCTACTGCATAAGCAGTGGCCATCAATTAGCAATTTCAAGTAATCGGAGTAGAGTTTACTGTAAGGTAAATTTTTTAAAATATGAATATGAAAATTACATTTTCAAAATCGCCCTGTATCTCCGAAACAAAGGGGACTATGAAAAGTCTGTTCATAGAATCATACGTTTCACGAAAAAGTAGCATAGTATTGCGAAAACCGCAGCTCTCTATCTGTAAAGATAACCAGAATACCCTGCAAAAGTGTCGAAAATTGGACACCCTGTACATTAAAGGTTTTAGATATACGTGATATAATTTTGCCGTATATCTAGAACAAATTTTTTATTCCCATAAGTAGTCATTTAATCCATCAGGGGTTAATTTTAATCTAACATAAAGTATGAGCGATAACCAAATTCTCTCCAGTTTGCCTAGAAAGAACCCAAAAAATAAATTTGACATTGAATTATGTATATGTCGTAGGCAGAATGCAAATTTAGGCTTTTTATAAACTTCCTAGGCATTTTACAAAAAGCCGGCAAAACGCGAGCATAAAATGCATTTTTCGTTATGACTAACGAAAACTAACGAAATTCTGGCATTAAAGCTGTTGTTAGATATAATATAATTTCTTCTTGTGGCCACGGAGTTGTTAAATACGTTCTCGGACAGGTTTGCTCAGTTTTAGGTTTCATCAGTATCTTTTTGTTGAGTTTACTGCGACTGCACGATTCATGTTGGTATAAAATTTTATCAACACCGCATACAACTGACATTTTACTAAATAAGACACTGATAAAACCGAAAACTGAGTACCTGTCCGAGAAGGTATTTCACAACTGACTTTATTATGCAGTTTTTATTTCTGCACCTTTTGGAGCCGATCTGGGTTAGCTTTTATTTCTTACTCGCGTTTTGCCGGCTTTTTGTAAAATGCCTAGGAAGTTTATAAAAAGCCTAAATTTGCATTCTGCCTACGACATACATATGATTTTGAGAAAATTTTATTTGTAAAAAATATTTTGCAGATAAATTTGACTTTTCTCGTTCTGAAATCTAGGTACTTTTACTGTTAGGTGAGGTCATTTTCCAAAAAAAAAACGTTTTGGTTTTGATTTTATTTCTAACAACTATGTAATTTTCTATTTGTTTATTAGGTTTCGTTTGCTCTGATGTATAAAAATGTTAATATTATACGTAGAATATATTAACTTTAGGCAAGAATAAATCTCTTTAAATTATTAAATTCAATTCAATTAAATTAAATTCAATAGCGAATTGAATACAAAGATGTTTTATGTGCGAATCCGTGATGCAAATGCTATAGATCCTTCTTAATGGTAAACTGAGATATTTATACGAGAATCAGCGTGGCGCTAAACTTTCTGAAATAAAGAGATGGAAATTGATTTCGGTCGCTTGAGGCACACGAAGTTGCTAAACTTCACCCAAGATGAATCACAGGATTGTAGTTTGGGTAACCGCTTTTCGTTGTAATAGAAACACCAACATTTTAACATCGTGGGTGTAGCGATATACATTCATTTACATAATGAGTCTAGGATGGCTTGAAGGATCGAAATCTCTGATATCATTATTAAATGGCTGGTTTGTTGGCTTCCATTGCTCTTACTCACTTTAAACGCAACATTTTGCTTTGTTAGCTTTTCTCTTTTGTGTACTTGAACGTTTTATTTGAGACCAGCTTTTACCTGCGACTTCGCTCGCTTATATTGCCACGCTCTATTCCGTAGTTCAAAAAAATCAAAATTTAAAAGGCAACGAGTCGAGCTGAATGCGAGTAGCTTGCGCACGCGTGTCAAAAAATGCCTTAGCTCAAATGCCGAAGAGTAGGGAAGGGTTAAGAGGGCGCCACTGTTTTATTAGCCGGGTTAGAAACAGAAGCCCTCCTAGATAACATCGGGACCTCGCTTTCTACTCACTGAGTATCTAAAGCAAACATACAAAACTAACTTTAAACTGCGCTGCTTGATGAGTCGAATAAAACACATAAATTTCAAAAACAAATTTACAATATATTTCCTAAGTTTGTAGGCTCCAGAAATGGTTAAAAAAATTAAAAACAATGTGCCGAGTTGACCACTAATAAGGCTCAAAATTACTCGGTTACATGACTCGCAGATAGATATAAATGACGCAAAGTAGGTTATTGAAAGGTAGGTCACAAGACCGAGAACATTAAGCCCAAATACCAACTTAAGATTTCGAAGATTAGTATAAGTGATAATAAACAAACTAAAGTTACGTACCTTCAAATATTCGCAAGCAAACCCAAACAAAATTTATAGCGTTAAGCGCTATCCAATGCAAAATTTCTAATAAAAACGTAAAATGTAGATATTTTTATTATTATTTGCATGTTTTTATTATTTTTTCTTTTCGCACTTTACGTAAAATAATATTGTCGGTTAAAAAGGTGTGGATTAAAGAATAGTTTATACTTAGACTATAAAATACATTAAAATTAAATGTTTTATTTCATTCTAAACTTCAAAATACTATTAAAGTAGTATTGTTGTCAGATATACGTAACCAGTCATGGATATTACCAAATTTCAATAAAAGGTTCGTATTTAGACAAATGTAGGTACTTGATACCGGGTAGCCAGAAGATGAAAAATCGAACTTAAGATCTAAAAACACATGTTTTAGAGGAGGGAAAGTTATAATGAAATATTATGAAATTTATTTTACATTTTCTCTTAACATAAAATAAGAAGAAATATAAACCAAAACGGTGATTTTCTTCGGAAATACTCGACATTTTTTTAATTTCTGGGCGGCATATTAGTCCGCCCTAAACTGTGCACCCTTTCCCCTATTTTGCTATATCTCTTACCGTTTACGAAACGTAGTTGTTATATGTCCGCCGGCGGTAGGCTACAGTCAGACTTAGAATTCCGCCGCAAGGCGGACTCATGCAAATAATAAGAACTTATCCGCCGTAAAAATTATAGTGCGGCGGAACGCAATGGTTGATAATTCATTTTCCGCCTTTCGACGGATTTTACTGCATACTAGCTAAGGTCCGCCGACAAAATTTTGGCAAGCTTTATAATTTATATATCTATATAAATAATACTCCAAATTTACAAGTTGTTTTTCCCACCCATTTTTAGATCAGCGTTAAAAGGAGGACAGTTTTGCTCAGTTTTAGGTTTCAGCAGTATTTTTTCAAAATTTTTTATTTATCTTTGTTGAGTTTTTTACTGTCAGGTAGTAATAACACAGAAGGTCTACTTCCTTGTCAGGTAGTAATATCGTTCTCGTACAGGTTTGCTCAGTTTTCGGTTTCATCAGTATCTTATTTAATAAAATGTCAGATGGATGCGGTGTTGATAAAATTTTATACCAACAGGAATCGTGCAGTCGCAGTAAAAAACTCAACAAAGATAGATAAAAAAATTTGAAAAAATACTGCTGAAACCTAAAAGTGAGCAAACCTGTCCGAGGACGTATTTCATAACTCCTCACCTCACCTTTTAACGCTGATCTAAAAATTTGTGGGAAAACAATTTGTTTTGGAGTGTTATTTATATAGATATATAAATTATAAAGCTTGCCAAAATTTTCTCGGCGGATTTTAGCTACTATGCAGTAAAATCCGTCAAAAGGCGGAAAATCAATTATCAACCATTGCGTTCCGCCGCACTATAATTTTTACGGCGGATAAGTTCTTATTATTTGCATGAGTCCGCCTTGCGGCGGAATTCTAAGCCTAACTGTAACCTACCGCCGACGGACATATAGCCACTACGTTTACCGTATCCTAAAGGTGGACATTGAATTTGTAACACCCTGTATTTTCCTGATTTAGAACCGCAACGAGCAAATTTAAGTGATAGTTAAAATAGGATTAATGGTGAAAATTCTTACGCTCCTGTTACATGTACAGATTTCTCCCTTGGTTATATTGTGTACAACATCACAATGGCAAAATTATACGACATTCTCTCTCGCAAAGTTAAAATATTCGTTCCGGTATTAGGGTCGTGGCAAACTTTCTAGAATGGAGATATGTAAATTGATTTTAGGCGCTCGTGACACAAAATTGCTATGGATTATATGAAAAATGAAGAAAACTTGGAGATTAGCTGAGTTGTTTTTAAAATAGAATGATTAGGGAAAAACAATAATCTGCTAAAGTTTGGTCAGTGTAAAAGTATCGACGTTACGCCTTGCAGAGAATTCTTTAAGGGGTTATATACAGTTAGAGTTTTCAAAAAATCAATTTTTTTTAATTTCATTTTCGTAATGTACATATATTCCAGTAAACACACAGGAAATTTCAAGGCAATCCGGCGATTATTTTCGAAGCTACACGCATATTTGTAAAGACGTGTCAGAGCGATTGTACGCTATGTAAAGTGCTTTTGAAACTTTAAACGCGTTTTTCTCAAAACTGTGTTTTTAAAGTCGGTGACGGAGATTTCTCGGAAACGGCTGAACCGATCATTCTCAAATTTTAACACAAGCTTCTTAAGTATATTTTTTACTATTTAGTCGAAGGTTTTTTTCACTGATAAATATTTGTTTTTATATAAACAATTTAATGCCAAAATTTTGGTCAAAAATCTTTTTTTTAGAAGCCACCATTTTGTCAAAAAAATTTATTTTGCTTATTCCTTCGATTAATTAGAGGATTATACATTACTTTAACGAGATCCGTTTGGTTTTTTCATTTTCGATGATCCAGTCCAGAGATATCGTTGTCACCGCAAGATGCCATTTTTGAGAGGAACTCCTGGAGATCAGCTATAGCACAGCTTTCAAAATTATTATTTTTACAAATACAAAAATCTTAAAATACAGCTAAAAGTTACCATAATATGTGTACAAATTTTCACATTAATAAATTTAAAAGTCTTCTCAGGAAAAATTCTTGAAAAATCGCTTTTTTAGGCCTCGCCTCCTAACTGTATATAACCCCTTAAAGGGTGCATATAGTGACGATTTTTATCAAGTCAAGATTTTAAAAAATAGACGCAGTCAAAGATCTGACTCAAATTAGACACATTAAGGAGTGTTAACCGATTGTTTCGTCCCTACTTCCATATTTTCTCTTTGTTAACTTTTTTTTTTTTACTTATAATCTAAATTAGTGGCTGGAAAATAGTTTAGTTTTTGTTTATTTTACAACCAAAAACTTTTTTTAGGAGTGACATTTTTACGAATTTTGCAAAGTTTTGTCCATTTGTCCTCTTCTAAACCCCATCCGCGGTCATACTGGATATTCAATAATTAATCAAACAATTTAATTTTCTTTTAAAACAGTTATCGGTAGTTCAGTTTTAGACTGCCCTAGTATTGTCAGTCAGTATTTCTTAAAATTAAATAATTTGCATTTTGCATATACTAAACCTGAATGCAATAGTGGCACAACACAAAATTTGTCATTTTTGAATTATTACTTATTTTTAAATGAGTCAATAATCCAAGTTGCATTTTGGGGTAGTCTGGACTCAAATACCATCCACATTAGCATCTCTAAAATGACAGTCTACTTAAGATTTTGGGCTGAGTGTGTTTTTTTTCGTTAAGCTCAAAGTTGAATTACCGATAAAGATAGACGTTGAAAAAAATTGAAAAGCTGATTGCAAGAAGGTAAAGGCTTATAAATTAGTAGGAAAAAACTAGGTATATGGATTTTAATGACGAAGGAAAGGAGAAGTAAGGAGACAAGAAGAAAAGCCCAACAACCTAAAGAATTTTCAATATCTAATTTCCACCATCAAACAAGATGGTTCATTGAATTTGAAATAATATGCAGAGTATAGAAATGGAAGAATTAAAAGAAAGTTTTAGGTGTGCTGTGTGATCGTGAAATTAGTGCAAAAAAGAGGTGAGTGGGTTGTGATGCTTAGAGTTGTATTAATGTGTGTAGTGAAAACTGGGAAATAAATCAATTGCATGAGCAGAAGTAAGATGGGACAGGTATGACAATTTGAAGATTGATGTGTGAAATATCAAGGAGATTGAAGGTTATGAATAAAAGAATAAGAGGAAAAACCAATGATTTTAAAAATATGTAAGATATAAGAAAGAATACCACAGTAGTGCGGAGATCCGATAAAAAGGGATATTGATTATGTCGGTAAAATAGCAATCGGACTGAATGGGACAAAACAATTTGCTCAGGTTTATTCAGGTTTAACGGGTGTTATTCCGGCTAAGGGATATGCAAAATTTTTTCCATGTTCCATGTTCTATGCTAATTTTTTCCTCTATGGCGCGCAATTTCCATACTCAGTCACGGCAAGTCAGGACTTAGTTCCAACCGCTACTGAAAACACTGCCTATACTCTAAGTATAAAACCCTAAAATTAATTATCCTTCCCTTATAATGGAATAACTATGTCCAAATCTTTATTTTAAATTAGCAAAAAGCTCATAAAAATTTCCAAGTCGACCAAGCTCATTGTCGTAAGCCTAGTATTAAGCAAATGAAAGCCAATAGAAATAAACTGGTACTAATCTAGTTAAAAATATTCGTTTCCATCCTTGAAGAGAAGATAATTAAATTAGATACGAAACACTTCGTATTAAAGACCGTATCCTCGAGACTGTTTAGCATAATTACCCATCAGGTTTCTCGAGAACTTCGACAAATTTGTGAAAACTCCAATTCGGCAAACCTGCCAGCCAAGAAAAAGCTGTGTTTCACTTGGACTTAAGCGATACTTTTAAATACAATTTAAGCCAAATTAGAAATAATTTGAAGAAATGCGAAAAGCTTACAGAGATACTTCAAGTTTTTTTAGGGTGAATTTGTGAATTTTTTTTCTGACGAAAGGGTTTTAAAAGCAGAATAAAGCTTTATTTTATAGAAAAACTGCGGCTTTTAAAATGTGGATTCAGTAAACTTCCATTCAAACCTGAATCCAATTTAACCATTTTCTTCGAAATGATTTAATTTCTACTAACATTTTTGGCCACAAATTAATATTTAAGTATTTTTTTATGCATAGTGTTCTGTGTTCGCTAATCCAACGATCATAAATACAAAGTTAATTCATTTTCTGAGCTACTACGAATATTATATAAAAAGCGGTATAACAATTTTACTCCATAAAAAGTTTGAACCACAGTTTCACTTTTTGAAAAACCCTTCCTTACTGCATGCCTACGTTACATAAGAAACCCTTGTGAAAAATTTTAAGTTTCTAAACCCAGCGATGTGGGCTGTGCGTTGATACGTCAACACTTCAATTAGTCAGTCAGTTTCTTCTTTTATGTATAGAGGTATCGTTCATATTCGGTCCTGATTTTATTGTCAATGTTTATTTATACCCGTTTTCTTTTACACGCTGTTGCCTTAAGCAAATTTTTTAAACTTTTAGTAATTACACTATAAAAAATGCTGCAATTCTTTTTGCAAAATATTGACATTTTTTTAAAAACTACCTTTCAAGTAGCTACCAACTTTGGCATTGGCATTTGTAAAAAAAATTAGCAGTCACGATATATGAATTCATTGTATCTCCGGTGGCCAAGTTGGTACGGCGCTAGCTTTGCAACCGATAGACGCGGGTTCGAATCCCGTTTCGACCATGGATATTTTGTGATTGTCAATTGGAAGGTGGTAGAGGAATTCTTCCTCGACCGAGGTGGTACCACCCCACACATCCTCTTAAAGGGCTGGTGAAGTCCCTACGGATGTTTCCAGCCCTGGATGTGTAAGTCGGATTTCCCCAGTACAACCACGGTACATAGTACTTAGACTTCGGTCTTCGTGGGCTATCAGAGCATAAAAAAAATCAACTGTCGCATGTCGGAACAAATAAAATAGAATAGCTTTGTGAGAAGGCAAATTATCGTATTGTCCTTGCGATCAATATTTTTTCAATTGTTTCTTGTTTACGAAATCTCCCAGTCTTCGAGAAATAATCAAGAAAATAGATTACTACTCAAATTTACAGTACACCTGTCATCACATCACTCTAATTCCCATAGCATGTGACGTCACAACCAATAAAATCACGTTTTGCAAAGTTTTAAATTTCGTATGAAAATTTGTAAAAGAAAATCTTTTTCCTTCTTAACAAAAACCAAATTGTTAAAAAAAAAATATGTAGGGAATACATAGAAAAATATTTCTGATTTATCTGGATTACATCTATGTATATTGCCTATCACGTTACTGTATCTTTTTCGGCTTCAATTTGTATTAAACACATTTTTTATAACCCATATACACCAAATATTTTGAGCATCACTTAAAGTTCAAATATACTTTCATGGTCCTTGTTCTCCTGGTAAGTGAGTTATTAAAAATATATAAATTATATAGAAATGTAGACAATTTACTTTGTTTAATATCACTTTATTTTATTTTTGCAGAATAGTGACTGCAGTTTCGTAGTACTACTACATTATCAAACTGAATAACTTAAAAACTACGGTGTATGTTTATATACAGGGTGTCCCAGGATAGGTGTTACGATAGGACATATGGGTCAAAAAAATTTGAATTTGAAAATAGCATTTTGGGAACATGCCCCGCTTGGTCCAAAACTGAGGAATACAAAATTTCACTCGGATTGGTATTATACAGGGCGAGTTATAACTAAACATATGAAAAATGGCCAAGAGTAAAGTACTCTTATTTTTTCAAATGGGACAAAAGCTTAGTAGACAAAGTTGTTCAGAAATTAAACTAATATTATAATTTGAAATTAGAGCTTTCTAGTCAATATTTTTATTTTCGTCAAATTTTTTGAAATGTAATAGTACATTTTCCACCAATATCGTATTACAATACATTATTAGGCTATACCTGGTAAATGTACATATTACATGTTAGAAAACGTAGTTTCCAAGTATAATAAAAAACCGAATACGATAGTGGTGGAAAATGTACTATTACATTTCAAAAAATTTGACAAAAATAAAAATATTTACTAGAAAGCTGTAATTTCAAATTATGATATTAGTTACATTTCTGAACAACTTTTCTACTAAGCTTTTGTTCCATTTGGACAAATAAGAGTACTTTACTCTTGGCCATTTTTCATATTTTTAGTTATAACTCGCCCTGTATAATACCAATCCGAGTGAAATTTTGTATTCCTCAGTTTTGGACCAAGCGGGGCATGTTCCCAAAATGCCATTTTCAAATTCAAAATTTTTTGACCCATTTGTCCTATCGTAACACCTATCCTGGGACACCCTGTATAACAGGCCGGTACTCTAAAGGAACTATTTAACAAAGGAAGGTTATTGATCGTTACAAAGGACTGTGAATAGCTGGGAATTCCACAGGTCCGTTTGGTCATTTAATAGCTTTATATTAGGGTTTCTATTATGCTTATAAATTTCAATTGATTCAAGAATATTAAGCTTTCTTACTTTAGGCACGGTATATAAAATTTTTAAATTATTAACGTCCGGATAGGTATGACCTATCTCTAAGCAATATTTGGCGAAGCTTGAATTTTCTTTGTTTAACAACAAAGATGTTTTATGTTCATTAAATCTAACGCTAAAATTTCTCCCGGTTTGGCCTATATACGAGCTATTGCACTCATTACAACTTAGCCTATAAACTCCTGAATTTTTAAGGGGTGATGTTTTACTTTTGGCATTACTTAATCCAATATATAACTAAATTATGTTTATTGACCTGTTATTCTATATACGTAACTGGGTACAAACTTCTTGGGTAATATTAACGTATGCAGTGTGGCAATTTTAAAATAACGCTAATACAATATTTTAAGGGAAGACGGACTTGAACTTATTAAGTCATCCTGCTTTGAATTTCCAAATATCCATTTTTGATATGTTGCCTAGCAAATGAAAAACAGTATCAGTAAAAATGCATTTTTAACGTCAGAGGACAATAAGGATCAACCAAACAGGATGTTCAAGTTCGCAAAAGGTAATTCGCTTAGAGTAAACCTGCGTAGACCAGTGAAATGTTGAGGGCCCAAAGTGGCCTGAGCATTATCATTATGGTGATCGTCGTTAAAACCAGAGCTAAAAAAGACGAAAAAATACTTGGAAGAAGAATAAGGTCGCATAGCCCCATCTATCATCGGCTATATTTTGGAAGATGTCGTGAGCTGTTTAGATCAATAAGGACTATTAACTATTTACACGATATATTTTAACGGACAAAAAAACAGAACCTTGATACAAAATAAAAATGACGAAAGTGCATCTTCTCTAAACTTCATGCTATTGAAAGCGACGCACAATGTAACAGAATCAAAAAATCGTGTACATTGGTACCTTACCTCGCTGCTTGTTCAAAAATTGTGGTATAAAAATACATATATTAGAGTACGTTATTACTGTACTAAATTTAGACCTACGTAGTATCTTACTAGGTACCGGTCGCTTAAT
Organism: Philopedon plagiatum; assembly: GCA_963971165.1. Classification (NCBI taxonomy): domain Eukaryota; kingdom Metazoa; phylum Arthropoda; class Insecta; order Coleoptera; family Curculionidae; genus Philopedon; species Philopedon plagiatum. The sequence continues at coordinate 21,437,866 of OZ020197.1, read as the reverse complement.
AAATATACAAATGTTTCGACAAAATAAATAAAAAAATACTATTTTCGGTTTAAAACAACTAAGTTTAATAGACTTAAATACTAATTATAAAAAAAAATATACTTTAATTAACCTAATTTAAACAATCTGAGCTAGAGACTGATCTATCAAAATCGTCTTCCTCAACGTTAGTGTTCGGTGTTTTGGTTTCTGGGAACAGATAATTTTTTTCACAGTATATTTCGGTCTAATAAAGGAAACAACGGGATCTGAAGAAATTAACAAGTTGTTTAGTATGTCCTCAATATTCTCGGTCCTTTCTCGCTTTCGCGCGTAATGTACTCTTTATTTCTAGCTTTTGATTAGGGTTGCCATATCCAACATCTTCAAAATTGGGTATCAGCGTTGAAAAGCTGCTTAGAAATGGGGACTCCGAAAAAAAATCTGGACGCTATGCTATGTACTTAATAAATGACGGAAATACATGAATAAATAATTTAAATTATTGAGTTTTAAAAAATCAAATTTTAAAAATCGGGACAAATCGCATCCCGATTTAAAATGTGTCGGGACGCGGGACATACGTGTCGAGCAAATAAAGGACGGTTGAAATCCCTCAGTATTTCCCAGTTTTTCTTTCTAACTGTAACTACACAGTTTTTTTGTTCATATAGATTTTTGCTTTTTGATTAATAAGATTTAAATTTCGTTATTGTCCAAAAGATAGGTACAGTTTGGTATTTTCGGCACTTATCGTATAACCTGACGTAATTTTAATATTACTACTATATACGAGTACATGCTTGCACGTCTTGCAGCATGTAAGTATACTGTCAGTGTATTAACGGTAGAAATATATATTTATATTTTTGATGATTTTCTCTCAGTGTAATACGTGACAATATAGTCACTGAAAACGGATTAGGAATTATGTGCCCACGGTCTATGAATTATGAAAACAAAAATGGCTGCAGATGATTTCCCTTCCCGCCCCAACAGCAAATGTGTTAAATCCGGTGTCAATAGATTGCATCTCTCTTTATTTCAAACGCCGCGCCGCTGGTACGTTAGTACTTATTCCTAAAGTCTACTTCCCAAATAAAGAAATTAAATCGGTGAGGTACTCGATACTTTGCTTGTAAAATTCATTCATTTATTTATCAATTAAAGTTAATATTCTGTTCTTTAAAGCTCATGTAAAATATCAAACGACCGTATTGTTACGCTACAAAAATTGCATATTCCTCAATTTTTGCGTACTTGATGTATTTTTATCATGCATACAATTTCCATCTAAACGTAACACGCAATATAAACGTCGTTAAATCCGTTTTAATTTATGCGAGCTCAACTAAATGCAACGTAAGTATGCACGTATTCGTGGCATTTAATTGTTCAATTTAATACAATTTCGCGACAAAATCTCTGAAGTGTGCAATTTCAAAGTTTTGCATTTCAGTTAGAGTAAAAGTCATTTGAGAGAAAGTACATTAGGACTGCATACATTAGGAAACTATGGTAGAGAAGGAAATATGAATTTAGGAGATATTTCTTTAATATTAGAGAGTTAAAATGTACTCGTCGAATATAAATCGCAAGACGGTACGCTCAAAGAAAATAACCAACACACTATGGATTTCTGTATTAGGTCAAGCAACAGAGCAAAATATTAGCGATTTTTTGACGTTAATGTTATTAGAAAACCGTCTGTGTCATCATCTGAAAGACGATCCGTAGATGATTTCTGTTATATTTCCAACTCTGAAATTTTTTCCTTTAATTTGTTATAAACATTTTTATGCAAAAACACGCGATTTTTTTAGTTTTTTGCTTATAAAATGGAAACTAATGAAGCAATCTTAATGGTGTAAGTGGACGATTTGTAGAGAATAAAAATACGAACAAAATTGGGGGTCGAACGTCCCGATAGGATAAGTAGCAACGGAGAAAATCCGGAAAAACCGGAAAATTAAGAGTTTTTTTTAAATTCATAAATCGGCCATTTTTAAACGTAGATGGCTCAAACTTTGGGAAGAAGTAGTAATTTATAGCTACTTTATGTGTGCAAAACTCCGACGCTGTCCGACGATCAGTTTTGCCACAATCGTCATTTTAATTTTTCAACACACTATTTTGCAACAGGTCTGGATGCTCTATGGATCGTCCGATTTTAATTATTGAAACGGATTTGAAAAGTACAAGTTTAATTGAACAATATGTATATTTTAGTTTTTCCATAAAATGCAACGAAACCGGTTGAAAATGCACGTAAAAATGCGTGAAAATGGCCGAGCGCGCGAAAGATGTCGCGTAGCGGGAGAGCAGCGGAGCGAAGGGGAGCCAATATTCGCGCGCTCGGCCATTTTCACGCATCTTTACGTGCATTTTCAACAGGTTTCGTAGCATTTTATAGAAAAATTAAAATATACGTATTGTTCAATTAAACTTGTACAATTTAAATCGCACGAACCATAGAACATCCAGACCTGTTGCAAAATAGTGTGCTGAAAAATTAAAATGACGATTGTGGCAAAACTAAACGTCGGACAGCGTCGGGGTTTTACACACATAAAGTAGCTACAAATTACTACATTTTCCCAAGGTTTGAGCCCTCTACGTTTAAAAATGGTCGATTTATGAATTAAAAAAAAACTCTTAATTTTCCGGTTTTTCTCCGATGCTACTTATCCTATCGGGACGTTCGACCTCTCATTTTGTTCGTATTTTTATTCTCTACAAATCATCTATTTACACCATTACGATTGCTTCATTACTTTCCATTTTATAAGCAAAAAACTAAAGAAATCACGTTTTTTTGCTTAAAAATGTTTCTGTCTGGGAAAATACCTTTATGCCTTGAGCATTGTCGAAAAATATTCTAAATAGTCTAGTAACTTCTTTGAAGTCGCGAAATGCCGGCTATTTTTGCAATCGGTCGATTCAAGCGACTGGCTCAGTCAGCAATCTAGCGCTACCATTCGACGATAGCGCTACGAGCTTAGTCGAGAGGCAAGCAACGGCGGCGGAGGGAGGATACACAGCGCGCTGAACAAGTGCGCGAACTTATTAGAATATCTTTCGACGATGCCTTGGCCACCTTATGTTACAACAAATTTTATAATCCAAAAAATACGAAAATAGTTTTTTGTACTTCATTTTGATCAGTTTTTAATAAGCCAATAATAAAAAGTGTACCATGGACCCAACACTTTCTTCATGTAATGACTTCAGTTTTGTCTGTAATTTAAAACGGTGGAACGGCATTCTTAATCGATTTTCTTGTACAATTATATTAAACTGAATAATTAAATACCACGGATGCAGCGCATACCTACATTGTATTTAGTTCCGGTGCTGGCATTATTTAAAGCGGAGTTAGCGAGATTTGTAATACGTTTTTAGATGGCTTGCAATTTTATACACGTTAAAAATTTCTATCTGTTTTACTAAATTTAGAATAACCAGAAAATCTTGAGATACTAAAAAGTAAGACGTTTGTATATTTAATTTAAAACCCGGTTTGGTTTATCACAAAAATATTAATATTTAAAAAGCAGATAATATTAGCTATTTTCGCGGAGACAATCCTGAACAAGTGCCGAATATCGAACGTGTCCTGAACTAATCCCGAACAAAATAAATATAAAGGATTTCTTGTTACCGCGAACGACATAATTAAATATGCGCATGCGTAACGTACCCGAACTAGTTCAGGACTGCCTCCGCGAACAAATCTAATTAAGTGTTGCTAGAAACGCCCGATCCGCCAATTTTAAGAGTTTATTGCGTATTTTTCGACTACAATCTTTGTTTAGGTACAGAGTGGCCCAGCAAAACTCTAGATGTTATACATATTATTTTGGGGACTGCCAGATCTTATAATATTTTTTAAATCTGCGCAACATTCTAGGCAGACTTGACATAAATAACATAACATATCAATCATATCATATCCTTATATTTAATTCTTTTCGTAATACAGACCTTCTAAAGTTGAAATTTTAAAATTTTTATATCAACACATATTACAAACTGTACACGTTTTGAAATCGTGGAATTTTATCTCTTTGTCATTTATTTGTTTACTTAAAGAGGATTTACAGAATGGCCTGCAATATCCCCCGATTTTACGCCCTTCGACTATTTTCTTTGGGATATTTAAAACCAAAATATAGACAAGGGACAAAATTTAGATGTCTTAAAATATTAAATAACATCTAAAATTAGACAGATTACCGAAGAAGTTATCAACAACGTTTTGGAATAATTTGTAAACAGATTGTCCTATTATCAAAAAAACAATTGATTGCATTTTGAGAATCTTATTAAATAGCTTTACATTGATTTTTAATTTTATTTTTGATTATTATGGTTTTTTGATGTTCAATTGTTTTAAAGTATGGGGTATATTATTTCAAGTCGGCTTAGAATTTTTTGTAGATTTAGCAAAAATTATTACTTGATTTTTTTACCGATTTTATGCCCTGTATTTGCCGTTCACTGTATGAAATACTCGTTATCGATTACCATACCTTTTACTCCAATAACTTGTACGTTCTATACTAAGTAATTGCCGTAGCTCCTGCAATGGTAAAGAAGGCACTGTTTTTTAATTAAAAAGTCTAAAGACAAATAAAACATATAGATGTGGAATGAGGGTCACCAGGAATGGGACGATACACCAGAGAGTCTCTCATTTCTCCATTGTGGTCGGCCCGCTAAAGTATTGTTTTCTTACCCTTTCAGACGTGATGTTGGGGTCACAATTTCTAGGTTTATGCTGAATAAAATATTTTGCTCTCACACCTCGAGTGTTTGCGAACAAATATTATTTCTGGCTTATTTAGTACGAATAAAAAATGTACAATTTTATCGTAGTTACTTTAATTACTGAGTTAACCCTTTCTTTACCGAACCTACCTTGTATGATCCCAATAATGTATATGGTATATCTCAAAAAAATAATATAATTATCGAAGCATATTTTTTTAACAGTAACAAGGAATAAGCAGGTATTTTTTTACATGAATTGTTTAAGGAAGTCATTAAAAACCCAAAAAAATTATTTCAAAAAAATGGCTAGGATTTTTTTTCTTCTCGGTATAATTTATTACAATTTAAAAAGCAGCCATTTGCCGTCAGTGAAAAGTGACGTCAGGAAGTTAATATTGACGTCAGGAGATTAGCAAAAATAACGTAAAGCTTAACTCAAAGTCGAGCAGGTTTGTTTTTCTCGGAAACAGTCAGAGGGGGACTAATCGAATTGTCTGGGTTAATAGAGGAATAATGCAACTAGCTCCGGTAAAAAATTCAGTTATACAGGATGGATCATTTCGGAGTTATTTAACGTCAAAGTCGGAATTTCCGCAGGGTCGCAAAAGAAACCCTATTAAAACTGGCGAACACCGGAATATGGCAAGTAATTTTTTGAATTTTTTTAGGTCGAAAAATGCCATTTGCAGACCCCTCTTTGGCACCTAATAACTCGAAAACAAAAAACGGATTGATAAGTAAAACTTTAAAATCTCAAATCCTTTTTTTTTACAATACTTTATTTAAGCTAAAAACCACTGGAAAATGGATATATTTGAGAGAACTAGAAATTTCGATTTTTAATCCATAATCTTCACGGTTTTTATTTTTATTTTGGTCAAAATGGATCCAAATTAAAATCTAATATACGTTATTAAAAAAGCTCGTCGAAATACATGATATTCATTTTTTAGTTATTTCATTCTTATAGGAAGGAAGCAATCGCCGAATAAATTCCTATCTTTTGACTTTTTTTGCGCTCGACATCGGTACATTTAACTCAATCCGCATTTTTCCCATCCAATTTTTTTACAATTTCCTCCTCTTGTAGAAGGACAGTCAGACTTTAAAATGAATATAGAATGAATCATCGAGAAGCTTATTAAAGGGGTAAAAACTGAATTCCCTGGAGTTTTTCCAACAAGTCCTATTTTTAAACGACATAATTCAGCACTATTTTTCCTATTTAGTGATTCTTTTTGGGTTTATTTTATCCGCTAATTATCTAAGAATACCTCCCTCTAATTTAAATCGCTTATTTTGTCGGGGACAGCAAAATTTGAACCTTTAAATTTTCTAATTTTCAACCATTGCAATGGTTGAAAATGCATTGCCATGAAAACAAAGAATTGCAGTTCATTTTCGTCGAAATTATGAGAATATATGTCAAAATTTCTCAAACATGCTCGTTTTTGTAGCAAGATTGAAACGTTCCTGGATCAATTTCGGCTTGAAATATACATGAATCGGACTTTAGAAACCTTCTACTTAAAGTGAAGGCATATTTCATTGGATAAGTTCATTCATTGGATAATTCTTGGATAATTCTACTTAAAGTGAAGGCATATTTCATTCTACTAATTTCTTTCTACTTAATTTCTTTTACTTAATTTCTTTACTTTTACTTAATTTCTTTCTACTTAAAGTGAAGGCATACTACTTAATTTCTTTCTACTTAAAGTGAAGGCATATTTCATTCTACTAATTCTGCTTAAAGTGAAGGCATATTTCATTGGATAAGTTCATTCATTGGATAAGTTACGCCATTTTTATTGATTTTTCGATGACCCTGCAGTGCTTACATTCGCCATGTACTTATTATAACACTTTTTACGTCACAGCCAGTGAGATCACGTTTTACAAGTATTGAAATTCGCGCGATAATGTGCAGCAAAAATCCTTTTTTGTTAATAAAGACCAAAATAAATTGATAAAAACAATCACCTCAAATATTTAATTGATATATGGAATATAAAAAAATATATTTGAGAATTATTTGGGTTATATGCATATTCCCTATTATATATAGGCATTCATTACGTCAAAAAAAATACTGTCATGAAGACAGATATGACAATATTACCATTTAGTTGTTTAGTAGTTGTAAACCTTTAAGCGAGTAAGAAGTGAAAACAATTCTGTGCGATTTTCGGTTTATTTAAATAAGCCGAAACGTCACACAGAATAGTTTTTTAATTCTAAAGCAATAGATCGATAAACCCAGAAAAACCCAAAAATATTTGCCAAACACGGTAAGGAAAAAATAAGTAAATTTAAGCAAAATATTTTAAGTCATTTAAGAAGTAATAAGCTTTTGGCAAAGAAATATATACATACCAAACTGAACCAAGAATTCTACTTTAAAAGGTTAGTGGCCAGTTGTATGAATATTTGGTAGGGTTAGTGGGATCAGGCCAGTTATTTAAAGAAAACCCTTTTGTTTTCAATGCCGACGTTTCGGTTTATTTAAAATCGTCCTCAGGGCTCTACGGAAAAAGGAACAATAAGTACCAATTAGGCCCTTTTTATATAAAGGAGAGTTATGAATTATACATTTCTTTCTAATATGTACAATATTTGTATGTATAAGAAAATATTTTTTATTTTTTTTTGTTTATACGCTTTGCCATAATACCTTAATAATCATTATTAAAAGGTTTACACCAAGTAAAAAAACAAAAGAAGGGAAACAATAGTAAACAAGGAAGCAGAATAAATAAGACACCAAAAAAAAACGTGTTTTCCGTGTTAAAAGCAACATGAAATTTAAAAAGGGACACATTAGATACATCTAACAGAATAACGTACAAAATAGACGTAAGACAATTAAAACATATAAAACCACACTGCTTATGTATTAAGATCGACTAAGGGGTGTCTATTTGCTTTTTAGATTCTATAAATTAACAATAATAAAAAAAAAATCAGCAGTCCCTTGCAGTAACTGTCAGAAATTTTATGTATGACAGACAGGACGCTACCTAAAACAGAGAATTTCTGAACATCAACGAGATTCTCGAAAATTAAACACAGTGAACCCTACAGCCTTAGTCGAGCATGCAAGGGAACAAGGCCATCAATTTAATTTTGATGAAGTTAAAATTATATCCAAACAAAAAAATCTTTCAAAGCGTCTGTTGGACGAAATGATTTGCATAAAGAGACTTGATAGTGTTAACACTAGAAAGGACATTGAAGGCTTAAGTTCATCCTATTTTAATTTGATTGGTAAAATCCCAAAAGAACGAATCAGGAAAGGGGACTGATGATCTGATTTTTTGGGTTGTGGTATTTTGGTATTTTAACTTTTATTCTTGAATTAGCTCTTTTGTGTTTCCTTAATTTTCATCATATTATTTTAATATCAAATGCTAACTCTATATGTATAAACACACAGCCAATAAATTTGGAATGTTGGTTTTTTATTATTGTTAATTTATAGAATCTAAAAAGCAAATAGATCCCTTAGCCGACCTTAATACATAAGCAGTGTGGTTCTATATGTTTTAATTGTCTTACGTCTATTTTGTACGTCATTCTGTTAGATATATCTAATGTGTCCCTTTTTAAATTTCATGTTGCTTTTAACACGGAAAACCCGTTTTTTTTTGGTAAGTGTCTTATTTATTCTGCTTCCTTGTTTACTATTGTTTCCCTTTTGTTTTTGTTATTTTACTTGGTGTAAACCGTTTAATAATGATTATTAAAGTATTATGGCAAAGCGTATAAACAAAAAAAAATAAAAAATATTTTCTTATACATACAAATATTGTACATATTAGAAATAAATGTATAATTCATAACTCTCCTTTTATATAAAAAGGGCCTAATTGGTACTTATTGTTCCTTTTTCCGTAGAGCCCTGAGGACGATTTTAAATAAATCGAAACGTCGGCATTGAAAACAAAAGGGTTTTCTTTAAATAACTGGCCTGATCGCACTAACCCTACCAAATGAACCAAGAATGTCTAAATAAAAAAATACAAATTTTAAACAACAAATAGGAATACAAATTAAAATAAAAGGTAAGTAAACAAATTGGAAGCATGTAAGATTGGCTATTTTATGTTAGTTGGACAAGGGGAAAGTCTGAAACTTTAGCGAAGGTAGTTACATGCTTAGACCAAACTTCTGCGATTTTCATTTACACTTAGAGATCCAGATTGCCATGAAACCGCATATAAAAATCGGCTATTTGTTAAATGCTGATGTTAACTTTGGTTTTCAATCGAACAAGCGAAAACTTTAATTGATTTTTGTATACCAACAAACTTTTAAAATTTTGATTAATTTGTTTAAAAAATTATAGTAACAAATTTTGCATAGGAAAATAACAAACCTTTCAGATTTGTTAAGGATACCAGTTACAAACAAAGTAAAATATCAAAATAGTCTATATTTTCATACAGAACGAGAAGGACTATTTTTATTCTGGTAAGTAGTACCCAGGGCGCCTCACAAAGATATAATATGTATTTATTGCTTTAAAGCGTAAACGACACTACATAGAACTATTTAGCATTTTCACTGGCAAAAAGGTTAAATAGTATCTATTATTAATAAAAATAAAAACCTCTTATGAACTGTCAAAATATTTGCTCTTTTTTCGGGAAGAATAGAGTTTCAATAATTACCTTTCTTGAAAATCTTTTATTGTATTTATCTGTGAATAAATGAAAATTATTTAATAATATACAGGGTCAGATTTTTAAGTGCTACAAGACTATATCTCAAAATAATTTCATGAAATTTTATTAGGGATATAGGGGACGTATTTTTGACATTTACCACCTCTTTCTATTTTGAGGAGTGGAAAGCTACTTTAGAGTTTTAAATATGATGATATACTTTTGTTTATAAAATTCGAATCTACGTAAAAAGCTACTTATGTGCGCATTTTTTTTTATTTGCTCTTTCGGTTACAGAATTAACTAAATTTTGATTGAGAGAAAATTAATAAATTTTACCAATAAACCAAGATCACCTGTTTCAGAATTTATTATTCGTTTCCATGGAAATGCGTTATTTTAACATTTTAACGATTATTTCTGTTTATTGCTAGGTCCCCGGACTTGACCCCCCTTGATTTTTTCTTGCGGGGTTTTATAGAGGATTAGCTTGCGCCCGAGACTTAGTCCGCAATATAACAATTTTACTCCATTACAAACTTTCAACCCCCATTTCACCCCCTTAAGGATTGATTTATTAAAAACTGCAAAAGACGTGTTTAAACATTTATTTTTTTAGAGTACTTTTATGAGGTTTCGAGTTAATAGGACCATCTAATGTTTATTATCCACACAAAGTTTGAACCCCTGTTTTACCCCCCTAGTGGTTGAATTTTGAAAAACCCGTCCTTAGTGCATGCCTGCGTTATAACTTGTCCCAACATTAACACACCAAAATTTCATAAAAATATTTCAAGTCTTTTCCGAGAGCCTTGTAACACTTTAAAAACTCTCCCTGTATAATAATTTGAGTTTTATAATGCTGGAAACTTTTTTCAATAAATAGTGTATGTTTTTTTAGAACTGCTGGAGTTTCTAGCTCACATTTAATTTGAAACGGTTTTTTAACAGTAAAAAGAGGAAAAAAAAGTTTTTGAGATGAGCGCTAACAAAAGTAAGACGATGACACACCAGAGGGTCATTCAGCTGTCTATTGTGGCCAGAACTCGTTATTGTATTGTCCCTCGCCCGGACGTATTTCTAGTTTTGGATCGACATTTTCTTTCTCCTTTCTATAGATTTTGCCTAATTTCAGTATATTAGTATTATTTCTTTGACAGAGATAACTACAACGCTTTTTATTCCCTATCGAAGGGCCTAGTCAATGCTATACTGGGTAGTGCATCCCCAGGCCGAATACAAACAATCCAATGCAAATTATTAAAGTGGCCAAATATTGACTTCCTTCGCATTTTTAGACCAAAAATTGCATTATAACTTACATAGCATTTTAAAGTTAACTCTACCACGGTAATTTTTACCTTTTTAATTATTTTAACACAATTTTTACCTCTTTAATTATTGTAACACTGCATGCTGCTGCATGCTTGTAAAAATTAGACTTAATATACCTATTTTTATCTGCAGGATCATTATTGTTTGAAATTTGATATTATTTTTTATTATTTATTTTTCTTCAAATCAAATTTTTTATGCCAAGTGCGTCCCTGTTGTATTATATTGAATTACCGCACGTACCTAAAGAAACTCTAGAAGCTAAAAATCAAGAGGTACTAAAAACATGAGAAAACTGATTTAATTGCCATAGTGGTAAGTGTAAAAACCACTTACAGAAGAAATATGAATTGTTAACGCAATAAAATATTATAATTAACAACAACAATTAAATATTAATTGTTAACGCAAATTTTAAAATCTTATGCTTATTTAGAGCATAAGAAAAGGGGGCCCTTTCAGCATTGCGATCACCTACAAGACAAAACCAAGGTGAGTAGAGAGTTCGATTTTGTCTAAGTCACCAACAGCAATGTTGCTTTATTTCTCTATTTTATTGAAACATAACGGTTACTTTTAAGAAATCAGCAAAATAGTCCCAATTCTAGAGAAAATGAAGAAAGATTATAAGAAGAAACATTCACAAATGAAATCACTGAAACAAATCGTATAAGTCATTACTGTACCGATAATTCCATTATGTAACAATAAAATCTATCCACTCTCGGTGGCCTATTTTTAATATCATCCGATGTTCGGTATTTAATCTTCCAAACTAATACCATAAAACGTTTAGCCTGCGGCTGGGCTTTTATCCTAAATGTTTCGTTTTATCAGTTTTCCGTCGCCCTAAAATTGATTCGTGTCCATACATCCTTTGTTTCTGGTTTTTCAATTATCAGATAGTGGCTTTGAGTACGTTTAACATAAAAGGGATGTGATCAGATGTATTAGAACTCTTTTTAGTTTATTATGTGTTCAGCATCTTTATGAGATATGCTTGATTAAATACGACCCTCAAAAACTTTTTAATCACTATATATTATTAAGCTGCTCGTCAAAATGATCAACAAGGGTTTTTTGCATCAATTTTAAATATATGTAATTTGGAAACTGTTCAACTGAATATGTTTTTCGGTTTCTACAAACGTGTGTCGTGTAGATTTATTGGAAAGAAATTCCTTTTACCCTTTTTTGTTACTCAGTGGACAAAAGGTAACGACCTGAATATCACCAGTCAATCTACTTTTATGTGACAAATATGTTTTTTAATCATAACGGTGTTGTGGATCGTGACTCATGAGTCCATTTTTCGAAATGATTTTTTAGTGTGCTGCTAAAAATGATAATAACTTTTAAGAAAATGCCAAAAAACTTGCATACATTCGATACGTATAGTTTATTTTAATAAAATAATACTCTGTGCTCTAAATTTATACCGAGTATCCCCGATTAAAATTAAATTAAGTCCATAATTAAAAACTGCAGTAGTTGATCGAAAGGACGCCACACACGTTGCGGTAGATCGGACAAGATTACCTGCACATGCTGGCCTGCGCAGGTTTACCCGAACTTTTTATAATCCATACACACTCCGGTAACACTGGCACGTCAGGTTTTTGTCACTTCAAGGCACTGATGGACGATGCGGTGGCATTGCTAGGATTCGTATTTCGTATAAATCCTAAGCAAATCTAAGCGGTTATGTAGATTTCTTAGAATATACATATATTGGAAACATAGGAGTGACACCAACAATATCCAAGTGACTAAAGCTAAAGGGTTTTCTATTAGGAGGTGTCATTTTAATGTAACGCAAAAACATGTTTTTTTAAAGTGCAAATATTTATATTTTAACTTTGAGTACAAAACTTCCTATTATGTGTGGAACATATCTGGTAAATGGCCGCCTCGACTTCTGTGAGAAATGTCCATCCTTTTGAGGAGGTTTTACGTCACATTTACGGATATTTACGTCTCTATTTCCCGAATACCAACTCGAATATTGTCTGTGGAATTGTTTGTGGACTAGTGACATAGACTTTATCTTTGACGTAGCCCCAAAGGAAAAAGTCCAGAGGGCTAGTTGCTACAGGAACTGTATGCGAAAATCGTTCTTTGAAATTCCCACCTTCTAGTTCTTTTAAAGGAGAAATCGAAAAAAGGACTGTTTGAGTATCGACTGGACAAAAATACTGGTATATCGTTATATGCCGATGAAACGATAATTGCGTCGTCACTATTGAATCTAATTTCATGCCAGTTTTTCCTCTGGTTATGTCAAGCGCTATTCTCAATAGGAGACAAAATATATAAATAATGAAAATCCTCATATCATAAAATCCTACAATACCTTCATGGTCGGTGTAGACAGGGGAGACTAGAATATTCGTCTATAAACTGTCTCCAGGGAAGCAGTGGCATATTCCCCTGTTTGCACAATGCTCGGATATGGCCATTTATAAGGCGTAGCAATTGCGTCGGACTCAGGGGGTCAAATTGGACCCGTTGGAGTTTAGAAGAGCGGTTGCTGGAAATATCTTGGAATCAAATCACAAAGAATAAAAAGAGGCCCCTCAAGAAGAAATTCACATGAAACTGCTTACTCGAGGTTCAATAATATAATAAACCATTTGATAATGAATATTAACTCAGATGTGGAGAATATCACAAGAAAGTGCAATTTCGCTATGAGAAATGTAATGTGCCACTCCATTCAAAGTTTTGTTTTAAAAAATATAACACCCTCTAGTTATAGTCTATTTGTTTAATTTTTATAACTGTATTTTTAATATAGGTTATTCTGTAAAATAACAAAAAAATAGTTCAGTAACAGTAGTTCATGTTACTATCGTCCTTTTAAAAGAACACCTCATATTTCTGACTGAGCCATACCAAATCTAATAGATTATCGTTTTTGTTCATTTATAAAGGAAACCACGTAATGTTTGTGAAAAAATGCTAAAAGTAAGTTTCAGTAACATCTGGGTTAAACATTAATTTTGCCTATCTGTCGAGGATCAGTTTGTGTCTGTCTAGATATTGTAGAATTTGCAATTTGATGACTTTATCCATAACTGTGTGCACAACGATAAGAAGAGAGATAGTAAGTATATTATGTCGAACTTCAGATCACTAAGCAAGTAAGTACCGGAACCGCATCAAAATTCGTCACAAGCTGTAAAATTCTGTCGATTCTAACAAAACCTGAACGAACTAAAACAGCAAAGCAGTATAGCAATTAATAACACACATTTTCAATAAATTCAGAATACAGATTTACCAATAAAAACTGACTATTTATAGCTTATAAGTTTTAACTTTAGTTTTTCATTTAAAATTGAATTTTTACGGCGAACGTGGGCAATTTTTTTATTTCTGTTTTTGGCAAAGGTCCATTTAATAAAGCCAAATGCCAATAAAACTTTTTTCGAGTTCATATACCCTTATAATTAAATATGCCGTAAAACCCTTTTTCAAGCCAAGAGCATTATTATGTGAAAACTTCATGAAAGGGAGGTCAAGTGTATAATGTAGCTTATTATTTTTGCATTGGGGTTAAACAATTAATTTATAATTTAAACTCCCGTTTAGAATATAAATGGACGTTGTTATGAGATGGCACTTGTGTGGTCATAACACTAACCAAGAAACTTTTATATATTAGGTTAATGAATACATTCTATTTACCTCAGTTATGTAGTAATCATACTTACCCAAAAGAACAAGAACAAATTGCACTGGCTTGCTGCAATTCACATGATTCGTAAATTCGTATTCTGTTATTGAGTTCTAAATTATAGGCGAACAATTGTTTTTTATACTATACAGTGTGGTTTATGAAGTTTGCAAGAAAGAGAAAAAATTGTTTTCCATAATTTTATCAAAATGCATATAAGTATAACGAAAAGTTAGTGCAGACATAAAACCAAAATTAACCATTATCAGAATCATGAAAGGCCAAATAGCATACCTTCATGGGAGAAACCCAAATTTAAAAATCGCTCAAAAGTATCATTATTGTTAAAAATAGCCCAAAATGTTAAAACGAAAATTTGTCTAGATTTAAGTGTTATACTCAAATATGAAATCATGACCTCCTGTCTCAATTTTGTTCTCATATGTTTTTATTATACCTGTATTATTGACTTTTTTGAAACCTATTTACAAGTTTTTTAAATTGCATCGAAATTGAATAGAAAAATGTACTCTTAATAACCAAATGTAAATCCGTATAGGTACATTGTTTTGTTAATTTTTTTTTTCTAATCTCAAATATGGGTTTTCTTTTTGCAAATGAATTTATCAAGATCCACGAAACACTAATATAATGTTCTTTTGATTAATCTAGGTATTAGAATTTTGATAAAAAACGATATTTCATCTTCTGCAGATTTTAATTAGAACAAGAAACACCATTTTTTAATAACAATAAATTAATACGCCTAAGAAAGTATACAATTTTATTGAAAGTACTAAAATGCTGCTGTTTCCAAACATCAGAAATCAAAGAGATTTTTTTAGACGAAATTTGACTTTAACATTACTGTAGACGATATTGAAATTTCAAAAACGGTGCTTAAGGAAAGATCTACAAAACAGTTTTTTCGTATTTTATGCCAGTGTACAATTTTTTTACCATTTCATATAGTGTTTTCTCTACCTCTCTATGTTACATTTATCATTGTGAATCCATAGCAACAATTGAAAATTTATACAAATGACAGTTTCAAAAACGCAACTCCATCAGAGCATTGCACCAGGGAGGAATGAAACCCATTGACATCTATCGTAGAATAAAGCTACAATATGGAAATTCATATTTGTCACTCCAATAAGTGTTTGAATGAAGTAGCGAGTTCAAAAACGAAGTGATTTCCATATCTGATGTTTTTCTAGCAAACCAAGCGGACCGCATTATGACGCCTGAACCGATTGGGGCAGTGGAAGCCATGGTGAAAGAAAATTGCTTGGATATCCTTAATGAAATGGTTGAGTTTTTGATGGGAGCCATGTTTCTTTACGTTATGCATACCTTCTGTTCGTGAAGACGTTTTGCAATGATAATAAGTAGCAGGAAATGCTTTTCTGGCCAGAATTATGACTGGGGATAAGTCCTGGGTGCACTATTATCAACACAAAACCAAAAGAGCAAGCAAAGAATTCCGGCAATATACTGCAAGTTCACCGGTGGCAACCATCCAAGTTTTAAAGTTTGAGTGTCTACCACATTCTCCTTATTTAGCTGACCTCTCTCTAAGCTTTATTTATTCTTGTGACCATGTCTTTGGTGCACTTAAAGATGCATTAGGTGGAAAAAGCTTTCAGAGCAGTGATGAAGTTGTTCAGGAGGTGCACGCGACCAAAAGATTTTTTCCTTTAGGTATTCGAGCACTTCCGAAACGGTAGAGGACGCGCATCAAACGTAATGGGAATTATGTCGAAAAATGACATAGGTACTTATTTATTTTTGACATTGCCTTAATACATTTTCATTTTTAAGGTTTTCATTTGACTTAGCCTCGTACAGAAATCTATCTCATTTTCAAAGGTCCGTAAGAAATCACTTTCACTTTTACAGTTTAGATATATACTTAGATTAGATAGACGGAAGCCTTGGTATAATCAATAATCCTCTTCCTCGTATGTACTTAAATCGCGCTGTGGCCTAAAAGTACGAAATAAAAAAAATCAGATGCTGCACAATACAAGCTATTTGTAGCACCATAAAATTTAAAAAATATTCCAAGTTAAATAACCCCTTTTAGTTTACCAGCAAGAGCTCGTATTTCCGTTCGAATTTCGCGGTAATTCAGTATATATAATGTGCATGTCCCAACGATTTTCATTTTAATGAAGTCATTTCTCTTTAAATTGCTTATTTAGCATTATCTTTCCCTGCAGATAATGGGACAGTCTTCTTTTTTCGTTTCGTCGACTTTTTAATAAATTACGACCCCGCCGCGATTTTAGAGGCTGCTTTAGCTATTTATTATCTCGTGTGTTTTAGGTGCAATAATTTAATGAGAAAAGGCGAGGCTTTGTTTTTTGTACAACGTAATAGTGCTGCAGTCTTTCTCCTGCCAAGATAAGCTTTAGCGAAAGATGCAGTACAAGTACACATAAAGTAAAAAAATAATAAAAAGGGTCCTAAATCCCTAAGTCTACAACAAAATCAATACAATTTCTTGTAAAAATTATTCCATTTTTAGTTGTTTAGCTCGAAGAAAGTAATCGTGGAAAAAATTACTTTTTAGGAACACATTGAGACACATTGTAATCGGTCCGTTGGTTTGTCAGTATGTTTAACACAAAAAGCATAATTTCTTATAGATTAAATTTTAGCTTAATTTCAAACAGAATAACGAATATGTACAGGATGGGCACATTTAAATAAATTTGATATATATTGTTTTCCTTACATATTGTGTTTACAATACAATCTTAATTTGCCTAAGTATCATTTTAAATGATTTAGCATCGCCAAAGTTTACAAAATAAATTGACTCATCAGTCTAGTAGCAATTTAATAAAGCAATAAAACCTAAATAAGATAAACATTTATAAAAATCCAGTACAACCAATATGTTCACTTAAAATAGTTAAAAATTACATTAACAACAAAATGTCACTTACAAAAATACACAGAAACTACATTCGAGAGTCCAAAAACTAATCAATATTGTAAGAAGACAGGTCCAGGAACAGTGCCCTCATCCAAACTTGAAACCTGTTCACTGGTAAATTTCTTATACATGGTAACAGATGGTTAAAGAGCCTCAAAGATATAACAATGTAGCTTTTATGCGTAAGGGCTAAGCGATGCTGAGGGATAAGGAGGTCATTCCCATTTCTCGTAGGATATTTAGGAATTTACAGTATACAGGGTAGCTTGTTGCGATTTGACGTATACCAGACGCAGACACTGATACACCTAGAGTGCAGCAAGAGGTAAAATGGTAAATTTCTTAAATAAAGGTCTACAACAATCTGTTTTATTTTACCCAAGATACTATTTTCTATTTGGATTGTCTTGACAATGTCCAGAAGGTGCTGTTGGTCTTTACTGAGATCAGTTCTTGTGGACGAAATGTATGTACGCTGTCGTCCCCTCCAATGATGGAGAGCTTGACAACAGAAAATATTTCATCATTTCTGCAAAATAAAACTCTGCTTGAGTTTAAAACTTTTAACTTTCCCTACCACACCCAAGCAGTTGAAAGATGCGTAAAACTTGTGACAGAGTGCGCTGAAAAGTGTGCGGACAAGATAATTGAGATGGCTATATTAGAACAACTCTAGATCTTCGATGCTAAAATTCGACCAAAAATCCAGTTTCAAGATAACGCCCTTGACTGATACAAGTTTAATTGAACAATTTGTATATTTTAATTTTTCCATAAAATGCTACGAAACCGGTTGAAAATGCACGTAAAGATGCGTGAAAATGGCCGAGCGCGCGAATATTGGCTCCCCTTCGCTCCGGTGCTGCTCTCCTGCTTCGCGACATCTTTCGCGCGCTCGGCCATTTTCACGCATCTTTACGTGCATTTTCAAGCGGTTTCGTAGCATTTTATGGAAAAATTAAAATACATATATTGTTCAATTGAACTTGTACTTTTCAAATGCGTTTCAATAATTAAAATCCGACGATCCATAGAGCATCCAGACCTGTTGCAAAATAGTGTGTTGAAAAATTCAAATGACGATTGTGGCAAAACTAATAGTCGGACAGCGTCGGGGGTTTGCACACCTAAAGTAGCTATAAATTACTACTTTTTTCCAAAGTTTGAGCCCTCTAGGTTTAAAAATGGCCGATTAATGAATTTAAAAAAAACTTCATTTTCCGGTTTTTCCGGATTTTCTCCGTTGCTACTTATCCTATCGGGACGTTCGACCTCTCATTTTGTTCGTATTTTTATTCTCTACAAATCGTCCATTTACATCATTAAGATTGCTTCATAACTTTCCATTTTATAAGCAAAAAACTAAAAATATCGCCTTTTTTTGCTTAAAAATGTTTATAACAAATTAAAGGAAAAAATGTCAGAGTTGGAAATATAACAAGAATCATCTACGGATCGTCTTTCAGATGATGGCATAGGCGGTTTTCTAATAAGATTAATGTCAAAAAATCGCTAATATTTTGCTCTGTTGCTTGGCCTACATGTAAATTAAAAGAGTTGACTCCCTGCTGCGGTCGCATAAAATACAGAAAATAGTAAATATGTAAGTACATACGAGTAGTTTGAAGTTTTGGTTATGTAAAATGGGAGCTGCATAGAGTAGTTCCGATCAGCGGCGTCGCATTGGACGACGTAAGCGAAGCTGCAAGTTAACTAGTTTGAGCTACTTAAGTTAGTCTTTTTCAAGCTAAATATTTATTGCCAAGTTTATTAAATTTAGTGTCCTACGCTTAAAAGAAAACAAACTGTTTTTCTTTCTTTTTTTGAAAAATACACTCGACAAAAGCTTATAAACGGCAAACGTGGAAATTTAATAAATGTTTTCGCACACACCACTCTGACAGCACGTTACACACCAAAATAGGATTTCTCTCTAAGGACAAAACGAATGCCTTGTTATTTTAGTTCTTATAGCTTTTAACTGTTATTGCTTTCTAGAGAGAATTTAGCTCAGAGAATTTTATGATTGTTCTTAAAGTGGACTCGCCCACGAGCAATTACCTGCAAATATTTATTTTTACTTTTCATCCACTAAGCTTAAGACTATAAAGTATTTTTAAAGACATTTTATTAATTGTCGTTTTTTATAGAGTAACTATTTATATAGAATTCGCCCTTTAGCCTAATGAAGAACCATATCTTACTGATTAGTTGTTATAAAATTAGTAAAAATTAAGTTATACAGGGTGAGTTGTTAAAGTGTTATAAGGCGACATCTCGAAAATGGTTTAAAATATTTTCATCAAATTTTGATGAGGTAACAGGGAGATCGGGGATCATATTTAAACATATTTTTGATATTTACCCCCTTTATCTATTTGAAGGGCTGTGGGGGTAACTTTGAAATTTTAAATGGAATGATGTACTTTTGTTTATAAAAAACAAATCTACGTAAAAAGTTACGTAACTGTACAATTTCTTTGATTTGCTTTTTCGGTTACGGAATAGTTAAATACATTTTGATTGAATTTAAAAAATAAATACATTTTATCAATAAATCATGTTTACTTATTTTTGGAGCGGTAGCTAGCAAGGGCGTAGCCAAGGGAGGGCAGGGGGGCACGTGCCCCCCCCTGGCACGAGCAAAAAGCCAAGATTTACCAATGTGCCATTCAAATTTCCCGTGCTGTCGCAGCTGATTTTCAAAGCGTACTGAATGTAGGGCAGAAGATTCAAAAATCGAAACGTTTAAGAATTTAAAACATTTAAAATAGCTTTCTCTGCAGTTTAAAATCATTGAGGGTGGTTAAATAAAACACTGTTTTTTTTTCAAAAATAAAAAATAGTATTAAATTATTAACATTATATAAAAAGTTTTAATTTATACCAATAGACAGGTACAATCGGTACTTGTATACTACTTAATTACAAATTTTAAAAAATCAGTAGTTTTATGTATTACCATCAGTTTATTTCCTCAGATTTTTTTTTCAATCGATCAATTCATCGGCAGCCTCCAATGAAAAACAAGTATTGTTTTTTAATATTTGTTTACAGTACTCCATCGTAGTTATATTCAGGCAATTTATACTTTCTTTAACGATACAAAGTACAAGAAAGAGTAGTACTCGTATCACACTAATTTCATCAATCGAAAAGCCACTAAACTTAATTCATAATATATTTTCAGTCACGATAATTTTTCAAAATTTTTTGTGCTTATTTGGTTTTAGTTTCGTTTTGAAAGTTCGTACTAAAATTAGTGTTTTTTCCAAGATCAGTACTGACGTACTGAATTTGGCCACTTTGTACTGAATTCAGTACAATTGTACCGAAATGGCAGCACTGCTGCATGTGGCGCAAATGTGTGAAGTGGTAAGAAAGCTTTTGCTGTTAATTAATAATAATAATAATAATAATAAATACATTTATTTGTGCCAAAGAAAAATAAAAGTACAATAATAAAGAATTGTAATAACAAGTACAATAGCAATAACTGTAATAGCCAAAGGAATTAAAAATTACGGGAACATACTAGTTGGCACAAATGGGTAGAAATTTTGATTAAAATTAATCATTCTTCCAATCCTACCCCACGCAAATATTTTTTAAGTTTACATTTAAAATTTATATAACTTAATTAAAGGTGGCTGCCGTGCGCTGTTCCTGTTCACTCTGTTTGTGTTCACGAAGATCTCAGATATAAAATAATTATCAAATTGTAATATAATTTTTCTTACAAAATTGGCCTAACAATATCCTATACTATACCTGCACCATAATCGACAATTTTAGCATGATTTCAAATTTTCTAAATTTATTTCAATTTATTTTAAATAAAACCGCAAACTTTTACCGGCTTATTATGAAAACAATTTATTGTTTTTTTTTTGCAAAATAATTTGTTTTCATAAAATGTTTCGCAAAAATAAAATGTAGATAAATTTTATACATTCTTTTTGTTAAACGATGTTCTGTTTTAGCAGGTATTCATTATTTTCTTTTTTAACTGATTCGAGTTTCTAATTTGCAATAATAATACGTATGTACTATATACTATAGATTATCTATGAATATATTTTTTTTTAAATAATGTTTTTTTTTATATTTCTTTACAAAAAAACTAAAAAAACTAGACTACGTACTACTACGTTGCGTCCTTGGGGTCCAGAAAATCTGCCCTCCCGGTCACCTAATTCTGCCCCCCCCTGCTCAAAATCCTGGCTACGCCCTTGGTAGCTAGGTACCAGACTGCTTGCTAGAGATGCTGGAATGAGTCAAGAATCAGTTATGATCATATTGCATTTGTACAATTTTCATGAATAATTACACTCCACCAAAAGCTATATGGGCAAGACTTTGAAAATCGCGTTGCATTTTGCAACTGAGTCAAAAGACAAATTCCAGGAAAGAAGAGGTTCCTAATGAATGTTATTCTTTCCGACACTTACGATAATTTGTGGCCAAATACTTTTAAGCTAAGTCCCTTATCAGTAGATATTTAATTTCTTTTTTTTTTTGTTTGGATGTTTTTTTTAGGTAAACAGACACAATATATGCACTACTGGGCGTCAGAAAATCCCCACTGGATGATATCTCTGCCAAATCAATATACCTGGTGAATTAATGTCTGGCGTGGTATAATCGGGGATAGAGCTATTGGTCCGCGTTTCTTTGAAGAACATTTAAATGAAGAAATGTACACAGATTTTTTTAAGAAACCAATTACTCCAATTATTACACAGGTGGATTGGACTAGGTCGGCCGGTCAACTGGCCTGCTAGGCCCCCGGATTTGACCCCCCTTGACTTTTTGTTGTGGAGGTTTATAAACGACAAATGATGGCGAGTGCAATCCGCTTTGCCTGCTGATTAGTGATACCTGAAATATTACAGCGGCTGCGAAATTCATTTAGAAAAAGAGTTAGAAAGTGTTTGGAAGTTAAAGGGGTATATTTCGAACAACTTCTCAAGCATGACAGACGATAAATAAGTTGAAATTAAATAGTAAATATTTTATTTTATAACATAATATATGCTTACGTAATTTTTTACCTAGATTCGAATTTTATAAACAAAAGTACATCATCCAATTTAAAATTCCAAAGTTACTCCCCACCCCTTAAAACAGAGAGGGGGTAAATGTCAAAAATATGTTTAAATATATCCCCCATCTCCCTATTAACTCACCGAAATTCCATGCAAAAAGTTTAAACCGTTTTCGAGATTACGCCTTGTAACACCTTTAAAAACTCCCCCTGTAAGCTAAAACCGCCATCACGTCTTGTTCTTACATTGAAGTGTAGAAAGGCCAAGCATCATGAAACTCCTGAGATAGGGCTACATTTTTTCTTTTCTAACCCGTACTGTCTGCGGTTCTTCAATAAGACCTAACCTAAAATTGTTGTTATCACATCGAGGGAGTGTGACACCACCTGCGACACTTCCATCCTTTGATTCCATGAAAAAGAGATTCCTCCAACTTATCAATGATCCAGTTCTTACTAGATACCTTTCTTTTCCAGGTCGTTGCGCTTTGGGTGTTTTGTCTCACTTCTACAGATAATGTTACGAATTCTACTCTGTCATTTTTCTCTTGACTAGTCCCAACGGAACAACAAGAAGCGCGTCGCATTTATTACGTAGCTACAGAAACACAGACCATCTCATTTCTCCCATTTTTTTGTTCAGAAATTTCCTTTGCCCGTCTGAACTTCAAACTTTAAGTATTGTTTTAATTAATTGTATTTCCCTTTCCTCTAGATATCCATAGTACAACATTAGAACAATCCTACATGGTCTGTCCGAGGTTAAAAAGAGAATACATATCTGTGTAGCATTCCAGATCAAATAATAATAATTTTTATATATGCTGTATATAAAGAAACAAAAACTTAATTTATATTTAACCAAACCAGGGACCGTCTAGTAAAAATATTTTACTGAAACAGCTAATTATAAAAAACATCCGAAGTGAAAACGATTTGCTTCAGCAAACTTTAATGAATGCCATGAATATTTAAAAATAACTTTAAAAGCACTCGAACTTCTGAAAGCTGAAATAATTCTAGTAGTGTACTAAAACGGAACTTGTTATAATATTATTTTGCTAGTTACTTGTCAAGTGGCAACTTAATTATTCATAAAAACATTAGTCTCTATCCACAATCGTTTTAAATCGATTTGTTGCACTATTTTGGCACATCTTCTTTATGGTTACTAAATAAGACGTAAGTAAATATGTTGTATTCTTTTAATTATTGACAAACTAACATTTATTAAACGCCCGCAGATAACAAACTCAAACGGTTTGTTTGTCGTTTACTGCACACCTGTATTGGGTTCTTTGGATTTTCCTGTATCCAGCGTGTTATACTATAAGTGCAGAAAATTTACTAACTCGTGAACATGAAAACCATAATCATTCGGCCTTGAAAAGTGGAAAAATTGCAGTAGTGCTGTCAAGAGAAAAGCTGCAGACGGCTTGTGTGAAAAACCAACTAAATTAATACAAAAATAATTTGTAATTAGCGATTCAGTTTCCACCGAAAATCTGCACACATCGGCAATAATTTATGCAAGGAGAAGTATATATACCGCTCGAAGAAAAGTGTTATCGCCGCGCCGCACTGGGGCCGTAAAGATCAGATTAGCTCCAGCTTCACCCACAATCTTGTATAACCAAAATGCAATAATTTTATACAAAGTATTTTGTGAACCGTGTAACTTAACGCATACAAGAACAAATAAATTCCTACGTATGTACCTCAGTTTAGAAAATATACGGCTGCCAAGTTACACATTTCGTCCCTTGAAACACGAACTGACGTATCTGATATTTTTTACAAATTTGAGTTACGACAGCTAGGTATTTAAGATGTCCCCCTTTTATCTCACGAGGTGTCCTAGCTAATATTAACGTTTATTTAGAAACTCAAACCCTTAATGACAACATAACTGTCGAAACGTGTTTACAAGAAATCACGAACTGACGTATCTAAAATTCCCTGCAGATACGTCGGTTCGTTTTCATCAAAGCCTAGTCTCCTGTGACTTAATTCTGGCATATCTGCATATATTGTCATGTAAATAGTAACAGAACTTCAAACCGATTAATAAATTAATTGTTTCGACCTGTGGATACATCTTAAAAAATTATGTTTTTATTATTCTACTGTATTTTAATAAATAAAGGAAAAATATATTACCAATTTTAAACTTTCATTTTGAAGAATTTTATTTTGCCCAATTACAACATGTTTTCCGGTCCATCTCTGAAGCTCTCTATTTTAATTAATAACCCTTCAGTTAAATTAGGAAAGTTAATCTAATTTTAACGGTTTCGCAATTGGCGTATGGAACTACTGTCAACAACAAATTAATTTAGCAACAATGTGTTCAGTTTACATTTAATAATACTTTACGCAAACTCAAGTAAATTGTTATAGTTTTCTTGTATCCGTTTGTTATTATCACAAAATAAGTAATACTTTAATTACTTTATAAATTTTTAGAAACGTTTATTATTTACTAATGATTTTTAACTTTCAGGCAACTTTTATTTCCATCAATAAAAGGACATAATCGAACGTAAAGAGTTTAAAACTTATAATATCTCATCATGTATTTTGCTTATATTATTATTCGTCTACTAGAAGCTGCAGTCAATACAAATACAGTCAAAAAACTTAAAATACTATAATTGACAAACTAAATCAGTTAAGAATAAAGAATTTAGTTTTAGCTATGTTTGTATAAAGTTCGCACATATCTTTTTTCAATTTTCAGATAAAAATGCTGAAGTTTGCTTTTGTAAATGTACCAAAAACCTGGAAAATTCATTGGTGCGATGTCTATTTAAATGGAAGCTACAATATAAATAGAAACATCATCTAAGCAAACCCGTTTTTAGAAAATATACTTTATTTTTCTGGTTTATATAGAACAACATAAACAAAATTTGAAAACAACTTTTAAATTTAGAATATTTCCAACTTTTTGCCAATACTTAAACAAAAATCATTTACCCCGAACCGGTTTAATTTTTGTTAAAGTTTAATTAGAAAAGTCAAGTTTTATAAGGTCCGCATATAGTGGCTTGCCCACCACATACAAATCTAACAACAGTATGCTTCCATCTACAGTTATTAGTACTTAATGTAAACTATACAACCAAAGTTGGTTAAAATCTGTTTATGGCTAACAAGTTACTGAAAATAAATTCTAATTTATTCATTTAATAACACTTTGCGAGGACAAATTATGAATTAGCATAGCAAAATAATAATATGTCATATTACAAAATAAATCAGTGAGACGGAACGTATTTTTATGTTCGCCCACGCAAGTATTTCTTACATACACTTTTTTCTCTTTCTTCTTCTTATTTTTTTCTATAGCGTTACAGTCATATTAATCTTTGGCTTTCTATAATTTTACCTTCAAGCATGTAGGCGTATTTCTAACTTCAGATATCCAAAAGGATTTACCCTATGGATTTATTAAGAAAGGATTCGATGTCCGTATACTGTGAGAGTATCGAACGTGAATCCTTATATTTGTTGTTTGTTATGAAAACATCTTACCGTGAAGGTACAGTTTACGAACTTAAGGAAATACGTAATTGAATCAAGAATGGTAGTAGAAAGAGATAAAATAGCATTGAAGTGTTGGAGCTCAGAAGTGTTGGTCTCTGCTGGTTGCTTAGGAAAAACGTCTGTGGACACTCGGTTACACGTACGTCTTTGTCTAATGGATTAGAAAAGAAAAAGTGCGACTTATAGATTTATAAATGACTCGGAGCGACTTTAAATAAACCTTTAGAAATAACATAACCTACAAATAATACAACCTTTTTAACTTAAATTTGTTATTATTTAGCAGAAAATCAAAATATTTTAGGCCTTTTATTACTTTTAGTAAATCTTGTGATGCTTCTAACGTATTTTTTGTACTAAAATACGAGGTAAAATAAGATGTGGCCCATGTTTACAAATTGTGTTTACAGTGTCGCCTAGAATGATTTATTTTGGCTTCAAAGAATGTCAAATCATCCCGTATCCATTCTTAATAAATCCATGATTTACCCACAGTTAGCTGCAATGTCCCCCGATGTCTTTCGGTGTTTTCTAACAGGTCTTTTATCACGTAATGCATTTTTCTGTCCCATACCTTTTTTAGTAACCCTCTTCTGCTCATTTAGATAACATGCTCAGCTATTTAACCTTGTTTACTTTCATCCGCCCATGTCTTCATTTGTTTCGTATAATGTCAGTACATCGATGTTTTTTATTTGACTAAAATATCGTGGGTCATTTTTTTTGGGTTCCTTCTTTTGAGATTGGATTTGGAGCTAAATTGTTTGACTTTTCTGATGATATCTTCTGGATCTGCATTAATTTAACCAAAACATTTATTTTAATACGTCCCTGGATATATTTTAATTATTGTTCGAGTTTAATTACGGACGTTAAGCTGATTTCAACGGTTTTATAACTTCCGCATATGGTGGCTGTCAACAACACATGAATTCAGCAATAATGTGCTTCTGCCTACACTTAATAATACTTAATGCAAATTATACCACCTAAGGTAACACAGTTGCCCTATTTTCAAACAATATTATCATCTAATATTCAATAATGTTATGAGAACAATGTGTGCGTAATGGAGTTGCGGAATGTATAATTTTCGTTTATTATGACTTTGCTAATTATTTATGTAAATATTAATAAGGAGCCTGTTAGCTAATAATTAGTTGCTTTCAGTTCTTGGCACGAAACAGTTAAAAGTTAGCGATGATAATTTAGCACCTCCCATTTTGTGGTCTTAATTAAAATTCAGAGTTTAATTGACAAAGAAATTTTGATACCGATGGCCTAAATTATTTAATAATGCATGCATAATATTATGATGGATTATATTTTGACACCCATACTGCAAGCCTTATTGAAATATCTTTTATGATCTTACAGCTTTTATATAGCAATTGTAGGTTGTTATCCACAAAACTCCGGATGTGGTTAACGGAGGCTCTGGTACTGTCATTTTTTAATTGTTGTGGCTATGTATATGGTCCCTTTTTGGACCTGAAAAATATTAACGGGTCTCCAGCAGTTTCTGATTTGCTCAGGTACATATGTTTTGTTTCTACCACTTAAGTAATTTCAAGAAGAGCACACTGGTTTTACGCCCACACTAAGGTGCGACAAAAATTTAATAAAATCCCTATTTTGTGGGTTTATGACTAAAACAACTTTAGTCCAGTTTATAAAACATTTATTAATAGAAATAGTATGTAAAAAATGAGAATCAGTTCTCTAAACCACCTGAAGACGCCTTATACTATAAGGATTTGAACAAATAATGTTAAAACAGCTATTCTCCGGGCTATATGCCCCTCCGAGCGCTGGATAACATACCAAAATTTTCCGTATTTTGACTAACGCTGTTAGACAACAAAAGAAAACAAACAAACAACAAAGAAAAAGCTTCCTTCTTCTTGGTAGGTTCTTGCAGTCAAACCAAGTATTTTGTTGTCTATCAGGGTTAGTCAAAATACAGTAAATTTTGGTATGTAATCCAGCGCTCGGAGGACTTTTTTCCTATATTTTATATACTTAATATTTTGTTTATAATTTGAAGTTGAAAATATAAGCACTATTATTGTGCTGCATAACATCTGCACAAAAATTTCTCAACACAGCGACGCTGCTACGGTATGTTCCACCTCAGCAAATTTAAGTAATTTTAATCTCTACCTCTGTCAAATTTAAAAATGCAGAGGTATGTGTTTTGAACCGAGCACGGTTTACACAAGCACGCGAAAATTTCCAGGTAAGAGAAATTTAACCAGGGTCGTTCAGGGCTTACATACGGGCTTTTGACAACAAAGCGGAATATACAAAGAAAAGTTAAGATATCTTGAAATTTAATATAATTAAAAGTTTTTATTTATAATATAATGTTCATTTAGCATTAAAAGCGAAACAAAGAACTACATTTGTTAGTGATAAACTTTGCTGAAACAGTAATACGTGTGTTATAATATAGTATAGTGCGATCGTCGGCTTCGGCTTGTTTTAAAGCCACATGAGTACATGACTAACTGTAGTAAAGGTAACGGAGACCGTAATGTTAATTAATTTGATTAAATTATATAATTGATGTGGTAGTTCCATTTGAAATTTAAAATATCTCAGCAGTTGACGAAAAAATTTTAAGAAACTTTTGTCTGATAATTTTTTTACATGATAGAAAAAATCACTATTTCAGAAATTAAGATGCAACTTGACTATACTGCTCACTCTACTTTGTTTTAAACGTGTTACTTGATAGTTTTCAATATATTTTTGGAGGTTTTCGTAATATTAATAATCAGAATTATTTATTTGAAAATCATTTTCTAATATTTACTTTCTGTTTCAGGTAAGTGTCTTGATTTGTCTTGGGTGGTAAGTAAACCAAAATACTTAGTTATTGTTATTCAAACAGTGACACAGTAAGGCACATTAATCCTTCCTTCCCCAGGTGTATTACAAAAGGTGACTTTTTTTATTTAACGACTTCTTGTTTCTATTTTTGTTATAAGTAAAACCACTCCTACAAGTACCCCTTTCCCGAGAGTTCCTGATATTCTCGGCAGGTTAAGAATATCACAATTAGAAGAAGCAGTATTAAATAGAATTGATCAAGATCCAGGAACGAGTACTCAAAATTGCGCATGAGGTACACTTCAGTCAGCAAATAGTTTTTAGGATCCTTCACGATCACTAAATGTATCCTTATCACAACAACGAGTTCAGGCCCTTTTACTACATGATACTCCTCAACGTGTTAATTTCTGTCAGTGGTTTTTGGAAAGGTTGGTCAGAAATCCCCAATTTTCAGATAATATTTCTTTACCGAAGAAGCTAATTTTTCTCACAATGCCATAACACCTTTCCGAAACAATCACCTTAGAAGTCAAGAAAATCCCCACGTTGCGCTGCGCTGGTAGGAACAGTTTTTAACCGACTAATAGGTCCCGTATTTCTTCCCTTGCGATTAGATGCATTCAATTTTTATTTTTGGGGGCATTTAAAATCGCTAGTAGGAGCGGCAGGCAATCTTTCCAAAATTTGTTGTTATTTTCGGGGTGATTAAGGTCAAAAAATATAATTTTGTGCAATAGATGTTAAGAAAATTACCGGAGGGTGGGGGGATGGGCAATTTGACCAGCAATGTTAACTAATATGACATTTTCGGGGTTACTGGGGTCAGAAAAGCTAATCTTGTGTAACAGATGTTATAAAAATTAGCTGAGGGGGAGGGTTGGAATTTCTTCAAAAAGGTTAACTAAACTAATATGTCATTTTTAGGGTTATTGAGGTCACAAAATCTAATATAACATGACTATTACAAATTTAAAGAGGGGGAGATAAGATGAAGGGAGGGGAAAGTATAGGTGCATTAAAAAGGAAAGAAATGTTTTATAAAAATGAATAAAATTAAGTTGATCATTAACCGCAGTAATAAATACGTGTACTTAACAAAATTATTTCATACTTTTCAGTCCTTTTGTCAAGTTGGTTAATTTTTTTTGAAAAAAAAACGAAATACTATTTAGGAGCAATAAATTCCTAACTACAACCTGACAAAATCTAATATTAATTTAATTTCATATTCCTACCTTTTCTATCAGTTACCTCTGTCCGGCCACGATTTTTGCGTCATGCTGTATTGAAATCCCTCTAGACATAACTAACCTAACCTAACTCATGTTTCATGTATTCATAATCATGATATCAAAACTACACTATTATCACAGCTACCACGCGGATGAAGTCATGGGAGAAAGCTAGTCTATATGTATATGAAAGAAGAATCTGACTGACGGAAACAACGCACAGCCCACACCGCTGGGTCTGAAATTTTTCACAGAGGTTTCTTATATAACGTAGGCGTGCACAAAGAAAGGGTTTTCCAAAATTCAACCCCTAAGGGGGTGAAATAGGGGTTCAATCTTTGAATGGAGAAAAAATATTTGATGGTCTAATTAACTCGAATCTTCATAGAAGCACTCTAAAAAATAACGTCGATTCACTAAGAAGGTTTAAGATTTAGTACTGGGTTAAATTAAGATCTTCTAGTCGATCAGTTATGTTTTGACAAGTTTTTGTCCTGTCGTTGTTAATAAGACGTCATTAAAAACTTATGAATTATTCGAATATTTCAGCGATTTGCTTGGTTTCCAAATGATTTTCATCTTGGAACGGGTTGCTAGAGTGAATGTAGTTCTATTATTGTCGAAAGTGCGTACTAAAATTGCCGTTTTCTTTATAAATTTGCGAAAAAGCTCCGAAATAAATTCATAGAATAAAATTTAGTTGTCTTATTCTTACAGTTGTCAGTTTAAAACTTGTGGTTGTCAAATTAGACCGGACTAGCGTTGGAGAATCTGGCTGCAAATGTTTTACGGTTTTAAATAAATCAACCCTTAAGGGGTGTTCAAATTTTGCAATGGAGTAAAATTGTTATACCGCGGACGAAGTCGCGTGCGCAAGCTAGTAACTAATAAATAAATATTACTATTACTGACATAATATTAAATAAGATTTATAATTGCTCTAAAATAATAATCACACGTTGCAACAAAATTTTTAAATTGTTTTACATTACAAAATACCAGCTTCAATATTTTATCAACTTCTTTTTATTAATCACTCATCAGCTTCAACGAAATTGGCGGCGGTTAAACTTATTCTGCCGATACAATTTTTCATACACGAACCTGCACAAATTAAATGTTCCAAATGCTCCTACATGCATGCGTGGGCTTTTTAAAAACTTAGTCAGTATTCTACTTCTTTTAAAAACGTATGGATTAAGTATACACTTTACACGAGTGTAGTCTTTCAAATAAAACTTTATCCAATTGACCTAAATTATACGGTATGTAATATTCACATTGCTTCATAACGCTTACGCTTTAGCGGAAACATTTAAAGCATAAATGTTGTCATGCAAATTTCAAAATAATTTTATATATTGAGGCTCAACGTTATGGTTTAAATCCCATAATAAGTAACATTTGCCTCTATAAAGTTTGAAAACTTAAAGTCGTTACACAATTACAACTTAACTAAGTTAAAATTTAAGTCACGTTTCCGCATCAAGTCGTGTGTTTGTTAGTTGTTCCAAACACCATGTTACGGTCATAATTCTGTTGGTTAGAATTGGGTTAAGCTTTACATCGACTTGAATAAACCTGATTTCAAAGACGATAAAAAATTTAATTAAATTTAGTCCTTGACTTTAATAATTCTTTGATTAAGTTGTAATTTTTTTGTTGGAATTTAAAGGAGATAAAAACAAATAAGTTAACAAAATTTTATGCACTTTTAAATGTAAAAATATTCGGGGGTAATACCATAAGAGCTCAGATTTAGCCGGATATTTTGTATGCTTGTTTTAGAATACTTACTTTCTGGAAATTTAACGAGAGCTGCTTCGCTCTCGTGATTTTGTCGAACAGATCGAGTTAAATTGCCTGAAAGTAAGTATGAGAAAACAAGCAAAAAAATATCAGGCTTAAAATCTGAGCTCGAATGGTATTTGGTAACACAATTCCATGAATAAAAGATTTAAATCAACTGAACTCAAAATTTGATTTAAGAATACAACAGAAAAACAAAACACTAAATATTAATAACAAAATTATTTCTAAAATGAACAATTATTGAAAATACAGTTACTCTAAATAATTTGCCCTTTTGCGGTTGACTCTATTACTGATGTAGTTTCAACTTCTCGTACAGATGTTTGTAATGTTGAATTTAAATGAGTGGTTGATGTTGGAAGCATGGTTGATTCAATATCCAAAGATTTACGTCGAAGGTTTGTTACAAGATTTTCATGATGATCACTGTTGAGTTGAAATTTATCCGATCTTTTTATCCAGTTGCATTTCTGTTCCTTCCTTTTTAGCCGATATCAAACTACGATTTTTGTGTTTTCTAATAGGATTATTTATACATGAGTGGAATTGTCACCGTAACACTAAGTACATTTTTATTATATAAATTGTTTAGATTACCCCAGCAAAGTAAACAGATTTATTTATCCATCTAACCAAAATGATCATGCTGGTTCTGTAAAAAATAGCATTAACAGCAGTGATGCTATTGCGATTTTCGGGCATTACCCTTTGTTAGGTAGACTTTACACCTACACTGTAAAAAAAATGATTAAATTTTAAATCAAATTCAACCCAATTTTGACTAAATCCAGGTCCACGCCAGATTGATTGAATTAATTTTTTCACTGCATATTGATTAAATCGAAGGATCTGTGATTAAATTTTCTTATTCAAAATTGATTAACCTAACAATTAATTCTGATTACATCTAAATCAATTTTTATTAAAATTTTCTTCCATAATGATTAAATTTCCATAATACTCTAATAATTTTTTATTAAATCTTAAATCCAATGTGATTGATATGCAAT
Source organism: Philopedon plagiatum (assembly GCA_963971165.1). Classification (NCBI taxonomy): domain Eukaryota; kingdom Metazoa; phylum Arthropoda; class Insecta; order Coleoptera; family Curculionidae; genus Philopedon; species Philopedon plagiatum. Next base: position 21,404,998 of record OZ020197.1, on the reverse strand, counting down.
CATCAGTAGCACCGCCCTTCCCCTCTCCGCCCTATAAAGTACCTGATTAGGGCGTCGATTTTATTTATTAAATGACAATACTATAATACATAAGAAAAGGGAACACATTAAACTAGACGTGAAATTCATCAAACTTGTTTCATTTACAAAGTCATAAACACTAAAACACCTGATTATCTATTTAAAAAATTAGAATTTCGTAATAATGTTCATTATGTGAATACAAGAAATCAAAACAACTTAACTATACCATCACACAAAACAGAAAAGTATAAAACATCTTTTAAATATAATAGTGCAATCATATATAACAGCATTCCCTTCTATCTAAAATATTTTACTTTTTCAACTTTTAAAACTTATTGTAAAAATTATTTAATCGGAGTGGAGTTGGAAGAATGATTATATATAATCAAAATTCTACCTTTTTGTGCCAACTAGTGTGTTACTATTGTTATTAATTTTTGTAAAATATTTATGCATGATATTATATTGTTACTTTTTACACTGTTTATTGTTTACTGGCACAAATAAATAAATATATTATTATTATTATTAAAGAACAAACAGATGAAATTATATAAAAGATAGGTAATGCAAATTCCCAAAGCATGGGAATTGTTTGTCCCATATCATAAACAAAAATCCGGGGAGGTGAGGCGTGGACCTGGATTTAGTCAAAATTGGGTTGAATTTGATTTAAAATTTAATAATTTTTTTTTACAGTGTAAAAGTTGAAAATAATTATATGAAGTAAAAACACGAAAATTATTTACTCATCTGTAAATAAATATATAAAACACTAATGAAGACCTGGCATGACAAATCTTTTCTTTGAAAATACATGGAAAATAACTTACATTGGTGCATGAGTTCCTCCAAGGGATTGGATTCAAGATCTGAGATTCTTGCGTATTTCTTTTGTTTTTGAAACATAATTTCACCAACATGATGTAACAACAAAGTTTTTAAAAGAATATTCGTAAAATTTTAGAACAGGTTGACCACTTCATTCGTTATAACCTCACATTGCACATTGCACTACCACAGAAACCGCCATACCTACTACCGATTAAATGGAATTTTTGCAGATTGCAGCGGGGTGGATGGATATCGGTACTCCCTTGTGATTAAAAGGTTGCGTACTGCGCATGTGTTGGCGGCTTGGTTTAGAAGTTTGAGTATTTTTTAGTCAGTAGGTGATTGATACTGATTATTGTGATTATTTTAACAAGGAAATATGATTTAAAATGTTTGTCTTTTTTATGCATTTGATCAGTATCGATTTAAAGTAATCGAGAATGAGTAATTTGTTTGAATCATAACGAAGATTATGAAACTGATTTAGAAAATAATTACAAATTAAATCAAAAAATTTAATCCGGCCAATAAAATCAGACATCTCTTGTGGTTAATCAACTGGATTTTTTACTGTGTAGGGTGGCTAAAGAACAAACTACATTCGAAGCGGAATCAAAATAAGCCCTTGTACCTACCCGCATGAAGACCAAGCGTTTTATAGCTGTACAAGTTAACAGAAAACTGGGATATGCATGTGTGCGGAGTAAAGGAAGGCGCAGTTTGTTAGTTAATTTACTTTCGCAGGTTCCACCCACTGGACATACCTGTTTTCTGTTAACTTGTACAGCTAAAAAAGGAAAATAATTATTTTCAGCGTTTTAATGCAATACTCATAAAGCGTGATTTTTAGTTTTTTAAACTATAATTTATTTTACTGTTTTTAAGTTTAATATTCATTGCATTGTCCTTACCGTAAAGTCTAAAAGTATCATGCCTCATACTTTTTGATTTAATATATGAAATTAAAGATATAGGTCATTGACCTGATCCTTGTGCACACATCCTCTGCATTTCGATGGACTTACTCTTAGCCATTGAGAAGTTCCTATAACCACCTCTCGCCTCTATCATCATACAAGCTCGATGGTACCGTATTATTCTATTGTCACCAGAATTGCATAAATGTGCTAAGTTTTAAATTGATACAACAATTAGAAGTGGGTGATTAACTGTTTTTTTAGCAATTATGAAGTTCCCATGACCACCTACCGCCTTCATCATCAGATCCTCCTGGTTACAATAATATGTAACTAAAGGACTCATTGTCACAAGTTACATGAGCCCAAACTCGATGGGCTTATTGTTAGCCCTTGAGGAATCCTTAGGATCCACCTCTATCATTATACGAGCTTGATGCAGTGGCATACCCACCATTTTCTGTGAGGGGGGAGGGCTCACAATGGGAGTGAATAAGTATTATTATACAAATAAAACAAAGAAGCGGTAGGGGCGCCATGAACTAGAGGCGGGGCTGACTGCCCCCCGGTCCCCTAGGTACGACACTGGCTCGATGGTACCATATTATTGTATTGTCAATAGAAATTGCATAAGTTTGCAAACTTTCAAATCGATAAGACAATTAGAAGTGGGTGCAAAGTAAATTGTAAGATTTGCTGGCAATGTTAGGAGGTTACAGGTCAAGCTAATAAAAGCGTGATACTAAGTTATAAATGGGTGCTTTTACTGTTTTTTTGTGATGCAGTCAAATTTTAAAGCGTCGCAGCAAGAAGAACTTTCACGGAGTTTGTTTCGGACTCGGTTTGGATTTCTCAAAAATGTTAAGCGGTACAGGAAATTAAAGAAGTAGCCCATACAGAAATTATGATTTTTGCAAAAAAAACATCGTGCATCTAATTCATTAGGACACACATACATAGGAAAGTAATATCTTATTTTACGTAAGTAATTTTTTAAAGTGTAATGCGTTTTTGGCATTTATAATTCATTAATTAAGGTTATTGTTGGACAGTTCGAACGTATTTTGTTTTAGTAAAAGAAATTTAAACCATAATATTCTCCTCAAAAATAAAATTTTGGCAAAGTTGCATGTGTGGTCAGAGTGTTAGAGAGAATTATTTAGTTGTTCGATTAAACAAAAAAAAAAGATATTAAGTATGTGTGTAGGCTACCCCAGGAGTCACCCATTGAAATGTATTAAACCATTTCCATAACATCCTGTATAGGACAACAAAAATTTTTAAGTTCTTATAAATGAGTTACATAATTCTGGATATAAAATGTTATAGAATTTTAGATCCCCAGTGTATATCACCTCTCTAACAACAAATATATCTTTATAATACCTAAGTATTTCAATAGCAAGTATAGCATTTTAGAACCTTCACACCCGGCTAATTGCCAAACTATTTGTTCGTTGTGACAACTGCTAACACAGTATTATATACTTACACGCAAGGTCATTTTTAATATACATGTAGAATGTACACGTGATGCCCTTTAAACTTTACGAAGTAAAAGGGTTTATTGTAACTTTTAGTGGTTGTTTAAAAAGGGGTAATCCGTCAAAATTAGCGACATCAGATATGCAGGAACCTCGTGTAAGTTATTTTCTGGTAATTTAAATTTTTTTGATATTCAGGCCTTGTATTAGGATTGTAGTACAAAGTAGGTAACCAACAAAAACCTAAAACAACATTCGATATTGCGTTCATGCACAGTGCGCAGAAAGTGTACAGAAAAAGCAATTTTGCTTAACATCATTTTTTTTTATCTAAGACATCCCACGTAGGTTTCAAGCCTCAATACTTAACATTCCGTGGGCGCCTGAAGAGAAGGGAAATGTAATCTACTGAGACGGGATTTAAAAGATTGGAGGTTTGGACGGGAAAATTTCTGCAGGCAATTTGTTCCATAATCTGGAGACCCTAGGTACGAATGAGCGAGAGGTGTGGTCTGTTGTAGACTTTTATAGCTGGACAGTAAAGGGATGCGTACGTAACGCACCCCTTGTTGTCCTGTTAGGGACAGTCAAGGGGGAAATAATTCCGGCTAGTTCTTCAGAGCAAAATTCGTGGAAGTACCGGTAGAAAAGGAATAAATCCCCAACCGCGCGGCGATGAGCGAGAGAAGGGAGTTTTCTTGTAAGGACTGGGTCATTGATGAATCGAATTCGATAGAATTGGATAGAATCAAGAATGTCAAGTGTCGAAGGTGATGCCGCTCCCCAGATGTGGGAGCAGTACTCTAGGTTAGGTCTTATTTTAAAAACATGGAGAGTGAATGAGTTGGAAGGAAAGAGGTATTTTCTGGCTCGAAAGAGAAAAACAAGCTTTTTAGCTGCCGATGTGGGTACTGAAGTAATGTGTTTGTGCCAACTGAGATCATGTTCGAAGGCGATGCCAACAAGATCGAACATTTTAATGTTCTGCAGGTAGTGGCGGATGTATGGGGGCGCAGCGGGCCCCCCCCCCTCTAGAGCCTTGTACAAAAAGGATTTCAATATTTTTTAATTTTCAATATAATTTTATAGAAATAAATATGGTAGCATAAATATTAACCATTTCTACATATTCTACAAAATATTATAAACAAAAGCAAACATTTTGTCGTCTATGTAAGGTCTTTGAAATGAATTATTCCAAAAGAATATTAATAATAGATCAATACTAATATGTAATATAAAAAATGCAGGCCTCTTTTGGAATTTTTGATTTACATGCTCTTAGGTGGTTTCTGAAAACCCTTACACATTGCGATCTTACCAAAATTTGCTCAGGTTGGGTTGGAAGGTTGGCATCATCACCACACAAGATGTGTATCGTATGTAAGTGTATGGGTGTGTATCATAACCTTTGAAGTTGTGTATGGGACCACACATGGATCTGAAGCACTTTTTCGGGTGATCCTTTGCTACAATATTTTTCTTGTAGCAACGATTTTAGAAAAAGTATAACACGTGAAAAAATGAGTATATAATAACAAATTTTAATATTTCGGCTTAATATAGTTTTTCGAAATGTATGTGCATCGTAACCACATAAGTTGTTATTATATAAGCGTAATGTGTATCATAACCTTGGAAGTTGCGAAACTTAACGACAAGATGTAAGAATCGCAAAAACTTTTGCGGCTGATTCAGTACTACAATATCTTTTCTTTCAACAACGATTTTAAAAAAGTATTGTATGTAACACGTTCAAGAAGTGGGATTATAGCATTTACCATGTTATGCAGCCCGGCTTTGTCACGGATAAGATTTTTGACTTGTACCATAAACACTGACAATTGCTTGAGATAACTTCTAAACGAAGCAAATAACCCAATAGCTTTTTTTCTCAAAGTGCATATCTTTGAAAATCAAATTCTTTCGAAAAACAGCTTTTTCGAAAATGGATTTACAAAATTTTTCAAAACTATTTTCTCGAAAATATATTTCGAACCCACTTTTTTTAAAACTGTCCTGACCGCTTTTTCAAAGATGCTTTCTAGAAAACGGATTTATGAAATATTTTGAAAATATTTTTTTTTAAATCCCGTATTTCGAAAGTGCATTTTTTCTCAAAATGTATCCAAACAAATAATTTTGAAAACAGGTACATTTACAGGTATTTTGGTAACGAAATTAAATCCATGTAACTGCTTTAAAATAAAGTTTTACCTCATTAATAATTCGATAAAGATTGGATTTCTTTTTATTTACTGGAGTACACAACGTTAACAGATAATTGGCATATATAAAACAGTGCGATGGGTTTTCTTAAGAAAGGTTTATAACCGACGATGTTGCGCTGTCGAAGTTTTCGGTGCCTAAGTAATAAGAAAACACCTGCTCGAGAAGAAAAGTGACACATGCGCTGAGCAGGCGGACTCCTAACTTTTACTGCACCTTTATATGTTATACGTTGAGGTGTCCGATATTTTGCTTGGTTATTAAATGTTGATGGTAATCGGCTAACTGCAGTAAATTAATTTAACAGTGGAGTTCCACTACTCAGGTTTTCGGCTTCTCACGGACTGTCCGACAGTGGGGTTCCGCTGAAGGACTTTCCACCCTACGTAGAAGCATTAGGCATAGCAACAGGTAAAGGGTCTTGGTAAAGAAATCGGTAAAGAATACCTTCACGAGAAACACAATCAGTTTCGCAGACATTAGATGTGTGAGCTATGAATGGGAAAGACGCAGCCAAGAAAATCACGGTAAAGTGTAGTCAAGAAAATCACTTGTAGTGTCGCAGACATAAACAGGTGACAAAAGTGAAAAAGAGTAAAAGTTACGGGAGAGAGACAAGGGCATATGTTAATATATTGAACTGTTAATTGTTATAAATATTTTATTGTTATTTTGAATGTGAAATTGATAACTAACTGGCGTGCAAATAAATAAATGATCAAAACAGGTTAATTCTTTGATTTAGTTAAAAACTATCAAAATATGATATAAAATTTACCGTTCAACCTAACTTTAAAAGAACTTGCAATAAACACAACGTAGGAAAATAAGGTAACAAATCCAGACGATTACAGCCAATGTGATTGACTTTGTCACGTGATAAGTGCTCTGTAGCATGGATGTAGTGGAGAAGTCCGACTCACACATCCGGAGATGGAAACATCCGTAGGGATTTCACCAGCCCTTTAAGAGGATATGTGGGGTGATACCACCTCGGCCAAGGGAGAATTCCTTCACCACCTTCCTACCACATGTCGTTCATATGATATAATTTTAATAAGTTTTAAAAAAGGAGGAATGCGTGAGGTGTTTTGTAAACGTTAAAGAAAATAATAAAAGCATAGGTATAAAATATTAAAATGGACAATTTGACTTGAAACGCCAAAACGAACAAAACGAGGAGCTATAACTTTTCAAAACTTCTTAACATACCTGAACAAAATTGGGCTAAAATAAGTTAGTAATCAGAATGTGTATCGGAGATGTAAAGTTGTTGCAAGCTACTTCCCCCACACTATTGCCTTTTACTTGCCCCGTGACTATAGTTACGGTACGCCAGTGCAAACCGAACAACCCAAACAGACCTTTTTGCTATTATTAATATATATTTTAATTGTATATGAACTCAAAACTAATAATTGGAACTCTCATTCCCCAATTATATTAATTTATATTTATATCCGATATTATAGAGCATCATAATAAATATTATATTACTGTTTTCAAAAGATTTAAAATATGTGATAAATAACCAAAATGTTTATAATTTAGTACAGAATTAATAAAACCTTGTCATCATTTATTGGCACTAAACAACCTGAATAAATTACTTCTATACAAAATCAGTAAATTTATTTACAATGTTTGGTTTTAATTATTATTATTGACAGAACTAAATTTATTTATAATTAGGTTTTTCTTTCATGATGGAAAGTAGAATAATATCGGGTTGTTTAATTATCTAATAATGATATTTATTAATGTACATTTTACAGTTTTATTACTTTGTTTGTAGCTGACGTTGCTTTAGTATTCCTGAATTAGATATCTTCCGATAAAAACACAATTTCATGTTCCTCATGGTTTCTTAGCGGCGCACAGTCATTGTAAGCTAAAGCTGTTTCCTTTTTATAGACCGCCAACGAAGGAATTTGTAAGGGGTAAGGGGAATAGCTATAAAGCCGGCTAAATGACGGAAAAATTACCCAGCATGGGGCAAGACAAAGGTCATTAACGTCAATTTTAGGGTACAAATCCGATTGACAACAATTTTATCGATCCAAATCAGATTTTTAACTTTTAGCAAAATGCGTAATTAGAGCAAGACTGGTATTGGAAAGAGATACAATGACAACGAAGTATCGTAAAGTAATCCGGATCGATCCAATTTCTGCCAAGCGAATAAAGCTGCGTAAGGTATGCGTATTGAAAATAAATCTGGTATCCCGACACCGGGCTTGTAATATCGAACCACGAACCACAGGGACGGAAGAATTAACCTTCATTTGTGTTTACGTTGTTGGCTTGCGTTATCCTGTGTTTCGGCTGTGTTTGTTTAGTTTTCTTGTAGTAGTTAGTGTTTGTTGCTTTCTGAAAAACTAAGTAAGTAGTCTGACTACGGAATAGTCCTTCCTAGAGTATCATTTTTTCTATTCTATTTGGCTAATGTACATACGTCACTTTCTATAATCCAAATTATTTTTAACCCAACTACAAGCTAGTACCATAACCATCCTGATGTACTGTGCATACAACAGGTACTAAATTTGAGTTGTAATAAGAGACGATAAGAAGTCGTTTGCAACATATGGTGAGACAGCGGCTCCAGTGAAGAGGTTAACGAGATCTGACTCATCCGGACCAAAAGGATTGGTCCAATTATTTTCCAACAGATCAACCATCGAAGCGACATCGGACTCGTCTCTCTTGATTCGAGGCTTTTCAAGGTCTGCATGTTCCAGATCAGAAGATTGCACAGAAATTAATTTGTGCAGTTGCCGCACTACTCCGGCACGATACGATTCTCTTCGTTTGGGCATCGAAGTGGAGGCACGGCAAGCCGAGAGAAGAAAACCTTCAAGGTAGAAAAACGGAGGTTCCACAGTATGTAAAATTTCATTCTGAACAACTTTACTACCGTCTAGGACTAACGGTTTCCGAGATACAGGCATAATACCTAATAAGGGTAGGAAATTTTGAAAATGACGGCCAAAATACGTATTTTGCTGGGAATCTGAATTGTCCAGAAGGTGCTTCCTTTTAACTCGCCTATAGGAGAAGCTAAAAACCTAAGTGCCGTTTAGTCCCACCTAATGGTAGGCAACTCCATTTATTTTTAGACCTGGCTCATTGACTATACGTAAGACTAGGTATGTCCATGTAATTACAGTGAATACACACACTGAAGTTCTGACCTGGGCTGCGTTATAGTTTTCAAGGTAAACGTGTACCTTAAGTGACACTCCCCTAAGACGCATGCGGAGTCAAATTAATTTTTGGGCAGTAACCTTCCTTCCTTTATCCCTTCCAAATTGATTGCCGCCAATATATACTTCCCCGTTAAGCTACGGTTTCTTCTAACGCGACACCGTCATATAGCGGCCGTCAAAATCCAGTGGATCACGTCACACAGTAGCGGAGAAAATGCGCCAAGCACCGTCGCGCGTCGGTGGAGTCAGTTGTAAAGTCAGGAAAGCTACGAAAGTTAAATGGTGCCGTACAAAATTCAGAAAAATATGGATGAAATCGATCTCGCGCTTTTAATAATTTTAGAAGTCGAAGATGAAGAGCTTGGAAGAAGAGAGGGATATTTTAAGGGTCCAGGTGCTTTGGAATGGCAATATCAATACCTACTATAGAAAACCCTAAAATAAATAAATAAATTTTGTATCATTATATTACCTGTTGTATGAAGTACTAGCTTGCGCTCGTGGTATAACAATTTTACTCCATTACAAACTTTGAACCCCCATTTCACCCCCTTAGGGGTTGATTTACTTAAAACTGTTAAACATGTGTTTAAACATTTCTTTTTTAGAGTACTTCTATGAAGTTTGGAGTTAATATTAATAGGACCATCTAATATTTTTTCTCTATACAAAGTTTGAACCCCTGTTTCCCCACCTTAGGGGTTAAATTTTGAAAATCCCTTCCTTAGTGCACGCCTACGTTATATAAGAAATCTCTGTGCAAAATTTCAAGTTTCTAGACCCAGCGGTGTTGGCTGTGCGCCGATACGCCAGTCAGTTAGTCAGTTTCTTCTCTCTTTCGAGGAATCCGTAGCTTTATCGAGGAAAATATGTGTTGTTGTGTAGCTTCTGACATTTTTACCATTTAAATTTTTTTCTCGAAAACTGTCAGAGGGGGAGCAATAGAATTTTCTGGGTTAACAGAGGGATAGTGCGACTAGCTTCGGTAGAAAATTCAGTTATACAGGATGTATGGTTTCGGATCTATTATACGTCGAAATCGAAATTTAGGCGGTTTCATATGATATCGATTACAGGTCGCAAAAGAGAGTTAAATCGATTTAAATTTTCGGAGGTTGTAGAGAACCCGTAGCTTCAGAACCCTGATGAAATTGGTGAGTATCGCAAAATGACAAATAGTTTTTTGAAATTTTTTAGATCACAAATTTCAATTGCAGATCCCTTTTTGGTACCTAATAATTCAAAAACGAAAAGTCGTATCTAAAAACGGATTCATATGTGAAACTCAAAATCTCAAATAATTTGTTTTTGGCATACATTTACCTATACTTAAAACGGATAGAAAATGAATTTATTTGGAAAAAACTGGAAATTTCGATTTTTAACCCAAATTTTTCACGGATTTAATTTTTTTCGGGGTCGAAATGGATCCAAATGAAAATTCCCTGTACCTTGTTGGAATGAGCTCGTCGAAATACGAAGATAAACTTAATTGAGTCGGATTTCAAGCAAATATATTTTTATGTGTGAGTGTTTATGTGTATGTAGCGATACAGGAAGGTGTGTGATATCTTTCTTAGTACTCGTACAAGGTTTAGAAACACGAAATTTTCAGTGCGTAACAATGATGGCAGTGCCGATCATATAGGCCCCTCCGAGGGGAGGGGGGCGATTGGGCGGTCTACACACTAGTTACTTCCGTGGCCAAAATAAAGTGGACGGGATTCACAAAATAAGTTTAATATTTAGTGCTGGTATAAATCTAAATATTCTAGTTGATCCGTTAGGTCTTGACAGGTTTTTGTCTGGTCATTGTTAATAATCATGGGAAACTTCTAAGCTATTTTAATGTTTATTAAATTATTTTGATATTTGAACTTGTTACCAAAATAAATTTAGTTCTATTACTGTGAAAAATACATACCTTAATTTTCGTTTTCTCTAAATAAATTTGCTAAAAAATTCAGTGTTGATAAGGAACTCCCGGCACATGAGTTTAAATTACATTGAGGTAATATTATTTATAATTTTTTCTAAGGTAAGATATTTTATCTGTTGCGGTCTTGTTTAAAACAACCTTAACAAGAAACAAAGCTATATGGGGTTAACTAGCAAAAGGTAAAACAGAGTTAGAGAGTGCGTTTACGCGCACAATAAATATTTCCTAAAATTTAAATGTAAGAAGTTTAATGTTTAAGGTTCCATTATTTTGCTTTTCTGTCTCTATGAACAATAATCTGGTTGGGTTTTATTCTCCGCTACACAGGAAAATAATTAGCACAGAATTATACCAAAGCTATACTGACAAAGGACGGTATAATTATCTCTTATTACATTACCGCTCTCTGATTGGTGAAAATAACTTGGTAGACTTTTAGGGTGTGTTGGTGGTTTTGTAAAAGACTATTTATATGCTCGCGATAATTTGAGATTGAGCTTAAATGATGGCAATTTATTTAAGAACCTGCGTCTTTCTCGATCCGGTGTTTATAAAGCAGGACAAAAAATACGTTTAATTATTGCCCTGCGACAAAATGGCGCTTTTAAAGGCAACTATCGTTTTTGGTTCAGGTTTATGAGTAGAATACAAAAATAATATCAGTTTTTTTTACATTACGTTAAATATACTAAATTTGGTTCGACTGTACTAAATTTAGTACAACTACTCTACTACGGCAATTCGGGCATATTCTTTTTTTAAGATCTTCAATGTTGTTATAGGTCTGTTTCGGTACACTCTTTCCTTTAAATATCCCAAATAAAATAATCCAGCGGTGTTAAATCCGGCGACTTAGGCGGCCACTCAATAGTACCTCTGCGACCAATGTAAAAGTTTCATCTAGGTACCGTCGGACATGCGCGCCAGAATGTGGAAGGGCACCATCTTTCTGAATCCATAACAATTCATTGGGGATATCAGGATCTATCTAGTTAGGAAAAAGAACTGCTAATGCCGGAATTGAATCAAATGTTAAAAAATCCAAATAGCGTTCAGCAGTAAGGTTCCCTTCAAAAAAATATGGTCCCAAAAATCGATTATTTATTATGCCTGCCCAGACATTAACTTTTCCAGGATATTGAGTTTGCGTCTCAAGTAACCATCGCGGATTATCATGAAACCAGAATCGATAATTTTGTCTATTAATTTGTCCATTTAGGCAAAATGTAGCTTCATCAGAAAATAAGATATTACTTATAAATGCATTATTAGCATCAATCTTTGCCATCATTTCTTCGCAAAATTCAAATTCAATTCTCCTTCCTTGGCCTCCAAGGTCACCTGACTTATCAACCACTGAACATGTGTGGGACATAATACACAGAAGACTAATAAGTTGGTTGCCATAGCCACTCATGGACCTACAGCGCTTGCGCCATGAGGATAGCTTAGCCTGGGAAGGCATACCACAAGAAGACATAGATCACCTCATTCGAAGCATGCCTGGAAGAATACAGGAATGTTTAAATCTGCGGAGAGCTTCTACTTGGCCTTAATAATCAGTTTGAAAATTTGATCAGTTATTAGTTGAGATCACTCAATACTACCATTCCCCAAAAAATTATTTAAAAATTTGCTGGCTGTTGCAATTTTTATTAATTCGCGCAGAATAAATATGTTGTATATTTGGAGGCCCTCATAGAAGATCCAAGTTTTCGACTTTGACGTACAATAAAGCTTGAAAATTTATTTTTTTTTACCATCTCTTCATAAAGTTTTAGAGCAAATTATAAACTTTATAGAAGGCAAAATTTCCTACAACTTTTGTCTAACGCATTCTTCTTTATAACCAATATTTCATAATGGGATGATACCGATAATTGTAAAATATCAAATTTTTAATTATTGTTTAATCAAATTATCACGTTACTTGTTATAAGTTTAAGGAAAGTTGCTACAACATAACATTAAGTAAATAATGTATAATAAATAAGTATTTATAACAAAATTTGTAGGTTGGCATACTTTTTATAATTAAAAGTCACTGACAGTGTTCAGAGCATTTCTTTTCAGGATTTGTTTTCTGTATTTTAAAACGCAGTGACTTTTATTATTATTTTTTTAATATTGATTTTCCTTAACACTGGAGTGGCGTAACACTCAAATAACAAGTATTTTAAGTATATTAAGTAAAGCGTAAGGCTGCTATTTGCTCTACATAATACACAATTTTTGTACGCCTATTTCTCACAAAACAGTCAATGATTTTCTAATGTCAATTAACGTGTTATATAAACCGACACATTGACACGCGACTGTGACATGCAAGTGAATAAAACACAAAAAATATGCCACAAATGAACACGCCAGCTTGTGGTTGGTTTTTTATGGACAGCCGGTTGATTTTTTGTACTTTATGCGGTATGTGTAACACATACTTTTGTCGAGGTCAGTGTATTGCTTTTTATAGAGCAGCACGTACTAATTTAAATAGAAATGTAGAAAATTAATAGCGGCGTGCAGAATACTGTTGATCATGTTATGGTATAATAGAAAAAACAAAGCTGCAATTCTAATATTTTATACGTATTCCCCTTTGCCATATTTCACAATATTAGTGCTAGAGTGGTGTTTGTTTGCCTTTTCATATTATTGCATCTAAATCTTTAAGAAGCCATTTATTATCGTTTGTCACTCTAAGACCATTGTGGTGCATCCGATAATTTGAAGAGTAATCAAAAAGTCATAGTTTCAGATTTATAACTGAATTTTTAAAATTCTTAGCCTGAAAAGACAACTGAACATCGTAAATATCAAATTCCTAGGAAACTTACGTTTTCTTTTTTAAATTTAATTCGCGTCTATATAGCGTGTATATAGACCTACCTTTTTAAAGAGCGTATTTTCCTGATTTTAGAAATATACATGTACCTATGTATATTACGCATTTTAGATGTTGACATGCTGGGATGTTACCGTTCCATGAGCATTTTAAAAGTGGGATTTGAACGAAAATAATTTATTTTCTTTTAAGATCATCTGAATATGTTTTTTTTTTAACTTCTAGAAGATGCTTGGCACGATTTCTAATGGACATCATAGGAGTTTTTCTCATAGAGTGAAAAGCTAAAACTGTGGCAGCACCGCTTTGGTTATTTTTCCTCTTTCTCTTCTTCTTGAGATTCAAAACCGAAGCAGTTCTTTTTTTATTGTGTTGTGGATTGTCATTTCAGTTATTGGGATTCCTACAAATTTCTCGCTAAATTGTTCCGTGATGTAGCGGTATGATACTACTTGGCCATCCCCTTAGCACAGGACTATAAAAATCCTTATCTTTCTGCATTCTTCTGTTCTAGCTTTAAATTAAATAATTGCTTTATTTAATAAAGACATTGACAAACATGTCCATAGGTGTCATTATTGTTTAACCTTCCCAATACTGACATATTTAACCAACGTAAACTACTGACTGGGGTATTTTTGTACCCCAACCGATCCCAGCTTATTTTGTCAACAAAACTTTGTTTGTTTTGTTATTTAAATAAAAACAACCCCCATTACTAAAAATCAATTAAATATATTAATTAGAAAATGATTTATAATAATAACAAATAAAAAAGTAAAGAAAAACAGTCTTTTATACTGTTAACAAAATGCAGTTTTTACTCAATTTGAATATTTTCTACACATAACCCGTTTAGTACTGTGTTTTAGTACTCCCACCATAGGCGTTAAATCATTTAATACGGAATACGAACTGGGATATTCTTGCACACCAGCCACTTTGTGCTGTAGTATTACATACAGAATAAATCTTTTTTTTAATGAAACTTGTAGATAATGTAGGACATTACTTCAAATGAGTATTTCTAGGACGATTTCAATTTATAACAAACGGAAAAAAAGATATTCCAAAATAACCTCAAAAAAAATAATTTGGGGTACAAAACTACCCCAGATAGTATTAGGAGGGTTAATACGTTTATGTAGAAACTAGTACTCTGATTAAAGGTGTAGGAAATAATAGTTGGGACTCTGTTAAAACTCGTTACTTTTAGTAGTTATTTTTTTTAATGAAATCTTGTACTTCGACTTGGGGTTTAATTTAAAACATATTTTAAATTTGTTCGTTTGGTAGATGATAATGATAAACAACGTATGTTTACTCTTACGCAAAATATCGTTTTCGTATCTTAGTATAAAAATTAAATTTTTCATAACGTAAATCTTATTTATTTTACAAACAAAAACTTTCATTATGAGTGACATTTTTACGTATATTCAAGAAATTTGGTTTCTTTGTCTAAACCTTGGATTAGGAAAATGTGACCCTAAAAAATGCGGATCCACGTATATGGTGTACCATTTAAAAAAAATGAAATATCCTAAAAGTATTTCATTGACGATGATTAATTTTGTTTTCTGGTAATGGATTCTAGAAATTAAAAAGAAAGTAAATTTTTTACGACTTTGTGATTACTCTTCAAATATCGGCTATTTGGGGGAAGGATCAATATATGAGGATAGGTTAGGGCACAAGGTCCCTATTTGCAAGTTGATTGTTAATATTTTTTTTGAAAAGTACTAAATAATACTTTTATTCAGCCTAATGGTAATTATTAATTATTATCAATTGTGCTTACCTTAAGTTTGTACATTAAAGTGTAGAACTTTGGTGTACAAATTGCTTAAAGTAGAAGAAAATTAAACTAACCATAAAGCTCAGTAATAAATAATTAAACATATTTCATATTTAACTAATTTGTACTAATTAGCCACGTTGGTATTGGATCCCGCAAAATACTATTCTGTAGGACTACAGCAACCACTACTAATAATCAGTTACATATTATTTATACAATTTTAATGTACCTACCACCAACTTGCTTTAGGTGATTGTCGGTGAGCTCCTTTTCCTCATATTTTTAACTAGAGTGAAGGCACCTAAATCGCCGGTTTGTTAATTTCTAAGAAAAGATTATTTGTATCGTAAAATTTTCCTACTAGTTTATTTCTTTTGGGAAATTATTTATTATCTCTGCTTACAGCTAGCAAAATATTTGGGAAGCATTTTTATGCTGTATAAATTCTTTATTCGAAAGAATATAAATATTCAACAACGGTATATAATATAGGTTCTTTCGTCAATTTATTTGTCAAAGTAGACATAAACCTGCTTCTTCATCAGGCACATTTATAGTTGGCACGCAGACATTGAAATCTGACATGCAAGAAAATATAACACAAAAAAAGCTCCCTCTAAAGCTACGGTTTCCTCGAGAGCGGTGGAAAAAATGCGACAAGCATCGTCTGTGGCGTCAGAAAAGCGACGAAAGTTGTTAAACGGTACCGTTGCAGCCTGCTGCGTATGTCTAAAACCACCCCAATACATATTGATATACTACGAAAATTGACAGAAAATGGTAATTTAATTCAAATATGCAACATAAAATAAATAAATGCTTTATTTACCTGATTTACTTTTTTATTACTATAAAAATTGTTTGTCGTAAACTGCCAACTTGACACTCGACGATCATAAAACGTAGAGCCAACTGTTTCCTACCGTACCGGTCACCGCTTTGAATATGAGGGCAGCGCTATCTTAAGTTACGGTGCTGAATAACGCTCTGTTGGAAACCACTTGTTAAATTGCACAGGACCTTTTTTTGTAACGTGATCCACCGGATTTTGATGGCCGCTATGTGACAGTGACGCTATCGAGGAAACCGTAGACTAAAAGTGTGTGTTATAAAATAACAACTTCCTTATTGTGTGATATTTTGTAAACAGTTTTAGGTGCTTTAGTAAATATTACAGCATTCCATCATCTTTAAAATAATATTATTCTATTTACATTGGCATGCATTTATATGATCTTAATAAATTGATACTTCAGATGAGAAAAGAGTTTCCCAGGTTGGGTTGGGTTGGGTATATTTGACAACTCCAGCCGCTTCTTTTTATACCCCCTCCCCCACACGTTAATTTCCTTACACTTCTTACACAAAATTAGATTTTGTAAAATCTTATAACAAAACATGTGTTTATATTGTAGCGTATTTTATGTAGATTCAAGGTAATAGAACTGTATAACAAATTTACTCCATTACAAACTTTGAACCCCCATTTCACCAGTAGCTGATTTATTAAAAACTGTCAAACACGTGTTTAAACATTTATTTTTTAGAGTACTTCTATAAAGTTTCGAGTTAATAGGACCATTTCATATTTTTCTCCAAACCCTGTTTCACCCCCTTAGGGGTTGAATTTTGAAAAACCCTTCCATAGTGTACGCCTACGTTATATAAGACATCTCTGTGCAAAATTTTAAGTTTCTAGACCGAGCGGTGTGAGCTGTGCGTTGATACCGCAGTCAATCAGTCACTCAGTCAGTCTCTCAGTCAGTTTCTTCTTTTATATGTAGAGATTATACCGAAAACACATTTTTTACAATTTATGCAATGAAAAAATTATATGCATATTCCCTATTCGTAAAACCTTTTATCACTAACTAGCATAATGTATTTTACGCTTTTACAAATGAGCGAATAAAAAAAATTGTTACTGTTATGTTAAGCTGTTCTCAAAATTGCCACAAAATTACAATTGAAACATTTAATTTCTGTTTCACCTATAAAATGTTGTTATTCGACAGTAATTAAAAGTTTTTGTTGATTTTGCATCTGCTTTTTGCATTTTAGAAAAACAACTTTCAGGTAAACTAATTAAATTACAAATTAAATTAAATAATTTATGGTGCAGTTATTCATTTAAAATGGTAATAACTAAATAAGCTTCTGTTCGGAATTTGTATGAAATAAAGAGGACTTTATTTATTTACATACATATAGGCCGAAAACCTATGTAAAATATAACAAACTAAGTTTTGAATGACACAATAAACAATTTCACGATCAAACGTTTGAAAAAAAATTAGCTGGTCGACTAGGGAGGCTAAATATAAAACCGATCTTTAGCTGTGTGGATTAGTTAGTGTACCTTTCAGTAAGTTTTAAAAAATATTATTAAGATATGAAAATAAACATTATTATAAAAAAGTAATACTCTGTTTAGAAAACGATACAAGCTAAAATCGTAAGAAATATAATATTAGTTCTCTAATGTCAATAAATATCTCAGGTGTTTTTATTATCTGTTAAATTGTTAAACTTTTGTGTTTTAGGAATTTTTACTTGTTCAAATTTGAGCATGTTTACTTAAAGATTAAATCTGTCAAGCATCACTCTTCACTAACTTGATAAATTATATCAAAGGTTGGAAAATCTGAAAATGGTAGAGATGCTTGTCCATTACTCTACGTACCAATTGTTAGTCTTACGACATGCAATTCCTATATTTTGCTTATTTATTTGAAAAATGTAACTTAATCAGACCCTATAAGGCTTTTTGTTGTGTTGTGTTGTGTCGGAGTAGTCGATATGTTAAGTATTTCTATTTGTTTGGTTTTGGATAGCATGACTTTTTTACTCTTTGTTAATGGCAGTGAACAAATTTAAATCATCAGGGCCTTACTTCACAAAAGTAGAAAGGATGGACTAATATTTTTACAGATTCTAATGCATTTTTTGTGTTCCATAAAACATTTTCTATTTCTGGACTTTATTTCTCCATATTTTTCAAGCTACAAGTGGTTTATGTCAAAAAGCAGTTGTTTCACAAAATTTCTTGTATAAACGAATATCTTTTAACTTGTAACATTTTTCTTAATAGTAAATCAAGTGGAATTTAAGTAGAATTACGTAATAAGTGTTCTGGAATTTTCGAAAGTTAATGTGTAAAATGTGGTCTAGTAAACATAGCGTTATAGTAGTGCAAAGACCTGGAAAGAACAAAATGCGTGTTAATTTTAACAAATACATATCATTGATTTCTAAAATAGATTTAGGCTAAGCCATATGGCAGTTAAAGAACTTTTTTTTATTATTGAATCTATTTCAGCATCCCAACAATCGCACTCATCGCATTGAGCCAACAGAAAAATCTTACAATGTTTTATACCCTACTGGCTTCAAAATTAAGGACAATATACTATGGCATACGTGATGTGACTAAATCGACAACTTGTCAGAGTGTTTATACTGTAGTAGCAGCTCTTGATAATGTACTGTTTCAGAATGCAGTAAATGGGGCCAAAAAGCACTCGTTGCCTATAAAAGCACCCACAGATCATAAAATATTGTATACAACTTTCCACCCATTAACATTATCAGTTTTTGTTATTTTGACGCTACTTTTCTCAAAAAAAAGTTATTCTCTTTCTTGCATTTCGTTAAGAACTATCATCTTGACCTTGTGTGTCGTCATGTTTGATAACACTGGTCAACACTAATTATATTGCCAATAATATTTGAGAGATTTCTAGGTAATTTTGTAGTGCTGATTACGAATATGAAGTCCATGTTTCTGGATTGGCTCTAGTTTTGGAGATAATCACTAGTATAAAATAAAGAAAAATCCAAAATTAATAGAGCACTGGTGCCCATAAGCAAGTTTCACTGAAAATGACAATGTTTTCGAAAAATATAAACGAAAAATCAATAAAACCCATAATGATTTTTTATTCCGTATAAGAAATACAGTAGTCTAATTTGGAAAATTACAACTAATTCGTAGGGAAAAAGCGCTGTTAGGCAGAACTGACGCAAGTAGACAAAAATCTGTGTAGCCGGTCACATGCACGCGCAGAAGCAAATAAGCATGACTGATTGTCAAGAAAAGTAGAGTTTTCGCACATATCCTCTTATAAAAAGCACCCGTTATGACTAATTTTCTTAAAAAGTGATGGTAATATCTCAAAAACTAGAGCCAATTTGGAAAACCTACTTGTATTTTTTACTTCAGCAGACCTGAATTACCCTAAATTCATTTAAAAATACTTGGCAACAAAATTTTTTTAAAATTTTGTTGGGCGGTGTAATATATAATAATGTTTGACACCACAAATTTGTAGTTTTGTGATATCACGTGTAACAGTTTAACAAACCTGAGCAAAGTACGAGTACAAGTGAAACAGGGCCCAGAAACTAAGTGAATCGGTGTTTGATTTTGATTCAATAAGGATTGTGTATCCAATAAAAATTAATAATTAATTGTGAACAGAGTTTAATAGTATATTAGAATACAAGTACGGTAGGTACGTCTTTACCGCATGTGCGTGATGTTTAACAAAACGAGCCGAAGGCGAGTTTAGTAAATCACGCAAATGCGGTAAAGACACCTACCGTAAGTGTATTGTACGATATTTTATCTACAAGCATGTTTTAGGGCACCAATATTAAAAACTAAAAGAGTACTGTTTTAATTTACCCCGTAGGTGCCTCGTAAGTCGTTATCAACAATGCAATAATATCAGGTTGCTAGGGAAATAAATTATAGAAATTTAATAGTTGGTTGTTATATGACGGATGTAAAACTTGACAACGGAATAAACGATAATTATTTTTGTAACAATTTCGTGAAAGTGTGTTTTACGTCCCTTAAATGGAAGTCAGTAGCAGCAGTGATGATGAAATTCCGAAAGAAGTTCTGGACATTGCTACATATAATGTTTAATAGAGTTTCTTTTAAAAATAAAAAATACACTTGAATAATATAAAAACTTGTTTTTATAGTATGTAATTACTTACAGCACTAGTGCAGTAAAGTGATACTTACCGCACTCAAATCAGTGCGGTAAGTAGTGACTTACCGCACGCTTGTAGATAAAAGGTTTTACTAACAAACATCTGAAAATAGAATTAATATCTAGTTATTGTTGTGTCTTCAATGGTTAATATTATGTGTTGTCGATATAGAGATTAGATCACAAACGAAAACTTAGGACTTGTATTTTTTTGTAAATTTAAATAACGCAGGAAAAATGCAAAGAAGTAAATTCTTCGCTAGTACAACACTTCCCAGAAATTTTGAAAGATATACGAAAATAGTTTCTTTTCTTCGATGTTTATTGGGCGGTCGTTTATTGCACTAGCGATAAATTAATTTTTCTGTATTTTTATTTAATTACCCATATCGTCGGTAAACCTGCTATCTCCATTTTAATTAATATTACAGGAGAGCACTAACACCGCCTAGATAAATTATTATACTTTTAATAAATGTAAATTTGCGTTATATTATTGGTAAACAAAAAACACATTTATGGAAAAACCAAAAAAGTAATTTTTTCAGATATTTTAATTTGATTGGGCCACTTTTTGGAGGTAGCAACTTCATACAGTTAATAGAAAATCCATAAAATGTCGTAAAAAAGCTACTATAACTCCATTTCGATAAGTAATATTAACCCTCTATAATATTATAATTAATTTCCAATAAACAATCGACATTTTTCTTAAAATCCTTAATATTATAGTATAGTTTATAGATACATATCTTTACCAATAATAATCAGTAGAATAGCAGTACATTAGGAGAAACCAGTACAATCACAAAAAATGAAACCCAATCAAACCCAATCAAATCCAATCAAACCCAATCAAACCCAATCAAACAAATCCACGTGGCTGTACAGACATAAACGCAATGGAAATACCCGAGATAGCAGCATTTCGTCGGTTAAATTTGAATTGCTTGGAGATAGCATGAACTATTGACACAAAAGACCCATTTATTTACACTTTAAAAGGAGAAAACCTTTTTTTTACTAATAGAATAGCTTTTTCTCTTTCTAATAATGCCAAAAATCCATTTTGACCTATAAACGGAATTTAGGAGGTCAACTCTTTTCGCCGACGGTATACAAAAAGAATGTTCCTGTTTCAATATTTTTATATTCCAATTTAATTCAGCTTTATCAATATCACATATTTTGCAACAATTACCTTCATAAATTAAACTAGTTGGTGTAGGTTTTAGTGACATTTTAAAGTAAGCATACTCAACTAACTCAAATAAATTTTGTTTTGTATCCAAATATCCATTAACAGGTATATTCCATTTATCATTTACCACCAAAGGACCTAGATCACTGAATAAACTCAATTATACAGAAAGCGGCCGCACTTTTAGATAAAAGAAAAATATACTCATGTTATTGATCGGTCACACAATATACGAACTCGTAGCATATTTCTGGGTCAGACTTCTAATGCACATGAATTCGACACAACAAAATTTATGTTGTCGCTTAGAGGTAAATTTATTATTTCCAGATATTTTCTACCTCTTTCGAGTGAATTAAAAATTTTAGTTTCCACTTGGGTAACAAAATTAGTAATATGTGCCTCATATCTGACTTTAGGCTTCTTTAATGCTACTAGGTTCAAAAGCAGCGTCGCCTCGTATACTTTCGTCATCAAGGAAAAGAAAGATTCGTACTAAGCATAGAATACTTGTTCTGCAGTAACAGTACCTAGTTGTTTTGTTTTTATCCTGACACCGGTGCCGGCATACATGAAGCTTTCTCCTGACACGATATTTATTAGCCTGTAAGTGTGCATACCGCCGTCTTGCAAGGGAAATTCGTTCTACTAAAATCCTGCTGCGGGTGAATTTAAGAAGAAAATACACAGTCAGAGATATTCTTATCTACACCGATGACCAGATCAACTCGAAATTAGTCTCGGACTGCCCTTGGTGCCTTTGGCCTTTGCCTAGAGTCATACTAACGTAAGTGCAGAAATATACAATCATAGAGAGCAATAAAAATACACATGCCTTGGCCAGATGAGTTGGGCTAGATAGATTGAACTACACCATCTATCCGGGAACACGGAATTGCAAATTAATCTTGGATTCGTCAACCAAGGCATCGACTACAGAACTCCTGCTTGTGATCCAACGTACCCCAACGAAACATTTGCATACACTGCAATAAGCCTGCATCAAGATGTACAGATGACATAAGGAAAAGTGTGAGACAATCTTTCATATTATATGTAAGTGCGTCGCACTAACTTACGGGCGATTAACAAACTACCAAAGGGAAATCAATACCTTCGGAGAGATTTAAGGGCCAGATGTTTGCATTTTTTAAAGTTTTCAATGTTTTTTTTAGTAAAAGCAAAGATTATGTAAAAATGTTCTAGCATTTTAAAGGGTAGCCCTGGTTTAATAGAAAGGTATTCTCTATTTTTGAATAACCAGCCAGCCGCATATCCTTCTGCCACCAGAAAAACACAAAACAATATAAGTGCCATCTGTTTCTTGATCACTCCTCCTTGTTCTTGGTAAACACACATATAGCCTGTAATTCAGAATTAAAGAGAACGTTGTGATTGAACCATATCTGCTCTTTCACTTATCTAAAAAGGATTGGACGACCTTTTTACTTTTATTGAAAAAATGTTGGCAAATATCATCAGTGTTCAACACCAAGTACTCACAGACAGCTAGTAAAAGAATTACTTAACCTGACAACGGTAACAATTTTTTTTTATTTAGATCTCTCAACAATAAGCATTATTAGCTGACGTGAAGATAACAAATTTTAACACTTACATAGCACCTTGTAACCAATTAATCAATCGATTCTGGTATTCAGCAATTTTAGACTATTTATGCAGCTCAACTATTTTTAATGTTTTTTTTTCCAATGAACACAACACATCACTAAAATTAAAAGTTGCACAACATTTTCGACACAAGTTACTATGCTTTCCTTCAGTGTACAATTCTCCCTTTTTGAAGTTTGATGTATGCGATTTAAGACAAAGGGGTTTTATACATTATAAGAGCAACGACAACAAACTGATAAGCTGTTTTTCATATAAACCACAAAGGATAAAGTAACGATTACATTAACGTTAGTCTAATTGCACTAAAACCAATATTTTGCTTTATCGAATAGAGTGTCACCTGACAAATTAACGTTCGTGTAACTGTAAAATCGTTAATCGCTGCTGTAATCTGGTTTGTGCCTGTTAGAGTCCGCCTTGGGTTAAGCTTAAATATGTATCTTGATGTCTAGAGTGAAATGTGAAATGAGATTTAATCTGTTACAACGGGGATTAAAGGTTATATGGGGGAGAAAGGGGAATTTCTTGCAGATAAAATGTTAACCTTGACCCTTGAGATGTAAAGGAGTGGAAGTAAGATATTTAGTGCTTCTTAAGTTAAAGCGCTTTTTGCTGCTGTTTTGAAAATAGCCAAGAAAGTAAAGAAGAGTAAGAAGTAAGAATGATATAGTGCTGTAATCAGAAGTCGTGAAGATATCTGCAGTTATATCACCCAGAGTATGTCGATGATCGAAAGAAGGGTTTGTTTTCTTTTGACTGTAGTCAAGGATGCTAAGGGTAACACACGCTCCTCAGAAGTTTATTTTAGGTTAGGTCTAATAATTTAGGAGTCATAAAAGGGAAAAAAATAAAGAAAAAATATCCTTAAGCTTGATCAAGGAATTTAGGTTTCTTCGGAGCAGATGTCGTACCTACTAAAATAATGTTTTTATGCCAGCTGAAATCATGGTTGAAACCGTTATCAGCAAGGTCGAATGAATCTCTGTTTTGTAGGGCTACCGCCAGTCGACAGTGACTGTCTTTTAGAGGCGTTAAAGTGGACAAGAATTAATTATATTTATATATACTTATATATATATATATATATATATATATATATATATATATATATATATATATATATATATACAGGGTGTCTAAAATAGGTGATACCACTATTGCTATCTCCGAAACGGAAAAAGATACGAGGTCGGTTAAATTAGAGAAGATGTGCCATTTTTAGTCCCTACTCATATTTCGTTTACGAAGTTGCCAAATTCTCTATAGTTTCTTATCTACAGGGTATTTTTTAAAAATAGTCAGATATTTAATTCTTAAATATCTCGAAAACTATTATAGTTAGAAAAAAATTGTTTTAACAAAAAATACACGATTTTTTATGTTCTCTCAAGTGATGTTTTGTGTATATCATTTGTTTTTATTGAGTTACTGATACTAACTTGCTTTTTTCAAATACGGACCTGGACTTTTTGATGCATTTTTTGAAAGAATATTTCATACCCTTTACATCTGTGTATCACCTGGTTACGGTTTTCGACGTTTTGGTGAAGAATAGCATCATCAGGATATTCTACCAATACGGGCCTGGCATTTTTCAAGTAAATGCGCCATTTCACAACCTCAAAAACCACAAACCATAGCGATAGGTTGTGAATTGTGCCTTAACGTGGAAGATTCCAGGTCCGTATTGTCAGACAATTCGGATGATGTTACTAGTCGTGATCAAAACGTCGGAAAATATTTTCAAGTTATACACAGTTTTAAAGGGTATAAAGCATTCTTTCAAAAAATGGAGCAAAAAATCCAGGTCCGTATTTGAAAAAAACAATTTAGTATCAGTAACTCAATAAAAACAAATGGTATAAACAAAACAATAACGTTACTTTCTAGAAGGTATCAAATCGTGTGATTTTTGTTAAAACAATTTTTTTCTAACTATAATAATTTTCGAGATATTTAAGAATTAAATTTTTGACTATTTTGAAAAAATCCCCTGTAGATACGAAACTATAGAGAATTTGGCAACTCCGTAAACGGAATATGAAAAGGGACTGATAATGGCACAATTTCTCTAATTTAACTGACCTCGTATCTTTTACCGTTTCGGAGATAGCAATAGTGGTATCACCTATTTTAGACACCCTGTATATATATAATAAAACCAAAGTGTATAAGGACTTTCACAGGTACAACTTAAAAACATTAGAATAATACTATACAAAGGTAGAATTGAAATTTTAACACTTAAAATCTAAATAAAATGTAAATAAATAGAAATAAGTACCATTAAAATTATAAGTAAAAAATTTTTCATTGTCAAAAATTAAAGCCACGGATAAAGCAATTAAAAATTTAAACTTAAAGTGGGTACAGCAGAAACCATAATAATATTTAAAATTAATCAATATGAAATTCCTCCAGACACTGTAACATGCTTTTGGTCTTAACAGATTTTTAACAAATGCATCAAATATTCTCAAATCACTGATAGCCTTAAATGATTATACATTTTAATGCTTTCATATATTACCGACTTTTCTGTTGTTTCACTTCCTGGAATGGGTAATCGTAAATTCATTACATTAGTTTCATAATTACTAATATATCTGCCATCTATCATCTAAAAAAAAAGGTCACCGGTTAATTGGGGAGAAAGAGCAATAAAATATTTGATGGTCAAAAAAGGTACAGGTAAATCGGGGAGAGGCATCTTACCAGGTAGCAGGTAAATTGGGGAGAAAAAGTAGGTACTTACTATTTAGAATTTAGATTTTTAGATATTAAAATAAAAGTCCATTATATACCAAAAAAATTTATTAAAAATAATGTAACATAAAATAACAACAGCAAAAATTCCCATAATGCTTCCAAAAGATTGTTTTACTTCTATACAAAGAAACACAATGTCTTTATAAAAAAGTTAGTCAAAAGTAGGTGGTACATGATTGGATACATGACTTTTTCCAATATAAGAAACACATTTGACAAAATGTATTCTTGACATTTCACCATTTTTATATTTTTCT
Source organism: Philopedon plagiatum (assembly GCA_963971165.1). NCBI lineage: Eukaryota > Metazoa > Arthropoda > Insecta > Coleoptera > Curculionidae > Philopedon > Philopedon plagiatum. Next base: position 21,378,851 of record OZ020197.1, on the reverse strand, counting down.
AAATTCGATCTTAGCACTTCTTGTTTTGTGCGGACAGCTTTATTTTGTATTTTTTTGGGAAGTGTACTACTATTAATTTTAATATATGTATCAGTTTGGAATTGTATTAATACATTAATAAAGTTAAATAGCGATGGATGCGCATTATAAAAACACATATTAAATTTAGAGTGGAAACTCTCACAAGCATTTGTGGTATTCTCTGTAGAGCTACTACATGAAGACCATAATATTGGTGGAAATTTAGCTTGTTCAGATATATAGTTCTCAACTAAATAATCTGACATACTAATAATAGCTTTTGTATTAGGTTGACACTCTACAAAATCAAATACAAAACAATCTGACACTTCAATAGGATCTAAAAAGGCCAGACCAAATAAATGACGTAACCACTTCCCTACTTCACTATTTGGATCACTATAGTCATTTTTTAGTCCAAAACTTTGTATCTTTCGAAACCAAGCCTGACCTAGGTGAAACTTGCATCCCGTTATTTGTGAAGTAGGAAAAACAATACCTATAGCATTATGTATAGCTTGCTCAAAATCTGCAACTACAATTTTTGGATTAAAAACATAGTTTTGCTGAAGACATATGCTTTGTATGTGTCTAAATAAAGTTGTGTAAGACTTAGTAGATTTATCTGGTTACAAACAAAATGCTATAGGTATACAATGACCGTTGTTAATGGCATGAATTGTGAAGAGTTGACAAAAAAATTTGGTACAATATTGAAAGGTTCCATCTACATAAATTTGTTCACATTCACACAAGTACCGCAAATTTGTAGCACAGGAAAACACTATAATTTTCGCTTGTTCATCACAAACTGGCATAAAACTTTCACTTTTGATGGCTTTAAAATCGGATGATTTCAAAACTTGGAAAACTTCATCCTGTGATTTAGGCAGGGCAGGCTGAAGCTTTCGCCGTGCATTGTAAATATTTTTTCTTATAAGACTCATACCTGTTGATGTTATATTTTCTAAATCGTCAACGTTTTCTCTTAAAACTGTATGAATAATTTTTGATGGTCGTTCCGAGATGTCAGTCGTCGCTTTTCTTTTGGCACTGTTGCTAATTTTCTTTCTACTGATTGTTTCGCTGGTGTAGCCTTCATGGTTGTGCTGCACATTTTCTTTGCGGGTAATACAAGAGTCTCCAATTGTATACAATTTTGCCTGACATTTTTTGTTAGTGCAAATCCAAAAATTTTCACCAGAGGTCTTTAATACACTTTTTTTTGAAAAAGTAAAACCACAGTACAGAATTAGGGCTTTACCACGTTCACTAACAATAAATTCGAAATTTTCCATTTTTCACTGCGTTCTGTCACATATAACAAAACAATATACTAACCACCTAATCATAGAAATGTGCATAAATAAAATTTCAATATACATTTAATATACCTACCTAATTTCAGTAATTACTTGTAATACAACCCTTTTTAATCCTACCTACCTATGTTTATACATTGTCCCCAGTTTACCTGCGACAATTTTGGTCCTTAGGTTCGCTTGGCCCGAATTTACCTGTAATAAAAAGATTAAATCCGGAATTTACCAACACCGAAAAAAAAATACCCAAGACATTTTTAAACATCGCGTCTACAGTAATACATGATATTATTTTAAATATTAATTTAAAGTACGCTTTCAGCTTGTATAAACACAAATAAATTAATTATTTATCCCTCGGTAAACACAAAAAATAATTAATGTGTTTTGGAGACTTGCCTTTTTCGCCGTTGCCGAATTTTCCCTACAAGAAAAACATTTAATGTGCAAAAAGGGAAAATTCAAACAAATTACTTGTATTAGGCCGGACAGGTAATAATGTACGTGTAACATTTATCATAAAGTTTCTTTACATAAGTTATGTTTACGAAGATAATGAAAATTTTAATTAATAACTCGTGCTTAAATTAATGATATTTTTACTTTGTTACTATTTGTGTCTCATGTAGCCTAATAAGAAAATTTTATATTTCTGATTTATGTAGTATATTAAATTATTAGGTTTAATAAATTATTCTCAGAATCGGATTAACTCTAATTAAATGGTCGGAAAAGGGGCTTATTAAACATTTTGGGTAGGTAGCAATTTTTCTTTGAGATGCGTAGAGGGGTCACTGGTGAGCGTAAATCTCAGTTTTCGGGATTGTAATTTTATTTAATTTGTGCGCGTCTCTTCAACAACTTTGACAATATTTTGCTAAGTGGACAGAAACATAAAATAATAATAAACGCGTATGATTGGTTTCCATAGTGACATTGAAAGCAGCGACTACTATGTTTCAAAAAACAAATTTTTTAAAAATCAGTTTTTTAAAATTTTATATATTTTCTTTTTGTTTTTTAAAAAATTCGATCGTACTGATTACCATAAGTCATATTGGGTAGCGCGTTCCATTTATAATGATTATGTTATTCGTACCGATATGTTATAAGTAGTTTAGATTTATACTGCTGCGAAGAGCGAATCCCCTTCGCCGCCCGACTATTGCATTTTTTAATTTTTACTGTTACTTTATTCAGTTAATTGATTTGTTCAAAGTTAACTTTTTATTTTTAGTTTTAGGTTTTTGACACGTACAAATTTTATGTCACCACATTTTTTAATGTGTAGATATTAACAAAATCCAAAAACTTATGGAAATTTGTTTTCTTATATACCACCGAACAAACAACATGGCAACATCTCGGATGACGGATTATAATAAATTATCTACTGTGCATTACTTCAATCCACACACATACATTGAACACGTTTTTGACGGAAAATATCGATCTGATTACATGAAAGTTATTATAAATGAAACCCCTATTTATAGTCTATTTTTAATTCATATTTCAACCATCTAAAATTAAATAGGGAAAGAGCCTTAAAAGAAAAAGGAAAAATATTCTTTTTTTATTTTAAAATGGCCTAAAACTAATTAACATTATTCTTTCACAAAATAATAAAACACAAGTGGATTTGAGTCTGATACTTACATTTACAATTACTTACAAAAATAGTATATTGTGTATCAACATATTCTCGGACGAGGCCCAGCCGAGTCCAGCAAGCGTCCGAGGCCGAGAATATGTTTTTCCTACGAGATGCACATGCACACAAAACACGCCTGGAAGATGCCGATGCCGGTTTGTGACTATCGCAGAAAAATTAATTTTAAATAAAACATATAAAAAGAAAAGCTGCTATTGAACTGTTAACTACTCTCATTTGTATCCGATATTTCTATTCTGTTGCTATAGTGGAATAGTATATTACATAACAAGTGTTGAAAGTGACATTTTTCACACGAGTGGGAATGTTGTCGATAATCCCACGAGTGTGCGGAAATTACTTTCACGCGAGTAATGTACAATATTTTTCCTACGACCACAAAAATATTTACAAAAAAACCTCAATTTCTGTCTTTTAAAACCCTCACTTTCAACACTAATATTTTCATCAAGTGTGCTGAAAATAAAACGAATGAAATTTGCCCCATCTATTTCAATGTCATGTTGACAAGTACTTTTCAACACGTGTGTTGTAAAGTACTTTTCAACACGCAGGTGATATAAGGCACTTTTTTGCCAAGTTAACCGTGCTTTTTTTCTCACTTTCATAGGTGGTCGTAGGAAAAATAACTTTTCTATCCACTTCAGAAAATTTAAATTATAACATAACATTATAACTTAAGTTGGCGCATCCAAGCAGGAACTGTTAACTGTCATTTAAATCCGTTATTCCAATTTCGCTGTTATCGTGGAAAATATTTTTTCCATCCACTTTAGTAAATTTAAATTGTAACTTTAGCTGACGCATTCGATCGAAAATTCAAATCTAACGGTTTATAACGCAATGTTCAGGTAGATGCAGTTCCATCGGATGCGTTTGAGCGTGGTCATTGTGCTTAGTTAAGATACTTTCTTTTTGAGGTACTCAGAACCAGAGTTTTCGATTATAATCTAAATTATGAATTTCATAATCGAATGATACCGATTATTTAAAAAATTGAATTATCGATTGATCCTAATTATTATTGTGACGTGCATGATGTCGAACGCACTTAATGTTTTGTTGATTGTCGTGTAATTTTGGTTGGTTTACATTTAGGTGTCTTATACTTTGCACCGTTTTATCCTTCATATTACATAATCGACAGTCTTGAGTTTGCCTCGGATATAAATAATGTTCTATTTAAAATCAGCCCTGTTTTTTTTTTAATTCTGGCTATAAAGTTTTTCAAATGGATCATACATTGCGTACTATTCAAATACATAAGGATTTGTGTCTCTGTCCATTTTGAAGTTACTTGTATATACATACACTCAGCAACAGTTAACGCTAATGAAGATTTCCCAGTGTAAAACTCAGTCTTTTTTCTAATCTTAATTAAAAAAGTAATACATTAAAGTCTCTTCGGTTAAGATAGATATTATGTAGGTAGGGTTCTCTGATAAACAGCTATTTATTATACCCAAAACAAAAGGAAACATTAGGCTCGTTTTTCGTTTTGGCTTTTATAAATTCTTCCAAATTCTCCACCTCCTAATCCTTTTTTAGATAAATAGTTTAGTTAAGGTGAATAATTTATTAAATGGGAGTGTTAAAATAAAGAATATCATTAATTTTATACTAAAGATTTCTTATCTTTCTGTCGAGATTAATACATCTAGATTTTTAACGAGGAAATTACCTGCCTGCTATGTAATATTACTCGTATATTATTATACACTGATATTTTGAAGTCAAATAAAACGCAGAAAGTCTTTGAAATCTTAATTCAGGTAAAATGCTCTATGGTGTCTATAGGTAGTGTATCCAGAACGTCAATTTTACCTCCTAGCTCGGCCCAAGTACGTGATCAGATACAATAAATCTGCTGTCTTTTCCTTGTTATGTGCCACACGTGCAGTATTGGAGAAAAGATCAAGAGAATGCGAAGATTAAAAAGTCACAATATTAGATTGTTGTGGATATGTCTTTGGATTGGATTGGAAGGTACAATAGGATATGTATTTTACCGTAACCAGTAAGTTATTGTGATCCTTGTTGTACTGGACCTAGTTAAAATGCGTTTTACCTCTATTAGGTTTAGTAATTCTTTTTGTATCTTTCGATAGCCCACGAAGGCCGAAGCCCAAGTACAATGAACCGTGAGTGTACTTGCGAAAGTCTGACTCACATCTGTAGGGATTTCACTCGCCCTTTAAGTGATGTGGTGCCTGTGCGATCAAGAAAGAACACCATATTCCTGGTTTACAGCAATAGAACACAGCGTTCTCAAGTGATCACATCAAAGTACTAACCATGCTGAGCGTCGTTTAACCCCAGTGATCGGGCAAAGAATGGTAGGACCAGTGAAGTTAAACGTCGTCTACTAGTTGTCTTATAGAGGTTCTCCTGGGTATCGAGTTTGCTTGGGGAGATTGTTAATCTATAACGAGCTAATGCAGCACATTCGCTTTTAGTAACAGAGACTCTGTCTCCTCCTCTTGATTACAAAATCCGCCCAGGATTTCATCTTGACATATGCCCATTATGAACAGCTATTTTCTTAAAGTACAGTGACCCATTATTAGACATGCCACTTGCCTTAGTCGGTTCCTGTTAAGTTTCAAGACTTTTTTAGTCAGCCGTCAGCCTTTCTCAGTGAAGTTAGCATTGATTTGCCCGGAATGCGGTTCCAGTGGGACAAATGTTGTAGTTAAGTACACCGAGCCAAACTGCTGCGAATCAGAATTGATAAAATATTGAATTGCAACTTACTTAACTTACTAAGAATGACAAAAAAATTGTCAAAACATATCTGATCATTGATCAATTAGAAGATCTCAATTTAAACCTGTAATAGATCCTAATGAATCACGGTCTAATATTTGTAAAGGTTTTTTTCTCTTTAAGTTAAGAAATTAAAAGTTATTAAAATTATCAGTAAACTTAATATTTTAGGATGACTGTGAGGTTTGCTCAGTTTTTGCAAATTTTGCAAACATAACATAACACTGTGGTAAAAAAATTTGACGATTGCAGTCTCACCACTTTCAAACAATTTTGGGCACTGACTGGCGCTTATAATATCAATAAACATTAATACATTTTGGAACACGTCTGTATAGGGTGTCCGTAACAAGACACAAAAACATAATATTAACAAAGAATTTACTAATTATTAATTATAAAATTGGTTATTCTTAAAGGATGACGAGAACTCTCGTATAATGAATGCTTTTTGCAACAAGTTCCTTTTTAAGATTCAAAGTGTTATTAGAGTCATTTATTACTACGGAGTGTTAAAGTAAGAATATCATTAGTTTAGTGCCAGGCATTTCTTATCCTTTTACTTGCTGCATTAACTTCTGCTTTTCGAGAAATTTCTGAAAGAGGCAATATAGCAATGACATGATCTATTATACGGCTTTACTTTAATGCTCGTTTCTTAAAAACTTTTATTTAAATTTTATCCTTTTAAGCTTAGAGTTTTATTGAATCTCGCGATAAAAGAGCATTTGTAAGGCAGAAGCATACTTTAGAGAGGAGTGTTGGGGTAATTAGCTCTCTCATGTATTAGCTAAATATAAACAAAGATGCAACACACTTCGCTGAAAGGATCGGTTATCACCAAAAACAGGAATGGGTCCGCCGTCCATAAGTCTCGACAGTTTCGAGAGAATGTGCAATAGTTTTACTCCGGGGAGCGTTTCCAAAAAGAGGTCGACCCCTTGTGAAAAACGTCGATATTAGAGGATTTGTAAAGAAATTCGACAATAAGGAATCCGCTTGTATTTTTTTTATTAAATCGTTTAATAGATCGTTTAAGGAAGTCATTACAAACCCAAGAAAAAAATATTTTAAAGACAATTACTAGGATATTTAACTATTTTTTTTACTCCTCAGTATAATTTATCACAATCTAAAAAGCAGCCATTTGCCCTTGGTGCCAAGTGAAGTCCGGAGATAAACAAAAATAAGTGTTAATCAACATGTTAACGTAAACATGCTACATAGAAACGTATAAGAATCAACAACTTCTGTAACAGTCAGAAAGTCAGCGTTTTCTCGTACGATTGAACCAACATTATCAATTCATTTATCAAGCTGATTGTTTTTAATACTGTATGCTTAAGGCAAAGTGTCAGCCTCCAAGACCAAAAGTTCAACTGGTTTGTTAGGCAAAACAAAAAAATCTACATTTCCTAGTGTCACACTCTATCCGATCTTCGCAACACGACATCAACCAATCATACGAGGAATTTCACTTTAAAAAGAAAAGTTTGCGTTTAGATGCCTTATTTGCCCAGGCTCTAATTGTTAGTGTTACAGTTGTGTTTTTGTTATTGCATTGTAGTTCGTGTATAGTTCTTTTTATTAGACAAGGAAATTTATTTAAAAAACTACCCTACAAATATTGTATTGTGCCAATGTGCAAAAATTTTAATTCTGAAAATTGCCATGCTGGAAAACCTTTTCCTCCATTCTCCCCTTCCAAACATGGTGCTTCCGGTACGCCCTTGTATAATATTATGCAGTTACAATTGGTATAATTTTGATATTAAGATATACCAGTACGTCTTGAACACAACAAAGCCAGTGTGCTCTGTTTGTGGAAAGGAAGTAAATAAAAGTTTAAGAATAGTGTAGCAATCTAGTGGGAGGTTTCGATTGGGTTAAGATAATAATAAGATAATAAAAATCTACTTTGGCCTTTCTGAGGCTCATCACCGGGTCTCCGGTGGCCGAGCGGCGCCAGCTTTGCAACCGAGAGGTGCGGGTTCGAATCCCGCTTCGACCATAGATATTATGTGATTGTTAATTATTGGAAGGTGGTAGAGGATTTCTTCCTCGACCGAGGTGGTATCACCCCACACATCCTCTTAAAGGGCTGGTGAAGTCCCTACGGATGTTTCCAGCTCTGGATATGTGAGTCGGATTTCCCCAGTACACCCACGGTGTCGTGGGCTATCAGAACATAAGAAAGGCCATAATTGCACTTTCAAAACATTGTATTATAGGATGACAATGGACAACGCTATCTAGAAGAAATTTACCATAACACAAGAACCATTTACATCGGCAAAAATTAAAATTAATTTCTTTCACACAAAGAATGACGTCGAAACTAGTCAGCAAATTGTTACTTTCTGAAATTAAACACACAAAATATCCTATAATTCTTTCTGTTGTCTATATGAAAAATCTATTACCCATATTCTCCAGGTTTCGTTATAAATAAGGTGTTAATCCAGAGCTTACTATATCCAGAAAAATAATAAGTTGTTTTATAACAGTCTTGTTCGGTATAGCAGAATTTGCTAAAGAAAATAAAAGAATAAGAAACCCTTTGTACAAAATTAATGATATCGTTATTTCAACACTTCGTTATAATAAATGACGCTCCCTAATTAGTCAATTAATCTGGAAAAGAATAAGGGCACGCTAATATTTAAGAAAAGCAGAAAAGACAAATGCACAGACATTTTTTAAATAAATATCACTACACTGTAAAAAAAAATGATTAAATTTTAAATCAAATTCAACCCAATTTTGACTAAATCCAGGTCCACGCCAGATTGATTGAAAAAATTAACACTGCATATTGATTAAATCGAAGGATCTGTGATTAAATTTTCTTATTCAAAATTGATTAACCTAACAATTAATTCTGATTACATCTAAATCAATTTTTATTAAAATTTTCTTCCATAATGATTAAATTTCCATAATACTCTAATCATTTTTTATTAAATCTTCAATCCAATGTGATTGATATGCAATCATCAGTAGCACCGCCCTTCCCCTCTCCGCCCTATAAAGTACCTGATTAAGGCGTCGATTTTATTTATTAAATGACAATACTATAATACATAAGAAAAGGGAACACATTAAAGAACAAACAGATGAAATTATATAAAAGATAGGTAATGCAAATTCCCAAAGCATGGGAATTGTTTGTCCCATATCATAAACAAAAATCCGGGGAGGTGAGGCGTGGACCTGGATTTAGTCAAAATTGGGTTGAATTTGATTTAAAATTTAATAATTTTTTTTTACAGTGTAAAAGTTGAAAATAATTATATGAAGTAAAAACACGAAAATTATTTACTCATCTGTAAATAAATACATAAAACACTAATGAAGACCTGACATGACAAATCTTTTCTTTGAAAATACATGGAAAATAACTTACATTGGTGCATGAGTTCCTCCAAGGGATTGAATTCAAGATCTGAGATTTTTGCGTATTTCTTTTGTTTTTGAAACATAATTTCACCAACATGATGTAACAGCAAAGTTTTTAAAAGAATATTCGTAAAATTTTAGAACAGGTTGACCACTTCATTCGTTATAACCTCACATTACACATTGCACTACCACAGAAACCGCCATACCTACTGCCGATTAAATGGAATTTTTGCAGATTGCAGCGGGGTGGATGGATATCGGTACTCCCTTGTGATTAAAAGGTTGCGTACTGCGCATGTGTTGGCGGCTTGGTTTAGAAGTTTGAGTATTTTTTAGTCAGTAGGTGATTGATACTGATTATTGTGATTATTTTAACAAGGAAATATGATTTAAAATGTTTGTCTTTTTTATGCATTTGATCAGTATCGATTTAAAGTAATCGAGAATGAGTAATTTGTTTGAATCATAACGAAGATTATGAAACTGATTTAGAAAATAATTACAAATTAAATCAAAACATTTAATCCGGCCAATAAAATCAGATATCTGTTGTGGTTAATCAACTGGATTTTTTACTGTGTATGTTCAGCTTTATAAATCTTGCCAAATAGGTGATTTTAAATTCACAATTTTCCGTTAGTAGAGAAAATTTCTCTAAGAAGAACTTTTTAAACTGTTAAGCAACTTTTAAAGTTAAACCATACTTATCAGAAAGGAACCAGGGCCGAAACTTAAAATGTTCGGAAAAATTGCTTTACAGTTACAGTGCTGCATATATACTTAGTTTATGTATTAAGGTTTGGTTCAAATGTGCATGTTAAACATACTTTAACGAATGAAATTTGAAATCTTAATTTAATGTGTTACTATGTGGAATATAGTAGTATATAATGTGTTTATAATTTTAATGACAATTTAAATCATTGCTCGATTGCTTAGGTATGGTATAAAACTCTACCCTGTCTGAAACTTTTATGTATCTTCGAAACTGACAATTAATACATGTTTTTCTAATCGAACTAATTGAAGAATATTTAAACTTAAGATGAAGTTTAAACTCTGCTTGTATATTCGGGTCTGATAGAAATGGGCGACTGATAAGTGGACATGTTGTCGCAACTCCTCGAATAATCGGGTTATAAACAAGGTTTGTTATTTATTCTCTATGCGGTAGTTGAGTTCAGTGAACCTAATTTAATACTTTTTGAACTGCTTGCTTGGGTTTATTATCCTTTATTTCGCTTTTTGAAATACTCGCAATTGTGGATTTCGATAATAATCTGAATTTTAATATTCATCATCAGATGACACCGAGTATCGCTACTTTTAATTAAATATCATCGCTAGGAAACACTGGGTCTTTTATAATTCTACATTAATCACCATAATCTACAAAAATGTTTTAGTTAAAAATTTGTAAGCATAAAAACTGATTATTTTTAGCAACTGATTTCATCCACAGCAAATAAAACGAATACTAATTAGTCACATTGTTTTAATACCAAAATTGTTACTAAACTGTATGCGTATGTGGCACTAAAACAAAAATAATGGAGAATATTGGGTTTACTGCTTATAGAAAAAGACTTGTCTTCTTTGTATGTAAACGAGAAACTAATTATTACCATTACTGAGCACCAATTTAATCGCCCTAAGCAGTCCTTAGTTACAATTCAACAGCAGATTGCCACATCACTCAGAGTAGATGTTTACTGACTGAACAACCTTCCAGGCCTAGCTATCCTTTAATTTATTTAGCTAAAAAGTATTTTATTACTGAGAGGTCTATCTCCATATTGCCTCTACGATGCATGCGTGGATATTCTGGTAAACATTTTCCTGATAATCAGTAGTGAACATGGATTTATTAAGAAAGGATTCGATGTTCCGTATACTGTGAACGTATTGAACGTAAAGCCTTATATTTGTTGTTTGTTATGAAAACATCTTACCGTGGAGGTACAGTTTACGAACTTGAAGGAAAAACGTAATTGAATTAAGAATGGTAGTAGAAAGAGATACAACAGCATTGGAGTGTTGGAGCTCAGAAGTGTTGCTGTCTGTGCTGGTTGCTTAGAATAACGGCTGAACCTCGGTCTGAACACTCGGTTACACGTACGTCTTTGTCTAATGAACTAGAAAAGAAAAAGTGCGACTTATAGATTTATAAATGACTCGGAGCGACTTTCAATAAACCTTTAGAAATAATATAACCTATAAATAATACAACCGTTTTAACTTAAATTTATTATTATTTAGCAGAAAAATAAAATATTTTAGGTCTTTTATTACTTTTAGTAAATCTTGTGATGCTTCTAACGTATTTTTTGTACAAAAATTCAAGGTAAAATAAGATGTGGCCAATGTTTACAAATTGTGTTTCCAGTGTCGCTTAGAATGGTTTGTTTTGGCTTCAAAGAATGTTAAATCATCCCGTATCCATTCTTAATAAATCCATGGTAGTGAATCACATTAATAAACAGCGGATTTCAACTATGCCCTAAATTCCTATAAAAATATTTCTTAACTCACATTTTCCTTATCACATCTTACTTGCGGCTTGTCTTATTCTAAATATTTTTTCTGATTTCCCCAATTAGTCACGTACGGATAAATGCAAAAAAAATAATACCAGAAATTCAAGACATAAATAAATCTGAACAGCAGATTCGATTATTGACTCGGAAATATCTCGAAGGAATGTTCCAGCGTCGAGTATTTGCTTAAACGAGGAACAGCGAGCAATATCTTATACATAAGGGAGTATTTCCTATTAGCTTTGTCGTCTTATTGCTATTTCTCTGCTTTGGTGTGCTATCTGTTTCTAATAGGAAATTTACAATACGCCCGCGTTTTGTTTGCATACAAGCTTATTTTGGTTTGGCATAAAATGCTATCGAAGCTGGCGCGACACTTTATTACTTTGGAAAACAAACTTTTAACCGTCTAACTTTTGTCATTGCCTCGCCAATTCAAAACCTAAAAAAAACTACTTAGTATAGTATTTTACATATTTTGTCTTAGATTTTAGAAGTAGTGTATGTGTCTTTAACGTCTATCGTGACTTTTTAAACCAAGTGGAAATAGCGATAATTGGCCTGCATGTTTCCCGGACATGAATCCGATCGAACATGTCTGGGACATGCTAGGCTGATGAGTAAGGTCAAAAATTCCTGCTTCCAAAACACAGAAGAAGTCAGAGACGCTCTAGACGCATTATCCGTCCCACAGACTTAATTTTTTGTGTTTGTGTTTCGATTGGCTCATTGTGCAATAATATTAACATATTTATTAAAAACAAGAAATGGCTGAACAAGCTCATTCGAGAGCTTTAAACTAAAGCAAAATAAACTAATAAACAATGCGTTGGTAATTTAAATTTTTTTAGAATAAAAATTGCACAAATCTGGAACAATTATGTTGAATGTAAAGGAAGTACCATTGGAAAAAGTCAATATTATGAAACTCTTAACGCCTTCAGCGATACTTAGTTTATTGGAATTTTTAAGGCAGCCTTCAGCTACAGTTATAACTCCCACCCACCAAGGAATTAAAGGATCGGTATGTTTGCCTCAGTATCCGTTGCAAATATTAACCTGTCTATTAGTACTGGGTTTATAAGCCTACCTATGTAGCATGTTTAAAAGAATTCGTGGACAACCCGTGCAGTCCGACGTATAGTGCTTAAAACATACAAAAAAATTTGTTATTTGAAGTATTTTCTGACCTCAACACCTTTACCTCTGTACTACCTTAACTGAAAATCCTACCTCCACGATGGCAAAACCTTGGCGTAAATATCTGCCATTACTACGTAAAGACAAGATGACTTGTATTCAACTGTTTTAGCTTGTTATAGCTGCAAGCTCTAGCAACACCCAATGCACCTATCATCATCGGTCTTGATGAGGTGATTCTTTCCAAAACTTTATTATGACATGTCGGCTTATTTCTTCTTTTTGGGTTCGACTTACTTTTCAAAAATGCGACATCTTGATATTATAATACTTATCTTCTTTTACAGCTGAAGAGAAGCTGTAATTATTAAAAAAATTGCAAATAATGAATGTTCAAATTTCTTTTCCATGTCCAGGTAAAGCAACATGGGCCTGTAAAGTTTCTATTCTTCACTGATTTTGTAAAAACCTAAAATACTTTTTCAAGGAAGTCTCCGGATTATTCTGCTAAAATACCAGGAGCTGCTTCTTTTGAATCGTCTAAGATTTTTTTGGAAATTAAATGGTATTTCAATTAACCTTATAATTCTAACTTCATACAACTAACAAAAACCTATAAGCAATATTATAATCACAATTTTATTGTGATCAAAGAACACTTCGTTATTTACTCTTTGTTCCGATATTTTACTAAACTTTTGCAATTGCATGCAGGAACTAATGCAGTTTGGTATAAGTTAAATCAATATCAATTCTAAACTTTATATATTAAATTCTAAGTACTTACTGCTTTATGTAGAAACATAATAACTTTTATTGCCTCAGGAATATAAACAAAACAGTAGTAAATTGAACTGAGACTTTTGTTTGGAAAGTAAAATTTTAAAACTTAATAAATTTATACTTCAAAGGGGGTGTAAATTTAATTACACCAGTGCTCAGGTATTTGAAATAGGGAAAAATTCCTGGAGAGCTAGAAAGTGTTTTAATCTTTAGATTTAAGGGTATTCTTTAACATTCTAATTTTTTTTCTTGAACCAAATGCGACGTTCTATACGTATTTTGTTTATATTTGTGTGATCTCTGTCGTGCGGCTTTGAGATTAACCAGCTCTATAAACTCATGTTTAATCAATATTATAAGCGAAATCCCATAGTTGATGGGAAATTGCGGAAATTAACTACTTTCCGCACTTATATGCGTGCTGAAAGTTGCACTTTTTCGCACTAGTGGGAAATACCCAAAAAGTAGCCATCCAAAATTTAAAAATCCACCGAATAATTACAGGGCCTTATTACTTATATTGTTGAAATGCAATTAAGTTTGTGTTAGTTTCCTATTTGTTGTTTGTCAGGGTAGACGTCAAAGTGAAAATACAAAGGTTATTCGACTTTTATCCAACTTTTGAGTAGAAAATGGAGATCGAGGAAGAAATTAAAGGGAATATGATCGATGGAGCACCGGAAGATATTATCGATAAAACAAAGAATAAGAACGTCGAACTGTTACCAGAAAAATCGAAATACCAGTACCTATGCCAAAGAATGGAAACATTTAATAAATGGTGTGCAAAAAAGGAAATATACAATTTCAAGAAAAAAGAGGAAATTCTAGTATACTTTTTCGACATTTCAAAAACTTGCAAACCATCCTCGTTATGGCCAAGGTACTTAATATTAAAATCTAGGATCTAGGAGGGGGGGCGATTAACAGTTTGTCCAAAAATGTTAATTAATGTGACATTTTTGGGGTTATTGAGGTCAGAAAAGTTAATTTTGTGTAACGGATGTTACAAAAATTAACTGATGGGTGGTGGAATTTCTTCAAAAATGTTAACTAATATATCTCATTTTTGGGGTTATTGCGGTCAGAAAATCTAGTATAACATGACTATTACAAATTTAAATAGGGGGAGATAAGATAAAGGTAGGGGGAAGGGTAGGGGCAGTGAAAAAAAATGTTTTATAAAAATGAACAAAATTAAGTTGACCATTAACCGCAGTAACAAATACGTAAAAATATCATTTCATACTTTTCAGTGCTTTTCCTTTTGTAAAGTTGGTTCGTTTAAAAAAAAAGAAATATTTTTTAGGAGCAATAATTCATAAATACAACCTGACAATTTTAATTTAATATTAATTTCATTTACCTACCTTTTCGACCAGTTATTTGAGTCCGATCCCGATTTTTGCGTCATGTCATATTGAAATCCGGTTCCTAGATATAACTAACCTAGTCTAACTTATGTTTCATATAATATTCATAATCATGACTTTAAAACTACACTATTTTTACCTATACCGCGCGGACCAAGTCGCGGGAGAAAGCATGTTGAAACTTAAAACGCATGAGCTAAGAATTTTTTGGTCTTTATTAGGCTAATATTAGATATAATTAGATATTGCGATTAGATTATTTTTCACAATCAGTATTATTACGATAATATTGAAATTATTCCTGTATCCTATTATTTGCCTCTGTTAGTTATTTATGTATGGCTTGATCGATATTCAAGGTGTAAAATTTTTAGGTAGTAAACAGGCCACGCAAATCAATATTTACTGCCGTTTCCATAGCTGTCACGCAATATTGCAATTTTTTTAAATAAAAACGGAGCCGCTTTCTGTGTGATAAAGTACTATTAGGATTTTTATTTTACAAATTTGAAATAAAAAATTACCGGTTGCCATTCAAATATTTATTTCTTGGGCCATTAGGGAAATGAATAAATTTGAAAAATTATTTTCCTGTTGATTCCTTAGGTTCTAATTTTAACCTGAAATAGTTTTAAAAATACAGTAAATAACGTTGATCTAGATTATGACAATGCATATTTATTGCTGTAGGTACGAGATATATCCTGTTTTAAATGGAATATACTAACACCTACTTTTGGTCTGTAACTTAATACCTAACAAATACCGGCATATCAAATTTTTGTAGTTGCTTGATTTAATATCCGGCATCCTATAAAAAAACCTACAGGAATAGTAATAGATAAGAAAATGCTAATATTTATGCATACATTTTTAAATAAAATCACACCATTAAGCAGGATATACGATATTCATAAAAGTGCTTTAATTTTTTTTAGATTGGTTTTTGAAAAAAGATTTTTGAAAAAAATTATGTAGGTATTTTCGAGAAATTATATTTTCATAACATTGTACTTAAAAAAATGCGTTTTCCAAAAACCGGAGTTTTCAAAAAAACAGCTTTTTCGAAAATATGTGTTTAAAAAAGAATATATTTTTCTGAAGTGGAGTTATGAATTTCACTGGCTTAGAAAATGCAAATGAAAAATGACAGATAGAGATCCTGGGCAAACCTAAACAAACCTTTTTTGTGTTTGTTCAGGTTTTCTTAGGTCTGCTACGTAACTTCAAGATTTTCTTTATTTTTTTAGTTATGAAATAGTGTTTATTTCAAACAAGCAATACAAGACTAATGCCGCAAATTTGCCTTTTTTTTAGTTTACAATTTAGTGTTGTTCAAGTTGACGTTGCACTCGCTACCTAGAGATGGAACATTCTCGAGAATTTATTTTTGGGAAATATTCTCCGATAACAATCAGAATCTATCGGAAATTTTGAAGAATTTATTTTATATGTTGGAGAATTTTATGTTTTGACTGCATAAACTGAAAGAACATATTTTTTTACCTAAAGTAACTTTTACAATAATTTTATCTGCAAAAATAAAGAGTTGTAGAGATGGAACATTCTCGAGAATTTATTATTGGGAAATATTCTCTGAGAAAAATGAGAATTTGTCGGAAATTTTGGAGAATTTATTTTAAATGTTAGAGAATTTTATGTTTTGTTTGACTGCATAAATTGGAAGAACATATTTTTTACCCAAAGTAGTTTTTACAATAATTTTATCTAAAAAAAATTAAGAGATAGCAATGCACAATACCTAATTTAGAAAATATTTAAATTGTAAATTAACGCGATTACGCATCTTAGTCAAAATAAAGACGAATTAAATTTTGATTTCCATTATTTTCGAGTAACTTTATTTATACATAAAACATAACTTAGAAACGCATTGTATAAAATAACTTGTCTAAACAAGTTGTTTAAAACAACACAGAAAAGAAATAAAGATAAAGATGCTTCAAGCTCCATCTATGATACAATAGCGGCATTAAAATAAATTTCCGTAAATTCTCATTAATTCCCCGAGAATATGAATTTTTTCGAGAATTTATGCTGGGAAATATTCTCGGTAATTTACCGTTCTCCGGAAATATTCCCTTGAGAACATTCCCATGCCACATCTCTATCCCGGCCCTAGGTAAAATTCCAAATTCTCCCCTGGGTCCTTGACTATATTCTTACTTTTTTTCTCATTTCTCAAACATAGTGATGTCGCAACAGTACATTATATTCGTAAACAACATATTTTAGAACGTTGCTTGCATGTTGCGGTTCTCATAAAGATTAATGCGTTACTACACTTTAAAAGCGCCTCTTAATTAACACCTTATGCTGATGGTTTAGCGAACTTTTCCTCTGGCATGCATGTTACAGTGAAAATTTCTGAGGCAAACCATAAATTATAAAATTAATGTGTCTCTTCCATTTATTTTCTTAATTAAGTAAACAACATTAAAATAAATATAATTTTAGCGTTGAGGAAGGGAGTTACCATTGACTGTAAATATATTAATAACAAACTGTGGTATTCCTTGATATTTTTCTGATTTAATATATGTATTTGCCGAATCGCGGCTAAATTAAAGTAGGTATAAATATTTTTTATAAGAACTTAAACAACAGGTAGAGCTAGAATGGGCTTGTTTAGTTATTTCGCGTTTTTCATAAATATGTTATTATTATTGCACAATCAATCAATCGAAACACGCGCACAAGAAAGTACATCGGTTGGACGGTTTAAGATTCGACAACATTAAAAAACATTGTTTTTCGCTTGACGCCATCCCACGAAAAACAACTGAATCTAGCAGGTAATGTGGCAAATCCAATTAAGCATACAGCAACACCGCAATGATCCCCTATGATCGTGGTGTAACTACAGCATGTACCTAGTAGTTATTTGATCTCGATATTTGGTGAATTATGACTGATGCTTATAGGTACATAAATATCACTAATTTGCAAATTAATGCATTTTTAATATACCTCCAATGAAACCCTTATGTTCTTATTCAGTTACCTTCTACTACTATAAAACGGTAGTTAAAATTTTCTATCACGTCACATTTTGCTACTACGAATCTCGCTTTTTATTGGCCTCTCCGCGCTGATAGCTTGGATTCAGAGTTCAATATTGAAATTTTTACATATTAGCTAGTGATCTGATTGTGCACAGAAAGTCTCACAGAGCGTGTAAATTAGATTTTGATAGTTTTTGTTACGTTTGTGGACAATTTATGTTCGCAAAAAAAAGGAAAACCTACAGCACCGCTCAAAAGTATTTGGGCACCCCCAGTTATAGTAGAATTTATACAAAAATTTAAAAAAAATGCAAAGATATGTATTTGTCAGTTTCCTATATACACTCATTTATACAAATATGCTTACAAAAGCAAAAAGGATTTTATGAATCTAAATGTTCAGGTGCCCTCCTTTTGACTCTATTATTGCAGCGCAAATCGTGACATTCGTGCTATAAGTTTGACCAAGATTTCGGGTGTTATTAGGTCCCAAGCTGCTTCCAGTTTATTGCACAGGTCATCGGCCGACGTTGGAGCAAATTGCCGCATCTTCCTGTCCAGCTCGTCCCATAACAATTCGATGGGATTTAAATCCGCGCTCTGAGGTGGCCATTCCATCGCTTTTACACCATCCGATTCTAAGCCGCGTAAATAATCTTTACATAGGTTTGATGTGTGTTTTGAATCATTTTCTTGCTGTAAGACAAGATTCTGACCAAAAGTATTAGTCCGGAAGGTATCGCATGTGTTTCTAAAATGTCGCGGTAGACTTCTTTGCCTAAGATACCTTCTGTTCTCACGTTGCCACCTACACCTGTGCCAGCAAAACAGCCCCAAATCATCAAGGAACCACCCGTTTGTTTAACGGTAGGCACAAGCACTCATCTCTTTCCCGTCGACCTACCACTTTTCGAACAAATACACTTCTTCGAGAAACCGAACACTTCAAATTTCGACTCATCGACATAGTTTGTTCCAGTCGTCCATCTTCTAATGTTGGTGTTCCTGGGCCCACTGGAGTCGCTTTTGTTTATTTTGTTTACGTAACAACGGCTTCTTCATTGCTATTCGTCCATGATGCCCAGTTTTCTGCAGACGACGTTTTACCTTAGAAACTCTAATCGGCTTTTGCCGGCCAACATTTATTACTGCGGCGATTTGTGGAGTCGTTTTACGCCTGCTTCTCTTGCTGGTCATCTCTATTGCACAATCTTCTGCAGATGTAGTCGCTTTGGTCTAACACTTTATCTTTTAAACTGACACTTTTTTGGAAGTTTTTTATTTTTTACAGTATAGTCTACGGTCGAGAGGACTAAATGCACTTCTCGGGCAATTTGTCGGTTGCCTCTGCCACTTTTATGGTAAGCCACTATAAGCACCCTATCACTGCAAAAACGAAAATAGAACTGACTAGCCGTGGCGCTGAGCATGCCAGATGAAATGCAATGTTGCCATACTTTGCTATATGGTAGTATATTGCCTACTTTTGTAGGTTAGACATAAAAAACGTTCGGTTTCAATCAAACAACAGATATTTACAAAATAAATACTAAAATTGTCCGGATGTCCCAAAGTTATACCGCAGTCACCCCGTAACCCCGGTTTACGGTAACTATTTTCAGAACTGAAGAAAATTTTATCCTATAAAGTATTTTTTTCTCTCTTTGCTGATTACTTAATAATAATGGATAATAAACCTAAATAGATTAAAAATCTAAATGAAATTTGAATTAATGAAATGAAAGATTTTATTTTCAATTTTCAAATAAAATGCTTATTGAACTAGTAGAAACTAAGGCAAGCTAAGGCAGGATTATATGGCCTCACTGCAGTGACAATAATTAAAAAAAAATAACGATAAACGATTTTATACTGAACCGAGACCAATACCAGACGATAGTGTGGATGTAGTAAGATTTGACCGAACCGGGAGCGGACCGTGACCGGCACTATAGTATGAATCGAGCTTAAGTCTCCTCCAACGACTTGCAACACGCTTGGGGTTCATGTTTTTTTTTCAAATTGTATATTTTTGTTTCTTCTTGTGTTTGATTTAACTGTTCACAATTCCGATAACGTTTAATTTTGTTTTTAAAGTTTGGATACTGATAGCCTGATTCTCCACGTGTAAGAATAAGACAATTAAGTTTTATACTTTGAACTTGTTTCTGAGGTTTTGCAAAAATTCATAAAGAAAGGTGCAATTTTAGTACCTACGTACTTTCGACAATAATAGAACTAAATTCATTTTAGCAACCCGTTCCAAAATGAAAATCATTTGGAAACCAAGCAAATCGCTTAAATATCAGAATGATTCACAAGTTTTTAATGACGATTTATTAACAATGACAGGACAAAAACCTGTCAAAACAAAACTGATCAACTAGAAGACCTTAATTTAAAACAGTACTAAATCCTAAACCTTCTTAGTCGACAACAACTTTTTGGACGACAATGTAGATGCGCAACGAGATTTGCCAGCCAGTCTCTGATATTAGTAACTCAGACCGGATTTAGAGCAGAAGGGACTTGAAATTTTAATTAAAAAGTTATGTAGGTTTCGACGTCACTATCTATTATAGAGGCTCTGTATAAAACAACTTATCACAGGGCTTGATGCTCATTTACTCAGCTAACTTATTTCTTTTTGTTTTAAAACTTTATAATCCTGTAGAAGTGTAAGCAAAATTTGAATTTATGATTCCCTTTTCTTAGGGTGTAAAAATCTTTACGGAATATAACGGTGCTTATAATGTACTACATTTTTCTCGAGGTTAAGGATACGCCCCATTATCTTCCGGAATATTATCTTTGCATAACTTTGCAATCCATTAAATTCTAGTAAGCTAATATGGGGTATAAAAAAGAATGGGTAAGAGAAAACAAATTCAATGAAAAACGTCATTGTTTAAATTTCACGGCCAGATTCTCCAACGCAAGACCGGTCAAATTTGACGACCAAGAGTATTAAACTGATGACAAGTGTAAGAATAAGATAACAAAGTATTATGCTAGGAATTGTTTAGCCAATTTATAAAGGAAAAAGCAGTTTTAGTATGTACAGTTCTATTCATAAAAAAAGTCGCAAGCAAACCCAGCTGACAGTATTGGAGGTTATCAGGTGACATAGGTGGTCAAAAATGCAATCCATTGACGTCGTGGTAATAATTTTTGAAAGTGCATGGTGGTAATGCTTGACAAACATTGATAAATAAAAATGCCACGTGTTATCTGAAATTGAAAAGGCTTAAATAGTGCCCAATCGAAGGTTTAAAAATTCGTAATGTAGCACAGTTCCACAATTATAAGAAAACGATAATGAAAATTAAACAATGGTGGGAGCAAGACGTTTTGGTAAAAAGAAAAGTTGGCTCAGGTTTTCTCAAACTTTCTAATCCTTAACAGGACGCTGCTTTTTTGTGGTACCTAAGGAAGAATCTATTCGCAACGGTGAGGGATGCTGTGATTAATAGGGGATTTCCTGGCTAAGAACCTACATCCAGCAGAAGGGAAATCCGGCTGGCAGAGAAAAAAATGTTTCTCACTGCAGAACGGCAGCACGGCAGCACGCAAAGGTAATTTCTGCATTATTTTGCCACTATATATTTATAAACAAAGAAACAAATAAATAGAATAATTAATAAATAAGAATACATGAACACTGAGCTAAAATCTAATATAAATATAGTAATATTATTACTTCATTAACTAGTTATATGAACAAATTAATTAGATTGATCGTTTTATTTTTTATTTTGTCCGTTTTTTATGCATCTGAGCTTATTTTTCATACACGATTTTTTTTTATCATGTAATCATTAAATTAATAACAACATAATTAATAACACATGGAAGGAAAAACACGATTTAAAAAATTAAATTTACGTTTACATCATCAATAAAAATATAAAAATACCGTATTTTCCTTGTTTACAATGAGTTAAAAAAACGGCTACGTAAAAAAATTTTTTTGCCGAAAAATGTTTCTGCGGGTTCACTTTATCGTATCCAGCAAAAAAATGGCGGGTGGTTAAGAGCAGCCGTAGGCAATTTTACTACGCATTCCACAATAACAAAACTGAATTTATTCTAGCAACACAGTCCAAGATGAAAACAACTTGAAGACCCAGCCAATCTCTGAAATTTTAGAATAACTCATAAGTGTTTAATGACGACTTATTAACCATGACGAAAGAAAACATGTCAAAACCTAACTGATTCACTAGATCTTAATTTAAAACTTAATCACAAACCTTTTTAGTGAATCTGAACGTAAATGTTTTATCAGTTTTCAATAATAAAATATTTCTTTTTGCTTTCTCATCTAGACTTGCTCTAATAGCTAAAACGAAACTTCACTCGGACCGTCACTACACAGTAAAAAATCCAGTTGATTAACCACAAGAGATGTCTGATTTTATTGGCCGGATTAAATTTTTTGATTTAATTTGTAATTATTTTCTAAATCAGTTTCATAATCTTCGTTATGATTCAAACAAATTACTCATTCTCGATTACTTTAAATCGATACTGATCAAATGCATAAAAAAGACAAACATTTTAAATCATATTTCCTTGTTAAAATAAACACAATAATCAGTATCAATCACCTATTGACTAAAAAGTACTCAAACTTCTAAACCAAGCCGCCAACATATGCGCAGTACGCAACCTTTTAATCACAAGGGAGTACCGATATCCATCCACCCCGCTGCAATCTGCAAAAATTCCATTTAATCGGCAGTAGGTATGGCGGCTTCTGTGGTAGTACAATGTGTAATGTGAGGTTATAACGAATGAAGTGGTCAACCTGTTCTAAAATTTTACGAATATTCTTTTAAAAACTTTGTTGTTACATCATGTTGGTGAAATTATGTTTCAAAAACAAAAGAAATACGCAAAAATCTCATATCTTGAATCCAATCCCTTGGAGGAACTCATGCACCAATGTAAGTTATTTTCCATGTATTTTCAAAGAAAAGATTTGTCATGCCAGGTCTTCATTAGTGTTTTATGTATTTATTTACAGATGAGTAAATAATTTTCGTGTTTTTACTTCATATAATTATTTTCAACTTTTACACTGTAAAAAAAATTATTAAATTTTAAATCAAATTCAACCCAATTTTGACTAAATCCAGGTCCATGCCTCACCTCCTCGAATTTTTGTTTATGATATGGGACAAACAATTCCCATGCTTTGGGAATTTGTATTACCTATCTTTTATATAATTTCATCTGTTTGTTCTTTAATGTGTTCCCTTTTCTTATGTATTATAGTATTGTCATTTAATAAATAAAATCGACGCCGTAATCAGGTACTTTATAGGGCGGAGAGGGGAAGGGCGGTGCTACTGATGATTGCATATCAATCACATTGGATTTAAGATTTAATAAAAAATGATTAGAGTATTATGGAAATTTAATCATTATGGAAGAAAATTTTAATAAAAATTGATTTAGATGTAATCAGAATTAATTGTTAGGTTAATCAATTTTGAATAAGAAAATTTAATCACAGATCCTTCGATTTAATCAATATGCAGTGTTAATTTTTTCAATCAATCTGGCGTGGACCTGGATTTAGTCAAAATTGGGTTGAATTTGATTTAAAATTTAATCATTTTTTTTTACAGTGTAATGTTACGTTATGATATTTGCGTACAGACTGTTGTATAAATTGTATTCTTCCTCTACTGTACTGTATCTGAAGAGAGTAAAAAAATCTGAAGTCATATTACCCTTTCTCAATTTAAAATTAGCAAAGTTTATGATAAAGAAGAAAACAAGTTTACAGTAGTTTAAATGGATCAATGTTGCTAGTATAATGTTTTTGTTATTTCCTTCCTTTCCGAAAAGAATTAGTTCTCCAAATAAATATTTTCCCTGTGTGCTCCTTTTCGGTTTACTGCTAGTATTTCTCCTAATGGCAAAGAAACACATTTTCAACATAAAGACTCAAATAACGTGGGGATTCAAAGGCATACCGTAAAAAGTCTATTTTCCGGTTCAATCGAACCAGCATTATCACCGGGTTTAGTTTTATTAGATAATTTAGCGTTTATGTCGACCACAAAACCTGACTTTTTACGTTTATGTACTCTAATGCGTTTCAAACTTTTTTAAGCTGCTTAATGCCTTGGTCTAGTTAGACTCTTTCAGAGTTAATGGGTTAAGGAAATAAGGATTTTATCTGCTTTGCTTTTATTATTAAGTAAAACCACATTTTTTATATTTGTGCAACATAGAAATTTGAATAGCTTTATATACGTGTACGAGGAGGAGTTTAGACTAAAAATTTTTTCTATGTTGGTTACTATAACAGGGAATTTTGGTAATATTTTGTTATTTTTGTTCAAGTAATTGTTCGTTCCATGTGCTTTATCTTTTTAATATTTATTAACGTCTGTTGTGTCAAATCTGATTCCTTGACATAAATTACCCCGAAAACAATGCACTAGGCAGCATTCTAAAAAAAATAATTTGTTTCCCTCTTACCACACTCCTTCAACATTTCTTAAAATCCAACGAAATTAGATTTTCTGACGACGCATTAGTCATTATTTTTCGAGAAACTACCAGGCCCTTCGTTTAAAAATAAAGGTCGATGCTTCATTTACAAAATAAACTTTTTTTTTATCTTCTGACAGTCTGAAGTCTAAGTACTATGTACCGTTGGTGTACTGGGGAAATCCGACTCACACATCCAGAGCTGAAAATATCTGTAGGGATTTCACCAGCCCTTTAAGAGGAAGTGTAGGGTGGTACCCCCTCGGTCGAGGAAGAATTCTTCTACCACCTTCCACTTGGCATCAGTTTTTATTTTAGATATACAGAGATATTTTAATAAGAAATTGCACGCAATAACACAGCTGCACGCCCAGCTCTTCTCCCAGCCCACCATACTGAAAAGTTGCATTTCGCTCGGGACCATAGTAATTGTACAGTCGAAAAATGTGACCAGGTACTGTTTACAGATAAATCCCGTTTTTGTTTGCGTTCACCAGACGGACGCGAGCGTGTATGGAGAAGATCAGGGAAATGATTTGCGCATACCTCCACGAGCACCATTTGGAGGTAGAAGTATAATGGTGTGGACTGGAGTGTCCACTAACGAACGTGCCCTGCTTGTTATTATGGAAAATGGTGCTATAAGGGCTGACCGCTATAAAAATGAATATTTATCAAAATTTGTGGTACCATTTGCCCACTTCAGAGGATTAGACTTTTGCCTGATGCATGACAATGCAAGACCTCATGTCGCACGGTTGGTATCCGAATATCTGGACAAAGTTAATATTCAGCGGTTACAGTGGCCAGCTCGTAGCCCGCATCTTAACCCCATTGAGCATATATGGGACATGTTGGAGCCACGAATTCGGCAATGACAACCAGCTCCCAAAACAATCCCCAACCAGCGAATTGCCTTATCAGAAGAATGGGATAATATTCCTCTTGAACAAATTGCCAACTACGTTAAAAGTTTACCACGCCGCATGACAGATGTGCTTCGAGCTCGTGGGAGCAACACACGCTACTAACTTTTTAAATTAATTTTTAAATTATTGGGCATGGTGTATCTAATTAAATTAGCAAAAGACAAATTTTTCCAAGCAATTACAACGCTAACACTTAAAAGATAACTGAAAGTTTTGATCTTGAAATTTTAAGCTTTTTTAGAATGGGAAATGCCTAAACTTTAATTTTTTTAAAATATTTTGATAATTTATAATTTATAAACATAATACTAAAAAATAGACAATGAATGTGTGAGTTATATTATTTTCAGTTGTGTTGTTGATTAACCTAATGCCATTCATATTGCAATAAGTATTGACAATAGTACCGACTTCACTATATTGATACAGGATGTCAAGGAATATTTTCCTGTTTTTCAGTTTGAATATTGTATTCATTTAAATAAAACATTTGTTAAGATTAACATGTCTACCAGTAAAATGTAAAATTCTGAGTGATGTGGTACATATTAATTTGTCATAATTCATATTGTTGTTGGTACTGCTTGAAAATGTAGATGTACTAGGGAAATTTCATACGTTTTTCTTTTAAAAATCCCAATTTTGTTTTCAAAACTTAAGGTTTTTGTACCCTTTAGAAACACCCACCTGCCATCTATAGTCACTTAAGGTCACGAATAAAACACGTTTTATTAAAAAGTAAATATTGTTGGTAGTAGACGTTTTTATTGAAATACTGACAGCACTAAATTTAGCAAGAATATCGACGTTGTCAGAGGTTTATTTTCGCCTAGAAGTATTGAGCAATAGTAGTTTGGAATAACAAAATATTGGTATAGAGTAGAGATGTAAATTAAATGAAAAGAAAATGGTAATTAGGTATGGATTATTTCGTTTACTTTTAATTATTTATATATTTTATTTACCTGAGTTTAGTACCGATTATAAAATAATTTTATTCATTTCATCTACGACTAGCTTTAGATATTCTTATATTCTGATAGAACAATCTTAAAAATACTTCCGGAAACTTTAAAATTTATTTTTATTTTTATAATAAATATTATAAAATAAAGATAGGACACCCAAGATACATACATATTATATATAATGTGTTCTTATTGTATATTTTATTGGAATTAACAAAATATAATTTAAATAACCATGATATCAAATTTTTTTATATTACTATACATAAAAATACAATTTGGGAGGATTCGTAGCTATACCTGTTTGCTTACTCTGTAATGTAATTTAGCTTGTCATATTATTGCACCGGACCAAATAATGAAATAACAACATAGCCTAGAAACTCCGTGTTTACGTGTTAATTTTATCCGCAACTAGGCGAACGGCATCTCCAAACAACTGTTGTTTAGCAGAGTGTATGTTCAGTTACTAGTAGCGACAAACCGATCTCCGTAATGTAATGTAATATATCATTCCAGATGATTAAACAATATGGCGCCATAACTCTGGAAATTTGCCGTCATTTTGAGGCTGTTGCAGCGCTGGCACTTTAAAATAAAGCTCTTCATATAATGGTCCATGTTAACAAGATTTTGATTTAAAAGTAGTATCCGAGAAAATTCGTAAGAATATAACGGGCTACAAATACATAGTTTTACCTAATTCCATTTTGTTGCCTTTTAACACAGCAGTGTACAATTTGCAATAAATGTAGTTGATCAAAACATATTATATGCTTCTTCGTAAGACTAGGTAATGTTACGAATTCTCAATATCTCATCTATATTGTTTTTACATGATTAAATTGCTCTATGGTTTTTACAAATTTATGTTTGGAAATTTGTTTTAACTCTAAGCAAATATACAGGGTGTAAAAAAGTAAGTGTAAGTTTTAGCCCTTCAAATGGCGGACAAAAAGAATAATTTTTATTGATTTATAGGAACACGGATTAACCAGCGTTTTTGAAAATTGGAGTTTTGCCATAAAAGTTTATGCCGAAGCCAATGGTAATATTGAAAAAGCCGTAATAGTTCAGAAAAGCTGGTTTTCGTAAGGCAGGGGAAGGGAATTGTCTTTCAAAAAACTTTTTATTTAAGTACATGTAACCGTTACAAATTGTTTAAGTTCTTCATATCCATTAAATCAGGAATTAAAAAAGGGTGGATGTTTCAAAAGTAAAAGTACTGTACCTATATATTTATCTAAATAACTTCATCCCTTTGCAGAATACCCTCTAATAAACGTGTTCACAGCCGAACCCATCCAATGGCAAAACCCATTACCCTCCTTTCGGCGTAATCAGGTAAAGATAATAAAAATGTTTATTGCCAAGTTAAAATCAAAGCAGAAGAAGCTAAGTGTAAAAAAGGTACTCAAAAGCAAAAAGGGATAATACATTCTAGTTGTTAAGTTTAAGAGTAAACAGGGAATAGAGATATATCCTATAGATTGTTTTAGATGACAAAGTATGAGAACATTTTTTTGCTAAAACTTTAGGGTACTTGTGAAGTTATTTGCTAGTATCGCAATAATTATAGGCCTCTTTTGTAACAAAATGGCTTACCTAAAGTAATCTAAAAAACTTTTTAAAGTTCAACTTTCACGGAATTTATGAACAATAATAATAAATAATATATTGTATCAGTTGAAAAAAATATTTTGATGTAAACAGAACGACAGTTCGACATCCAACAAATAATGTAACTTGTGCATAGGTAAAATGGTCTTTGAAACTACTCAACGGATCCATGGGAACACGGAAAACATACACTATAAATCTGTCTTAATTTAGGGAGGCCGACACTTTTTCTTAATACTCTATTGAATTTTTCTGTAGCACAACCAGTTTTTTCATCATTTAACGACTAGAACTATTTGTACGTCATCGGAAATTTGCGAAGACTCCGCTAAAGACAACGAAGGATTCTGTAATTTTTGCAGCGCTTCTACTACGGCTTAGTATTTGTTATGTATAGTTTCAAGTCGACTTCAACTTGAGCATCTTTAAACTTTCTCTGACTTTCCTTGATTGAAGCGTTCATTTTATTTGCCTAGAAATGGCGCGCGATAGTAATAATGAATTTAAAATTAATAAAGTTAACCCTAATAAAATAAATTATAACCAACTTATATAGTATAAATGAAACAATTATTTATATGAGCTCAAATATAAAACAGGTCTTGTAAATCGAACTTACTAACGCCATGAATATGTGTTCCAAATTTATTTTAGCTTTTTCAAATAAGTATTTTTACTTTATCCATGGAGCAAGAGCAATGTCTAGTTTCAAGCCATATAGTATTATATTGTTGAAAAACAGGTGTAATATGACCATATTATTTTACACCAATTGCGAACCTCAAACAATTATTTTGTAAAATCTGTAATTTTTGCCTGTCTTTACAACATATTTTACGATAAATTATATCACAGTAACATAAACCACTTATAACAAGCGAATCTGTAAGTTTTAATTTAATTTAATTTCTATACTTAATAGATATTTATGCAACTACTTAGTGCATGAAACGCATCTTTAAAGCATGATGACCGATGACCGATGATCGAGGTGACATCCGAGATCAATAAATGATCGAGTTCTGAAGATACTTCACGCACAAATTTTATACAATATGTTTTTTTTTACAACTGTCAAAAAAGTGTTAAAAATACAAAAAAAAAATATATAAAATTTTTAAAAATTGCGTTTTAAAAGACAGTTGTAGAAAAATAATTTTTATAATATTAGATTTAAGTTTAAACTACGTATATGCTGCCTTGCTTTTGATCAGTTAAGTAAAATATAAGTTTTCATCAAATTTAACGCCAAGGTTCATACATTTTTTTGTAATGTTGTTACCTGAGTTGTCAAGTAGCTGACATAAAATTTTATCTATACATTTTTATACAATTTGATAATTATATTATTACTAGGAACAATTTTTGGCCGTTCGCAGAAAAAATCTAAATTTAAATAACCCCAGAAAATACAAAATTGGCTTCTGAAACCTAAATTACTGAAGAATATCACACAAATACCGAAACTGACAATTATGTCAAAATCAACGGTTTGTTCTACTTGCAAAAATAATCTAAAAAATTTAGCCATATGCAATTCTTGTGGAAATAAACTTTGCAGAAACTGTTCTGGTCTGACTCAGAAAGAGTTCAACTGTGCTATACTGGTAGTTAGAAAATTAAAATTTTTCTGTGCTGAATGTGACAATACGAATACTACCTCAAATAATTATTCGCAAGATCTCTTTCCAACTCAAAATTCAAATATTTTAAATGATGGCCATGACAGCTTTAATGAAGAATATCTAAGCAAAAAAGTGTTTCAAGAAGAAATTTCTAAAATATTTACCTTTTTTGAGTGCATTAAACAAGAAATTACTAATTTAAAAGAGTCTAACGTTGATTTGGTACGATTTCTCTCTTCTGAAGAATATGTTAAGATGGCTCAGGCTAAAAATGTTAATACGGCACCAAAAAATATCCATCTAAACAGCCATTTTGGAGTATACAAAAACAATTACAGTTCTAATGAAAACGTTGATGATCTTCGAGGAAAAGTTTTAAATTCTGTAAATAATAAAAATCAAAACGTCAATCAAGAAAACGTCAGGCAGAATATCAAAATTTACAATGAACCAAACTGCAAAACAAACTTATCCAGTGAAGCGAACTTAAAAAATCAAAATTCTTCAGAAAATGTCAACTCTTATAAAAAGGTAAAAACCAAATCTAAATTTATACGAGGCTCAAATGAAACTAAACTTTTAAAATCCTCAAATACATTCTGGATTTTTGCAACAGGATTTAGTAATAAAACCAAAGAAACCGACGTTATTAAATATTTGAAGCAATTCAAAGACCTGGAATATATTTGTGAAAGACTTCAAACAAAAAATCAACATTCTATTTCTTTCAAGATTGGCATTCCTTATCAGTACAAAAATGAATTTTTCAAAGAAGATATTTGGCCACTAGGAATATATATTAATCAGTATTTCCCTCCGAGAAAACTAAATTCAAAAAATGAAGGCGATGTTCCAAAAAACTGAATAATAGCGGTAACATACTAGTTGCACACTTAAATATTAGATCATTAAAATTGTCTTTTTATGAGTTTAAAAAATTTCTTTTAGATCTCAACCCCGACATTTTTGCAATAAGTGAAACTTGGCTTACTAATAACGACTCTTCATTAAGCTTTGAAATTTTTGGTTATAATTTTTTCAGGAAAGATAGAAATGGTAGAGGAGGGGGTATTGGTGTATATGTCAAAAAATATTTAAAAGTAAAAGAAATAAGTGTTCCAGACACTGCACCAATAGAATTACTTTGGTTAAATATTTTAATTAACAGAAAAAAATTAGGGTTAGGTGTTGTTTATAAACCACCAAATGTAAATTATAACTCTCTTCTTATTCTTGAGCAAATAATTCCACATGTTTATCTATCAGTTGATAGACTTATCGTAACTGGTGATTTTAACATTGATTTTTATAACAAAAGTATTGACGGAATTTTTCTTGAAAACCTGTTTTCTACATTTAGTTTAAAACAAATAATTACAGAGCCAACTAGGCACGAAAAATCCCCTAAAATTATTGACCATATGTATATTGATGAAAACCTTGACCTAACTGACTTTGGCACTACCGAAACACAAAATATTCAAAATAGCTTAGGTAAACCTATTACTGATCACTCCATGATATTTTGTAAGATTGCAATTCCAAACAAAATACCTGTACAGGTGAAATATTTTAGAAATTTTAATAATATAAATCTAAACATATTTAATCAAGATTTACAAAATATTGACTGGAAATGTATTGAAAGCACAGATGATTTTGAAAACAAAGTCAAAATTTTTAATAATAATATTATAAATTTATTTGATAAACATGCACCTATCCAAATAATAAGAAACAAAAAATGCAGTCCATGGATTACTAACACCATTAAAGAAATGTCTAAATTAAAACGAAAAGCTTTACAAAAATATAAAAGGGATAGATCCCAGATTTCATGGAAATCTTATATAGATGCTAGAAATATTTTAACAAAAGCTATTAAAAAAGAAAAGCAAACTTTTATAAGACTTAATATAAGTACTAACAATCCACAGCAATTTTGGAAAAATATAAAAAAATTTAACATTAATTTAAAAGAATCTAAATCTATTAGTGAGTATCCTGCTGCAAACGATTTAAATAGTTATTTTATTAATTCTGTAAAAGATATACATCCTAATGAAAATTTATTATCATTTTATATAAATAATAAGTTTGCTGGAATTGATAAAAATGTTTTCTTTACCTTGAAACCTATTTCATGTTATGACATTACCAAGATTATATCAAAAATTAAAACAAATTCTTGTGGGGCTGATGGCATAACCTTACGAATGCTAAATCTTTGTATCAGTAATGACTTTTTAAATGCTCTTAAACATATAATAAACTATACTATACTTAATAATTCTTTTTCAGATATATGGAAAACCAGCATAGTTATACCTATACCAAAAGTATATAACGCGCAAAATTTAAATGATTTTAGACCTATTTCTTTACTTTCCATCATATCAAAAATACTTGAACGTGTAGTTTTTAATCAGGTTATAGAATATATTAATATAAATAATATTTTGCCTGATAACCAATCTGGATTTAGAAAAGGCTTTAGTACTACCACTTTACTTTGTAAACTTAAAGACGACATATTAGTAAACTGGGATTCAGGTTTTGCTACCAGTATTATATTTCTTGATTTGGAAAAAGCTTTTGATTCTTTAAATCATAATTTACTTTTAGCTAAACTTAAATATATCGGTTTTAGTAGTTCAGCCTGTCAATGGTTTAAAAATTATTTATTTAATCGAAACCAGATTACAAAAATTACTAGTGAACATATAATAGAAAACTCTACTTCATTACCTGTTTACAGAGGGGTTCCTCAGGGATCAGTATTGGGACCATTATTATTTATTCTTTATACATTTGATTTTTACCTAGCTATTAAAAATGGAACACTATTATCTTTTGCTGATGATACTCAAATTTATTATCCAATTCACTATACAAATTTAAAAAATTATGTATCTTTAATAAATAAGGATTTATCTAATATTTCACAAACTATTACACATCATGGCTTAAAAATAAATGAAACTAAGACAAACCTTCTTGTAATTGGTCCTAAAACTTTGGTTACAAAAATTGAAAATAATTCTGATTTCAATATTATTCTCAATAATGATTTTATATTACCAACTATCAAATTAGGAAGGAATCTTGGCGTAATATTTGATCAAAATCTAAACTTTGATGCTCATATAAGAAACATAGTAAAAAAAGGATATTATAAATTAAGGATCTTGTATCATTTTAAAGAATTTTTAAATATCGAAACAAAACTTAAACTTGTAGATTCGATCATTATAAGTGGATTAGATTATTGTGACGTTATATATCATAAAAATATCAGCTACAATTCTAAACAAAAACTACAAATCCTACACAATAACTGTGTAAGATTTTCAGTAAATCTTAAAAAATATGATCACATTACCTCAACATTCAATCAGTATAAATTAATTAAATTAGAAACTAGACGTGAAATTCATCAAACTTGTTTCATTTACAAAGTCATAAACACTAAAACACCTGATTATCTATTTAAAAAATTAGAATTTCGTAATAATGTTCATTACGTGAATACAAGAAATCAAAACAACTTAACTATACCATCACACAAAACAGAAAAGTATAAAACATCTTTTAAATATAATAGTGCAATCATATATAACAGCATTCCCTTCTATCTAAAATATTTTACTTTTTGAACTTTTAAAACTTATTGTAAAAATTATTTAATCGGGGTGGAGTTGGAAGAATGATTATATATAATCAAAATTCTACCTTTTTGTGCCAACTAGTGTGTTACTATTGTTATTCATTTTTGTAAAATATTTATGCATGATATTATATTGTTACTTTTTACACTGTTTATTGTTTACTGGCACAAATAAATAAATATTATTATTATATTATTATTATTTTGCATGACCTAATTACCATTATTTAAATTAATTTTAAAGTCAAGATTATTTTTAATTTTATTGAGTAGAGATGGAGAGAACCAACAATGGATAGATCTTATTTTTATTAGGTTTGTACCCGTGATTATTAATACCATAACATATATTTTATAGGTCATTAGTTATAACTTGCTGATCATTTATTAGGTTATCTACTTTATTACACAGGAAATTTTAACAGCCATCAGCAAATAAAAGAGTACAATATTTTATTAAATGACAACGATATATTTCAAACAATAATGGTCTAAAAACAAGACTTTTTTGTCCTTAAAGCTCTACGGGAGCCAATTATTTTGGCCGCTAGTAAACAAAGCACAATTTACTTAGTCACTAAATATGTAAATTCAAACTATAAAAAATTTAAACCCCAAAATATAATAAATTCTGGGAGAAAAATTTTAACCTAAAATTATCAGCAATTTTATTTCGAGTAAACCGGAGGTGTGAAAAATTGCAAGCAATAAAAATCCTTAAAACTAAAATAAACAGCAATTAAGCTTTAACCCTGTTATTTGTAGTAAATTAGTTTTAATTGCCAAAGCCATAATACATGTAAATTGGATGGGCGACCGGAACGCTTGTTTCCGTCGGGCCGCGAGATACGACTATTGACTTTTAGCAAAAACCCTAAAAATTCACGACCTCCTTTTTATCTCGAACTATTATTACAAAATGTACACTTTCAACGTATGGACATGGACAAGAGAGTTTTAGCTAAGAGTCCACAAGCTTCCGCAATGCAAGTATTTTAGTTTTTCAACATTCTTGTTAAAAGAAAGATATGAAACTATGCAATCTATACTGAATGTTATAAAATACAAAGATTTTTAGTGGAAAGTATGTGCTGACCTGAAAGTAGTAGCCATGCTACTTGGATTGCAGGGTAGATTCACTAAGTACTGCTGTTTTCTCTGTAGCGCTGCTGACAAGACTACTTGATAAAATATTGGCCAAAAGGCACAAAATTTGTGTGCGGCAAAGCGAATGTGAAGAACGTACCTTTAATTGATCCAAAAAATGTCATTCTACCTTCACTGCATATTAAGCTCGGTTTCATGAAGAATTTTGTCGAGGCAACGGTAAAGGTTTTTTGGTATCTTAACTCGATTTTCACAAAATTATGTGAAGCAAAATTAAAAGAAGAGATATGTATCGCACCACAAATATGTCAGTTAATTAAGAACCCAAATTTCGACCGAAAGCTAAATAACATAAAGTTAGAAACCTGTATTTTACTGAAAGCTGTTATAAATGGCTTTTTAACAACAAAGCCGAAAATGCGGAAATTTTAGTCAACAATTTGTTACATGCTTACAAAGAGATGGGATGCAGAAAGTCGCTCAAAATCCATTTTCTTGATTCATATTTTGATTTTTTCCCCTCCAACCTTAGAGCCGTGAGCGATGAACAGGGCGAGCGGTTCCACCAACATGTAAAGAGGCTTGAGGAGCGGTTTCACGGTCGTTCCAAGCTATATTAGGCTATATACTGTACCGGCATCTAAAGAAAGAGGATTGTTCGTCCCATAAGAGAAAAAATAAAAAAGTTACTTACTTGGGTTTGAGTCCTAGTTCAGTGTTTTTGTTATTTACATTGTAATACTACTATTTAAAAAAATAATTTTGTTAACTGTAGGGTAGTTATTTGTTTTCAAAAATTGAAAAAGGTC
This sequence comes from Philopedon plagiatum, assembly GCA_963971165.1. Lineage (NCBI taxonomy): Eukaryota > Metazoa > Arthropoda > Insecta > Coleoptera > Curculionidae > Philopedon > Philopedon plagiatum. Next base: position 21,343,571 of record OZ020197.1, on the reverse strand, counting down.
GGTATCGATACATTTAAATCAGTTTTGTCGTTTTGTTTTTCTGCTGTTGACTGTACCTGACAAATGGGATATAATAGAAAATCAAACACTATGTAGCGAGAGAGCAAGTTCATAAAATGAACACAATAATTTGAAGAGGGTGCTCGATTTTTCTCTTAATGTGTAACCAGTAATGAACAATAGAAATTGCTCTATACCATCAAAGTAAATATGACATTAAAACGGACTCAGCTCTCAGAAAAGTGACTGGAAAAGACAAAAAATTAAAAGTGTAGTTAAAACTGCCATTTACATATTAATAATGCATGTGTTGTTATTTAGATTTTCCATTAAATACTGGCCCACTTAACATTCATACGTGCACAACTTGCTGTCATGCAACATGCCGTTAACAAAAGAGCATATTAGCATTGTTGTCACTAAAATATTTTTGGGAAAATTCTTGTTACGTATTGAAAATTATTTTCCAAAAAATGTCTGGTTACTGATAACAATTGTAAATGGACCTATTTTTAGCTTAATATTCAAATATATTCGGACGTATTAATTACTATTTGAGGTTTGACCGGAGTAATTTCATTTTTAGTGCTATGTTTATTTTCAATTTCAGTAACTGTGGTCGTTGATGAATAACCACATCATGCTTGTTCATTGTATTTCAATTTTAAATTTTTAATTGCAGAAAAGTATAAATGTAATATTTTTTTGCAGTTTACCAAAGATGGAAGTTAATTAATAAAGAAATTAAGATTTTCTAATTAAAATGTAGTGTGTAGGTGAGTGAGTAGGTATTCATACGAAATTTGAAAATGTTATTTTATATATCTAAGTACCTAATTTGATTTATCCTAACATAAATTTTCTAAAAAGCAAAATTGTTTACAACAGTCCCAAATTTTTCTGGGATTTTTTGTAGATCATAAACACTAATATCTTATTATGTAAGAAATCGTTGTGAACCATGTGTTAGAAGATTATAATTTTGATATATGATTTCCTTTTCTCTCGTACAATCTCGAGAAAAAAAAAAGAAATCGAGCAGAGGTGGCTTAACTTCAAGGAAACTACACAAACCCTCATCACCAGATAAACGTAGTCACTGTCTTCTTTAGGACTAGCTCATTTGACGGTGGGTGGTGTGGGTAAAAGTTTAAAAAAGCACGACCTGCTTTCTTTCGCCCCTTATGGCTAGAGACAGTGGGTGATGATTTCAGCACAGAAAAACAGAACAACCTATAAGTACTTCGTGAAAAGAAAATACAGAATTTATCAAACTTCACCGTTTATTTATGTAAATAATAAAGATGTTGTAAACATTCTTACCACCAGACGCGAGAAAGGGGATAACGTAGGTATGCGGTTCACTTCAAGTACCAAGAGAAAGAACATCTCTGTACCGTTTGAGAGTCAGCTGATTTTGAAAGTTAGGTACAATTTGGAACAAAAATCATCTAAAATGGTGGAATGCTTTCGGAGATCTACCTCGTGAGCATCAGTGTGAAACAGAGACGGCCATTAGGGTTCTTGAATTCATCATGCGTCATCCCCCAACAATATATTAAAGGTCGTAAACGATTTGACACTTCAGTGTCCGAATTTCTTCTAAATAGGTAGGTACATAAACAAACACAGCAGTAGGTACATAAGCCCTTTATACACGGTGTCCCATATAAGAATGCACACTACAGGGATCTCGTAAACCAGAAGAGATACAAAGATGATTAAATTAGAGAAAAGTTGCGCTTTGCTGAACCTTTCAAAGTCACGATACGAAATCTAAAAAAATCCGATTACTTCCGAAGATATTTAAGAAAAACCGAATTTTCCCGATTTCGTTTTTATTTTTTTCTGACTCTATATAAAAAGATATGACAAAATAAATTTCACATTCTCATTGCCACTTTTTCTGCTCTACAAGCCGACGTTCTTAGATTTTCAATACGACGTTTCGTTTCTTCGCAACCATCATCAACTTCATTTTTTTAAATAGTCGAAAAATTTTGTTTTATTCCTAAACAATTCTAATTTTAATTCTAAATCCCACGACTTATCGCTTCTTACATTTATCCGACGTTTCGGACGAAAAAGTCATCATCAATATTATTTGATGATTATTACGAAGGAACGAAACGTCGGATCAAAAATCGAATTACGTTATCATGTAGAGGAGAAAAAATTACATGGGAATGTGGATTTTATTTTGACCTGTCTTCTTTTGTGAAATCAGAAAAAAATTAATTGCCAAAATTTATGTTTAAAATTTCAAGAATTCGTAGATTTTTTTCTGATTCTACTGTAAGAGATAGATTAAAATAAATTTTACATTTTTATTGCCGTTTTTCTCCTCTACAACATGACGTCATTCAATTTTTGATTCTACGTTTTGGCTTCTCTCGACCATTATTAATTTTTTTTAAATAATCCGAAAATTTTATTTTAGCACAGTTAAATTGCCCTTGTTATTCTGAATTCAACGACTTATCACATACGTGCAAGTAAGCAAGAGGTTATTATCAAAAAACAAAATATTTTATTTTTACTCTACAAAAAGTTCATTGAAACAATCTTATTTAATCATATGTTCAGAATAACAAGGGCAATTTAACTGTGCTAAAATAAAATTTTCGGATTATTTAAAAAAAGTTGATAATGGTCGAGAAAAGCCAAAACATAGAATCGAAGCCAAGAACGCCAGAAAAGCCAAAACGACAATAAAAATGTAAAATTTATTTTAATCTATCTCTTACAGTAGAATCAGAAAAAATCTACGAATTCTTGAAATTTTAAACAAAAATTTTGGCAATTAATTTTTTTCTGATTTCACAAAAGAAGACAGGTCAAAATAAAATCCGCATTCCCATGTAATTTTTTCTCCTCTACATGATAACGTAATTCGATTTTTGATCCGACGTTTCGTTCCTTCGTAATAATCATCAAATAATATTGATGATGATTTTTTCGTCCGAAACGTCGGATAAATGTAAGAAGCGGTATGTCGTGGGATTTAGAATTAAAATTAGAATATTTTAGGAATAAAACAAAATTTTTCGACTATTTAAAAAAATGAAGTTGATGATGGTTGCGAAGAAACGAAACGTCGTATTGAAAATCTAAGAACGTCGGCTTGTAGAGCAGAAAAAGTGGCAATGAGAATGTGAAATTTATTTTGTCATATCTTTTTAAATAGAGTCAGAAAAAAATAAAAACGAAATCGGGAAAATTCGGTTTTTCCCAAATATCTTCGGAAGTAATCGGATTTTTTTAGATTTCGTATCGTGACTTTAAAAGGTTCAGCAAAGCGCAACTTTTCTCTAATTTAATCATCTTTGTATCTCTTCTGGTTTACGAGATCCCTGTAGTGTGCATTCTTATATGGGACACCGTGTATAAAGATTATTTTATTATATTATAATACCCATTCAATTTTATTTCAGCTGGTAACAATTTGCCAAGCAATTCTAAACTTAATAGAGTTTTTTTCAGCTCCGTTGAAAAAATTAATTAACCTTGTGCAACCATATTTTATTCTAATATAAAATATACCCCATTCAAAGCATAAAACTGAAACATATTAATAGCTTAATTTTTGTACCATTAGTTACAGCCTGACACTTTTTCTGATAAATTATTTTTGTTTAGTTCTCTTATGATTAATGATTGTTTCTATTATATTTTTTCGGTGTGTCGGTTTTAGATAATAAATGTGTTCATTTTATGTTTTTTTTTTGAGTATTAAGAATTCTAGTGTGGATACGTTATGGCCGGCCTTAGTGAGGTCAAAGGCATAGTAAGTAGTACAATGGAAGAAGTCTAAGCCCGTCGATTTTCGTAAGGGTTTGCACTTTCGAAAAATCGAATTTTTGTTTTTTATCTTATCTTATTGTTAAACATTTAAGGAATATATTCCCAAAATTTTAAGTCGATCTGAGCAAAACTCTTGAAGTTATTGTCTAGTTAGTCTCCTGTCCTTTAACACTATAGCTCTGACAACAGCGGGCGTTCGGGAAGGCAGTGCAGCTGTCGAGCAACCCGAGCGGTGAGAGCTCGTGGTGTCCATATCAAAAAGCTTTGGCCACAACAGGAGTGGAAAATGTCAGACATAATTACAATCCACTTCCAGAAGATGTCTTACACTTTTTTAGCTCATACACTTTTAAACGCGTTTGTCTCAAAACTACTTTTTTAAAGTCCGTGTTCACTGCCATTTACAAACTACTTGACCGATTCATTTCAAACTTGGTACACATTTTCTACATATAAAATACCTCCCCCCAACGTTTAGTTAAATTTTTTTTTTTACATTAAGGGGGTTTCCCACCCACAAAATGGCGGAATTTTTCGTGGAAAATAGCAGTTTACACTTTAGATGCCCACCACAAATGTTTAAATGAACAAACAAATAATCATAGAACGTTGGGGGGAGGATTTGATGATACTTTGACTAAATTTTAATGGTTTTTGATTTCAGATAATTTCCGACCGAGATATAGTGAACACCGTAAATTGTTATTTTTCTAAGACGTTCTGGGGCAAGCTCTGTCACCGGCTTGTTTTTCAATATTTCCGCATGAAAAAATTACAGAATATTGTTAAAAGTATACTTAATAATGTACAAATGGTTTGAATACATTTGCTCAATCCATACTTTTAAAAAAAAATCACAAATAAGGTATTTTTTTACGCTGAAACCCTTACCCCCCCTTAAATGTAACATGTAGAGTTTGCCACATGGATCTAGAGCTACGGAAAGAATGCGGACACAAAATATACATGATTGTCAGTTCCCCGATTAAAAATTTAAATAATTTCTATAAAATAATTACAAATAGCTTGTTCCCTTGTATTTATCATTGTTTATACATTTATCTCCCTGCAACGTACAGTTTTATTTTTTTATTTAATGCAAATTCTGTAACCTTGTGTCTTGTTAAATCCAGGACGACCGGAGGTATACGGTCTGTTAATAGCGCGGATCAGTACTCACGGTTGATAATTCTGTGTCTTTTTATCATAATGTTATTCACTAAGAAGTCAAAGAAGTGGGTGATACGAAACAGACCTATAAATAGGAGAGAGGAGAGATAAAGCCCCTGGGAAAAAAAAACCCGACCAGTGCCGGTTTATGAATTTGTGCGCCCCTAGTCACTAGCGCGTGATCATACCCACTTAGCAAGAAAATGTGAATTCCACGTAATATTTACGCAACTTGAACTTTCTTTTTTAATTTACGCAATCAAACGTTAAAATTTGATTTCACATTTTTCCATCGCGAAGTAGACGTTTAATGTTACACTGTTCTGGCGTTGTCAAAAACAACGTGGATATTTTTAAGTTTAATTTAGAAATTTTTATGTAATTTGGATTTTTACAATGCATATTATAAAATAAGTTCAATGTTAAATTTACGTTTATGTAGCTTTTTAATAGATATTTCCTTACTAATTTATAACAGTTTATAACATTCGTTATATTTTTCTAGCGCTCACACTAAACTGGAATTACCAAAAAAGTTAAATCAAATTTCGTTTTGACTTTTTGCTTTGTTGCAGGTATCCATCTTCTATTCTTTTAAAGATATTTACGCAATTTTATATACAATATTGCACATTGTACCTACTGCTGATAGCAGATACCTACTATAGTCTTTGTAATAGTCACTTAAGTTTTTTTAATTTGCTAAAAAAACGGCAGTGAGCTTTTATATTACAAAAACAAATTATAATAAAAATGATTACAACATTGTTTGGAAAATATTTCTTTCTTGGGGATATAAAGGATATCTGCTTTATATCAAGAAAAATTTTATTTTTCAAAATTTAGTAAAAACATTTATTATCAAAAACTTAACGGCCAGATTCTCCAACGCTAATCCGGTCTAATTTGACAACCAAAAGTTTTAAACTGAGAAGTGTAAGAATAAGACAACTAAGTGTTATACTATGAACTTATTTCTGAGCTTTTTCGCAAATTTATCAAGAAAAGGACAATTTTACTCGTTCCAAGATGAAAATTATTTGGAAACCAAGTAAATCGCTGATATAACACAATAATTCATAAGTTTTTAATGACGACTTATTAACAATGTCAGGACAAAAACCTGTCAAAACATAACTGATCAACTATAAGATCTTAATTTAAACCAGTACTAAATCTTAAACTTTCTTAGTGAATCTGAACGTAAGTTTTTTAGTAGGGATATATGTACACCCTGTATTTTGCCTAAGAAAGCCCTTATTGACATAATTTTCTAAGCTATTTTTAAATCTTAAATCTTAATCTTAAATTTTATTGGTAATACGACCTACGTCAAAATGTAGGCAAGCAATCAAATTTTCATTATTTCCAATGATAGCAACCGTTTTCGGCAAAATCGTCTGGATTATTTTGAAATAAACATATGCAGAAATTTCAACAGGAAGAGAGACAGAAAAACGGCTGGTATTAGTCTGGTTTGATTTATGTTTACATATATTTTTACGGCTTGGTTTCTGGAATTGAATTTTTATTTTGTTATATTTCATTTTCAGTTCTATTATAGACTTGTGTTATTAATATATTTTTATTTGCTTTTTATTTTTTACATAATTAAAGACTAAAAACATAAAACTAAAATATTACTTCGCACGCCCATGTGGCCACAGTTAAAACGACTGTTTTTATGCGTTTTATCGTCCTGCCCCCTCAGGCGTTTTAGCTCTAGATCCGTGTGTGGAACTATATGTTAATTTTTATGTGGTTCTTCTTTTATGATTCTGTTGAATGTGAAAAGTACGAAAGTTTCATGATAAAAATTAAGTAAGTTTAAAGTAATATGGCATTAAAAATTTGTCTTAATTATGTTTTAGTTTTATATCTTTAAGAAAAGTATTAAAGATTCTCATAGTTTCGTAATTTCAGTTATTGCTAGTCGAAGATATAGGTAAATTATTATTCTGTCTAATACAGCTATAAATCTTTGAATACCGAATTTTGTACCTATGTAAGATGTAAGATACAAATTGGTTTGTGTCTCAATGTAGAATTTATAGAAATAGTTAACGGTTATTTAGGATTTATAGATATTCAGTGTAAATGGGTGGTGTTGGAGAGTTTTTATGATTAATGGTAACTCTATGAGCATTTGCAATAAATCACTACCATAAGGTTCACTGGACAGATCGCGAAACCATCAGGAACTGCGCCTGCTACTACAACATATATTTTCATTGGAGGTAATTTTGGTTGAACTGAAAAAAGCTGCCAGGTTGCAAACTGGCCGACGCCGACGCAGATATATATATATATATATATATATATATATATATATATATATATATATATATATATATATATATATATATACATATATATATATATGTATATATATATATATATATATATATATATATATATATATATATATATATATATATATAAAGAGGAATATCTAACCTACAATTTGGTGTTGATTATACCCTCTAACTTGATCTGTCAAATTAGATCTGCTTACTGCACCCTCAGATGTAGATAGACAGCAAGACGGGAGGCTGACGAACAGATTTTCTAGACTTTACTAAGGTACTAGTAGTCAACAAAAGGGTTTCGTTTTTATACACAAAGTATTCCAGGTTACAGCTCGAACGACAATTTTTTTTAAGTACTTACAGTTAGCAAAGCAACATTTCTCTCTAACTAGATAGATAGGAGTTCATGCTGTTGCCACACGGGTTATTAAGCTTATTGAGTCAAAACCTCTATGGGTATTTTTAACCAACTTCCTAGGTTTCCAATGTAAAAGTAACCTTATCCATGTATATTAATACTAATTTATATTTTTGATAAGAAACATCGAATATTGAACGTCTCGTTAAAAAACTGTTCATTTTAAGTTCAGTTATTACCTTTGACCCTTAAAAGAAGCAATTTAAAAATAGAGAACGAGATGGTAAATTTAAACGACCTCAAAATTTAAAGCCCTTTGAAATGGTAAATTTTCTTCCTGCCAAATAAAAACTAAACGAAGAAGGTGTTTTACTGCGAGCATACGCTTGTTCTTTTCCGACTATCCTGTAAAGTGGAAAAGTTATGATATAGGACATAAATTTGTGATTTCAAAAGCACCAGGCAGAAGTAATGCTTTTCTTTTATTTTGGTATCTTCATCAGAAAATAATGGATATACGTATACGGGCTTGTCGTAAAATAGCAGCAGCGCAATAGTGGTAATATTTTTTGTATAGATGGCATAAAGAATAATATGTCGAATAATGTGCTCGTATTTTTTAAGTATTTCTGATCGCTTATCTGTTGTTTTAATGTTTGATGTAAGGGTGATTGCCACAAAAGTGACTTTTCTATTATTTTTTATTGTAACCCTTTTTTAAACAACAACTTAAAAATGTCATTTCCGCGCGTGACCCACTCACGAGTTACTATAATGATTATTAAGCTATTACCAAGAAGAAAGTTTAAGTAATTTATTTTATGATGTATACCTTAAAGAATTTTAAAATTTTGTTTTGCTAAAACGAAGGTTAGTTTTACCGTGTAAAATATTTAGTTCAGAGATCAGAGCTATTTCAAAAAAATTTATTTAAATAAAAATGTACCTCTGGGAGTGTCGGCTATTAAACACTGTATGAAATTATTACGTTTGGCGTCGTTGTATAATTTGTACTAAAGTATTGAACAGTAAAAAAATCAATTGGTTAACCTCTAAATTGTATACACTATCGAAAAGCGTTCGGTTGTGTTTAATCATCAAGAGATGATCGAAATTTTAAGAACAACCGGAGTCGACGAACAATAGGTGTCTTCCTTTCACCCCAAGGAGAGAGCTCCCGTACAGCTCCAGAGCCACACACAGTTGTTCCATTCAACTGGGGCATCAAGCTCCTGAACCGTTCGAGCCCTATCCCCCCTGCCCTCTCGTGCAGCACTTATGGCTTGAGCTTAATGTCAAACTTGTCAATTGTTCCTTTCGGAATGGTGTCGAGTTACTCCGGGGCGAGTCGCCCCGGGGCGTCAGACACCTGAAAGGAATATTACTAATATCTGCATGTCATCTCAGAACTTTATTGGCATCAAACGGCAGTGGTCAATATAGAACAAAAACACCAGAGGATATACGGATCTGACGAGAAATTCGACAGGGTTGCGTCTTGTCCCCACGCATCTGTTTAATTTATACTCGGAGGCTATATTCAGGGAGGCACTGGATAAAGTCCAAAGCGAAATCAAGATCAATGGATCTACAAAAAACAACATCTGGTACGTTGATGATACCGTTATAATAGCAAAAAATGTACAAGAGCTACAAAACATTACAGAGTATGTAATTCATTACAGTGAAATGTTCGGTTTACATCTCAATGTCTCCAAAACAAAAGGATTAGTATTCTTTAATTTTCTTGGGTTTATCGGCCGATTGGTTTAGAATTAAAAACTATTCTGTTGATGTTTCGGTTTATTTAACTTTCAAACCATTTTCAGAACTTATTTATAAGTAGGCACTACACTAATGTTCTTTCTTATGTGCTAATATTACGATCTTACTATATATAAGAACTGAAGAGCAGTAACCTAATATTTAATGCAAATTATTAACAATGTTATTACAACTAACTGTTAATTTCCTAATTTTTTAATAAGAAAATTTAATCACACATCTTTTAATTTATTCACTAGGCAGTAATAATTTTTAAATCAATCTGGCGTGGATCTGCATTTTATAGGAATTATGTTTACTTTTTTAAGAGTGTGCGCATCCCAGAGTAAAAAAATAATTCGTTAAATAAACTATATACGAATATCATATAACAAAAGAGAGTGTAGGTTTTATTGTATTCATTAAATAAATTATTTTCGATTATTTTCACATTTTTATAACCGAGAAAAAAGCATCAAAATGGCTCACTGTCGTGGCAATCATCCATAAAATATCTTATGCTATACTGTAATTTCGTTGAAAGCCACAATAGAAATAATGATCAAAATAAACTTATTAGATATCTTATTATAGTTCAGATTTAATAGTTGCATTTATTTGTTATTTGATACTATTTATAAATAATTCAACCAGCAACGGGAGTTTAACTATTTCTCCCCAAAACAAAGTTTGTTTTAGTCCACGGTATAAAAATAATTTTAAATTAAGGACTTGTTTAAGGTGACTTAAATTAAAGAAGTAGTGTTCTATTACTGGTGTGAAAATAATTCAATGATTGAGTGCCTCTGCTATTTTTTTTTATAATTAGGACAGACGGTAGAAAAAATAATGAAAAAAAAAATTTATGAGTCGAAATTTGTGTTTAGTGTTTATAGCGCAGAAATTCTTGTAGTGATTCTTAAATTAATTGTTATTTAGGGGTATGCCCGAGGGTAAATACAAGTGGTGTGCAGTGACTGAGCACATTTGTTTTGTAAATACAATTTATATAATTCTTTAAACCCGTAGCAAATTCAATTGTGCTATAATTTATAGGCGCGCTTTACACTGTTTGTATTTTACATGCTGTACTATATATTAGGCGAGGTGTTACCCAGTGTAAAGTGGACAAATTAACAAAAACGTGAACGTTTTTTTACATGATCGATTTAATAAAATATATTGAACTGACTCTAGGAAACAGGGAATCACGGCTTTAAGTATATGTTACTCTTTCATAATACCCTGTATATAGAACATCTTGTGACATAAGCAGGTATCTAGCGAGAAATATATTGTTCAGGTTAAATAAAATCGATAATAGTAGTGTAACTATGGGAAACCTCAACGCCCAACCCCCCCCCCCCCCCCCACACCACTTTGTCGTCACACTACATTGACCTTGACAGAAAAAGATTGCAGGCGTTCTTTTGTTCGATTCCGGTGTTGTGCCATAAAACCAAAAATTGCAGGTCTGGATGTTTGTGATTGGCAATATGAATGAAGCGTTTGCATGCTGAATGCGCGTTGAATGAAGGAAGGTGGTAGAGGAATTCTTCCTCGACCGAGGAGGTACTACCCCACACACCCTCTTAAAGGGCTGGATGTTTCCAGCACTGGGTGTGTGTCGGTTGCGTGATATACAACCCACGGTACTTTAGTACTTAGGCTTGCTGCTTTCGTGGGTTGTAAGAAGATTAAAAAACAATCTTAGTTTCTCGGTGGCCGGCCATAAAAGGAGAGAATCTCCAATATTTTCGTCCTAGATTCCGCCTACAGTCGGAGCTATATCCGGTCCAAAATTTAAATTTCCTAACAAAAACCCGCTAATCCGGGAATTCGCCGGAAGTCGTCGATCTTTACGCGCAAGAACGCTGATTTGCACACGAAAATACAGCTAACTCTCAAGATAGGCAACAAGGCCTTCCTTGTCAAAACCAAATGTCAATGTCAACGTCCTAACATTAACCTATATAAACTACGGCTAACTTATGTAACATATTTTTAGATATATTTATACACGTAACAATAAATGTAACAAATTAATATTTAACTCAAATGTAGCTACAATTAGCAATCACAAAAATTCAATTTCCAACGACTAGATATTGTAAGCAAAGGAAACAATGTCATAAAGTTCAAAATATATAACTTTAAAAATAGATTATGTGTATATTTAGATGAACACTGGTGGGACAGGATCATTGAATAAGACTGTTAATAGTTAAAATTTTAAAACAAATGTTAAATATATTTACCCCAAAATTAATAATGAAAAATCTACTCGAGCACGTATCGAGCACACAATATCATCAGTTTTCCTTAGCATGGAATATCACAGAAAGTTCAAGGTATGGTTTAGACAATTATTAATTAATTACTAATTAAGATGAAAAACAGTTTCTAGAATCTTAAAATGAAATCTTCACCTACAAAAAGGAATTATAAAAGATATATTTTATGAATAAAGTGCAGTTTTCTAAACGTAACAATTGATTAAGCTCGAGGGATATTTGATTTTATCTTGTTGATTAAATTTTTTGCTTTAAAGTGTGATCAATTTGCAAATCAATTTTATGATATCCAATGTTAATTATACAAATTTTTGATTCTTTTTAATCAATGAGGTGTACACGAATATGCAAATATTTTAAATCGTTTGTTATTGTTGGACAAAGCGATAAATTAGTGATTGAAAATTGTCATGCTTGATTAAACAAGGCTAGTGATGCATGGGCGGTAAGCAACCATTTAATCAAAAATCGAACTACCTGTTGCAGTATGGCTTTAGTGTTAAGTCTTGTAAGGTGATCCTACCAAAGAACTAGCGAAATAGTCGAGATCTTTTTCTTAAACTTTAACAACTTTGAACAAACACTTTATAGTAAGATGTAATAGCATGGTACGAATGCATTAGTAACATTCATTTTTAAGAAGGAAAGGGAATATTCCAAAAACCGAAATGACAATCATTCCGAAAAAATACTAAATTTATGTGGTTTATTACAATAATGCAGCTGCATATTGCCGTTTTATAATTTTATAGTTAAAATCGCCTTTTTTGCGTACGTGCACATTTGGTTTTTATCTCTTTATGTTTACTTACGGATATTTCATATAACGTTAAAAAGATACAAATTAACTGTTAATTTAATTAATTTAAAAGAGAATTATGACAGATATCTTGATTTGATCAATAGGCAGTGTAAATTTTTTAAATCAATCTGGCGTGGACCTGGATTTAATCAGAATTCTGTTGAATTTGATGCCTACTTTCTGTGTTGGAGATGATGATGGTGGTAGTGATCAAGAGTCTGATGATGGTGATAAGGATGATGATGATCATCATCATCATCATCATTTCCAGCTGTTTCAACCATTTCCAGTTATGGTGTAGCCTCCCTTACATATTCATTTTATTTGGCATTTATTTCACAAAAAAAAACAGTACATCGAACATGTCTTATCAGATACAGAAGCAAATTATAGTACTCTTAACTAGTGTTATATAGTATAAAAATTTTAAGTATCTACAGGGGTATTTACCTGAATATAAATTATCAAAAACTGCCTTAACCGGCGAACGCGGCAGCAATATTGTTACCCTGGTATGCGCCGTCAGCATTTAATCCAAATCGGAGATTGAACGCGACTTGGGCGCCAAATATAACGATACCATTGGTTAAAACAAAGCACCTGACGAGTTAATCGAGCTTAAAAGTTAATCCACCATGATGTGCATACGACGGTTACAGCGGTTGCCGCCTTCTCTTGCATCATAATGATTTGATGAGTATCTTTGTCCGATGCTTTTGACTGACGATTTCTACCAGTCATTATCATGCTATAATAAACGTAACAGTAAACAGAATTGATCAATATTTTTTGGTAATATATTCATTCAAGTTGTATGAACAGAGCTGATTAAAACACATATTTATTTTCTCTGAAAAAAAATATTTGCCAACAACTTGGTACACCTAGATATTTATTATTTTTTGTTAAATAATCTTCTATCTGGATAAAATACCTACAATTTCTTACACATAAACATGTGTCTATCAAAAATAATTAGCTTTTTTGTAAATATTTATTTACTTCTGATTTTGTAAATATTTATTTACGTCTGACTTAGGAGAAAAAATAGGAATTTTCTGCACAGTCAAATTCCCAAATTTTAGGCATCGCAAAAGTGCAAATATTATTATTTAACCTTAATAATACAATAATCGGTAGACTTAGGTAGACACCTAAGCAAAAACCGTAAAAACTATTGTTATTCCTGTTAAATTAAAATATGGCGTTGTAGTTCAACATCCAAATGATATATGTAGTGATCTTACCTTGAAATAAAGGCCACAAGAGGCTAAGTTGCTAGTAGAAAGGTATACTTTGGCCTCCATTGCTCATAGAACCTCTCACTCACTCATTCTTCACGAACAGGTTAAACAATACTGAAGCACGCTTGAGTTTCGAGACGCTTTACGGCCTTCACTATTGTTTTCATAGGACTGCACCCGGTATTCAAACAAAAATTGTTTCCGCAAAATAAATAATTATTTGACAGAGGTAAATACTAAAACTCTGTCTGGAGGGACTTGTAGCAAATAGTGTTTGTATGATATAAACAAATTAAAAATCAAGTAAATATTAAAAGAAATTCAAATATCACTATTTATTTAATGCTAACAAAACTTGTTTAAACTAAAAAATAAATATTCGGTCTAAACAAAAATGTAACAAACAAATCATATATTTGAGATTTCAAAAACAATTTTTTCAGTGTATCAGGATGGGGAAAAATCAGACGTAGAACTAACAAGCAATATGTTATTGGTTAAATGATTGAAGTTCATTCTTCAATGCTAAATATTATTGTGTGTTATTTTAGGGCAAAGACACTTTTTTATTTTTCTTTTTGTTGTAGGTCTTATCGCTGCGCAGCGTCGAATTTTAACTTTTCCCGGTAAGTTCTAGATATTGGGGCAAGTAATTTTGTAGAAAATGAAATACCAAGAAAAAATCAGTTTCCAGCCATTTAGTATACTGCTATAAAATATTACAATAAAATCGTTTTTAGGAAAATCAAAATAATTACTAAAATACTAAGAAATTACAATTAAAATTTTCATCTAAGTTTAAACTGTTTTGCTGTAATCTGGGGCAATTTATTCTCATATAAATGAAAGGGAGATAAATGTGTTGGGCAAATATCCCTAAACATGTAACATACGTGACATCGACTTTATGTAGACTGTAGTAGAAAACTGTAAAAAGAAAAAGGTCCTAATATTTTTAAATTTCAGTTTAAAAAAAAGATTGAAGAAACTTAAGATACTAAACATAGTTTTGTTAGCACGCCGTTGATAGTTCTTTTTATTCAAATTTTAGTTTTTAAAAATTTATAAAAATCTTTACCATATACAAAGGAAAGTCTCAAATTTAAATAGGGTTTAAGAATAAACTACCTTTATTGTCCATTTTTTTTTGAAAATTTAAGCAGATCTTGCTTTTAATAAAAGTTTAGGTTGTTAACAAATTTTAAGACAATTTCACGAACAGAGTATCTGAATTTTTTTTTTAAACTTATTATTTTAAATTTTATTATACTTTTGCCCATATGTGCGCGATTGTTTTTTCTTGGGCGGATTTTGGGACGCATCATTATCACTATCACTAGTGGAACTAGACATTTTTAAAAGAGAAAGTACAATTACTTTGCTTACACCTATGCAATCTGCATAATATGTAACCTGAAAGAAATGCCCCGGTGATTACCGATCGCGCGGATCGCTCCGTTCGCATTTGCGGCGAGGTATCGAAAAAAGTTCATGATCGCAGCGCTATATATTTACAGGCATCCAATTTAAATAACTACAGGTGCTACAATCGACCAAAATATTTAAATAATTCTGACAACAGTTTTTAATTGATTTAATTGATATTTTAGACAATTCAAAATTCTAGAAATCATTCATGTTGAATAATACTTGAAAAAGCCTGTAGGTACTCATGTCGTGAGATAGTGAGATTCGATATATCGTGAGTTGTGGCACTCCTGATTCTAAAAAACAAAACATAAAATAGCAAATAATATTACCGATTCTGTCAAGGGGATAACCGAGGATTCTCCGACTCTGCGTTTGGTTCGCTCATCTATAATAAATAGAAGTGACTGCGTTCAATAATTTCGAATGGCATATAAATCTATGCAAGTATTCCAAGTATAGTTTTTTCGGCATATTTATTATTTTAATTATTTTAGGTTTTATATTAATCAATTTAATTTTTGCAGATATTTTGATTTGATGTACCTACTTGAAAAGACCGTATTTTTATGTACGATCGCACTGATGCGATTTTACATCGTACCGAGAGTTCAAAAAATCGTATAAATACTATTTAAATCGTACGGTTGGCAACACTGGCTTGTATAGCTTCGAAGGAGCTTTACAAGCCCTTTGGTGGCTTGGAAATCCCTTTCAGTATTTCAAGCCGCCACCACCACAGAGCTTTGAAAGCCTTCAAAAAGAATTTTTTATTCGCAATTCCAAAACTCTTTTATAAAGAAATTCAAGCCCCAAACCACCAGCTCTCGTTTCAAAAAGGGCTTTAAGTCATGGATTTAAAATCCCTAAAAGGGCTTGAAAGCTTCTTTCAAGTCACAAGCCCTGAAGCCCTTCCCAGCTAACTGCTTATATGAATTAGAAATAATAAAATAATAAAACAAATTCTTATTAAAAGTGTTTTTTCGAATTAAGAATGTTTTGGTTTGGGACTGCGTCTTTTAGTAAGATGAATGAATGAAAAGGAAATGGCAAATAATGATAAAATTTAATTTACGTGTTTTTAAAATTACCTGTGCACATACAGGTTGTTTAGGAGCGTCGGCTATGGGCTGTTACTAGGGTATTTTTTAAAATTCGAAAAAATTGCTATTTTCGGGAAAATAGTATTTGGTATGTCTATATAAACTACTAAAGGAGTCATCCATTTAAATATTATACCATTTCCATAACACCTTGTATGTATATGTATATGTAATTTCGTTAAATTCGTTCGACTACCGATAATATGTCCATTTATTCTTTCAAATAAGACGCATTTTAATCTTCCTAAGTACTTTAGCTATTTAGCTAAAAAAACATACATTTAAGCGCAAAATTGAATGTGAACAAACGTCATGTCGTGCAAGCCAATAGAAAGAAGAGTATTTATATGAGATATGGCAAAGAATAGAAAGGATGAATAACGGGTCTGATTTAATCTAGATTACGGAAACTTTTACAGACCCGGATTTCAGGATGGTCGCTAGATAAAACCCTCGAAAATCTATCGAGCACTCAAAGGAAGCCATTATAAAATTAAACTGGTTTACGGATCCCAAGGATTGGATTCGCATAAAGGAGACTTGTTAAAATTTACATTAATTTGGTAATGGCTGAAATGTTTAGAAGGATAATGGCCTTTTTTAAGATAATTTTAAATAATCAAAGGGATGGTATCAATAAATATTAATATAAATAAATAAATAGGCGTGAAGGTAAAATGTTACTGAAAAAGTTAAAGTTAAATCACTCCAACTACAGAATAATGGCGAAATCTTGTTTGACTTCTTTATGTCCCAACCCAACCAGAGTAAAAAAAAATAAAGATATACAGGGTGTTTCAAAAAACATCGCTTAAAGGGAGATTCCTTGTAAGAAACTAACAACTAACAAAAAACATCGCTTAAAGGGAGATTCCTTGTAAGAAACTAAGGCAAAAAGTTCATATAAGCATGGGTCCGCAGATGCTTCCTTTCAAAGATACAGGGTGTTAAATTTTTATATTTTTTTCAGTTTTTACAAAATATTTTCAAAATGGCTTCATCAATTTTGATGAAATTTACATTGTGTAAAGTACTTAAATTAAGCATAATTCTGGCCATGAAAAGACTTTGACAGGTCCTCCAGGGGCGTACATATGAGAAGACGGTACAATATTTTTCCAGTAAAAACATGTACGCCACTGATTTCTTCATATTTTCGTATATCGGTCAAATAGATGTTAAATTCTTAACAAAACTTGTCTCTTCATATTTTTTCAATTTTCATTTCGTTTAGGAGATAAATGTAATTTTATTAACCGTCTTACTGGTTTAGCTTTCCCAACCATCGGTTTTAACATGTAAAGGCAATTTAAAAATTGAACGTCCTGTATCTTTGAAACAAAGCATCTGCGGACCCATGTTCATAAGAACTTTTTGCCTTAATTTCTTTCAAAGAATCTCCCTTTAAGCGATGGCACATGTTTTTTGAAACACCCTGTATATAGCGTTTTTATTTTTAGTATTATTTAATTAGGTCATTTACAAATATTTTGAATTTTCAGTTCACCGTTATAAATAGCACCGCTCTCTAGACCTCTGGCGGACAATTACCTTATTCTTGGCAGATTTGCCTAAATTTTATATTATATCAGCCTGTTATTGTATATTTTTTATTTAATTTAGTCTATAAGTTTGGCTACATTTTTAATGAGTTTTTCTCTCTTATGAAAAATAATTTCCAGTTAAAAAATACACACATCAAAAGTCTTAGACCTGATATATAATCTATTTGCTGTATGTACATTGTTGATTTATTATAAATTTTTATAACCTTTGATCAGATTTTTTTACATATTTAGCAAGGTAAATTAGATACTTTTCTTTCGAAATAGTACCAAGACGTGAAATTTCTGCATTTAATGTTGCAAGAATTGTTGCACGATGCTGGACATTCAAATCACCATATACACAGGATATTACACATTCCAAGATCTTCTGTTGTGCGAATCGTTCATAGGTATGAACAATTTTTGACAGTCGATGAAGACTATGTAGTGGGCGACCTCGAGTATCACATGAAAGGGAGGTTTGGTATTTGGTTCAATATGCCCATAGACATGGAAATGCTTCAACTCCAGCCCTTGCTCACCTCCAACATACATTGCGCCATGTTACATCGACCTACTCTACAGTTAAAAGGAGACACAGTCGGGGAAATCTTCGTGCAAGGAGGCCTTTAAGGGTATAGTCCGACACATGGTAAGTTGCACGCGACGAAAGGGAGAGTAAACGATAAAAAATTAGGTAGACAAACCACCAGTCCACCACTCGCTATTATTATTGTAGACGCGAGCCGATTAACCTATTAAATCTTGTGCCCCAAAAAATCCTGTCACCTGTTAAAAACGTTGCCTATTTTCCAAAGATTTCCATTATTTTAATCTTGACGAAGTTTTCGACTGGCGACTTCCGATGTTAAAATAGAATTATTTGAGGGTACCTACCTATAATAATTTGCTATTCATAATGGTTTTTATTATTAAAATTAAAATCTTATATATTAAACCATATCGCTTAACATTATAGCGAAAAATAATTTTAAATAACTTATTTACTATAGTTTTGTGTGTAAGTTTGGCAAAATACTAATTTCTTGCTGCATTCTTTTGGTGGTCAAGGTTTCGTGTGTTAAACTTTACCTACTCTTCTTCCATGACAACGAGCTGCCCGCTTACAGTGGGCACGAACATAGCGAATGGCTTTTGCGACAGTGGCGATGGCTCATATTCACAGATCAAACCAGAATTGGACTGCAGGGTGATGACAATAGGCAAAGGGTCTGGAGAGAGTCAGGTCGTCAACAGAGACTAATTTTTCCTCGCGAGATTGCTCCCTATAAGGGAGGAATAGTAATGTTTTTGGGGGAGGCGAATCATGTAGGTACAATCGCCGAACGCGATTCCTATACCCTCGAATATGACAAGTCGAGTTTATATTGAAAGTGTGATAAGGCCCATTATTTATCCAGTACGCAACGAATTAGGAGAGAATTTCATCTTTATGGACGAAAATGCTCGCCCACGTCGCGCAAGAACACTTCAAGAGGTACTTTAAACAAGGACACATTACCCGACTAGATTGACCAGCTAACTCGCCGGATCAGAATCCCATTGAAAACATTTGGGATTTTGTGTCTGGATCACTTCACAACCGCATTAATCAAACCTAAAATGCGGAAGAGTTAGTTGCAGCGGCAGATGGAACAATATTCCTCAGGAAACCGTCAACTGCTTGATTGTTTCAATGCACAGTTGCATCTATTACTGAGAAACAGAGAAGGTCATGCTGACTATTAATTGATGTTTAGTCAGGATAAAACCAAATGATTTGTCAGTTTTTGTTGTAATGCATTTACTGAAAAATTGCAATATTTCTTCTTATGTTGTGAGCATAATTTTATTGTTTAAACTTTGTAAAAATTTTGTTATTGCGAAAAATACATTCAGAAATAAATATACTTTAAAAAGTACTTATCATGTTATTTAAAGAAAAACTTACGAAATACCGTTGAGGTCCAAGACTTATGGTGTTGCGTGTAGTAACTGAGTACTTGAAAAATAATTAAAAAATACATATGACCGTTTATTTTAATGGAGGATTTATAAGTGTTTCATATATGCTACAATATATAGTGCAAATATCTAAGCAAACTTACTTGCCCTTCAGGAGTTATTTATGAAATATGAAACAACAAGTTTTTCTTTTAATTATATTACATTTTTCGATCCTTTAAATACGTAAAATTTATTTTCGCTTCAGACAATATCTACGACTTTGTCACTGTCTGTACCGTTTTTCCTCTGTTTTCGGTGTCCTAGTCATCATCCCTTTCATAAAAAGTGCTTGCTAATTTTTGAAGCTGCTTATCTGTAAGATAAAGGTTCGATTTTTTTTATACACCCTTAATGGTGAATAAGTGTAAAACAGTACGTGAAAGCCTGATGTAGTTGATATGCTCCGCTTTTTATAAAACCTCTGCAAATCATTTTATGGAAGATAATTTTAAAGGAATATTAGAAATTGCGAGGTAAGATCAATATCATTTCATATTTAAAAGAAATATATAGTTTTTTGAAATAATAGTTTGTTGTTGCTACACAGTGCTGGCACCAGAAATTGAAAGGTGTTAACTATATCTCGTTATATATTATATTATATATTAATTTTCATTCAATCTACACCTAATTCTCAATGTTCATGATTTTTTTTTGATTTTTCTGAGCAATCCTTTTGTGATAAGGGTGGGGGACCGCAATTTTTTAGCGTTTCTCCCGAAAAATGTTATAAAAAATGCATTAAAAATACACCATAATATATATCGTCGAATTCGTGCTTCATACCCTACAGGATGCCCTTAAAATATTTTTTTTCATTTCCCAAGTTACCCCCCGAAAGTAACCCCCAAAAACAACATTTAACTTTTATACTTCACGTCTATAATATTGGGCTACCATACTCTATCTCTGTTCCAAATTTCAAATTTTTGCGTCGTGTAGTTTCAGAGAAAAATCTGTCTTCCAAGGGGTGTCGCCGTTGGTATACAATTTTTTTTAACAGTTGACAATTAATTAATAGTACTGGGTTTGCAATATTTATGAATCATGAATAGAGATTGTTCAAAGTTCACAATAAAGTATTAAATTCGTATAATAAGAGATGAGGTTGTGTACGGCAAATTAGTTTATGGATTTTATTCTAGATTATGAAGAAGGAATATTTAAAATATGCTATTCTATTTGCCATAAAATAAATATTTACGTCATGTCAGTAATAGCATCACCGGCAAAGTAATGAAAATAAAAAAAATTGATAAAATTGGACGCGTGTTAAAAGGACATAAGAATTTTGAAAAAAGCCGAAGTGACAAACTAGTAGGGTTAGTCAATGGGACAAAAAAAAAACAGACTAAATATAGTTGTGACTTATTTAATAATACTATGTTCTTCACACTTACCTGAACTTAATTAAACATGAATTAAGTTTCCACTCGCCAGATATCATATCGCACAGATATTCGACTTAATACTGACCAGTAGTCACAACAACGATTGCACACACACTGGGTGTTGATGATTATTGTTTACTAATTAAACAGTTGTTTGTGATTAACACTTAGTAAGCATATTACTTGCTATAACTAAGATTAGTGGATTAGTAGAGAGCTACATTATATGTCTATAAATACTGATATTCCTCTAAGCAACGAAATATCTGTTAATATATAATGGTACGTTCTGATATTTCTGGAACCAGTTATATAACATATTATCAAGAAAAAAATGTTCTCCAAGTATACTATGGAATCAATCATGCATGTCTTGAATTATTACTCTTGGTGGTAAGGTAAAAGGTGTAATGGTAAGTGAAAAATTGAAGTTCTGAAGTTTTTATTTTTAAGAAAATTAAATAATATGGTAATCACTGCAGAACAAAAAGCTTTTGCGATCGAAAGTTACTTTAGAATGGTAGAAAGGTTGATGATCAATGGGTTTATTTAATACGGGACGCCATTCAGGATTTTCAAACAGAATTTCCACTCATAGTCATGAATTTCGACCAAGTTCACCAAGTTTTGACTAGATCTGTGGCTTTGGTTAAAGAAACAGGAAGTATTAATAGAAAGGAAGGCAGTGGGGGACCCAAAGTTCGCACTGCACAAAAGATAGAAGAAGTGAGACAACCTGTTAATGAACACCCACAAGCCCCTATTCGGTGTTTAAGCCAGCAAGTAAATGTATCCTACCTGCAATACAATCCTAAATTATGACCTGCATATGCACGCTTATCTAAGCTCAGTCCATGAATCTTTACCAAACGACAAGCCGCCGCGAATGCAATTTGCAGAGTGGTTTATGGGTAATTTGCATAATAATGAAAACGTATTTGAAAAAACCTTTTTTATTGACGAGGCATGGTTTTACCTCTCTGGTTATGTAAATTCTCAACAAATGAGAATGTGGAGTTCTGAAAATCTACTTTTCTTTACAGAGAAGCCTCTGCATTCACATAAAGTTGTCGTGTAGACGGCCATATCGGCCATATCAATTCGGGTAGACACAGTGACATTTTAGAAAATTCTGTAAACGCATCAGACGATGAAGAGATGCGTTAAGGCTACTTCCAGCAGGCGCTTGGAACCCACCTACACCAATACCCTAAAACTATATGGCAAAACGCTACAGGTAGCGCCATCTCGGCAGATCTAGGCCAAGTAATACACATACCAGCGCCAACACTAAAGACATATGTCACAATTAGTAGTGGAAGTCACCTGCAAAGACATCAAGTCACAATTGCAGGGTGACCGCTAGGTGGTGCGCATCTCAAAGACGATCCTCGTCAGTAGTAATGAAATATATAAAATTCCAAACATCGAACAAGGTTCGATATTATGGAATGTATATCAGTTTTGATTTCTCTCTGGCGTCTCATCCCCGGACGCGTTTCGCCGTATCACGGCTCATCAGCGAGGCTAGAGACGACAGAGAGAAATCATGCTCGAAGGTACTAATAGCTGTACCAGCATAAATATATGGCAAAACGCTACAGGTAGCGCCATCTCGGCAGATCTAGGCCAAGTAATACACATACCAGCGCCAACACTAAAGACATATGTCACAATTAGTAGTGGAAGTCACCTGCAAAGACATCAAGTCACAATTGCAGGGTGACCGCTAGGTGGTGCGCATCTCAAAGACGATCCTCGTCAGTAGTAATGAAATATATAAAATTCCAAACATCGAACAAGGTTCGATATTATGGAATGTATATCAGTTTTGATTTCTCTCTGGCGTCTCATCCCCGGCAGTGTTGCCAGCAGCAATTTTTTTTTCGTAATGAATTGTATTCACATTTCGTAATAGATTAAGGACCTCCGTAATAGACTTTATTTAAGGTTACCAAGACTTATACATGGGCTTTTATATTTAAAAAACTTGTGGCTTGGTTTAATTACTCTTCAAACTCTTTACATTTAAACCCATGGTTGTATTATTTTTATTTTATCAATAGAGTCATGGGCGCCCACAGGGGAGGGCCGGGGGGGCCGTGCCCCCCGTGAGATTGTGAGATTGTCATACTTTGTACTTTTTGTTGGACGAATTGCCAGATAGGTATATATTATTTTTATAATAACATTTCCTTTTATGATAAATGTCTAGTTTTCTGATGTTTGAACATCTGTATAAAGCCACGTACAAAAAATTGAATTAGGATTAGGAATATTATTTAAGCTCAGTCTTAACTCAATGCAACCGGCAAAATTACTATGAATTTCTGCAACCTGCATATTTATTTAATGAAGAAGTTTTTAACATGTTTTTTTAGTATTCCGTGCTAAAATTAGCAAAACGGAATCACCTCGGTGTCCGTCCGTCCGTCCGTCTGCCACAGGAGATTTTCTTTGAAAGTACTCGACATAAAAATTTTAAACTTAGCACAGACATAGAGTGTGGTGGCCCAATTATAGATGGGAAGTATAAAAAGTTGAATTTTGATTCTGGGGGTTAATTTTAGGGGGTAAATTGAGAAATGGAAAAAAAATCAAGGGCATAGGGTAGAGTGTCAAATGAAAGCGTACTGAAGTACGAATTCAACAATATATATTTGATGTATTTTTTATGCATTTTTTGAAATATTTTTCGGGAAAAATGCTTAAAAATTGCTGTCTCCCACCATCATCACCAAAAGAATCGCACAGAAAAAAACCGAGTTACATGTAGATTGAGACAAAATTATCAGGATTAAAAAATTGTAGCGCGATCAATTGTTATAAACAATTTAATTGTTTATTTCCTTATAACTGCTGAACCATTGGTTTTAGAGAAAAAGATTTTCTCGACAAAAAATATTTCTCACGATGTAAGGAACACCTTTTGTCCTTACACTCAGCTCCGCGCATACGCGATGTGATATGGGGTTGGTGCTGTCGGCGGAGGGTACCGCGGCAGATGGACGGAGATCGGGCGGTCGAGGTTTGCTCAGGTTAAGTGGGGGGCTGATGGCACGGAATAATAATTTTGCAAGTATAGCTTGCACTTGACCGATTTTTTTTATTTTTAATTATTAGTGAATTTGTATATATCACTACATTATTTTGCCCCCCTGAGAAAAAAGTCTGGGGCGCCCATGAATATAGTGTTACAGTTTGCCACCGTGCTTGCACAGTAGCGCCCTCAAAATTTAGTAAGGAGCTTTTCATGCCAAAAAAGCAGGGCTACCACCAGTCAGTAGATTCTGTAAGATTTTGTCTTTAATATATAATTTTGCAGCATTGATGAAGATATTAAGGGCAAGTTTGGTTTGACGCTCGCGGAGCGTTCTCCAACCTCTCCGTCTATCTTTTACCTTTGTTCTTTTTACCTTAAAAGACAAAGACAAAACATAGGGGAGCGCTCCGAGCGTTAATCCATACTAGGCCTAATAGAATAGTGAAAAATTATTAAATTTTTTGACTAATATAATAAATTGTATTTATTTGTTAGAATATGTACATAGTACAAAATACTAACACAGAAAAAATATTTTCAATAAGTAGGTACTTCACTTGCCACTATACTATGTACAATGAAAAGAGCGATAATTGATAAACCCTCGGATAAATCGCATTAACCGTAACCAAAGAAAATAATAGCTACGTCTGTCGTAGCGTAGCTATAATTTTCTTTGCCGTAACGTAAAACGATTCAAATTTTTGGCTGTGTCTACCATTCCTTTTAATGGTGACTACAGAGTCATGATTTAGTCCGTCTGGTAGTAAGGGGCATATCTTATCGATTTTGTTTGTGACGGTGTCGGCCCTGTTACTTTATATTTTACATGAGAATGATTTCGCTTAGATTTTTTGTTGTTTGGTTATGTTATAGTGAATATAGTGCTATAACATAACATACAAAACGACAAAACGTAATAGATTATTGAGCGGCGTAATAGCGTAATAGATAATCATCTTACGTAACAGATCTGTTACGAACGTAATAGCGCTGGCAACGCTGATCCCCGGACGCGTTTCGCCGTATCACGGCTCATCAACGAGGCTAGAGACGACAGAGAGAAATCATGCTCGAAGGTACTAATAGCTGTACCAGCATAAATATATGGCAAAACGCTACAGGTAGCGCCATCTCGGCAGATCTAGGCCAAGTAATACACATACCAGCGCCAACACTAAAGACATATGTCACAATTAGTAGTGGAAGTCACCTGCAAAGACATCAAGTCACAATTGCAGGGTGACCGCTAGGTGGTGCGCATCTCAAAGACGATCCTCGTCAGTAGTAATGAAATATATAAAATTCCAAACATCGAACAAGGTTCGATATTATGGAATGTATATCAGTTTTGATTTCTCTCTGGCGTCTCATCCCCGGACGCGTTTCGCCGTATCACGGCTCATCAGCGAGGCTAGAGACGACAGAGAGAAATCATGCTCGAAGGTACTAATAGCTGTACCAGCATAAATATATGGCAAAACGCTACAGGTAGCGCCATCTCGGCAGATCTAGGCCAAGTAATACACATACCAGCGCCAACACTAAAGACATATGTCACAATTAGTAGTGGAAGTCACCTGCAAAGACATCAAGTCACAATTGCAGGGTGACCGCTAGGTGGTGCGCATCTCAAAGACGATCCTCGTCAGTAGTAATGAAATATATAAAATTCCAAACATCGAACAAGGTTCGATATTATGGAATGTATATCAGTTTTGATTTCTCTCTGGCGTCTCATCCCCGGACGCGTTTCGCCGTATCACGGCTCATCAGCGAGGCTAGAGACGACAGAGAGAAATCATGCATGATTTCTCTCTGTCGTCTCTAGCCTCGCTGATGAGCCGTGATACGGCGAAACGCGTCCGGGGATGAGACGCCAGAGAGAAATCAAAACTGATATACATTCCATAATATCGAACCTTGTTCGATGTTTGGAATTTTATATATTTCACCCTAAAACTAGCACTTTTTGTGGGTTAGACCATTTCTGCATAACACGATTCACTTCCTTACAAAATGTAAATAAGTTTCCATACCTGATAAGCCAGATACGCCATTTATTAGGCATATGTTTGATATACATCCTACGCGCCCTTTATATTGACGCTACTGAAAGTGAATTAGGAATTTCGTATTCTAACTATATCAGTGTCAACAGGTAAGTTATTTATTATTGAAATCTTACTTAATAACAGAATTTAACAAAAATTGAAAATATGCCTCTTCAACTATATTCAGTGTAATTAAATGGGTTATTGGAAGAGATAAAACCAACTGTTATTACTTTTAATAACGACTATGTGCCATTGTAATTACGGAAATTGCCAACTCCACCAGTTTCCATCGATCGCCTAATTTTTAAAACGCTTGTAATAAGCATTTTGCCAATCTATCGGTGTACACAGACTAGTAAAAGTAAAACAGAAAACGATAGAAATCTACTCTACCATTATGAAGTTGTATAAAATTCGTTTTTTTATATCTAAACTATTAAAATGTTCACTTTTGACACATTTTCACTAAACTATCGCTAATTTCGATTATTTATCATTTCGCCATGTAATCCTGGTGGCCCAGAGCAGCCGTCCTGGCAAACCAAATTCACCTTGGAGTCCAGGTCGATCTTGATCACCTTTATCGTCAGGAAGTCCTGGTCAGCCGATAAGGCCGTGTTTAATTACTTTGTAACTCTTTATCTAATGGATTTTCAAGTAACGTTTAACTAGGAAAATTGTATTATTAACAAGTTTGACTATTTACCTGTCAAACCTCCTTCGCCGTCTCTTCCGGGTTATCCACGTCATCCTTGATGGACAGAAAGTCCTGCTGGACCTACAACGCCCCCTGGACCCTACAGCATATTTTCACATTTCAGTACTTCACATTATCCGATAAGGATACTTAATAAAGGAATCATCAAGCATGTCATGAAAAATGTTACATAGAGATAAGTAAAAACAGTATAAAAATTACCCAGTTGGCATTCTATGCAGCAATAAAACGTCATGTAAACCAAGCTTTAGTTTTAGTAGTACAGCAAGTGTAGATAGTGCGGCAAACCTCATCCTCATGAGTAGTGGTCATCTTGATATCCCCGCTAAATAATATTATGTTGGTCCAGAGTTAATCTCACAAGCTAGTACTTTTGCGAGATTCTGGCACCACCTATAAACCTCGGAGTTAGCAAAATTCAACATTTGTCCTGTTTGTATAATTTTTTTTTTTTGAGGCGATGTAGCTTTTTTATTCGATATTTTTATGCAAGAACACATTGGTGCTTGTTTATAGAGCATTATCTGTCAATTATTTTGAACTGCTCAGTTTTTTAACTATCACTATTTCTAAGGGTTTCACGCTATACAAATTTATGCACATCACAACAATGCCAGTGTCAGATTTTCATAAATATATTTTTTGTTAAAACTATTTTTTTAACATATGGCAATTTATACTATAATTTAAGAACTCTTTCCACCCCTCAGGTAGATTTTCTAGGTGCATATTTTTATGGTGGTTCTCCCAGTGGGGCAATCCACGAGTATTTGATTAATAATAATAAATGTCTCTATAATTTTCTGTCGCTCTGAGGTGGCCAGGTTGCAAGTCATTATCAACTATTAATTGAGGTTCTTTGGTGATGTGTTGACTAATGGCACCAATCCCAAAAGGTGTTAGTGTAGGATATCCCCTTCGTCCAGAAATTTTGTTACTTCCACCACGTTTTCACTGCTTTCTCCGCAGCAATTTTGGCAAACAGCTCAGCACTTTAATCCTGCCTCGCGGCATCAGTGGGCTGCACCACATTTGCCTCTACCTTTACAGAAGATTAATTTCAGGAGCTCGAAAGGTGCCTTGGTACCTTGTACTGGAATACATATTTGTGGTATTTTTTTAAACAACACATAAAAATGATACCATGACGTTAACGTTTTCCATTCAATTGGATTATTTTAATTTCTATTGTCAATGGCAATTACCCAAAGCCACCCATCAATTCTGAAAAAGCATTGTTGGATCAAAAATAACTAAACATTTTGTTTATCTTTAATAAAACGACGACACAGTCACATACACATGGTTCTCTGTTAACGACAATCTGCAGCAATTTGAAATCCACTACTGCAGAGGTATAATTTTATTGCTAACCAATATATGCTACACTCACACCGATTATTTATAACCAATACGTTTGCACATAGCAAATGCGGTCAGAGTTAAATGAAAAACGACCAACATTTTATTTAACCAATTTGCGCTAAAGCTTGCTGAAAGTCTATTTATTTATGCTATTCCTGCGTTAATAATTTATGTCGAAACGTTTTCGATTAATTATTTAGCGGTTAATAATTTTTTCTACATTCATTAGTCAACACTGAATATTCCAGCCCACAAACAATCATAAAATATAATTTTTATTGCTTAGTTGTTTTATAAATCAATCAACTCTTCTGAAAAAATATTCAAAAGTTATAAAAACAGTTGGTAAATCATCATGTCAAAATTCCTTCTATCCTCAATTGGAAGAACCCAAATTTTTTATGTACCTACGCCTTAGATGCATTTTCGAATAAAGAAATTAAATATCATAGTTTTACATAATAATATAAAGTTTCTACTGTGTTTATAATCAGAAGGAAACTTTTAAAGTGTACATTTCCTTATTGTGCATTGTTTCGCTACGCTGTTTACGTTAGTAATACTTAAATGTTATTATAGCTAGTGGTGATGCAAGAGTTTTTTTAAAACTAAATTTAACATGTGGTTACTTACAGCGCGGCTCATAGACAATCTGTCGTTTTTTTGAAATCTCATATCCTGACTATTATTTTCTCCGTGTGACTTTGGCAAGAATCCGATGTAAAACGGCACCGTGTATGTGCACTATGACCTCGAAGCGCGCTCCAATTTGGCGGCTTAACTAACTAAAACGATTCAGTCAGTTTCTCCTGACCAGTTGAGTGGCCTTATTGTCTATATACACTATCAGGCTACTATGTTTTATCAAATCAAAAGACTATTATAATAAGGAAAAAGTCATAAATACGACCTACACATTTGATTATTAACGAAAATAAAGTGAGTTCAAGTTATTGTTGTCAAATACCGTATAAGCACGTACTTATTTTCGGGATCGACGCCTCTGGTGACAAACCAAATTGGCCAGCCTTAATAATCACACTCTGCCATTTTGATTACTCGAATGTTGAATTCAATTGGATTTTATTAGAATTTTTGCTTTAAAAAAATGTTTAATTAATATTTGTTTACATACAATTTTTGGAAAAATAAATTTACTAAAATGTACGACAACATAATTCCCAAACAATATTTCTTTGTATTATTGTCGCAATTAATCATTTTTATTAATTCCTTACAAGCTAAGTTTTTATGAGTAAGCTATTTTTAACAATATTCAGCAATTTGATTACGTAATATTGAATAAAAAATAGCTAGTAATGAATTCTCTGCTCGATATTTTAATGTTATTTTGAAAAAAAGGTAACGATTATTGTTCCATTATTTTCATTTCTGATTGCACAGCGTAACTTTCCAGTTGCCAATTCAACATAGTTTTTATAAAAACGAACAAAGCATTCATAATTAACACAACTTTTACTAAAATCGATAAGCAATTATGCCAGCGCCATTTTAGAAGCAATTACCCAAAACAATGCCCTAGAGAAAAACAAAGCAAAGGCTTTTCTAGTTGACATCTACGCCTATTTTTCAAATACAATATTTAACAAACATTAATTATTAATTAGAGCGACTTTGTGTGACTAAAACTTATTAAGACGAGGACAAAAGACTATTTTTCCGTTTAGATAATGGGAATTTACTACACAAGAACTTAAAATATAAAATAATTAAAATTGCACTAAAAAATTAGCATTTTATAATCATGTTTTCTAAAATCAATTAAAAAAACAACTACTTGACCAAGGTATTTCATTGGTAAATAAAGCCATAACCTTCTTAGTTTTGAGCTGCGGATCTGTCCTGATGAACCTGGTTAGGTATCTTTTATTCCAACTGCAATATATTTTTTCTATCTAAGTTCTATGTACCGTGGGCATACTGGGGAAATCCGACTCACACATCCAAAGCTGGAAACATCCGTAGGAATTTCACCCGCTCTTTAAGAAGATGTGTGGGGTGGGTACCACCTCTGTCGAGGAAGAATTCCTCTACCACCTTCCGAATTCCTCTACCACCTTTCGGAATGCCCGGGTGTAATAAATTTGGTAAAAAATACATAATATAGAGTTGTTATTTACCCACCCCCCTTACCTTTGAAAAGGTGGAGGGAAATAATATCATATATTGATTGAAAGTAAACTTCACATTTCAGTTTTACCTTAAACTCATAACAAAAAAGCCTTGAAAATTTTAGGATAGTGACAACTGGAAATGGATCTCTGCATATCAAAAAGAGTTTATATAGAAGAATTTCAAGACAGAGTTAATTAGGAACATATTTCTCGTTCCCAAAATATATCTGAAGATTTTATAAGGAAGTTTCAAGATGGTGCTAACCGGAAATGGATATCTATTTGCCAAAAGAAATATAAAGGTTTGTCTGAAAAGTTTATTGAAGAATTTCAAGACAAAGTTGACTGGGAATGGTCGTCTCCTTGCCAAAACCTATCTAAACACTTTTGTAAAAAAAAATCAAGGTAGTGTTAACTGGAAATGGATTTCTGCAAATCAAAACCTAACTGTAGAGTGAGAAAGCTTATCTGTGGTTTATGCATGATGGTGAGCCGCCCATTTCTCCCGCTTAGTTCGACAATATTTGACTAATACTTTCGGTGATCGATGAATTGATCGTGTCGGACCTGTTTTGTGGCTGCCTAGGTCGCCGGATCTCAATCCATTAGATTTTTGCTTCTGGGGTTATCTAAAAGAACTTGTATATTCAACGCCTGTTAATAGCATGCATGATTTAATTTTAAAAACAAGGGGATATTGTGATCAAATTCGAAACAATCCTGACATATTATTTAATATACAGCAGGAATATATCCGTAGGATAAGAAACTGTATTAAAGTACAGGGTGGTCATATTGAGCAACTGTTAAAGTGATGTTTAATAAAAAAGACAAACAAAACTGTTAATCTGACGAGTTCTTTTAAATTATTTTAAATGTTCTGTAGGTGTTTGGTAATCGACTGTAGTAAATATGTAAACGAACATGACATCACAAAGATTTAATTGTAAAAACCAACCGATTTCTTCTCTAAGTTCTGTTACTAATGTTGACAATTATGCCCGCGACATTAGCAGGTGATAATAAGAAGAGGCTTGTTGCCATAGCACCGATTTATTTTTTTATTGAAATAATTATTCAAATGAGCCACACAAGAAACTAATTTATCTCGAAAACCGTTCATTTTGTCGAAAGAGTTGAATGGTACCTTTTTTGAGTAAAATGTTTATAGTATCCAAAAATAAAACTTTAATTCGATTCCATGACATTTGTCAAAAATTTTGACTTATGTGTATTAGGGCGAGTCCAATTCTGGCTTTCATTAAACATTAAATGTGACCGTGTAGCACCTATTTTCGGTTACCTACTCCCTGTACAAAACGCCAAAATAGTATCGATGTATACGAGGTGATTCAGAAAATAATACGAGAAAAGGAAATCACTTGGTATCTTTGGGGCCCGATATCTCGGTCAGAGGGCACTATCGGAAAAAAATTATATGGAACACTTATGTCTTATAAGAAACAAGCATCCGTTAAGATATTCATAGAGCCTAGTTACCATTGGTAGAGTTAGTACACTAGCCTTTAGGTGAACTAATTGTTATTTATGTAACAAGTGTAACAGCATTATTATCGCACGCATATGAAAATTGCAAGACTGGGTCGTTAGCCCTGGCCCTTATAATAAAAATGTATTTTTTCATTTTAATTTTACGTGTTGCTTTAGCTAAAAATACAAATATAAAATTCTTCTCAAAATTTGATTACAGAACGACTCTCTAAGCTGTCATATTTCCTTATATTTAATTAAAAATACGCCTTGAAACCGATACACGTATATTGTCTGAATTATAATAAAGCTTTCTTTTTGCATTTTTACAGCTTTGTATTAAATATTAAGAAATGTTTGCTTTTTAATATCAACAACGAGGGTGAAGCTTTAAAAAGGGCCCTTTCTAAAATATAAATAAGTTTTCGTTGTACAAACAATAAGAAATGTAGAAGGTTTCGTTATTTTGATGTTCCTTTAAGTCGTAAATGGATTTTTTATATGAAATATTTACTTATATTTTAGGTACATAACAGAAATATTAAATGCGAATTATACCCACGTTTAAACTAAGGATTGACATTAATACTGGGTAAATTATGTATTAATGTATAGGAATTGGTCTTAGATCAGTGTTCGGGGCCACAAATACTTAAAGATGAATGAGTTATCTTAAAATAGCTTAAAACTAATGTGAAGAGATCATTACATATCCAATTAAAGTACAGCT
Source organism: Philopedon plagiatum (assembly GCA_963971165.1). NCBI lineage: Eukaryota > Metazoa > Arthropoda > Insecta > Coleoptera > Curculionidae > Philopedon > Philopedon plagiatum. Next base: position 21,310,811 of record OZ020197.1, on the reverse strand, counting down.
ATTAGCTAATGCATGAATCACATAACACCTAACATAAAGACAAATCATATATGGGAGCATATGAAGTAACATTTTAAAACTATTAAATTATTGATAACTTCAGAATTAAAACATTTTCATGGTGACGCAAGGAAGTGATAATAAACCATGGACATCTGTTTTCTCTGTAAATTTTTCAGGTGGTTTTCAGACATGTAATTTAAAATTAAAGACTTTTATGGGATTTCAGGTTAGGAAAAAAAATATTTTAATTTTGACAACACATTAAATTAAAAAGAATTAAGACTTAAATTACGATGTTGTGCTTATCGCGTTAACGTTCCATCTGTAGAATGAGAATCGAGTAGAGGCAGTTAATTCATTTTAATTCAAGGTAAACCTATGTGGCGTTACGGGAGAGTTGACTTTTACTCCAGGACTAAGCTGTAGCCTAGCTGTAACGGATGAATGATTTAGTGCTGTTCGGTGAACAGTATCCAGTGTTATTGCCGTGGATGTACTTATGGTGGAAAATAGTTTTACATTATGTGTCAACAAAATGAGTATACTGTATACACAGTAAGTTAATAGTATATTAAACTGTTGACAATATATTATTTACTAAATTAAAAATCAATGTTTTTTCTTTGTGTACAAAATTATAAACCGCTCTAGATGGTTGTATAATGTGGTATGCCTGGCCTTATACCGGCCGTAGTTTTCTATTTCAGATGCATTTTGCAGTGAAAATAACGGAACGAGATATTAGAGTATCGTCATGGTCTGCTCTGCTTACGTGTTTGTTCTAAGTGCTTCAGCAATCTCCTTAAGAGGTTGTGCTTTTACTTTAATACACAAGTAAATAAATTTTTGATGAAAAATATTGCTATAAGCTGTAGCGGTTAATTTTTTTATAGAATCGTTTTACCTTTTCATAATATTCCCTTGTTTCTTAAACCTCGTTGAATTTCTGGAACCCCCTGTTTTAATAACTTTTTCTGACATTGAACTTCTCGATTAATTTTTATGGTTTTCAGTCACACTATATTCTGAATCCTTTCCTCGCTCTTTGCCATTCTGTATTATGTATCCCTAGGTGAAACTGCATTTAGATTTCGTCCCAAAAACTGTATTGTCTTTTTTTAATTTCGGAATTTGACCAACTACAAATCGTGGGGTTAGAAATTACGTCATCACTTTTCGTTCAGAAGTTTTCGACGATTTTAGCTTGAATATTTTAGGTATTTTTATTGGGTTAGTGACGTTACCAATCGTTCGTTTAGTACACCCATATACTTACTTTTATATAGTAAGTATATGAGTACACCGCACCCTAGCAGAAAGTAAAAGTACGGCCGCTCATTCCCAGTTACGAAAAGATAGCAATGACTGTATGTTTGTAGTGGCGACAATTTGAGTTCAGGGCTCTGAGTATCCCTTCGTATACTTCCTTCTTTGAGGCCAATAACCATCGCAGTTCTTGGATTTCTGTATCGTTAAGATGAGAAGTATCTAATTCGAGTTTAAAATTGGATGAAAGTTAACGATCCTTGTCAGTATGACGTGGCGCCATCTTTAATTCGTTGGAGTAGTTTGTGATTATAACCTTTCGTTAGAAGCTATTGATTTCGTTGTTACCCAAACTGCATAGCCCCTGGTGAGTGTGGCGGGTAGTAGGAGACCACGTAATCGTAGTGGAGAAAGAGTCGATCTCCGGTTATTTGGGTGTGGCGTAAAGCCACCACCCGCCATTTCTCCCGTAGCCTAGACGATAGGAGTGGTTATTCCAAAAAGCCCTTTTGGATACATGTGGATCTTGGAGGCCACTCCAAAGATTTCGCGACTACCTAGCCAATTATGTATAATCGGAATATCGTTTTCCATTTTATTTTTTAAAGCGGTCCAGTCACTGTCATGATAAAAGACAGAAGTGTCGTCTGCAAAACTAACAATGTCGCCAGAAGCATTCAATGAGAACAATTCATTCAAATACATATTGAATAGAACTGGTTCCAGTATATTAACTCTGTTTATTTTAACAATTTCAGAACTTATTTTCTAATAGTAAAAATCATTGTTTTGTAACCAGTAACTGGAAATGAATAAATTTTACAGTAACAAAACGTCCACTAGGAAAATAGTCATTTTCGAAAGCACGTTGGCAGATTTGCAAATATTATTGGAACTAGATGAATATTTTTAACGGTAACCCGTTTGATAATTTATCTAGTGTCTATTTAATTAAAATACATACACTTTATGGAAAAAAGCTTTTGTCATACTTTGAAGAGCAATTAAACGCGTTCTGCATCAGCTATCCGCTGTACATTGTAATACGCACATGTTTTATTTGTAACAGAATGAAAAATTGTATTCATGTGAAAGGTATGTTGATGAAAACTACGTTCGTAATGTTTGTAAACCAATAAAAAACTAAAACGGATTTAAACTTTTAATGTACTAGGACAACATACGTTAGGTTTGGAACTAGCTTGAAATTTTAGGTACTTGTAAAATAATTCTATTGTCTCTAAGAAGACAGATACGGTACTGAATCATAGCCACCAAAGGAATATTATAACACCCGGTTCCGCCCGCGGCGAATTGTCCGCATGGTATAGGTGATAATAGTGTAGTTTTGGTGTCATGATTACGAATACATAAGTTATGTTAGGTTGGAATGTGTAAACAAAGCCATTTCTAATGTTATCCATAATTAAATAACAGACTTCGAACCCCCATTTCACCCCCTTAGGGGTTGATTTCTTAAAAGTTATAAAATATGTGTTTATATTTTAGAGTAATTTCACGTAGTTTCAAGGTAATAGAACTGTGAAACAGTTTTACTCCCTTACAAACTTTGAACCCTCATTTCGCCCTTATAGGGGTTGATTTATTAAAAACTGTAAAACACTTGTTTTAACATTTATTTTTAGAGTATTTTTATAAAGTTTCGAGTTAACAGGGCTATCTAATATTTCTTCTCCCTGCAAAGTAGGAACTCCTGTTTCACCCCCTCAGGTTGGGTTGATATATCTGTCAATTAGACAGTCATTTAGTTTCTTCTTTTATATATAGAGAATAGCTTTCGCTCGCGACTGCGTCCGCGTGGTATATGTGATTATAGTGTAGTTTTGATGTCATGATACATGAAACATGAGTTATATTAGGTTAGGATATTTAGGATTTCAATATTACATTACGCAAAAATTATAATGCTGAATGAATGAGAAATGAAATTAATATTAGATTTTGTCAGGTTGTATTTATGAATTATTGCTTCTAAAAAATATTTCTTTTTTTTTTAATTAACCAATTTCACCAAAGAAAAAGCTCTGAAAAATATGAAATATTGTTAGGTATTTATTACTGCGGGTAATTGTCAACTTTATTTTGTTTATTTTTATGAGAAAATGTTTTTTTTTTATTTTTAGTGCACCTATCCCCACCCCCGTTCATCTTCTCTCCCCCTCTTTAAATTTCTAATGGCAATGTTATATTAGATTTTCTGACCTCAGTCTAGTTACAGTTTTGAAGAAATTCCCACCTGCTTCCCCAGCCCCCCGTTAATTTGTATAACATCCGTTGCACAAAATTAGCTTTTTTGACCGCAATAACCCCGAAAATGTTACATTAGTTAACATTGTTTGAGAAACTGCCAATAGCTTTTTAATTCCCCCCCCCCCTTAATTTTCTTAACATATAAAGAAACGTTGACCTTAATCACCCCGAAAATGACATTTTTGGAAAAATTGCCAACCGCTCCTTCCCCCATTAATGTTGTACCATCTATTAATCTGTTAGACAAAAGACAGACTTTCTGACCCCAATAGCCCCGAATATGACACATTCAATATTTTTGGAAAAATTCCCAGCCGCGCCTTTTAATTCCCTCCCCCCACGGTTAATTTTTTTAACACATGTTAGACAAAATTAGATTTTCTGTCCATAATAGCATTACATATTTGTTATCATTTTTGGAGACATTTTTAGCCGTTCCCTTTTATTCCCCCCTTCCTGATAACTTTTTTAAGATCTGTTAGACAAAATTGGATTTTCTGACCTTAATAGCCCCGGAAATGACATGTTAGTCAAGGTTTATGATGAAACTACCAGTCGCTTCTTTTTACCCCCCCCCCCCCCCAGGTTAATTTTCTTAACATCTATTACACAAAATTAGATTTTCTGACGACCTTAATAATCCCGAAAATGTTCACATAGTTCACATTTTTCAAAGAAATTGTCAATCGCTCTCTTTTTATTCCCCTCCCCGTTAATTTTTTACCCTTTGTTGGACACAGTTAGATTTTCAGACCTCATTAACCCCAAAAATGATACATCTAATATTTTTTCCAACGGAGTCCGTTCCTGGAATGTAATATTTGAATCCGGTCTCTAGATTTCAAACTTCGAACACCCATATCACCCCCTTAGGGGTTGATGTCTAAAAAGTTATAAAACGTGACGTGTTTATTTTTTAGAGTACTTTTACGTAGTTTCAAGGTAATAGAACCGTATAGCACTTTTACTCCATTGCCAACTTTGAACCCCCATTTCACCCCCATAGGGGTTGATTTATTAAAAACTGTAAAACACTTACTTAAACGTTTATTTTTTAGAGTACTCAATTTCGAGTTAATAATAATAAGTCTAATATTTTTCTCCATACAAAGTTTTAACCACCGTTTCACCTCCTTAGGGTTGAAAATCCCTTTCTTAGTGCATGCCTACAAAATATAGGAAATCTCTGTGCAAAAATTTCAAGACTCTAGACTCTAGACCCAGCGGTGTGGGGTGTGCGTTGATACGTCAGTCAATCAGTCAGTCAGTTTCCTCTTTTATATATATACAGAGACTAACTTGTCGTCCAATTTTTCTATAGTGTGTTTATTATTTAACGAAAAAAAACATTAAAACATTTGTTCTCTCGGAATACGAACTGTGCTTTTAAACGATTTCTGGAAAGATCTATTAAAATTGGTTAGGTTTATAAATATTCTCTCAAGCTTGTATTTAAAGGAACAATAGGTACAATTTTAAACACATTATTTATAATTTTTTAATCGATCGAAATTACAGCACAATATGAACGACTAAAATATGAAATTATTAAGGCTATAGTATTTTTTATTGGAAAATAAAGATACATTTAATGCCTTAGGCAAGTGTAGATACAGATTTAGTTTTCCTTTTGAAACTTTAAAGGTAATTGAACCAAATGGACAACTTCGTATATCTGGGTAAAGTAAACAAGCTAATGCAGTTCATTGCATAGTCACAACAGTAAACAGGACGACATGTCATGATTGATGACTGAACTTTCTGTATCAATTTCAGGTTAAGTAAATCCAAATACTGAAATTGCTATTACAATTTTATGTAGCTTGTTACAAATATGAAATAGATTATCATTAACTATTAGAAAAATCAATAAAATTTGATTGATTTGGCTAAAGTCAAAAAAAGCTAAACTGAAAAAATTCTCTTACGTCTTTGCTAGAAAAGTGTATTTTAATTGTTTAAAAAATTAATTGTTAACATTTTTTTTAAATCTTCACATTTAAAAGTCCTTATGGCAAAATAAAGGGTTCCTCATATTTGTTGCTATGCATGTCTGCTTGACAACTGATTTTTTTTTTTTTTTTTTTTTTTTTTTCCCTTGGGCTCCGTCCGAGACCGGAAGCACTGCGGCCACTAGAGGCCTATTGTGCCTACCCAATAACTTTTGTTACACCCACTCTGTTATCCCAGTTTCCTGCACAAGCCTGTACAGGTCCACAAGGGAGCGGGTGATCAATTCCTCCGGTTCTAACTTTGGTTGCCCGAACAGTTGGTGGCGCTTGCGATCTAGTGACTCGCAATTATATATAATGTGCTGAACTGTTTCCCTGTCCCTACCGCATAGTCTGCAGCTAAGGTCTCCCTGGTACAGTTTCATTTTGTTGAGAAGGTCCTTTACAGCCATGTGTCCTGTTAGTACCCCTACGATTGTCCTCAACTGGATCCTGCTCAGATTTAGCAGTTGCCTGGTGAGTCTAGGATTGGGATTTCCTATAGCGGCCTTGCTGTGGTTCAGTCCCTGTACTCCGTTCCAGTGGACTTTGTGTTGTTGTTTGATCCATCTGTTTACCGCCTCTCGTGCCGTGCACTTTGGCACCCCGAGAGATGGTTCTGGGCCAATGTATGGTGTAGCCGATCCCTGTCTAGCAAGTTCGTCGGCTTTTTCGTTACCAGTGATGCCCTTGTGTCCCGGTACCCACATGAGCTTCACTGAGTTTCTGGCAGCTAGCGCGCCAAGATCGTTTATGCACTCCCATACCAGTCCCGAAGTGACTCTGTGGCATGAGAGTGCCCTCAAAGCGGCCTGACTGTCTGAACAGATATAGATCCGCTTATTTGAATAAGCCCTCCTATTGTTTTCCAGCGCACATTGTAAGATGGCGTAGGTTTCTGCTTGGAATACCGTGGGGTACTTCCCCAAGGAAAAGGACATGTCCCTCCTTGGTCCGACCCCATGTACTCCTGCTCCGGTTCCCGCTTCGGTTTTTGATCCGTCGGTGTACCATATGATTGCCCCCGGAGGAAACTCTGGGTTTGTCGAAGTCCATTCCCTGCGATCCGCTATTACTACCTCGTAGGGGATGTTGTATTGGAATTTTGGAGTCATGTAGTCCGATCTCATTTCTAAATCGGGCCCTCCAATCTTCTCTCTTATGAGTTCATGTCTCGCCCTTTTCCGTAATGAAGAGGGCAGAGTGTTTTGCAGTCGATAGAGACCCATCCTCGCCTCTCCCTGGATGACCAGGTGCAAGGGAGGAAGGTCTAGGAGATTCTCCATCGCTGAGGTAGGGGTCGATCTCATTGCCCCTGTAATGCCCAGACAGGCTAGTCTTTGCAGACTGCTGAGCCTGAGCATTATTGTTTTCTGCGTTGCCTTGGTCCCCCAGACCAAGGCTGCATAAGTTATTGCGGGTTTCACCACTCTGGTGTACCGCCAGTGCACCATCTTTGGTGAGAGACCCCATGTTTTCCCATACGTTCGTCTGACCACCGCAAGAATGATTTCCGCTTTTCGTATGGTTTTATCCACATGCTTGTTCCAGGTAAGTTTTGAGTCCAGTGTTACCCCCAAATACTTTACCTCTTCCTGCAGTGGAATTGTGACTCCTCGCAGGGTTAGAGGACCGAGCCCCTCCTTTTTCCTGCGGTTAGTGAACGGGACGATGACAGTCTTGTTTGGGCTTACATTAAGCCCTTCCTGTCTTACCCATTTTTCCACTACGGCGAGGGCGCTCCTCATGCAGTCCCTCACGGTTGTGTTGAATTTTCCTTGAGTCGTTATGACCAGGTCGTCTGCGTAGCCCAGGATCGAATAACCCCTTTGGCTTAGTTCTTTTAGAAGCCCGTCCATTACCAGGTTCCAGAGGAGGGGAGAAAGAACCCCCCCCCCTGAGGACATCCCCCTGCCACCCGGGCTGCCAAAGTTTCACCGAGTAGATCTGTATAAATTACCCGGCTTTTAAGCATGCTTTCTACCCATCTGCAGCAGGTCTCATCTAGCCCGATGCCCCTGATTGCTCTGGATATAGATGTGAAGGATGTGTTGTCAAACGCTCCTTCAATGTCCAGAAATGACAACTGATACATTTTCAGTTAAATATGCACATGATTAAAACCTATAAAAATTAGTTTCTATTTTATTTAACTGAAATTAAAGACGTTGTAAGTTGTATAAAAATATAATTTTGCCTAGGGTTAGGGTACTTACCGTTACGACCAGTGACCCGTGTCGTAATGTAAATCTCTTATTAACTAATTTAGGCATAATTTGATTTTACTGATAGTCCTTGCTTAGAGACATTTTACAAAGTAATATGAACTATGATTTTCTTCATTTGTTAAATCCGACAATGACATGTCTTAAAGCTTAATGTTAAAAAAAGTTGCGTTTTACTTTGTATTATTGTGCCAACTTAGCTATTTTGTTTAAAAAACAAAAAATTCAGTTTTAAAGTTATGTCTTTGGGCGTAAGATCATAAAGAAGTTTTTTTTAGTTTATATTATTGTACTATCTTAAGTAACTTGTTAAAGAAAATTTAAGATTATCGTAAGGTCAATTTTAGTACAATCTGTAGTCTCATTAAAACTAATTTTTGTATGTGGTAAATTTTTAACTCCCTGATATGTTAAACCTAATACTTAAAGATCAAGAAAACTCCCCTCGCTCGCTCATCGACGCGCTAGTTGGGGATTTATCCCTTTCTACCGATACTTCAACGGATTTTGCTTTAAAGAACTGGCCGCTATAACTTTCCCTTTGATTGTTCCTAACAAAACAACAAGAGGGACATTACATATGCATTCCTTTCCTGGGGGAGGATGGGGGAATAAGAAACATGGGTAATAAGCTAAATTTTTTTGTTCTTTTTTTGTACTTGGAAAAATTCTGAAGAAAAATCATAAGAATCCTATAACCTCAAAACCACACAAGTTTTCCGAGCTATGTCACTACTTTCTGTAATTTCTTTGCTAAACAAGTTGGCCTGTATAAAATTTAATCAGTGCAAAGTAGTGCTTTTTAGGAAATATTGTTTTTCTAATCATAGGTTAAATTTTTAAACCAAGTTTTTGCTATGGGCCTGTAGATAATGAACAGGGCTTTCAAGTGTTCATTTACGTAAACAGAGACGCCCACAAAGATGTGTTTCTTATAACCTTAATGTTTCATTCATATGGGGTAATAAGAAACTAATCTGATTTTGGTTTCAGATTGATTTAACTGCGGAAAAATGCAAAATTAAGCATTTGTTCTTATTGTAACATGTTATCATAAATCATAAGTTTTGTTTTTTATTATTCGAGAAGGTCTAAATACATAGACTACTAATAGAATTTTTACAAAGATATACCCTTTCGGTTTTTTACTTTTTTTTAAATGCATTCGAATATATTCTAAATGATATTTGGATACAAGAATTCTGATTGTTTTTGACTACTAATAATTTTCTTTCAAACATTAACGACAACTTTTGTTCCTTCATTTTTTGTTGCTGTTAAAAAAGACATATTTACAAACGGATCTGATGAAACTCAGGGTTATAAAATACCCCTCAAGAATGAATCTTATTACACCCATTCAATTTTAACTGTTGGTATATCAGAAATACCACTGATGTTTATTTCCCCTATAGGGGCAATAAGAGACTTTTTGTAGGGGTAATAAGAAACAATGCTTGCAATGATTTTAGGTTTTTCAATTCAAATTATTCACTACACATACATGAATAACCTCAGGAAAGACGTATGCCAGAACAAGGAAACTGAGGTCTACTTAAAACTATCACCTGAATACAAGTTCTTGGTTTCTAATTCCCCCATCCTCCCCTCTAGCTACAAAAGCATCCCACTTTTCTCGCTCATTCATACCTAGGATCTCCAGATTATTGAGCAAATTACCTGCAGATGTTTTCCCTTTCGCTCCCCTCTACGTGGGCTGTCTCAGATAAAAAAAACCGGTTTATAAAAATTCCTTAACGATTTTTAATATGGACCGTTTGCAATTGTTTTTGGTGTTGAAAGGGGGCTAAAATTTATTAGTTTGTAGGTACTTTTTCAAAAAGATTAAAAGTGTTAGTTATACGCTATATCAAAGTAAAGTCAGTTGAAGAAAAGAACAACATATACAATTTTCGTGTTGTTCTAGCTTCACACTGAGAAAAAAACTAATTATTCCTTATAAGAATTCTTAAACTCTTTATGCAACTGTTTAATACTATATGGGACAGCAACGCGCTTTGCTGCTTCAATACAACAAAAAATGCTAGACCGTCTTACTGTGGTAGCAATATGGTGACTTAGTAAAAAATTGAAAGCATAACTAAAATACAGCTTTTTAATAGGTATTAATCCCCTAGACTTTTATAGTAACCAACCAGTAATATTGGGACTATTATGTAGTTTTATAACTGTAATAATATAACTTACAGTTGTAATAAAACTGGACAACAATCATAATAACCCTTTTTTCGTATCGTTATTAACCAGAACAATAGCCTCTAAAATTCCGTTGTATAGTCGTTATAATACGAAATAGCAGCTTGTATAACCCAATTTTTTTGGGCTAATGAAACTGTGCCGTATGCTGTATGCATCTATCTTATTGCCTGTAGAATTTGAGACTGTTACCATTAACAGTCAGTTGTATTAGGACCGCTTGTCTTATTGCTGGGGTTATTTAATATTGCGAATTGCAAAAGAACTTGATACTAGTGGTGTGAAACTTCATTTCGTTTTCCGATAACTGAGTCCGTTTTCAGATCTCGAACTGTAGGATATCAAAGTTAACTTAAATTTAAGACATTATTCACAAAATTAATTCGGATTTTTTCATAGACCTCGTATAATTGAGAGTATTTTTAAAATATGGAACACTGATAAAATTAATACTTTGGTATAAAAAGATTTCTCCAATAATTTGCACAAACAACTAAGACAACAACAAAACAAACAAAGCCACTAATAAAATCACATCACGACATCTCCAGTCTGTCGAAATTTTAATTTTGAAAAGATCAAATAGGGACACACCGAAATGCAAAAAGCTCATACGTAGTCTTCTCCTAGAACCATACTAAAACGATAAACCGCCGATGGGCAATGATATTGTGCGGAAATGGTAATCCCGCCCTCTTTTGGGATTTCAAATAATAACAGATACAAAAAGATTATTTACATTTGCATGACAATTTTGCGAAGGTAATAAAGCGTTGTATTATACGTATTAATGTGTAGTAGTAAGAAATGAAATTTTTACCCTTAATGAAAGTTGTATTAGGACTGGACGGCATAAGACAGAATTGTATTGGTAATGTAATGCATACTGTTTATAAATGCCGTTCTAGCAATTTAGGGATTGCTGTAGTTGTTAACCTGTGTTACTACACCAATAGTTTAAATAATACTGGATAATAAAAAAATTGTTATCCGTATAAAATAATTCTTAGCGGTACTGTTTTATTAGATCATTTTCCTCAGTGTAGGCATCGGGAATAATTTGCATTCCATTCATTAACTTTTGAAACTTTACGCAAAACTAATACCATGATGAAAGTATTTACATTTAGACAATAAATTTAATTAAAACGTCTACCTTTCCTCTTAACTTTGCTTTTGATTTACAATGGAGTGTGGCAGCAATGCGAAGGTCTAGCTTTAATTTAAATTACGTGTAACGGAGCGTGGTAGAAACATAGGAAAGGTGCCTTTTCTGGTGAAATTACTGCACTTTGTCCTTACCGAAGAGCTACTATTTAAAACCTTTGTCTCAACGGGCTCTACGTAGGATTTTATTCATTAACATCAACATTTGCTTTTTCAACGTTATTCGCCGAGCAAGGTTTACTTACGATGTGATGAATTTAAAATGTACTGGGTCCTTTCCCATATTTACGATTGCTCTCCTTGCCAATGAAAACAATTCTAACGTTTTTAGAAATAATTTCCTATATCCTTATTAAAGAATCTAATAAATTAGAACAGGCTAAATTATTTAAAAAAAAATTATGAAAATAACTATACAGTTAATTACAAGCGTTACTGAGAATCATGCTAGAGTTTTCAATTAATTTACCCATTTGAGAAAAAGTTTTCTTTTGACAAAGAATTATTCCATCCTATCCTATGACCTGTCTCCCAAACATATTCACTGGATTTACTTTTAAAAAATTCGCGATGCCTCATTAAACTATAATAAAATAAACTTACACTAACACAAACTAGCATAGATGTTTCACCTATATAAAATTTACCCACCGGGCATGGTATTTTATAAACAACATTTTTAGATGATTGATCTGGATTAAAAGGTTTAATGTGAGTTAGCAGAGATTCAAGGGTAGTACGTATTTTGAAAATTGTTTTGATAATAAAATTTTTACCCAATCTTTTGATTTGTTTGAAATTACCTCTAATATAGGAAATTTGGAACATGATTTGATTTAGAGTTTAAATACATATTTGTATGTATCGGTTTTCTATATACCGACGTTCTAAATTTAACATTTCCTTTTCACTAACGTACCAGAATATAAAACTTTATGCTTCGTAGTCGTTTAAAAAATAATACTTTAAACGAAAGAAGTAAATTAGCTGTTAATACCATATTATAATTATTACTTTTTGTACTAAAAAACATGTCTTCAGATAGGTAACGATTTTTTTCAACAAGGTTCAGTTATAGCAACGCGTTCACCACTTTCTTTAATAATGAGTAATATTTTTATGGAGGATTTCGCAGAGAATGTTGTCGGGATCCATCCAATCAGGTAGCGATATGTAAGTACCCAGGAACCGACTATTAAATTTACTTCAAAGATGCAGAGTGATAATCATTTGCCTTTCTTAAATATATTCGTTTTTAACCCTTCTTTTAAATTTTTAATACAAATTTTTATTTAATAAATAATAAAACAATTAATCTCAACATTAAGAAATCAGGATTAGCAAATTACTGAAATTAAAAATTGATTTTTTAACGCATGATTTTCTATTTAATGATAAAGAGATTGGTTATTTAGGAATAATAGTTATGGTTATTTTTAGTTTTCCTCATCATAAATTTTCCACAAATTACATAATGTAGTTTCGCTGCTCCAGCAGAACAAAGACGGAACTGCTAAAAATAAATTTTACCGGAGAGGCAAAAGTGTAAATAAAATTCATTAACATTTGCAATAAAATAAATTATATTTGTTGAGAAATTAATTGTTTTGAGTAATTGGCAATTTAGTTTACTTTCAGAAAGTATTTTCTAGGAAAAAATTTTTTTAGGTGTTTTCTTGTAATAATTGTAATATCTCCAAATTTGAAAACAAAACGCGGAATTTATGTCAAATATGTCAACTAACATTTACATCTCAATATCTTTTAGTCTTCTTACATCTAGAGGATGACCCCTTTTTGGATGAACTCTCTAACTGTTCATAGCTCGTCCCTTCCTTTCTAAATTACAACAGTCTAATGTGACTAATAATAATTAAACTAGTCGCCATCAAGATTTTTAGAAAAATTGGGAGCAATATCTTTGTCCAATGCTTTTAAGTTTTAAAAATTCCCAGGTTTCATGTCCTTGACCTTTGGAGGATTTACAGTTTTTGTTACCATTTTGAATTAAGTATAATCTAGTCAGGTATGTACATAAATAGGCCAGAACTGCTAGCTCTTTTTAAGTATCTATAATTATTGCTTCTTTTTAATTACGGTAATCATAAACAGAACTTAAAACAAAGGATTTTAGAGTTTATTGTTCAGGTTTTGCTGATACATACAGTGGCGAAGCTCTGTTAACGCTACTGTAAAGTGATATTTCAACAACAACGTTAGATTAATATCTTAACATGAAACTTAATTTTTCATTTTTTTTAGTCATTAGTTCAAATGAGACCGATAAGTACTGTTTTAATAATTGAAAATGGAAATGTTCCATTTTGGTCAATTGTATTAATATAGAATTTCCATTAACGATATTAAGGTCGTAAATTTATAAAAAATTAATTCAATTTTTACTAGTAGGAACATATAAAAAACATGCTTTGCTCTAGGTCTAAAACATTACTGATTAAATAATTTACAAGTTCCATCTCAATAAGATTTAGCAAAAAACTGTTTTTTTTTCAGCTTAGTGATACCTAGTTTTATGTTTCGATTGTTCTCACCTAGGGTTCTTTTTCTTGCACACGGATGCTTTTTTTATTAATACAGCGCTCGGAAGGGGCATATAGCCCGGAGGACAGATGTTTTACCATGATTTGCTCAAATCCTTATTGTATAAGGAATTTTCAGGTGGTTTAGAGCACTGATTCTCAATTTTACGTATCAGTTTATTTTTGTTTTGTGGTGCACAAAATATTTCGTGCACTAGGGTAAAAACATTTCGTGCGCTTTTCACATCAGGCATAAAAAGGCGAACATTAAAAAAGAACATAATTATCAATTTATTATATTGATAAATAAACACTGGTACTAGTAACTATTGCTCACAATATTAACACTAATAGTAATAATAATAATAATAATAATAACAAAGTTTATTAGCTACAAAGCTATTTAATATAATTGTAAAATATCTATTTCTATTCTAATTTATTCTATATTCCTTCTTTCTTTCTTTTGTTTTGCAGATAGGTAATTTTAATCCATTTAGAATTTTATCGAATAAGGGTTAAATTGCTTAAAATGTTCGTTTTTAATTTTTTAATAAGTGATTTTAAACTGCTCTCTTTAATTGCATTACTTAATTTATTATACTCTAAAATACCTTTAAAAACAATAGAATTTTGGGTTTGCTTTAAATTCCTATGTCCCAAAATGAAATTATTTTTTCCCCTTGTATTGTGTTCATGAATTTCATCAAATTTAGTCAAAAAATTGTTATAATAAGGTGCTGATAAATTTAAATTTATTTTATGAACAAAAATAAGTAAAAAGTTTTCTATATTCATCCATTTTAAACTTGTACACCCACTGGATGAGCCATAATTGATACCGGATGAAGTTAATCCGCTTCTTGATTAGGCGTCTGCGATAGTGTTGTAAATATCCGTATTCATTAGATATCCGAATCATACGGAATCGGAATCAGCTAATATCCGTATCCATTATCCGAATACGAATCCATTTCTTGACCCGCGCGAAAGCGGTTACAGATCATGTATACGTATGCATGCAACAGACTAAAACATTTTCTATCCGGATACACGGCTAGGTAGGTCGATGCGGTATCGGTATCATACCATTCGAAGTCGAAGTTTAGGGATAAGAAGGCACCGCGTCGCGCCGTTCTCGTTTGAATTCGGTTCGAGTGAGGCGGGACTAGTTTAACCAATGGGTCTCATCTCATATGATACCCGTTACCCCGATAACTATGCCATCTTTTTTTAGGAAATGTCATTAGAAAGAGAAAGCACAATATCAAATATGCCAAATCGCAGACCGTGTTGTTCGCTTACACTCGATTCCGATTCCGTTTTCTCTTTGCACTTTGCATTAGTAACCACCCGATGCGAATTTATTTTGATTCCGAATCCGTATTCAAGTTCTCGGCCGGTTCCGGATAATCCGGATTCTTTTAATATTCGGATCCAACGGATTTTTGGATACGTATCCTTACATCACTAGTCTGCGATATTAATCATTTTTGAAGAATACTGAATATCATTTGGCAAGCCCCAGAAATACCCATAATCAAAACAATCTGAAACAGAATGTATAACAAATAGTTCCTAGTGACAGAAATCTTTTTGTGCAGTTGTTTACCCTTTCCATTAAATAATGTTCGTCATTAGCTCCGCTCATAAAACGAGTTATTTGCTCTATTGGCAAATTTGTGACTTCTTGGGTTAGGGCAATATCCAGCAGATTTTTTCTTCAAATGTGGAGTAATTTTCTTAAATTTTCTTATATGTATATTCTCTTTAACGTTTGCTGTAGTTTTTAACATAGAATATATGGACCACAGTGCAGAAGACTTCACTTCTTTTAGGTTTCTTCGAAATATGCCAGAAAAACATTTTCACCAAACTTAGCAACTTTTTTTTATCACACCATTCCTATATGCTGCTTCATACTGTTGTTTGGATTTTACGGGTATTAGCTTTAAAACTGCTAGATTTGCTGTATCTAATATTTCCGGGGGAGTTGCACTAAAATTTTCTTCACTACTTATTTCCATTATTTTGTAGGAAAAAGAGCTTTTAGGAGCGCAATAAAGAAACGACAACTTAAATTGTTTGTCAAAAAATATAAATCTATCCATTATAACTGAATTTACACTCACGCACGTATTTTCCTGCTGATATGAAATTTTAATTTTAAATTTAAAATAATTTAGTCTTTTTTATGGTTTTAAGAAAAGAGTTATAGAAAAAATATTATGTGAAACTACTGCGCGAAATAGCTTTGGTGCTCTCGAATCATTTTTTGACTAGGCTGGCGCCTCGTCAAAAAATTGTTGATCTCGAACACCAAAGTTCTATTTCGTGCGCTGGTATCATTTATAATTATTTTGGGTTTGTAATCCATTGCTTCAACTATTTATGTAATAAGATATAAAATGCATATATTCTCTATTAATTTTTTTAGTTCGCAAAACGGTAACTTTTATGAATAGAAGAGACATATTATTATATTTGGCAACTTGGAAACTTTCTAAGTCAACAAATGATAGTGTGTAATGTACCCAGGACTTTTCCGTCTTCGCTATATGAAATGCCCTTTTTCTACTTAATATTAAAATAAAGTACACATTCCCGGAGAACATATATATTAAAGAAGATTCTGCTTATATATTTACTTATATTATCTTTTTATTTTACAGGTGCGTCGACAGGGACCTCGTTGAGCACACAAGCCCTCGTAAGAGGGACTGCATTGCTCCCCTGTGATTTGACCCCGTCAACGCCAAATGACAGTGTGGTGTTAGTGGTTTGGTACAAGGACGAACACACACCTATATACAGGTAAGCAGCGCGGAAAACTGTGAAATTTATGGAAGTCTAGGGAGTGAAAACCGTACTTAATACAGGAATTCGCAATTACGGCAGTAATTAGTGTCTCTATCTGGAAAAGTAATTATCTCGTTGAAATATTGATGATATTTTATTAATTACATGAGTGTTGTCGTGTACAAATAAAAGAAATTGCTTGAGTTAAATGAAACGCGCCTTTTGTTTTTACCTGATTCTTTTTTACAAGTACAAAATCTTGTGTTGAGCAAAATCGTAATATTTTAAAAATCAGATTAAGTATTAGTTTATAAATTATTTTCAACATCGAATAATAATTCAAATTACATTACCATATCGTTCTACTATTCATAATTAATATTGGCCGGCGTATTACGATTATGAATCGATGTTTCCTCGTCACTCATTAATGATATTGGTTTAATATATTATTCTGCTGTTGTGCGGAGGAAATAGCGTTGTTGCCTATTCTCACACCTTTTAATTTTTGTTTGTACTTTGGTAAGTTTATTGTTTTTAATAGGAACGTCCTTTTTTGATTAATACATATTATTTTCTTATTATATATTCTAGAGCTTTCAAAACCAAAATTTGGCTTGTTCATCATGCCACGCATCGAGCAAGCGAAGTGACACCAGCTTTAGCTACATCTTGCGGAAAGAACATTTAAAACTGAACTATATTATTTCGTGTCGGGTTTTATAATATTATCATCTCAGTGATGGTTCTCAGTGATTCCTTCATACACATTTCTTTGCATTTCAGTAATAAAAACGGTTGTACGTATACATATATTGTATAATAATAACTAAAGCCCGAATTTTTGCTGTACACTAGATACAAGTGTATGGTCTTATGTAAATGACAACGCATAATTTTTAAGAAACAGTCTATATAGTTGTATAATAAAAAATGAGGCCAAGTGCGTGTCGAGCTTCTCTGATAAGGGTTCTGCATCATACGGTGCTGATACCATGTATGCAATATAGACGTCGTTATACATATCCTTTATTATTTGCAGATTTTTTTGCTATTATTTTCCAAGATACAGAGGTAGAAGAACAACAACGTTGACTTTTTTCAAAACATTTCCAAAAAAAATATTCATGTTTTTTGACACTGTTTACCGAATTATTTATGAAATAATGTATTTTTGAATTCCTCATTTTTGTAGCTGTAACCTGATACCTCATACAATAGCAGCAAATACATGACGTAAGTCCCTATGTACTTAACAATCTCCAACAAAAAATATCAATTACATTATTATGTGTTCTGCATTGCAGATTATACATACGCTCCGTCGCGCGTCGGCATGCTTTTATGATAAACAGAAAATATAAGTTCGGGCACGTATGCTTATGGATGGTCAACTAGCCAAAATCTTTCAAATTCAGTGCGATAAAGGCGAAAGCATTTTTTGCTGGCGGTCTTTTGATCTCAGCGTTCGTCGGAAGATATCAATTAAATATGAGCTCGGCATAGCAGAAGAAAGAAGATAGAAGAGAAAGAAGATAGAAAAAGCTAGCTCTAAATTACCACCGATTATACTTTTAATTTATAATGTAAGTAGTTTGAAAATACCATGTGTACATGTTGCTTTCCTTAGAAGGTTTGTTTTCAAACAGACCCATTTATTAATTTTAATTGTATCCCATCACTGAAGGGTTTTTAATTTCTCTAAAAGTATATATTAAACAGAGATTTTTACTATTTGAATTTTCTCTGTTCTTGATTGTACATCAGTTATCCACAAATCTACACTACGTTATAAAATGGCATACTAATTAATTTCAAATTAGACTAGTATGCAACTGATTAATTTTTTATATAATTAGATATGCGGCATTATGGTATATAAATAAAATATTAAAATATATTTGTAAAACTAAATCAAATAATATCATTTTAATAATTTAATTAAAAAATTAATCCAGTATTGGTAATAAAGAAGCGAATGAGCGGAAAATGTAAATTATAAGCTTTTATAGGAATATACTAATACCACGCTCGCTTGGAACAGTTCCAAATTTTGTCGACTAAAATATCGAACTAAATTAAAAATTAAACAGTTTTTATTGAGTTTAAATAACAGTATGTTAATACGCGATCGAAATTAAAAATTGAAAATTATTCTTTGTGTTAAAGGGAAATTATCTTTAATAAAATAGGACTACTTTAATTTATTAGTACTCGTAACATCTGAAAAATTAGTGATCCTATTGCATAGGATATTTATAGATTAATCCATGTTATTCTTCTATTTCTTAAGTTGTTGTATATTTAAATGAAATTCTTATGTATCACCTTACCTACAAACATCTGTAATATGTATGAATTCTAAATTAGTGACAGAATTCAACTGAAAAGTTCAAATAATAGTTGGTGCGATAATAGTGTCTTTTTGGGGACTGGGTCATTCATGAGCCGAATGTTTCTCTTTTGGAAAAAATTATGAATGTTAAAGGTGCTTAAATGTAAGAACAGTATTCTAGGTTAAATTTTTTTTGCGAAATATAGAGAAACATCAGGTGGTATTGAAACGGGAGACATATATTCTGACTTGGAGGAGAAAATCAAGCTTTCTAGCAGGCTCTTGAAGTAATTGTGTTTTTGTCCCAACTGAAATTATGTTCGCAAGCGATAATATCTAATACCGGCTCGTATTTTCGAGGCAAAACGAATTAGTTCCCTTTCGAACGTGTTCGAATGAGTTTCGCATTGTTTTAATTTAAAAACTGTAGTATTGTACAACAAAATTATTTTATATAGAATAATAACCTGCCGGTAGGTTCTATGTGGCCTATTAGCCAATCTTTCAGCGTCCTTCATCACTTCAATTACATGTAAATTAATTAAATCGTTTATATTTGCAATTTTACTAATTCTTTGACAGTTTTGTCACACCTTCCGCACACGGAATGTGCAATTTAAATGGTAAATCACGGCACACGAATGAATTCGAATACGAACCTAATTTGCATGTTCAAAAGTAGGATTAGGTATTCACTTTTCGTATGAAAATCGTCATTTTTCGTATACGATCTTCTTCGACTACGCTCGAAACTACGAAACCTGTTCTCTAGAAATCTATATGGATGGAATAAATGTTGGAAGATTTTTTACATGACAGGAAGCAAGACTAGATTTGAAGGTATTGAACTGAAGAAGGTGTTTGAAACCCCAGTCTAATATTAATTGGAGGTGTTGTGTCCTAGTCTTATAAGAAGAAAGATAATACGAATGATGTAACGTTGATTGAAGGAAAATTATTCGAAAATTTATTGCTCAAGTATAAAACTCATTAAAAATCAAAGCCTTCTATAAATTTCCAATATCTTCCTAAGCAGCACACTTCCCTTTTCCGCCCTGCACTGTAGACTCTGTATTGCTTTACGCTGCGCCCCTGTATATAATTTGTACTAACAAATCAATTCGTTTTGGAAAACGAAACACTTTAGGACATCGCATTAATTATTATTCTTAAAATTTTAGTTTCTTTCTTAAGTTTGCCACAGTTTGCTATTTTATTTGAATAAATGATGCAAGGACTTGTAAAATATATCTCGCTCTATCATATCTCCCAAGGGGTAAAAGTTGTTTGTTTCGTTAAAAATGCATAAAATTCTACTTTTTCATTTAAATGTATGCTCAGGAAGCACATATTTAACATTAAAATAAGTGTTTTATAAAAAACCGACGCAAAAAAGCAATGCTTTAAAAAGTACTGACATCAAATAATATTCTTATTTTTAGAAGACTTTATGAACATCGTGTCCCTATTATTATGTACAGCTTCTTCACATTACAAAATATTCAGCCACGACTGTACATTTTATACATACATTTTCCTCAGCTCTTGTATTTAATAAAACAAAACACTTGAAGTGTATACTAGTACTATACATACATTATCGTAATGCTATACGATATCTTAAAAAACAAAAAATTATAATGTTAAAATTTGCTTTCGTATATTTGACATACAGGACACAGTTTCATTCATCACAAATGACAGTTAAGATTATTAATAGAAAAACTAGAAGAGAACTGGAATGTTCACAGGTAGTATAACATTTTCTTAAATATGTTAGAGAACGATATTCATTTTGTTGTAATAGCCACAATTGAGAGAAATATGATACACAAATATCACTACGACTAAAATCAATAGATCTCTTTAAATTTCCGAATTGTACCAGTTGTACAGGTCCATCCTGATAAGTGTTATATTTTATATTGTTTATTTTAAGCAGTAATGTTGCTTGCTAAAAGTTAAATCTTTATGTAATTATCCTGAATTCTTGCTTGAGGAAAAATATAATCAAAAATATAATTAAATAATTTTATTTAGGCAACAATTCAAATAAAAATCACTGAGAAAAAAGAAAATGGAAGAAATAAAGAAATCGTAAAATAACTCATGTTAATAACAGGACAAAAATTCATCGACACCTTACTGATCACTAGAGCTCGGAATTTAAAAATTTCTACTGAAAGTTAAATCCGACAGACATGGGCGCGCATCCTCGGCACAATATATTATAGTAAAAATAATTATTAAAATTGTTTGTCTTGTGTTGAGTAATGAATTAAGGCCTGGAGATTGCAATATTACAATGAACAGTCGTAACATGAAACCCAAGCAAACCCAAGCAAACCCGACCTAAGTAGTCGTAACAGCCGTAGGTAGGTAGAAAGATTAGACGATTAAAGAAAACAAATGTAGGAGTTTAGAGTGGCAAAATTTTCTAAGAACATTTGACATGGAATGCCAATAAATACTAAACTGAATTGTGAAAGGCTTTCGCGGCCATCATTCTATATTCGTGTGGTTTCCTGGTTGTTAGGCCGTTGTCAGTTGTCTCTTACTCTTGACCTTTCGCCAAAACGAGAGGTTGGCATCTTCAGAAAGTATGCTCAGTTTGACTGCTCGCGAAAGTAGTTCCGGTCTTCTTTTTCTTGTAATCTGGAGGTAAGATTAAGAGCAAGAGCAGGCCTAGTTGACCTCTTTTAGGGCCCTTTCGGACATCACAACCGAGGACTGCACCTTGTCGGGCTGCATAGCATGAAAAAAAGTGAAGGATTTTCATGTACAGTTATAGTCCCACGTCTGTGATGCTAGTTATGACTGATTCTTGGGCCACTTATACAGACTGCTTAGCGCAACTGAAAACCAATCACGTGTTATATTTTAGATTAGTTCATATTCCATATTTACTACTAAATAGCTTGCAGAAGTTCCGTTATAGACACTAACACGCTTTACTAGTACTACCAAAGTGGTCTTATCTTGAAGAACCTTTACAGTTTATGCATGATGGAGTAAAGTATGTCTTATAGCAAACCGAAACAGCACAGCACTTCTTAAAAGACAAGCGTTAAAATAGAAACGATCTCGTTCTGCATCTGTTCATTTATATTGAATTTATATCTTTCTGTATAGATAATTTTAAAAGTAACATAGCTAAAGCCAACTCATATTTTACTATATCATCTATACATAACCTTCCCTGTAAATTATTACGTAGTAAAACTAAGTTATGTTATCTTACTTGCTAAGAGACACGTACGTAAAACTTTAAATAAAATTTGTCTAAGACTTCAAAGTCAAATCATAACTAACAAACTGTACAATAAAAGTTTATAATTTGAACTTGATCTGCGGTAAAATAACGAACGACTGAAATTTTCTTCTATATTTGAAATTCGTTAAAAGTTTGTCTTTGTGTTTGAGATGAATCATTAAAATTTCAACTTTCCTAAGTTTTACAAGTAGGTATATTATCATTATTATTAAAGTACTATTTTTATTATACACTATTTAAACACCCCACGCATAATGCAGAATATCACGGGATAAGATGCAATACAGGTAGAGTTCAATTTATGATAAAACTTAGCGTTTCGACATGTGACAATCACAGATGACATCAGCTCAGCTGAGATTGGTTCCTTAGTGGGTCGTATAAAGCTGACACGACCGGTCGCGTCGTTTTAATTTCGTTTGATTCTGGTGTTTTGTGTTTGTAATGTTGGTGTTTCTGTAAGTGTTTTAAACATTTTACTTTTGAACTTTATGGATTTCAGAGACTAGATTTTCCTGGTGTTATTTAAGTTGAACGGTGAGTACGGTAAGTCCAGGCCTGTCTTTTTAGCCAACCTCTAACCGTAAAATACACCAGACTTCAACAGGGTGCCATAAATGTCAAGTGACTTAGCCACCATATTGCGAGATTAAAGAAAAAGTTTACTATAGTTCCGAAGACCAGTCGCTATGTATGTAAACTTGCATCAAATGCGATCTAATCAGCAAGGCAGTTTTACGTCGCGTAAAATGTTACATCGTATATGGGTGTAGTCGGACTAGCGTTGTGTCATACGACTCTTTTTAGCGAACGCGCTCATTTCGCTCAGCTTACTTAAGTGAGTTTTTCACACTGAGCCGTTCATTTAAACGATAACACCATCGGCATCATCTCATCATAAGCGCTGCACCGCGGAGCGCTCTTTCCGCTCGGTGGATAACGGCGCATACGTGACGATGGGTTGATGCACCGGGTCAGCCGGAGCTGAGTTTGCTGTTGTTGCAGTCGATCAGGCGACAGGCAGTGTCGTGCCGCAATCCTGAATTTTTAAGTCAGGGCTTTTATTGGGGTTGTACGTTTGTTTTGAGAGTTTATTGCAGAGTTAGATTTTTCTATTTAGAATTTATTGTTGGTTTTATTTCGTATAATTTATGTATTTATGATCAAATCAAGTTTTTTTTTTCAAACTATTGATCTAGGCTTTTCATTTTAGTCTTAACTTAGTTAGGCCACACCACTTTGACAAATTCTGAAAAAAAATGGAAGTGAAAAGACCTTCGGGTTAAACTTCGTCGAGACAGACCGTGCTCGATGTATAGTCAGTGTAGTAGTACCGTAATCTAGGTACGCCTTAACACTACAAATATTAGGATACTGCTCATATATGTACTTACAAATAGTAGGAACCACCCCACTAATACAACGTAAAAAAATCGCCACCCTCCTTTAAAACCTCTATCACAAAACATGACACGTTGGATTTGACACTAAACCTCGATGCACAAGAGGAATCAAATTCTTCAAAGACAGTCTGGTATACCCTGACCATATAAGCAGTGCTAGAAAGAGGAAAGTGATTTATAAAACGGTGGACTGACCTGCAATGGTGTATAGATCAGAAACATGGCAGCGCAACAAAAAGAAATATGGTCAAAAATAGAAGAATGAAGGAGCACTCAGGGTTGTAGAAATACTAAAAAGATATAGGCAAGAAAACTACAATGGTGTAGGCAATTAATAAGAAAAGGTAATGCTTTTGTTAGTAGCAAGCCATAAAGTGTAGGGATAAAGTGTAGAAAAAATGCAAGAAGTAATCTGTGAATGGATCTAAAAGATCTGAAAGAAAAATAATAAGCTCAACGTCTACTGGGCATAAAATTGGAAGAAGATATAGAAAAAAAATCAAGCTTGGTGAAATATGTGGTAATATTTTCCCTAAAGACTATATTTTACGAGCTTGCTCAAGGAATAAAAAATATTTAGATATTATCATAATATTTGTTGCAGTACTTTTGCAAACAGTCTTGTTTTCAAATTTTCGACGAAAATATTTTGTTAATTATTGTTAATTCTCTACTATTGATTGTTACATAGTAAAAACTGGAAAAATATTAGCTATTATTTAAAGGCCAATGAGAATTCAATTTACTTATTTCTAGTTCATGTTTTTAGTCCTTAGAATGATCTTAAAATTTCCCTCTTCTTATTTTTTTTTTGTAGAAGTAGGAACTAGAAATTCGGAAACTTTATAAATCCTATTTATCAGTTAAAAAGCAGCTATAAATTTGCAAACATGCAAACAACAAATAAATAATAAGGATTAAAAAATTAAGAAATTGGCTAAGCCCAGACCTAGGCAAAACGCAATCTGTAAATAATTTTATTGCTCGTACTTGCCTAACCATGTCGTGTTCTAATCTTAAACGGATTATTTGCAATGCAACAATAGTTTGTATTAATTTTTTACTACTATTTCCTGGCTGCGTATTGCAGTATACGTAATGGTAGGAAAATAAGACAATATAAACTTGAAGTACATTCATAAAAATGCTTTTCATTTCAAGCACGAGCAAAACTTTTAACAACATTGAAATAAGGAAAACTTTTCTAAGCAGTTCTCATTTTTTACGACCAAATAAATATTGAATCTAAATTTAAAATTTCTGTCGTATCACTGTTTAAATATAATTTAAACTTCGCTTCTGAAAAAGTTTTATTCAAAGTTTTAAAGCTACTAAACTGTGATTTAAGTATCAGCTTCGCGTATTTTAAACCGATCTTTTAGCGAAGTTTGTATTTATGATAAATGGTTCTTTTATAACTCAGAATCAAATACGTTTGTGCGTGTGACATAGAGAATATAAATTGTATTAGGGTTTTTGGTATTGGTAAAGTTTGCTTAGCCACTTTAATATTAAATAATGTTTAACTTGCTCTAAAGAAAAATCATTTTCTAAATACAGTGTTGGCCAATGAAAACGAAACAATTAATCAAAACAATATTTATCGTCCCTTAAGAAAAAAACGCTTTAACACGTGCTTGTGTAGAAGGAGGGAACCTTTTGCTTATATTTTCAACCCTCTAACTTAAACCCCCTAGCAGCGGTGACCTTCACCCCTAAAATTTTTACTGGGAATAGGGGCCATGTGATAGCTCATTTCAAAGGCCATTAAATTATCTTTTTAACACTGCTTAGTTTATTTACATTTGATGTAGTAGTTTTTAAGAAAATACCTTTATAACATGGTGACTCGCCAAAATCGAAATAGTAGTTTTTGGTTATTTATGAGACTCCTTTTTTCTCAAATTTTTGTAGTACCAGTTACAAACCTAAACGTGGATGAATCTTAAACTTTTTTTTATCTTTTATGAACTTAGACATGAATCTAAAGACTATTCCTTTTTTCAAGAACTGTTCGACTGTTATCACGGATTACAACCACGAAAAGTATTGTCTGCGCGTTATTTACAATATTTATCAGTTATTCCGTCCACCTTTTGTTCATTGAAAATGGTTTTTAAAAAAAGCATTTTATCATATCTCGATTTCTTACTAAATGACTTAATGGTTTATTTTAGTAGTATCGCCTACATTGATCTTGATAATAGCAGCTAAAAATGTTAGGTATCGTTTTGAAATAAAATGATTTATTCTATTCTCAATAATAATTGAACTTTATTATGAAAATGGTAGATGCGATAATATTGCGGCCGCGTTATTTAATGAACAAAATCCGGCTAAGCATGTTAACCAAACGTAGATTATTGAGCTAGTAGCCAAGTTTCCGGAAACGATATCGGCAACAAATCGAAAGCGAACTATTGCAAACAGAATAGTGGGAAATAATGCAATGGAAGTTACTGTTTTGAGCCATGTTCATCTCGATTTTAGGTACTACGCAGTTGCCAACAGTTTCTGGCAAGTGCCGTACTAGCATCCGAAGCATTTTAAGAGTCTATAAGTTTCACCCTTATATAATTCACCTTATTCAAGAATAAACGAAGATCATTTCGATCGACATTTACAATTTTGTGAGGTTAGTAGAGAACGATGAATTAATAGCCCAAATTTGCTTTTTAACATTTGTGTTTCGAATGAGTGGTGGTTTTTTGTGAACGGAACTGTTGATCGTCATAACTGTCGATATTGGGCAGACCAAAATCCACACATATTAATTGAAATTCATTCAGTTTAAATGTGAAAAATTAAATGTCTGGGCTGGAATTGGCAATGGGGATTGTGTTGTTGGTCCATTTTCATTACCAGGAAATTTAACAGATGACATGTATTTGCAATTATTAAAAAATTCTGCCGATCCAACAGTAACACAAATTATTGAACAAACTGACCGTTACAATGAAAACGAGTAGACATTTCAACAAGATGGAGCGCCACCACACTATGCCTTGGTTGTTCATCAATATCTGGATGAGACATATATAGCATTCGATGTTTTTCTTGTATGTAAAAAGTTTAGAAAACCGCATGGAAATCCGTATTGTTTTTAAACATTTAATGAAAATAGGAAAATATACAGCGGCCCAAAATGAGACGTTAACAGATAAATTCGGGTCCCATTCCCGGCTGGGGCTTGCTTTTTACCATTATATACCATTGAAGCGAGCGGATCAATGACCTAATCCGTGCGGCTCTTACGGCGACGCTGAGATACATAATCTCGATCTATTTTAAGTGGAATGAAATTTTGTTGTCGATATTGGGCAGACCAAAACCCACACATATTCCATGAAGTTCATTCAGTTTAAATGTGAAAAATTCAATGCCTGGGCTGGAATTTATGGCGATTGTGTTTTTTTACCAGGAAATGTAACAGATGACACGTATTTGCAATTGTTATAAAATTCTGCCGATCCAGCAGTAACACAAATTATTGAACAAAGTGACCGTTACAGTGAAAACGAGTTGACATTTCAACAAGATTTAGCGCCACCATACTATGCCTTAGTTGTTCATCAATATCTGGATGAAACATATCCTGGTATATGGATTGGCCGAAGAATGGCTAGCAAGGTCACCAGATATATGTCCATTAGACTTCGTTGTGGTTTTATAGAACCTAGCCAGAATCCCTGAATGATTTACGTCAACAAATCATCAACGAATGTTGGGAAATTACCCCAGAAATGCTCCAAAACGTCAGGAACCGATTTGAACAAAATCTGTACTACTGTATTTGTAAATAAAAAGATTTTACCAACTGATAAATCTACGTGAAGAACTAAGAGAACAAGCAATCTTATATTTTTTTAGCAGAAATTGAGCAAAATTACACAAATATTTAAATTCCTGCAAGCCATATTAGTGCTTACAATAGATTTAATAACAGTTATGAGGGTGGACCTAGTAAAACTCCTACAATTCGGATACTTTAAGAAATCTAGTGATTATAGTCACAATAATATATGTGTATCATATTTCCCTCAATTGTGTTGCACAACAAAATGAATATCGTTTGCTGAAATATCTAAGAAATGTGATACTACATTTGAATAATCCAGTTCTCTCTTAGTCCACTTATTATTATTGAATTTAACAGCCTTTGTAGATCACATGTACAGTAGCAAATTTTAGCATTAATATCATTTCTCATGTAACATTCTGATAATGTATGTAATATTACTAGTATACATTTCAAGTCGTGCTATTAAATATAAGAGCTGAGGAAAAATGTATGTATCGAATGTACAGCCGCGACAGGAATGAAATTTAATTTAAAACTTTTAAAACTGAACTATATTATTTCGTGTCGGGTTTTATAATATTATCATATCAGTGATGGTTCTCAGTGATTCCTTCATACACATTTCTTTGCATTTCAGTAATAAAAACGGTTGTACGTATACATATACTGTATAATAATAAATAAAGCCCGGACCTTTGCGGCTCATTTCAGTTCCGGACTTAGGAAGTAAGTGCACAGTGTACACAAGATACAAGTATATGGTTTTATGTAATTGACTAGGCATAATTCTTAGGAAAACATTCTATATAGTTGTATGATAAAAATGAGGCCAAGTGCGTGTCGAGCTTCTGTGACAAGGGTTCTCTAGGGAAAGGGAAAGGCAAATCGAGTAATTCCAGTCACAATAATATGTGTGTATCATATTTTCCTCAATTGTGGTGCACAATAAAATGAATATCGTTTGCTGACATATTTAAGAAAATGTGATACTACCTTTGAATAATCCAGTTCTCTCTTAGTTCTCTTATTATTGAACTTAACTTCCTTTGTAAATAAAATATACAACAGCAGCTTTTAACATTAATATCATGTCTCATGTAACATTCTGATAATATATGAAACATTACTAGTATACATTTGAAGTCGTGTTATTAAATTTAAGAGCTGAGGAAAAATGTATGTTCGAATGTACAGTCGCGACCGGAATGGAATTTAAGTTTTAATGCTTTTTCTTAAGGGAAATGAAAACAAAAACATGTTTTGCTTGTATTTCGTTAATTTACACACTATTAATTTTTTATATCTCTATTATCACTATCAAATCCTGCTATTTTAATTAAAGTAATTAGAACAACAAAAGAGTTTATCCTAAAATGTTAGTACTACATAGCTTTCTTCAACAACACGTCAGCATTAATAGTTTCATTTTTTAAATTACTATCAGTTTTATTATTTTCCACTGAAATATATAATAGGGAAATTCGATGATTTCATGTAGAAAGTTTAAAAAACCGCATAGAAAGCTGTATTTTTTTTAAATACATTTAATAAAAATAGGAAAATATACAGCGGCCCAAAATCAGACGTTCACAGGTAAATTCGGGTCCCATTCCCGGCTGGCGCTCGCGCCTCTTGATTTTTACCATTATATAACATTGAAGTGAGCGGATCAGTGACCTCATCCGTGCGGCTCTTACAGCGACACTGAGATACATCATCTCAATCTATTTTAAATGGAATCTTTTTTTTGCCTAATTTCGTAAGTATATTTATACTTTGTCTATTTACATTTTTTGTATTTGTTTATTATTGTTTGTCTATCTTTAGTTCGCTTACCTTGGACTGTTGACCTTGATGACACGTCAGCTACGTGGGGGAGGGGGGATCCTATCATCCTTCTTTTTGCGCTTAATATACGCGTTTGAATACGATCTGATTCATCTTAATTACATTTTCAATTTACTCTAATCAAATTTGAGCAGTAAACCATGCCGACTTGTTCTTCACATTATGTTTTTAGATGCTTTGTGACCAGTTATCTTAATATTTTTTATTCTTGTACTCGAACATTATCTTTTTTCATATGTAACACATTTTTTCGAACCTATCGAAGCACCGCCTTAATCATTCCACCTAAACCTGAATCGATCATGTTTGTCTTTTACAAACAAAATATAGCCATTTATTACATTAACTACATTAAAAAATACGGAATGCGGCAAAAACAAACCAGGTTCATTTACACATACAATACGTACATAACGTAAAAACCATTATAATATACGAAGTGCATCCTGCATTTAATATAAATGCAAATTGTGCAAGCCCGTTTATAATAATAAAAGCGTTATCCAGAATAGTTACTAGACACTTTTATGCTATCTAGCTATTTAAATAAAATAACTAACATTAACTTACAGCTTTTTATTCTAGATTAATTCAACATTTCACTTGAAAATTTTGTAAGTAATTTCTATTTTAATAAATAAAAGGAGAAACAGAGAAGAAAATTAACATAATATAATTATGTGCATAATAATACTTGTCAAGCTGTTTATTTCAATGATCTCATGTTACTTCAATTTCTTACTTTACAACAAATAAGTATAAAAATGTTAAGTTAGACATATACAGCATTTTAACTTTAAAATATAGTTTATTGTGCTGCAATATTACATTTCCGACCTCGGTAATATTGTGGGTGTAAAAGCCTAGATGGATATTGTGTTGTGGTTATAAGCCCCTTTCAGCTTCAAAAATAGCTGCTATATAAATTTTTAGGGCGTAACTGTAAAAAAAAAATAATTTAGACGTATAATGTTTTACACCAATTATACCGGGTCTCTAATAGTCAGTCATGAGTCATGAATATAACGTATGTATATAGGGTTAAATGTACTGGTGTTGTCTCATTTAGCTCACTACGCCTTACTTCTTGATTTTGGGTTGTGAATAACAGGCTTGTTGTGTATGAAGCAGGTTCCTAGGCCACCTAGGCGACTTCCAGTTTATGTCGTTGTAGAAAAACTGGTGGCGTTCAATTGAACCTATCCGACTAACTGAGCTAAGGGCTAATTTGCCGGCGTTCTACTACAATTTGCTTCGCTCAGGACATCCTGTTGTTTCTGCTTTTCTCTAGTGTACGTTCCTGAATTGCTGTAATGATCTTTTCCTTCAAGTTATAAGCGGTAAGTACTTGGTCAATGATACTCATCATAGTATCTTTGACAGTTTATAACTAAACACTAAACACTAAAAACAATGTGCGTCGCACATTCTGGCAAAAGATAGTTTTGATGTTTTCTAGTCCACTTCAAACGATCGGCTCGATGACGAGGAGTTAACAAAGGAACTCTTAAAGGTCTTCTGAATTGCAATACTGATGCTAAAACTCTTCTACGGACTGTAGCACTCGAGATAACACGGTGATACGTCCTTTGGAAGGTTGATTTTAATACCGGTATGGTTACTGACCGATTTTTACTGACTGACTGGACAATATATTGATCTTCTCGTATCGTGGCAATACGAGGACAACTACTACGACGGCGACATCTGCTTTGCACTTCACCTTGTCCTCCTAACAAAATTGAGCCTATTGGCTATCTGATGACGAGAGTTTAATAATTCTAGCCCTCACAAACTGAAATAAGTCGTTTCTTGACATATTACACGATTGTAGCACTAATTCGTATTAAATATCAAGAAATACTAAACAGCATTAAAGTGCAGTTTTTACAAAATCGAAATTTAACCTCCCAAACATTTTTGTGGTATTTAGCTGTAAACAAGTGACTCAGGTTGGTACATACTAACTTTCTATTGGTAATGTAGGGGGGTGCAAGACTTTTGAAAGTGAGTTTACATATATACATAATATATTATTTTTAACCAACAGTAATAGAGTAGTTTCAAATTTTATTTTTCTTAAGGGGTTATATACAGTTAGGAGGCCTAAACAAAGCGATTTTTCAAGAATTTTTCCTGAGAAGATTTTTAAATTTATTAATGTAAAAATTTGTACAAACATTATGGAAACTTTTAACTGTATTTTAAGATTTTTGTATTTGTAAAAATAATAATTTTGAAAGCTGCTATAGCTGATCTCCAGGAGTTCCTCTCAAAAAAGGCATCTTGCGGTGACAACGATATCTCTGGACTGGATCATCGAAAATGAAAAAACAAAACGGATTTCGTTAAAGTAATGTATAGTTTTCTAATTATTCGAAGGAATAAGCAAAATAAAATTTTTTGACAAAATGGCGGCTTCTCAAAAAAAATCGATTTTTGACCAAGATTTTGGCCTTAAATTGTTTAAATAAAAAAAATATTTATCGGTGAGCTTCAATTAATTACTAAAAAATATACTTAAGAAGCTTGTGTCAAAATTTGAGACTAATCGGTTCAGCCGTTTCCGAGAAATCTTCGTCACCGACTTTAAAAACGCAGTTTTGAGAAAAACGCGTTTGAAGTTTGAAAAGCACTTTACATAGCGTACAATCGCTCTGACACGTCTTTACAAATATGCGTGTAACTTCGAAAATAATTGCCGGATTGACTTGAAATTTTCTGTGTGTGTACTTGAATATATGTACATTGCGAAAATGAAATTAAAAAAAAAATCGATTTTTTGAAAATTCTAACTGTATATAACCCCTTAACATATAAGATCCCTGTATTATTTACACTTTTATTGACATACAAAACACATATATTAAAGTACGGATATAAACACTGCGTGGCAATTTCAGCGTTTTTTCTTATAACCCATATTATTACATTTTTACAAGAAAACACATAAAGAAAATATAAAAATATATAATCAACTTGGTAATGCTTTCGAAATACAGAGCTTTTATTTTGTTATAACATCGGCATCAAAGATAATAACATCGTCGAAAAGACCTTACTAGTAATCTGGAGGGGCTTAGGTTACACTTTATTTCTTACATTTTCTTTTCACTTTGAAAACTTAAATTAGGTGTGCCGACGTAAAAATCTTGTGCGGTTTGTTTGCATGTTCTTAAAGGTGTTTTATTAAAATTTTGTCGAATAAACCTTAAAGCAAGATTTAAGTACTTATCACGTCAGAATTTTTTTTATTAACTTGTAACTCCAGAATCAAAAGGAGAAGTTTTATGGCACTAAGTCTGTGTTTAGATTCATGTGTTTGCATGCGTATCTTTCTCTAAGTATGTTGAACTTTAATTTTTTTCACAAAGGGGCACTTTGTAGAGAAGTGCGTAGCTATGTATCTGCACTGCATTCCTGTAGACGGCTGCGCAGTCATAAAGAAGGTGCAAATGTTTTCCTATCTCAATTCAATTTGACTGTAATGTATGTAAATACTTTTAGATAAATTTGCACCTCACTCAGACAGTGCAGTAGCTCATAGTATAAGAGTGGCTCTATTCTAAGTCAGCATTGCATTTTTAAACTAATTTTATTTGACATTACAATACGTGTTACTTAACCTAGCCTTATTCTCATCGACTTAGAAGCTCTGAACAACTTCTACATTAAAAAACTGAGTGGCGCCCTTAAAAAGCGTAAGTATTTCTAGCCAACGACCATCTGTTATGCTGACGACGAGCTGCCGTACGCACATCCGTACATTTTTCAGGAAAACCATTTTTTCCCATAGAAGTACGCTCACTAGCTTAACTTTTCTCCATTTTACTGTAAACAACATGTTATATAATTATAGAATTCTTCACAAAGATAAGGCTTAGGCATACCTTTGAACACACACAATACAATACCCTGCATCGAGGCAAAATTTTCTTGCATATTATGTTAAAGAAATTGGATGCAATTTTAATAAATGATACAAGGTGTGCAAATTTCAAAAATGAAAGTTTATTGTTAATTTGACAAAAATAACAATCTAAATGTAGCCGAAAACGTATGTACCGTGCGTTCAATTTAGCTTGATAACATTTTGATTAGCTGTAACTTTTTTGGTTTTAAAGATATCAAGGTAAACAAAAAACCAAAATGTAGGGTTAGTAGCCAAGTTTTTTTTTTGAGTTACACATAAAACAAAACACTAACAATTTTCTGATATAATAACCTACCTTATATTTTTTAAAAATGGAACACCCTGTATATTATATATGTATTAAGTAGAATACGCTATTCTGATTACAATGATATAACACACTTTATATTTTAATCCACTCGTTTTTGACAAATCGGCAAAGATATGAAATTATTATCCTACGTAATCTCGAAGAGTGCCGTGACTATAGTAGATTTGTTTTCAGCATACCAGAGTATTCGGAAAATGATCGCCGTCGATCTCGCATTTTTGCCGATAATATGTCAAAAACGAGTGGATTAAAATATAAAGTGTGTTATATCATTGTAATCAGAATAGCGTATTCTATTGAACACATATACAGTGACCGGCAAAAAGTTGGACACATATGGGAAAATTTTTTATTATTGGAATATTGAAAACACTTTTTATGCCGATTGTCTCTGCATGATGGGTAACCTAAAAATTCATTTTGACATTTGTTACGTGATTACTCGTTTGCCGGAAAAATTGAAAAAAATATATATTGTCATGGAAAACTGGTATTAGGTGACAAGATATTGAAAAAAGTTATTAGAAATAAGTGTTTAGATTTTAATTTTATACTTCTTGGCAAAGTCTGGAGCCAAAATTAAAAAAAAAATATTTTACATTTTTTGAAAAAAAAAAAAAATGTACAATATTAGTTTCATATTCCCATGAATTTAATAAAAATGTGTTAAATGATCGAAAACCAAGGTAATAACCTATTATCTCAACATTTTTGTTATTACTTAAAAGTTTTATTTGATAAAATTTAAATTTTAGCTGTTTTCCATGTACTTGGGTGTGGCCAGGCCCTGTATCTGGCAACCATTTTGGTAGACACGTTAAAATTTCTTCAAAATTAGAGCAAACGATCTTTCGTAAGCATATTGTTCCAGAAGTAACTATAAATGGTAAATATGGTTGCCAGATACAGGGCCTGGCCACACCCAAGTACATGGAAAAAAGCTAAATTTTAAATTTTATCAAATAAAACTTTTGATTAATAACAAAAATGTTGAGATAATAGGTTATTACCTTGGTTTTCGATCATTTAACACATTTTTATTAAATTCATGGGAATATGAAACTAATATTGTACATTTTTTTTCAAAAAATGTAAAATATTTTTTTTTTAATTTTGGCTCCAGACTTTGCCAAGGAGTATAAAATTAAAATCTAAACACTTTTTTCTAATAACTTTTTTCAATATCTTGTCACCTAATACCAGTTTTCCATGAAAATATATATTTTTTTCAATTTTGCCGGCAAACGAGTAACCACGTAACAAATGTCAAAATGAATTTTTAGGTTACCCATCATGCAGAGACAATCGGCATAAAAAGTTTTTTCAATATTCCAATAATAAAAAATTTTCCCATATGTGTCCAACTTTTTGCCGGTCACTGTATAATATACAGGGTGTTCCATTTAAAAAATATAAGGTAGGCTATTATCTCAGAAAATTGTTAGTGTTTTGTTTCATGTGTAACTCAAAAAAAACTTGGCTATTAACCGTACATTTTGTTTTTTTTGGTTACCTTGATATCTTTAAAAACAAAAAAGTTACAGCGAATCAAATTGTTATCAAGCTAAATTGAGCGCACTGTACATACATATTTCGTCTCCCAAGAAAGAAAACATTATTGCAGCAATTTAGAATTTTTAGAGCTTGATAAAACTAGATTTTTATATGTATGTGCATCCGTATGAAGCTTGAGCATTTGCTTTTATACAAGCACTTGTCATCTATAGTACCGGGGGTACTTTCATAAAAATGAATTATTTTTTAAAGATAAATATTTTTTGCCTCTAAATGTAACAGTCCTAAATAGATGGCAGCAGGTAAGATTTGTCTATGGCGAAAATCACACCAGAGATAAAATTTAATTTATCTTACTGTTAAGTTTCTTTAGTACGGCGTTAAGTACCTTCTTCGTTTGCTTTCCTTCCTTCTGCTGATCCTAATCTTGCTGATGATACGGCGAAGTGCGTCCAAGGAGAGACCCATGAAAGGACAGCAACACATAATTTTCTTTAAAAGTGGGACTTCAACTTTGGAAATTATTTTAAATAAAATTATTTGTGTAACCTTAAAAGGCGGTTTAAATTCAAATATTTTGCATATAAGGCTTAGTAATATCAGAAACTAAGTTCAATTTCTCATCTGACTGGGTAAATAAATATTATCATTAATTTCCTAATTTTATTTCGCAAAGTCAGTCTGCAGATTTTGTTTAAATCATTGAAGCAAAGTTTGATTTTTTGCCAATAAAAGGACGGACATTTTGATATTTTTATTACGCTATTTGAGCCTGTCGTAAAGAAAGCATATATCGTAAAAATATTTTTATCACGTAAAGTATTTCAGTAGCGGACAACAATGAAGAATAAAGTGTGACTTTTGAAAAGTTAACGAAGAAAATCCTATACCTACTGAATTGGTGGTGCATACCAAAATAATTTAATTTAACTTTTTTCCGACATTGGCTGGTTGATATAAATATGACATGTTCGTTAAAACTAAAACTGATTTTTAGGTGGTACCTAAATGTGTTCCGTAAAAATTAAATATTTTTCTTTCCGTATACTTTCCTTGTATACAATGGCGGATAGTGAAATTTTAAAGTTGTATATCTCTGTTGGTACTTATGGGACCAATGCCAAGTTCAAGTTTTTTTAGTAGTGAGCCTACTAGGAATGTTTTGGCACAGAAAACATAGCTACGCGTAGCTATGGTTTCTGTGGTTTTGGTAAAGGAAAAAATTCAACTTTTTTCGCAAAATAAAAAATATTTTAAATATTTTTTGTTTTGCCAAACCATTCTTAGTGGGCTCACTATTAAAAAACCTGAACTTGGCATGGGTCCCGCAAGTAGCAACAGAGATATACAACTTTAAAATTTCACCAGCCGCCACTGCTTACATATCATATTCCAAAAAACAGGTATTTAAAATATGAAAAAACAAATCAGAAAATATTTAAGGGTTCTTTTTACGATTGATTTATGAGTACCTTTTGCCGCTATCATCTCGCAGTAGAACAAGCTTTCTTTCATCAAGGTCTCTAAAGTATCCCACTGAACGCATCTTTTTCTGGTGTTAAGGTATAACATTCTTAAATAGCATAGTTTTTTCATGACTAAAGGCCTTGTGCTAGATTCTGGGTAAAAGTTAGGCTGAATCATTTACCTTTAATTTTTAAGACGTTTAATTTGGTACCGTTATATTTCCAGAATAATTTGGAAAGAAGTTTAAAGTAATTTTTAAGGAAAAATTTAAATTTGTAACATCACTGGCGCTAGCAATTATTGGAACTAATTGAACCGTAAAAATTTAAATTTTAACGTAATGGTAAAGATTCATTGACCGATCTATAGAATACTTGAAGGATTGCAGGTTATCCAGAGTTGGAAACGTCCGTAGGGATTTCATCAACCCTACAAGGAAATATGTGGAGTGGTACTTCTTAGGTTAAGTCGTCCTAAAGTATCAAAAAATCCGAGAACTACGTAAAAAGTGCATTTTTGATTAAAAGCACTTTTTAGCCCCCCGTATTTGCATGTCATTACCTGTTTTTACCAGGTAAAGGTGACACTTAGACATTCCCTGACGTTTTTAACTTTATTGTCACAACAAAAATATTTAAAAAAATGTCCATTTACGTTGTTAACGAACAAATTAAAATGATTTCAAACTGCATAAGAGGGATGTTTTCTCGAGAAGTTGACAATCATTTTGCTGCAGTATATCCAGATAATCCAATATCCAGCAAGACAACAATGCAACGACTGCACGAAAAAATTATAACTACGGGCTTCCTTGTTTCCTCGCGCAAAGCGAGAAAGATATGCCCCTGTAGTAAATGACGATTTAAAAATAGACGATGCATTAACGGAAGAAAAATATTTGGAACCTCTGGAAACAGAAGTGGGTTCTGCGTTAGCAAATATAAATGAAGAGATTATTTTTCAGCACGATGGAGCGCCAGCTCACAGCGCAGCAGTCGTGACTGACTTTTTAAACACCATGTTTTCTTGTAGCTGGATTGGACGATTCGGCCCTTTTAAATGGCCTGCGCGATGTCCCGATATCTCTCCTTTCGATTTTTTTTTATCTTCTGACAGCCCACGAAGACCGAAGTCTAAGTACTATGTATCGGGGGTGTACTGGGGAATCGACTCACACATCCAGAGCTGGAAACATCCGTTGGGATTTCACCAGCCCTTTAAGAGGATATGTGGGATGGTACCACCTCGGTCGAGGAAGATTCCTCTACCACCATCCAATGTTTTTGATTATGTGAGAATGACGCAGATGAACTGAAAATAGAGTTATCAAGGGAAGCCTCGTGAAAGTGAAGACGTGCTATTACGGTACGCCACTTTTGCAATGTCAGAAGACATTTTTATGACTGCTTAGGGTACTGCTTAGCTGTTAACAGAGGACACTTTGTACAATTTATTGAAATAATTTAGCTGTTTACTTCTTCGAATACCTGTTATTCTGTTACTGTTTAAAATCATGAAATTTATTTTCCTTTACCGACAACATTTTTTATTAAGTAATCTTATAACTTTAATCAATCCTTTCTGTAAGTTGCCATTAAATTAGTATTTGTAAGTACAGTTCAGTGTAGCCCTTGAAATGTAACTGACCTTAAATGATTGTTTAGAGTTCTAAGTAGGTACACGTAAGTTTAGTTAAGGATAAAAGCGATGACATTTGACGAAATTAAGAAAAAGGATAGGCATTTTTAATTTACAACCTGTCAAACCTTTTGATAATGACATTTACCAGTGTGTGTCAATTTTACTTTAATTAATGGATATATACAGGGACAGACAAAATTTCGTTTTATTTTAAAATAAACCCATGTTTTTAAATATTATGCTCAGTTTTATCAACACAAACGATATCGTAGCTTATACACAAAGCCCTGAACTATCTTTGTTTAAAATTCTAGCTTCAGATCTTTAATAAAGCAGCTCCTAACAAAGGGTCGAAATTTTACCATGTAAAATCCTATGAACCGCGTTAAAAAAATTTACTGTATATACCATCCCATGTATAGAATATTAAAATTCAATAATTACCATCGTCGTTACCGAAATAGTGCTTGCAACAAGTTTTAAACTCCTGTCTAGCGACATTCTGGGGAAATCATCATTAACCCACATAGCATAAAGAACATTTTTATAAAAGCGTTTTACTTAGAACTAATTTTCATATATTTTTGAGTTATGCTTCTCTTGCACTATAAGCCTTATATTTTGTGGTTATGATTTAATGTTAACTAACTTTAAAAATTGCTGCATATTTTGCTTAGAGTATACCTGGTATGGGTAAAGTAAAATTCCCAAGAGTTATATTTGCATGTTCTAAAAAGTAAGCAGGAGAGAAAACTGGAGCAAAGTATAATGAAAGAATTTTTACGGTGTTTCTGTAATAAAGGAAATAATAGTTTGCCCGTTTCCATTTTCCTGACTTTTCTGTTGTAAATAAGGGCTTATGTTGTTACTTAAATATGTCTTTAATATTAATAAAGGTAAAACATTTGCAATGTAGAGCTACAATGTAAGAATTATACGATTAAATATCCAGAATATCGGAGTTTTAATGGCCAGACCAACGTTCAGTCGCACACAGCATTTATTCAAATAATTAATAGAAGTTACATTAGAATTACCTGTGGCAGTCACATCATTATGTCGTGCTGTCATATTTTATGTATCCAATTAGCTTTGTGCAACCGAACCTTAAACAAGTATGAGTAGATTTGTGCCTCTTTTAGTGCGTTCTACTTAAATCAGCTTAGAAAGTATAGGTAAGCATATTGTCACGGGATCTTTATGAAAACACTGGCTTCATCATTAATTCTGCAGCATTTATTATATTAAAAGAAATATTTATATTTTATACCAGTACCCAAAAGAACCTTTGAACCCCTAAAATCACGTCGGGCAGGGCAGGAAAGTGGTACTGGTCGTAGCTGTCTGACTTGGCTCGAGGTATCGACTGACGTCTATCGCTGTTCCCCCCTTTCCAAGTCGACCCTTCTAGCCCTACTCTCTGCCTGATACTTTGACGTGCGTCGAATTAAGAGCAGGAAGCAGTATTAAGGACCGGAACGGGTGAACCGGGAATTAGCGAAAAGCAATTTGGTGACAATATAATATGAAAAGCTTTCTGTTTGTAATACTTAATGGGAAAATGTTCTGAGCACAAGCGTTAAAGATGCGTAAGGAGAAACAGAACGTCGGTGAGCAAAAATTACACCTTTTTATGAGTAACTTTACTTATTTCTCGGATGGCTTTCCCTTCAGTAGAATTATGCATGCCGATTATTTAAAGTGGCGCCACTCTCCAGGTGTGGGAGGTTAAATCTTATTGGAAACAATATTCAAGATTATATCTTAATGGAGAGACGTGACCGGGCATGTAGGTGTGGTATAATATGCATTTTTTATTATCATATATAATTTTTTCGAAGACAACTAATATACTTAGAAAATTAAGTACTTTTTATTTCTTAAATAATCTTTTTTTTATATTTATGAATTTTTATCGCACATTTAAACTAGTTTCCATTTATCCGTATTTTTATAATTAATTTTCTTAAAAATAGAACCCTCGTCAAAATTTAATTTATTCATGATCTCAAACGGCGGTGCTGTTATTAGCAGTAAATTAAGGGAATTGGGTTAGTTGGACTTTTTGGCTCTAGTTTTTTATTTCGTTTTTAAACTTCAAAGTAAGTTTCCACGATTTTCGTAGTATTTGAAGTCCCATGGATAAAAAGGAAAATTAAACAGTACTGTTCAGGTACCACCAATAAATAATACTTATACCTTTAAATCTTTTCTCTCTTCTAAAATATTTTTACTATTTTCTTCTAGATGAAATATGGTAGAGCTAAAACTAAGCAATGGTGTAAAGTAGTTTCTGTTGAAAAGCTTATTTCTAAATTCTGAGTAACATTTATGAATCTATGCAATTTACATTTTTAATAAGAGTTTTTTTTATTTCAATACATTTATTATCTAATTTTACTAAGACTTAATATAAGGTTATATCAGAGAAAAACAAGATAGAGAGAATAATATCTCGTACCGATTTCACTCATAAATACGATTTGCTTTCTATGACCTCCAAACCGATATTGAAGCAAGCTGCCACGGGCGTGCGCTGCAGATTTTGGGTTATTATAAAGCACAGTGAGAGCGAGTATTGAGACGCGCCGCAGAAAACTCTCTCTACTTGCCGTGTTGCTACCGCACTGGCTAATGTCGGGGTGTATTGTGAGAATTGTACGCGCCAATCTCGGGGTGTTGCCGTTTGAAGGCCATCATGTTGTCGAGCTGGCGGGAAGAAGAGATATTATTCTCTCTTTCTTGTTTTTCTCTGGATATATTATAATATTTGCTTGGGTTTAATTTATATGTTTATCATGTACGATTGCTTGTCCCTAAACAATGACTCGTTTAGATCTAAAATCTACCGACATCTTGTAAAATTGGTGGTGCCATCTATAGTCGTTTGAGATCGCGAATAATGCCTAATAATAAAACCTCTGCAATTTAAAACAATTTTTTTAATTTTTAAATAGCTTAGTCCTAAATGGAAATTAAAAAAGATGTTTTAAATAAATACTTTTCCAATCATTTTTAAGATATCCTTAGGAAACGTTAACAAACCAATTTAGTAAATATTTTGGCTTATTTTATCTTAATGTCATGTCGCACGTATATAAATACTCCCAAAAAACACCACGATCGAAGCGATGATCGTCAGAACAATGGGGATGATAATTTTTTAGTAGAAACAACGCAACTTTTTTAGGATTAGACTTTTTACACAGATTTCCCCAAGGGAAAATTTCGCTCGTCCTTCTTATCTTAACCGATGTAAGAAATTCTTGTGTTTATCTGAACGGTCTTATAAAGAATAAAGTGAATTCTAGAGGAGGCCACAAAAATGACTGATAGGACTGTGATGGTTTGCTCAGATATTTTATGGGTAAAAATTGTCAGAATTTAGATTTTCTTAAATGAGCTGTATAGAAAATTACCAGTGGACAAAAAGGTATGTGCATATGGCTGTAGTAAAATATATTTCTGTAGCAGTATATTGTAACAAAATGATAACGAAAAAATTATAATTCCTTGAGAAAGCCCGCAGCTAAAGAAGAAGAAGAAGTAAAAAATGTGTGTACATTATACTAAAA
The DNA here is from genome assembly GCA_963971165.1 of Philopedon plagiatum. Classification (NCBI taxonomy): domain Eukaryota; kingdom Metazoa; phylum Arthropoda; class Insecta; order Coleoptera; family Curculionidae; genus Philopedon; species Philopedon plagiatum. Next base: position 21,269,228 of record OZ020197.1, on the reverse strand, counting down.
AATGATAAATAAATATTGCAATATAATTTAATTGTCCTCGGGTGTCATATGACAGTAAACGTTTTTCCTTTTTCGTTGTTATTGGTTGCACAGCGCCACTATCTTTTTTAATCAGATAGTGACAATTTACATACAAAAGTCTACTAAGCTTCATTTAAGCACATCTATCGGAACGCAATATTTAAACCAATGTTTAAACTTGGTTTAACCTAAGCCACGTTTGGTTATTGGCTGCATGTCGTTAATTACAATTTTTTTCTTAATTAAATGGCGTACATTGTGACAGTTCGAATTTGTCACAGTGTTTGACCTTTTCCTTATTCCTTAAATGCCGGGAATTGCTGCTTGCTTTCTCAAATGATTTGATCTTAAACACCTTGTTTAACATTTATGTTTTTTACTCACACTATATCCTGGATTCCGTCCTTGCTTTTTATCATTCTGTATTATTTATTCCTAGGTAAAACTGCATTTGCATTCCGATATTTTGCTTTTAAACTTTTACATCATTTTCAGCGTTATTTGTTTACTTGCAACTATGGGTTGAGGTTAGAATCTTGTAGCACTGACGTCATCACTTTTCTTTCATAGGTTTTTGACATTTTTGGTTTCTCGTTTTTCATTTCAGGCTGCGATGGGACCACTGTATTCTGTGCGTCTTGATCGGTACGAGTAGTTCCAAAGCGCGTTCTGAAACCGCGGATATATGAACGTTACTGCTTGACGTTGCAACTTAGCGATTACAATCCGAAGAACCAACAGTTTGGGGTGCATCAGTGGCTCTGGAGCGCATTTTCTGACGCCGCGGGCTTGTGAACGTGGTCGAATATCAGTGTCGTCAACCTAGGATTTCAAATTTCCCTAGTGACTTTTAGGGTTGACTTATTTGTTCGTCAAAGAACGTTTTTTTACTTTCCGTTTGGCCGTCGACGAAGTGTGATCGGTCTCGGGCTACTGCCGTTTTGGGGCACTTTTGGATCAAGCCTGCCACCGAGATTTTAATTCTTGTGGTGAATTTTACCTGCTTTATGTAGGGTTTTGTTTGTAACTTTAGTCGATTCCAAAAAAGCTATCAACGTCTGTATGGCGCTGGACGCCCAGGTTACTGGAAGCAGTCCGTTTTTTTTGAGATTCATCTCGTAGAACTTGACATCTAAAACCCTCCATGGAGGGTTTTTCCGGAGGGGGCGAATTCCTCAAAAGAACGTTTTTTCCGCAGGGAACTCTAATTCCCCCAGAAAACGTTTTTCCCGGTTGGGGCTAAAGAGCCTTTCTTGCTTTGACACCAAGCAAACTTTCGGCGGCAATAAATATTCCCTAAAGTACTGTCAGTGTATTTTCAATGAGGACCGACTTCCTCAAGGAGTTCTTGCGGGGCTAGATCTTCTCGAAATCTTTTTTTATGTATAAATATAAGTATATATGGTTACGTGCGTTTAATTATGTTATTTAGCTCACTCCGCCTAATTTAGTCATTTCAATTACGAATGGCAGGTCTCTTTTGTGCGAAGCAGATTCCTAGACCATCAAGGCGACTTCCAGTTTGTGTCCGTTTAAAAAAACTGGTGGTGCCTAATTGAACCCATCCAGCAATCTGAGCTAAAGGCTATAACAGCTTGCTTCAAGTTTCGCCCTTCGCTTGCTTTACTCATTAATTAAATTCACTTTCCTTTTGATTCTTAAGGGGTAAGTACTTAGTCAAAGATACTCATTATACTATCTTTGACAGTTTTTAACTTTACACTTTTTCTTAAACAAAGTGCGTCGCAACATGTAGTGTACATATAATTTTATTCAGAAGATTAACATTTTAAGAGATCTATGGTGTAATTTTTTCTGTCACTAGGTCCTAAATATTCTTTTCAAATATTGTTTTCCCAAAATAAATCATAACGTATCTTGAAACTTTTATTAATACGGTAAAAATACCCATAGAATATGAATCTACGGTTAATATTGTGAAAATATTCATACAAAGGAGAAATAAAGCAAAAAATTATACTATAATAAAATTGAGTTGGCAATAAATGGGTGTGGTCGGCAAGTAAAGCCTTAAGTAACATAAAGCTTACGTAAAATACATATTCTTAGTTGTAATTTAATAATTTCTCTTCTCTGTACCGAACTAATAGTATTATTTCAATTATTTTATTACCCTAGTGTGAAAATTCAAGTCTCTGGGTATTTAACGTAAAAATATAGATGATATCTTTTGTGGAAACATGTCAAATAAAAACAAATATACAATATACCCAGTAACCCTTTGTCCATAATCCATTTCCGAGACCGCATTTCGTATTCACTTTACCGGTCAGCTTAGATAGACAAAGGAATTTATTACATCAGAATAGGACTAGAAGGACAAACAAAATTTTTCCTTTGGGAAATCTGTGCAGATTCAGCTAATCATAAATAATGGATCTTTGTGTTTGAACAAAAATCTATTTCAAGTATTGTTTCTACAAGCAACATTTCATTGGGTGGTGCGAATAAAAACAAAATATATAGATGCTAATATTACAAATTTTAAAATTTACCGAGGCAAGTGCGCCAAATAAGGGCAACTTTTCAGACACCCTGTATAGTATTTTCGTATTTTGCACTTTCAAATAACACAATGTGCACTACAAAGTGCCGCCTGGCAATTATCACCTCACAAATTTCCTTAAGGTTAAAGCGCCAGTATCGGAGGCTACATTTCTGCTATTTCAACTCCCTACATATACTCCGCCCTAGATATCTGCAACCGACAAAAGAAAGAAAGGATGCAAGGAAAGGCTTAAACAATGTTGCAAATTTGCTTGTAAACCAGATGTGGTAAGAAAAGTTTAAATCTCATTAACGAAAAATTAAACAGCTTTTCAAAACTGGTTTACAAACAATAATTGGCAACGTTGTTTAAGCCTTCCCTTGCATTCTTTAAATTCTTTTGCCGGTTGTAGATATCTTGGGCAGACTTTAAGTAAGCGGTTAAGTTAGACAGGTTAAACACCCGGCTATGATCTTCCGGCTTATCGCTGATTGCTGCCCGCTAAGAAAGGAAGGCAATAAAGTTTTTATATTGTTTGCCTTTTAGAATAGCAAAAAATGTAAAAATTTAAAGTGAAAAGACTTAACTAAACAGTTTACTTTTAAATAGAGGACAATTTGATTTTATCCAAAATTTTTATATTTTTCGACATCACTGCCGTTGGTGTCATAGTACTCGTAGTAGCTTCACGAAGAATTCTAGTGTTGCAGTATTTTCTACATTCAAACAAGTCCGTAATAGGAAATCTATATATTTTGTATGTACCCTATAGTTAGAAATTATAATAATGACGTACTGCGTGAAATATGTATGTAACGAACTAACTGTTACAAGGACTCTAACAAACATGTTAAGCAATTTTAATAAATTTTATATACATATGTATGTTGTAGAGAGGTTCATCCTCAGTACAAGAGTCAAAGGCTTTTATGCAAAAGGCTTTAGATTTGGAGACAATCGATCTGAAAGTGTAGCCTGTAACTTATATACTGGGTTTTGTAACTATTGTCGTAGCTTTTGTTTTCCCACTTTCCCCTTGCTTCCATTTCAGCATTATTATTTCTGTCGCATCTAACTTACTTATTACTTACTTATAGCTCTGCTTACTTAAATATAGCTTTGCCTCTGAAAAGTTTCACATCTGCGCGGACGAGGAAGTGAGATAGCATTCGGATAACAGAAATGGCAATATTAACCGCCTTCCGCTTTGGTTTAGAGTACTGTCAGTGACAAAAATAAAATGACTTAGTTGCATTATAATAATCGGCCTCATTTAAATTATCCTTCCTAGTCATTAATTTAGCATATAATAGTTTAAGACACATTAGTTTAGTCAACAGCAATTTTGTTCCTGGATTTTGCTTGCTTAATTCTGAGAATGAATAAAGGCAAATTATTTTAGGCTAAACGGGTTGAATTGTGAATGAGTGGAGTCATAAATTTTAGTAATTATATTTATGATAGGTACTACTTACAACTCTAAATTCGACACGTACCTGATGCATATAAAAAATGGCTACCAGTCTGATTATTATTCTTATTATTAAAACTTGGCAATCACCCAATAATTTTCTTCTTTTTTTATTAGTAGATTAAAATGAAGAGCACTCGCCCTTTTCCACTTTTCTCATCTCACTTACTATTGTTCGAATACACACGCTGCCGCTGGTAGCAATTGAAACGCGCTCTTGAACTGTCTTTAGCTCCTTGATGGGTTTATTCGCTTCAGCTTCTTGGCGCATGAAATGAGTATTAGCAAAATTTTACGACATTGCATAGATAACACTTTTCCTTTTACTTTAGACCCGAACTCCTTACTGAAATGCACGTTACTACAGTTAGAACATAAATGAATTTAAATAAAAAAGCCTGCACTTTTGTTACGGACTGTACCTAACCCCACCTATGCGAACAGTCTACTGCGCATTAATGGGTGGGGCCAACTGAGAGGTAAAGCTATATTTGACAAGCTGTACATCATTGCAGGTCTGACCACTTTTATAAATAACTCGTCCCTCTCCTCTAATTTCCAACATACCATTATCTGTAATGGTGGGACCTAGGCCTGCATTTAAAGCTTTATTTAGCCTTTCCTCTTTCATCCTTATTTTCGCTCTTACTTCTCTATTGAGCTCCGTGTACTCGGTTTTCTTTCTACTCGTTTTTAGGACTCTATCTTATAGGAGGGATCTCCTTCAGTTCTCCACTTTTATTTACACATTTTTCTGTTGGTGCTGCTATTACAATGTCTACTGCATTAAGATTACTAATCAGAATTAAGATGACAACAAAACAAATTTAGTATTAAAGCATTGTGTGTTAAATTTAGCAGTAATATGTTTTAATAATTTAAGCTTATATTAGGGCCTAGTTTATTTATTTTTGGAATGAGTAAAAAACCCAATCAAACACACACAGTAGCCCTTTGTCTATATTTCTAACGTTTTTTCATCTTTATATACTAAAAAATACCCCATACACCTACTGCTTTAAAGAACCCAAATAATAAACTAAAAGTTCGCAAATTGTTTCACAGACATTGTGTCAAATTGCTCTATAACAAATGGCGTGTCTCTAAACCGAAACTCGAAATATGACGCCGCTCATTGTTTTGCCGTAATTGTGCCTCACGCAACCCCAGATCGTTCGTGACATTCAGAGCGAAATATTAATTAATCAATTCCTATTGTTCGCTTTATCTTTAATAAGACTCCCTTATATTTTAATACAATTATTATAATATTACTGTAGATATACGGTAATGAAATTAATTATTTTGGTGTTCGTCGATATGATTATGGATCTCTTGTAAGAAAAGCTGGCACTAAGTCAAATTGGAACAAACTCCAAATTTAAACACATTGGAAATCTAGCTCTAGCATGTCAAGATTACATTATCTATTAACTAACTGCGAATTGCTTAACAAACACTATGTTAAATTACTAAACAACAAACGGGGCATCAAGATCTGAAATGCTCTGCAAATAGTTATTTCCTAGTTATTGCATCTTATGCAACTGGAAATGGTTTGTGAGATTAGTCGTATAAAAATGTATTTGAAATGGTATTACTTTTGTTAAGATAATATTTCTGCGTAGCCTGTAAATTTCGTTATTGTAAAAACTATATAATTTTATTATATATTCTTTTGACGAACAGTATTAAAATAAATTAAACGCCATGTGCCAATGGTAAAAATACCGTGTTGATATTATTCTCTAAGCATTTTTTTTCACAATATTTCGTACACTCTTCTTCGAATTAGGTCTTTCTCACTATTTTGGCCCAAACACTTAGCTTTGCCAACATCACGTCGAACCTTTCTCTCCAAACGTGGTTTCCGTATTATATCACGCACTGTGGATACTGGAATTTTTGTCATATCGCTTGTTTTTCTTTTCACTGCCCTTATTTCATCGCAGTCCATTTTCTTTAACGACTTATAAGCATTTTTTATAATTTGTTTTTGCAAGTATTTAGCAATTTACCATATAAACGTTTCAAAAGCTTTAAAAAAATAGCACCTTCTCTTAATCCTTTAGGTAAAAGAAATGTGCATTTCTTTTACTTAATTTTTCTCAGAATCCTTAGTTAAATTTAAGGAGGGTACGACCCTGCGTCATCAGGTAAAAAGGACACCATTTATGACTGGAATTACGGTTAAGAATCAGACCTTATATCTCCACTAAAAAGATATCATTTCCAGGACTTGCAAGATACGCCTTAAAAAATTTCGAACTACTCTTCTTCATATAACAAAGCCGCTCAACCTAAAAAAAAATAGTAAAATCAAAAAAAAAATAGAAGTGAGAAGACCTTTGGATTAAACGTAGTCGGGGAACACCGTGTTATCTGTATACATTTATCGTTAATGTATTTGTTAGTATGCCGCAGTTTAACTTTAGAATGAATAGGAAACTTTTTTAAATTAGATAATTCTATGCTGTACCTAAGTTTATGGCGCTATAATCTTTAAGCGGCACAGAAATACGACTTCTGGTATTGACGTGTATGAAAAGTTTAAACTTATATCGTGACATTATAAGTTTACAACCCTATAAAGTTGGCTGCAGAATACTATCATAAATATATACCTAATGTTACACATTCATTGTTTTATACTCGCTTTCAGAATATATTATTATTGTTTGGGATAGTCCCGCAAAACTAAAGTTGCACTAAAATAGTTGGCGAAAATCAGAGTAAATATCCTAGAGAAAGATCGATTATAAGATTTTTTTTATTAAATGTAGAGTAATATCTAATTTGACTGTTACATTTTGTAACATGAATAGACAGGTTTTTAGCAAAAGAACTTATTTATCATTTACCGATAGTTTGATCATCAAAGAACTTTGTCACATATTATACGCCTTTTAAAACTCATGATGCTTATGGCATCGCTGCGAAATGGCACCAATGGATCCGTCGTACCGATACTGATATACAACTATGGATGCACTACTACGGATGCATCACTATACATGCATTACTACGAATGCATTACTACGGATGCATTACTATGGATGCTGTTGCATCCCGCTGCCCTGCTATTTATAAGAAATTGTTGATGCAAACAGTATAAACTGGTTAGGGTTCATAAAATAATAAACATAGCACGTAGATGATTTCCAAAATTAAAACAAATAATGTAATAGGAAGTAAGAAAATTTTGTGAAATTCGAATTAATGATAGTATATTAAGAAGCGTTTTGTGTAATAGTGGCCCACGTGAATAAAATTAGTCTTAAGAGAAGATTCAAGATTTCTTGATTTTAGCCGCTCTATTTCTGTTTTAGGTTCTTGAAAGAAAACGAGTTATTTTCTGTATTGTCGTATTTTTGTATTATTACTATTATTTGATAATATTAATATTCTTTTTGAACCCTACATGCTGCTCTTGTACTAACATATTTGTATCAATACAAATAAAGTACAACTGAGTACAATTTTTTTCATGACGCTTATTTTCAAAATAAAATCAGTTTTCTTTATATATATTTTTTGATATCTTCTACAGAGTAGATTATCTATTTGTTCTTCTCATCATCGTTATTTGCTTTACTGGTCAAAAAAGTGAAGCAACGAAATCATTGTTACCTTATAATTTCTCACTACTCGCACTACTCATATTAAAACATTTAGGTATGTTTTAATATGAGTAGTGCGTCCTTATTATTCAATTTATACAGGGTGTTATGAAATTCACTGCATATATTTGAATGGATAATTCCTGGCATAGTCTACAGATATACCCAATACTTTGTTCCCTCAAATCGCACACTTTTTTATTTTAAAAAATACCCTAAACCACCCCCGTATCCGACGCTTCGAAAGAGTCTGATGTTAGATGCTCTAATATTATAAAGAAAAAAACAAATGATCCAGCCGGGGCATTGCCAAACTTAAATATTATCGTGACATCTAATTTTTTTTTATCGAAAATAATTTTTAGTTCTACAGACGCATTTTACCAAAAATGTGTATTTTAATTTAAAAGCAATTTCTTTACTTAATATGGGAAAATAGGGACCACTCGTGAAATTAAGTTGACATTATAAGCAGAATGAAACAGGCAATGTTATACGGTAACACAAACAATTATGACTTACTTGTTACCTTAATAATGAGATGAGCATTATTTCTACTAGCTTACACTTTCTGATTTAATAATAATTTACTAATACATTCAGACGGTAGTCGCAACTATGATTTCACATAATTTACTATTGCACTACTTGAACACAACTACACAGTATTATTAAATTATTATAACTAAATTCTTTGATTTCAAAAGGAAATTTGTTAAAAAAAACTATTCTGTTTAAATACATAATGACATTATGTAGCCGAAGCCAAGCTGAAGGGTTGTTGACCTTCTCATTCCCCTAGCGTAATTCAGGCGCCTACCTGATTGGTTCGCCACCGTGCCTACGACCTTCTTGATTGGTCCGCCGAACACGTGCGTCAGCTCAACTGTTAAGGCGACTGGCAAGAGAAGTTAGAGAAGTGTTGTTCCAGAGTGTAATTTTGTACCAAATTTGGTACGTTTTAGAAAACTTTGGTACTATTGTACGCCTTTTATAACCTTTATTAGTGAAGAAATATGTAAAATCAAAAATACAACAAAAACCAGGGCGACCAAAGTAATAAATAGTGCCTGATATTCTATACTAAATACAACAAGAAGAAAGTAACTTTTGTTATATAAAAATATCCATGATCATTTATATTATGTATGTCGCATAGCACTAGAGTGAGTAAATTTTAAGAAGTGAAATTTTATGGACATCTTTGATTTTACCCAAAAATATCGAAAAAATTAATTGCTAAGTAATTGTTTTAATCGTATGCGATGAGTGGTGGCTACACAAATCCGAGTCAAAGTTAAGGATTTTTGCTCCTTGCACGTATGGTATGTGCTATTTAAAAAAGTTAGTTGATATCGTAATTTTGAAAATCATTACGAGAAAAATTAAATGCACGAATGGTATTTGATACGACTGTTGCCTGAGTATTTTTTTTTTACCTGAGTCAGCCCACGTAGACTTCAAGCCTAGGTGCTAACGTACCGTGGGCGTCTGAAGAGAAGGGAAATGTAATGTACTGACATGGGATTTTAAGGATTTGAGTTTGGGAGGAGAGGGGAAAACATCTGCAGGCAATATGTGCTAGGCTTTTGCAGCTGGACAGTAGAGGGATACATAGATAACGCGCCTCTTTTTGTTCTGTTAGGAACAGTCAAGGAGGAATTACAGCGGCTAGTTTTTCAGAGCAAAATCTGTGGAAGTATCGACAGAAAATTGATAACTTTCCAACAGCGCGGTGATGAGCGAGCTTCTTGTGAGGACTGAGTCATTGGTGAGTTGAATGGCTTTCTTTTGGATAGAATTAACATACAAAGTGTGTAAGTTGGAAGGGGAGAGGTATTTTCTAGCATCAAAGAGAAATCCAAGCTTTTAGCTGCTGTTGTGGTTATTGACGTAATGGGTTTGTGCCGGCTGAGATGACGTTTGAAAGCGACGCCAACAAGATCGAACGTTTCATTGTTCTATAGGGCTTGGCCATTCATGTAAATGGGGTAATACCATTGCCGGATTTTTTGCGTGACTGGAAGCAACACTAGGTTTTGAAGGCTATCTCGCCATTCCGCTATTCCGCAATGAAGAAGAACTTAATTGACTTTCACTTACCCTCCAAAATTAAAATCCATAGTTCAAAATTTAACCCAAGTAACGAGTCGAGCTGAACGCGAGGAGCTTTCGCGCGCGTGCCAGAGAATGCCCTAACTCAAATGCCAGAGAGACTGGGATGGGTTTATGAGGGCGCCACTATTTTATTAGCCGGTTGAAAACAGAAACCCTCCTAGATAACATTGTGACCTCGCTTTCAACTCACTCAGTAACCAAAGTCAAAATATGTATAAAAAAATTAACTTAAAACTGCGCCGCTTGGTGAGTCAAATAAAACACATAAATTTAAAAGCAAATGTACAATTTATTACACTTCAGAAATCCTTTTAAAACCAAGCGCTGAAGGGGGAAAAGATAAACATTATAGAGATATATAAAACGAATCGATTCGATATTTTTAAAACCAAAGCCTGAAGGGGAAAAAAAGATAAATATAATACAAATCGACTCGTTATGACCTCAGGCGCAAGAGCAATTATATAATTATTACAGTTAACAGTAAAGGTAGTAAGACCAAATTAAAAGACAAAAGTTGTCTACAGGAGTTTTCCCCATCTGAAAGTGTCCAGGCCCAAGGATGATGGCCTAGGCCCTAGGCGATGTCTCTCGGTGGTAATGTAAAGACCCGATGGTCTGCTGGTGGAACAGATGGCCTGCCGGTGAAAAAGACGGTCTGTCGGTGAAAAAGATGATCTGCCGGTGAAAAGACGTCTTCCAGTAGAAATCTGGTGATAAAGAAGACCTGCCGGTCAAAATAAGATGGAAAGATGAGAAGATCATAATGTTTTTGGAAAGTGACTAGAAAGATTTGCTGCCGTTGGAACATAAAATTCCTTTATCTTTTATGGGATTGCTAAAAGTATTTTAACATTGACGGCATACAAAATATATAAAACAACAGATAAATCTTTTCCGTAATTTTTATTGACATCGGCTCTGGAAATGTTGTTGCCAGTAAACAGTTGAAAGCTCTCGACAAATTTTTACACTAAACAATCATTTTTAACACAAGAATTGTGACTTGTAATTAGATATAATTGAAATAGAGGAAATAGTGACTTAAAAATATTTTTAACCACAAAATTTCCACTTATGATTGGTCGGAATTAAAACGAAGGTAACCGTCGAAGATATATGTATGAATACTACGCGGCATTCTTAGTCTTAGTTAGCTTTCTTCCTCTTTAAAAGAGAGGCATAAAAAGACGTCTAAAGAAAAGGCAAACTTTTACATCTTACTTACAGAACAAAACAGTCCTAATAAATAACAAAAATACAAACTGCTTAGCTTAAAGGAAAGGAATACATTACCCAAATAGTAAAAGGACACGAGTGCCTTCATTGTATTAGTATGTCCAAGCAGTAACATACCTATTATTTCCACTGTGCTTGACAAAGACCACTTCGTGGAAACAATGAGCAGGATGGCATGCATAATTCATGTCCCTAAATAAATAGACACCGAACGACAAGATATATATCGTCATCAAGGTAGATTATATTCCTCCTTTGCAATGGAAACGGATGTCAGTCTTAGGTTTATTGTTATAAGTGTTTGGGACTAACTAAGCACTTATGTAAGATTAATTAATTTACGAGCAGTGAAATAACAGAACCAGTTGTGTCATGTTTTAATTTTAGATTTAATTGACACAAATCACTTAGGGGATCAAATAGGGGTGGATTTATGTTTACTAAAGGGGACTACAGAAGATGTAACCCCTTCTAGGCCCACAAATTAAACACAAAGTTATATTTTAGAATTGCAAAAGTAATGATGGTTCGCCAAATTTATTATTTATCGTTAGATTATTATTTTATAAAAATATATTAAATTTAACAGTTTTGTATACCAACCTACGCAACCTTAACTTTTATAATAACATAAAACTCCTTTAAATTATTTTTCTGGTTCCAAATATCGCCCCCGGAGGCAATATTTTAAATACAATTACTATTTCAACACGGCAATCTTTTAGCTTTTGCAGATGATACTCAAATATACCACTCAATCAAATAGACAGATTTAAAAAATAGTATTTCTAATAAGGATCTTTTAAATATTTCAAAAACTATATCTGATCATGGATTAAAAATAAATGAAAATAAAACTAACTTAATTTTAACTGGTCCTAAGACACTAATCACCAAAATAAAAAATAATTCTGATTTCAAAATTGTTCTTAACAATAATTTTAAGATAACTTCAATCGAATATGGTAAAAATCTTGGAGTAATTTTTGATCAGTATCTAAATTTTAATGAACATATAAAAAATATAATTAAAAAAGCATACTACAAACTAAGAATTTTATATAAATTAAAGGACTACCTACTTAAATACCGATACTAAACTTCGGCTGGTTGATTCAATTATTCTAAGCGGATTAGATTATTGTGATATAATTTATCACAAAAATATCAGTAACGAAGATAAACAGAAATTAGAAATTCTTCAAAATAACTGTGTTCGTTTTTCAATAGGACTAAAAAAATATGATCACGTATCACCTACCTTTAACAAACATAATATAATTAAATTAGAAAAAAGACGCGAAATCCACTTATCCTGTTTTATATACAAAATAATTTTAACTCAGAAACCTAGATATTTATTTGAAAAAATTGAATTCAGGAATAATATTCATAATGTTAATACTAGAAATCAGAACGCAATAGAAATACCTAAACATCATACAGAAAAATATAAGTCTTCGTTTAAATATACATCTTCTGTAATTTTCAATAATATTCCATCTAGTCTAAGGGGCTTAAGCTATATAACTTTTAATTAAAAATAATATAAAAAATTATTTAGTAGGGGTAGGATTGGAAGAATGATTTTTTATAAATCAAAATCCTACCTATTTATGCCAACTAGTATACTAGTGTCATTTTTTTTTTTTGGTTTTCGTTTTTACATTTAGCAATTTTATATTTATATTTTTAATTGTTTTATTGGCATAAATAAACATCTTTATTATTATTATTATTAATATGCAGAACTTTTCTGCACCAAAGTGATTTTTTTTCAACTTTCAATAAAAAAAATTTCCCATATGGCAGGAACTCCGTGGTACATGCGGTATTTGAATTTAAATTTTATTTACACAGCTAAAACTTTTTTTCAATTTTAAAAAATAGCTAAGAATGTCGAATATTTTACTAAGTTCCGGTGCTTGATACGGTCGTTTTTTAAATTTGTAAAAATGTACACCGGTATAAGAAAAAAGTCTAAGATCTAGTACTACTGGTTTAAATTAAGATCTTCTATTGATTAGTTAGGTTTTGACAAGTTTTTGTCCTGTCAGTTTTAATAAGTCGTCTTTAAGGGGTTAGAATTTCCAAAAAATCTATTTTTTTAATTTCATTTTCGTAATGTACATATATTCAAGTACACACACAGCAAATTTTAAGGCAATCCGGCAATTATTTTCGAAGTTACACGCATATTTGTAAAGACGTGTGAGAGCGATTGTACGCTATGTAAAGTGCTTTTGAAACTTTAAACGCGTTTTTCTCAAAACTGTGTTTTTAAACTCGGTGACGCAGATTTCTCGGAAACGGCTGAACCGATCAGTCTCAAATTTTAACACAAGCTTCTTAAGTATATTTTTTACTAATTAATCGAAGGTTTTTTCTCACCGATAAATATATTTTTTTATAAACAATTTAAGGCCAAAATTTTGGTCAAAAATCGATTTTTTTTTTGAGAAGCCGCCAATTTGTCAAAAAATTTTATTTTGCTTATTCCTTCGATTAATTAGAAGATTATACATTACTTTAACGAAATTCGTTTGGTTTTGTCATTTTCGATGAACCAGTCCAGAGATATCGCTGTCACCGCAAGATGCCTTTTTTGAGAGGAACTCCAGCGATTTCCTTAGTTTATAAATATTTTTAATCCAGGAACTTTTTGCTGAAACGATTTAACACATTTTTTGTGTAAAATACATACTGAAATTCTCCTTTTCTCTAAAAATTTTCTAAAATACTGAAAAATAAATTGATAGTACAAAAGGTAATCGTTGTTGTAAACTAATATGTTAGTTTAAAGCCTTTACTGTGAAATTAGACCGATTTTAGCCCTTGTAAATTCTGGTGGGAAATTTTAGCATGCCGTTCTTTTTTTTTTTAGATTTATATTAACTTCTGAAATTCTGGAATTACATTTAACAGGATAAATATAAGCACAATTATCTAAAAAAATAATTCAAAGTTCGAAGATACGAGTATTTACACAATAGTCTATTATTTTCATAACTATAAAAGTGTTTTGAATTATTTATCTTAGGATGTTTGAATGATAACAGGTACAGGGGGGGGGGTTAAAAATTCCCACTGTACATAGTACTTAAACGCTGATGGTCTGACAGTTTATATAGACCTAAAACAGTTAATCAAGCTTCATTTGTTATTTACCCATATACTAAAATTAAATTTTTCTCCAAAATCTGGATTAAATTGCTAACACCTACACGCACGTTGAACGAAATTTCATTTAAAAATTCAAAACGATATAAAAAAGCCAATTTAGTAATTCCTGGCTAAAATTATTAACGGTTTCTGGATGTCATTGGCAATTAACGTTCAGTGATTGCATGGATTTATTTCAGGATTATTTTTTGCGTATATTTGATCTTTTCTGTTCCTTTCGTTTAAAAAATACATTTTTGGCATTTTACATTCGGTTGGTAGTGTAAAATTCCAGATTAAAACATATTGAAGAAATTGATTTAGACAAAATTCAAAAGTGTAAGTATAATTTCTTTGCTGATGCAATATAAGACCATTAAATAATTCAGGAGAAAAAGGACTCTGATTCTGGTCGGGATGCCCTCCGGACGCTTACTATTCACCAGGATGGCTGAAAAACCGACCACGTTCTAACAATAGTCAAAATTAATTATTTATAACAATAGATGAGTTATGAATGGGAAGATGAAATTAACGATGGAAAAATTTAAACTAACAATAATCAATTTGCAGCATTTTTATTTTACGTATATTTCCCCATAAGGAAAAATGCTATCACGGTTTTTATTTACGTAAACTTATTCATTTAAGTCCTTTATTACTTTGTTATTCTGTCTTTATAACAAATTAAATAACTTTCTACTTTCTAAAAAATTGCACCATGGTCATCACGATTTCTGCTTTCATTATCAGTAGCTAGTTTTGAGAATTCGCTATTCCGTTATTTCGTCAATTCGCCGTTTCGTTGACAAAGTATCTAGATGAATGAACCCTACTATTTAGACATCGCGTCTCTCCGACATCCGTTTGATGGTACTTTAGCCACGAGCCACGCCGAGGTTTGCTCATGTTAAGTGAGAGATTGATGGCACGGAACACTAATTGTTCAAGTATATCCCGCACTTGACCGATCTTTTAATGTTAAATAACTGTTTTGCATAAAAATAAATGCAAAACTAAATTATAAAATAGTTAAAAAAATAACTACATGGATGAAATGGGTTAATTAAGAATAATTGATATATCTGTTAAAAAGCAATTAAACTCACCAAAGTATGGGTACAAGTAAAAATTAAAAATTGTAAGTGTCGGCCACAACGCTATTTGATTCGCGCTACAGCAGAATCGATATCAATAATGCATGACGGGTGACGAGGAAACATCGGTTCATAATTGTAATTAGTTATGAACGGTAGCGCGATAAAGGTAATGAAAATTAAATTATAATCCGATTATAAAAATAATTCACAACTCGATGGACACCACTAGTAGAAGTAGTTCACGACAACTCCACAGAAAAAACTGCTATGCTATTTTCAATAATAGTATCATGTTTGACCGCTGTCACATTGGTTATATTAAAGTTAATATCGTCTCAATAAAACATCATTGAAATAAACAAAAACAAAATATTGCTTTAAATATAGATTTATATTGGAGTTCAAAAGTATTTATGCTTCTTTGAAAACTGTATTACCATTATTTCAATGACCAACATACTATTGGAAACCAATAAATTTCTATTATTCCTTGGAGTGTAGAATTGTAGAATTATTAGAGCCAAAAAATGAAACTATTTGATTTGAATACTTAAATATAATTAGACGAAAAGTAGGCGGTGTGATTCAAATTACAATATATTTTATTAAACGAACAAGAACTACCGTTTACACAAAAAATGTAAAAATTAAGTCAATAATCCTTATATCATTTCAATTAAAGTAAACACTCCGATAAAACATATAAGGTATTAGTGAAATAATAACAAATATTAATTCAATGGGTTCCATTGCTGGCTGAAATATTACTTAAATTGCTCGCGGACGCTCTTTGTGCTGTTGCAGTTGATTTTTGTACGTTGAGTCGTCGTTTTAGCGTGCAGCCGGTTTGGTTATGTTATCATTCTGTGTGCTGGCTTGTACAACTAAATATACCTCTAAAAATGAGATACCGTCGGACGGAATTTGCACCATACAATTAAAATAAAAATGAAATGAAATAACTTTATGGATTTTTATTTATACACATTTCGCAATTTTGTTGTTTCCTGTTTTTTTTCCAACCGTTCGACAACGAACGCCTCTACCAACGGGTATTTTTTTCTTTCCTTTAGTGTCCGCTGTCAAGAAGTTTCACTCTATTTAGTGTTTTTTCTACAATAATAGAACTAATTTCATGGAAGCAACTTTCTTTCTCTTCTTACTAATCGGCGCATATCTGTCGTGGTGGACAGTCACTCATCTAACTTTCATCCTACCTAGCTGAAGTACCCAAAGGTTCAGTCCTAGCTAGCACCAAACCTAGTTCTTCTTCATATTAATGACCTGCACTCTTCAACTACCAATCCTATCCACAGTTAAGCTGACGATAGAGCTCTTTATTCAAATATTCATTTTTCCAGAGTCTCAAATCCAGAACTTGATAATAGACGCAGATCTATCCCTTTTCCAAGATCTTCAATTAATCATAGACTGGGGTGTCAAAAACCTTGTTTGCTTCAACGCCTTCATAACCAAGTCTTGCTCCCTGTCCGGCAACACTTTACCCCATTCACATGAATGGCCAATCCCTACAAAACAATGAAACGTTTGATCTTGTTGGCATCACTTTCAAACATGATCTCAGCTGACACAAATACATTACTTCAATAGCCACATCAGCAGCTAAAAAGCTTAGTTTTCTCTTTCGAGTCAGAAAATACTTCTCCCTTTTCAACTTACTCTTTATGTTTCCCAAATAAAACCTAACCTAGAGTACTGTTTCCACATCTGGGGAGCGAAATCACCTTTGACTCTTAACATCCTTGATTCTATCAAAAAAAGACCCATTTGACATATCAATGACCCACTCTTTACAAGGAAACTCCTTTATCTAGCTCATGGTCGCGCTGTTGGGGATTTGTTCCTTTTCTACCGATACTCCTAAAGATTTTGCTCTATAGTTCCCCCTTTACTGTTCCTGAGAGAACAACAAGAGGCGCGTTACGTGTGCATCCCTTTACTGTCCAGCTACAAAAGCCTAGAACATCCCACTTCTCCCGCTCATTTTTAGCTAGGGTCTCCAGATTATGGAACAAACTGCCTGCAGATGTTTTCCTTCCCCTCCCAACCTCCAACCCTTTAAATCCCGTGTCAATAAATTATATTTGCCTTCTCTCCAACGGTATGTTACTACTTTAGGTTTGAAGTCTACGTGGGCTGTCTCAGATAAGAAAAAGATCCAAGGTAAAACTATTTAGGTACCAAACAAATCGCAGAAATAGTATAATTATAATGTAATTATAATAATTATAATGTAATATATAATTATAATGTTTAAATGACGACTTAACAATAACAGGACAAAAACTTGTTTAAACCCAGATCAATTTAAGGTTCAAATTGAACCTAGTTCTAAGTCAGCGTTTTTAGTATCTTTCAGGGCAGTTTTCAAATTTAAGAATTATAATTAAAAAATCTTTTTGGAAAACATCGTGACGGATATTAATGGCAAGATGAAAAAATATTATAGAATTTAATGCGTTATTATTTTTAATTAAAATCAAAAAAAGCGGAACGAACGAAGAGGAGTTCATAAAATATCAAAGGGAATAAAGAAAGTTAACTTAGGATTATCTCCGACCAAATCATCGAAGGCTTAAGACGGAGATTAAAAGCAATCTTTATTAGAGCGGGGTTTCTCGGATATTTTAGGGTTTCATTTATTTTACTTAATGGTATCTACATTTTTGCGTGATAAATTTCAGATGTCTTTAAAATGCGCTAAAATAATTATCCATTTCCAATACCACTAATTGATTTTTTTTAACGTGTGATAAACTAAATGATATTTTAGTTATTCTAAAGGTCTTTATGAAAAATACACATATCTTGTTATTCCTTCAAAGAGAACTGGTGGAAATAACTAGATTAAATGTGGCGATAAGATACTCCTAAAAGCAATTTTAAAATTTCTTTGAATAAAGGTTTGGCAGAATTTACCACGTTCGTCTATTTTTAGTGTTCCGTGATAAAATTAGCAAAACGAAATACTTATGAAATCACTTCGGTGTCCGCCCGTCCGTCCGTCCGTCCGTCCGTTTGTCACAGGCGATTTTCTCTAAAAATATTCGACGTAAAGATTTGAAATTTTAGAACAGAGATAGAGTGTGGTGGCCGAATTATAGACGTGAAGTATAAAAAGTTTAACTTTGATCCTGGGGTTTTGCTTGGGTTTGATTTCAGGCGGTAAGTTGGGAAATGGCAAAAAACATTCAAGGGTAGGGTATCAAATGAACGTTGAAGCTCGAATTCAACAATCTATATATGATGTAATTTTTAATGCATTTTTTAAATATTTTTCGGGAATACGCTTAAAGATTGCTCTCACCACCAAAAGAATCGCTCAGAAAAATCTAAAAAATCATGAATTAGGTGTAGACAGCCAAAATTATCAGGATTTAAAAATTCTAGCGCCATCAATTGTTATAAACAATTTAATTCTTTATTTTCTTATCACTGCCGAACCATTTTCGTTTTAGAGAAAAAGATTTTCGAGCAAAAATATTTCCCACGTTGCATCGGCAGAGACACTTTTCTCGATTTCCTAATATCAAAAATTTTCCCATGTAAGGTCAACTTTTTGCCGGTCACTATATATAAGGGGTGGGTAGAAATAGAGCCTGGCCACACCCAGTGTTGTTTAACAAAAAAGCAAGTTTCGAAATTGATCTATTTAAATGTAGGAGAAAATTAAATTATTACCAAGTATTACGTAAGATTCAAAGCTAGCTTTCCATTCAACGAAAAGAATATAAATATAAAAAATATATTTAGGCGACGCGACGGTCAACTTTGATGGTCGAGCCACTGCGTTCGATCACCGAAGTTACACTACGCTCGGCACGGTTATTTCTTGGATGGGTGACCGCCAGGGAATGCCGTGTCTTGCACTAAACAAGGAAGGTGGTAGAGGAATAATTCTTCCTCGACCGAGGTGGTACCACCCCACACGCATCCTCTTAAAGGGCTGGTGAAATCCCTACGGATGTTTTCAGCTCTGGATGTGTGAGTCGATCCCCCAGTACACCCACGGTACATAGTACTTCGGTCTCCGTGGGCTGTCAGAAGATAAAAAATAATTTAAAAGTTATTGGAAAAATAAGTATGTTAAAAGAATTATTTTTATTTTTTTTTCGAATTTTTGCCTCAAACTTTGCAAACTTATAACTAATTTCCAAACACTTTTCCCAAATAATTTCTTTTATGTCTTGCCACGTAACCTCACTTCTTGACGCTTAGATCAAATTTTTTTGAACATCCCGTCAAAACCAGCGGTCACATGACAAATGTTAAAATAAAGTTTTATATTATCGGACATTCAGAGACGATCGCCCGAAAAACTTTTCTTAATTTCCTAATTATAAAAATTTTTCCCACTTTAGGTTAACTTTTAGCCAGCCACTGTATAATGGGAGGGTCTCTCCACAACGCAAAAAATATTTATAAGCAAAGTCGTTGCGATTAAGGACTCAAATAACGGAATTATAATAAAACTGATAAGTTTTCCTGTAATGATTGTTTTTTTCTAGACTAATCTTAAAACGAAAAATTGATAAAAATCATTATTTTATTATTTAGTAACTAAACTTTTGCCATAGGGAGAACTTTGCTGTTATTATCATGCAAAAATAGTTAGTTGTAACTTTCAGAACGTTATTAGTCAGTACATAATATTACTAATTTCGGTTTATGTTTCTGCCTTTGTGTTGCCAACTGTAGAAAAATACCGCTTGACATTTCAAGTATCATTTTTCAGTGTTTAAAGCCTTTCTGAATCCGATATATCAAATTGATGGACGAGTGCCATAATGGTAGAATTGGAGGATTAAAAAATTATCAGTAGCGCAAGAACATATCATTGTTAACAAAAAAGACCGCAATGTGGATTAATAGAATCAATTTGTAACCAATACTAATTAAAACCATTGTTTCATTTGTATAACGCTTCGAGTTCTCAAATTGTGGGCTATGGTTTAATATGTACAACAATGTTCGACAAATTTATAAATTAAATTATAAATTTATGAAGGTTTTACCATTAAACAATTATAAATTAAATCATCTAATTGAAATCGCGGTTTCCTGGTAAATCTAATTATCTATTTCCGGTATGGCCTCATTATGAAATCCTCACTAAGCGCCATATTTTTGATATAAGGGATCATTAGAAATATAATCACCTTGCGTCTCATACAGGGTGAGGATTTTAAAATCTTACAACGCGATATCTCAAAAGCGGTTTGGCATATTTTAGTAAAAGCATGCAATAAGGAGGACAGGAGAAATATTTTAAAATATATTTGACTGTCAGGAAAAATGAGAGCTGGCCATTTGGTTTCAACCAGAGCCACTAATCCAAAGACATCAACAACAACAACATTTGACTGTCAGTTCTCCAAACCCAATTTTTAAGAGTCTGATGACAAGTTTAAGATGTCAAATGAAATGTTATAGTTTTTTCAAAAAGTCTGATTTTACGGACTGCGTGTATACGCAAAAAATTCTTGAATTTACTGTCCTGGTTGCATAGTTGCGAAATTTTGAATAAATGAAAATGGAAGACTAAATACTATCATAACATGCCTTAGGTTCAACCACGGTCGTGCTTTAAAAGGCGTTCGAAATAGCTTACATCTCTTTCAAAAATTGTAAAATGCTTTGTTTACAGGAGATGTGCGCATGACAGCATTTCGAGAGTTACTATTGCAGATGCTTGTCGAATCTGGTCTTTCATGCTTTCTGATGTGGTTGGTGCTGCAGCCATGTCCTTTTTTATATAGCCCTACAAGAAAAATCTAAGAGGATCAGATCAGGAGACGTTTTAGGCCAGATTATAGGGCTACCAAGACTAATTCATCTATCTTCGAAATGCTACTCAGAGCATCTCGAACTTTGCGCACCAAGTGTGGCGAGACATCTTGCTAAAACCAAACCTCTTATTGCTGATTTCCATCAGTATTCAAAAGTTGGTACCATTCCCCTAAAAAGCATTGTTTTCTGGAATTTTATGCCTTAACCAGCTACAAAATGTGACCAGCTCTACGCCCATTTTTGACAGATTCCCGACTCATGCAAGTTGTCTAGAACCAACGTTAAAATTTAAAGTAACTATACTCAAAGTTAGAACGGCCATCTTTCCTTCGTTTATGTCCGTCTTCGAACTCTCCTTTGTCGAAGCGAAGGTTTCCATTCGTCGACGCAAATTGTCAAAATTAAAATCAACAATTTTACAAGAAAAAGAGAAACCGATTTATATACAATTTTTGTTGTAATGTAAAATATGCACTACTCTTTTTTTGCGCCATATCAAAGAAAATTATAGCTACGCATTCTAAATTTCTTTGGCCCTATTAAAAACTTACACAGGGACTTATGCAAGATTCAAACTGGCAAGACTTATACAGAAATTATATTTATTAAAATTCATGCAGCCATTGCTATTGCTATATAGAGGGTGTCCGAAAAGTCAGAGTATGGGCCAATATCTTTGCTATTAGTAAGATTAGAGATACCAAATTTTAGGTGCATCTTATTGGTTAATAAGTCCACCCTTTTATGTAATTTGACTTTTTAAACCCCCTTGAGAGATGACGCTAGGGAGTTTGATTGGGTTTGATTGGGTTTCATCAAAAATTTTAAATGCAACCCTATACCGTGTTGTAATCATTTTAAAGGTCCTTAAAAAAGAAATGTTTTACCGCAAGCCTTTAAAAATTAATAATCATGAAAAAAAACTTAAATACCTTTATTTCTCTTATTACTTTAAAAGTTGTTCAAAATGACCACCATAAACTTCTTGGCAGTAATAAAGTCGATTTTGGAACTTACGTCTCACATTTTCAAGAATGGTAGGTGTTACTTCTTGGCAGAGTTCCAAAATCGACTATGTTACTGCCAAGAAGTTCATGGTGGTCATTTTGAACAACTTTTAAAGTTATGAGAAATAAAGGTACTTAAATTTTTAATTTTTTTTTTCACGATATTTAATTTTTGTAGGCTTGCCATCTAAAAGCGAATTAAGATACGGACCTCGGGTTTGCAGTAAAATGTTTCTATTTTGAGGACCTTTAAAACGAGGTACCACACGGCACAGGATTGCGTTTAAAATTTTTGCCCTTAACTCTCTAGCGTCACCCCTCAAGGGGGTTGAAAAAGTTAAATTACATAAATATTAATTTATTAACCAATAACATACATCCAAAATTTAGTGTCTTTATCTTTACTAATAGAAAATATATTTAATCATACTAAGACTTTTCGGATTACCCTTTATAATAAATTAAAATATAATTATATTTTTGGATTATTCTATATTTGTCTACCAGATACTGCCAAAATTCAAATTTAACCCTTCGTTAGGCGCGTAGTGCTTTATCACTGGGTTGGTTGCGCGGGCTACCATTGTAGCCCATTTTAATTTGGTCTAATCTATCATTTAAAAATAAAAATAATACAAATTTCAGTTTTAGGCAAGCAGAATATCTTACATTAATACAGTTAACACTCTGAATTAAACAGAGATAATAATATTTAGGTTTTAGGAAACATGACAAAAAATAAATGATATTTCACTGCATATTTTTACAAAAAAAAATATATTTTTATCTACCAAAGTAGGTACAATATCGTTTTGTTGAGTAATAAAAACGTAAACAAATGAACGCTGTAATATAAAAAACAAACAAATATAAACTATAACAATAAATTAACCTACATTGTTTTTCTAATGATATGTTAAAAAAAATGTTACAGTATTGGTCGCGGGGGCTACAGTTCTTAGCCCAGTGGCATTAATCCTCAAATATCTCGCACTGCCGTGCTTTATAGCCAGTGAGTATTTACCATAGACAACATATATTTAGACCATCACAACGTATTCGCGACACCAGCTGAATCCGTCCAATGTATGGGCGACAAAGTGCGTTTGTGCGCATTGGGCGCCAGTCAGATTTTTAAACGACGGTCCTCTCGAGGCATGCGCACTCGGGACGTCTAGCAAAAGTGGTTGTTGAACTCAATGACGCAACGCGGCGAACAGAACCGGGCCGAAAAAATCTCAGTCATTTGTATGTTATGGTATTTTTGGTTGGGGTGGCGAATATAGCGAACCTCTGAAGCTTGTTATTTCGATACAAAAATAGTCTTTACAAAGTGTTACAGACATTTCATATGTTTCGCCAATTATGTATCCAACTTTTAAATATAAGGAATTACAGTCAACTTCGGATATAACGAACCACCAAGGGGATCTTTAAACAGTTCGTTATAGCAGGGCGTTCGTTATATCCGAAGTGCAGAGAATAAAACAAATATGTACTATGTACTGTATGGTTCTGTTCGAGGATTCCTATGGCCTCTTGCCTGTCCGGCATCCAGCCAACATTATTACTGTATGGTACTTTTTATGAGTCGTTTATTATAATCAATACATAATAGTATTTTTAAATTATGTACTTATTAAACATACATATTTGTATAATTTATACAAAATCAGTAATTTTAAATTTTTTCTTTTTTCTAGTACATGTTTTTCAATTTTAATTTGTAAGTAATCACCAGACTCAATCAACACTCTTGTTGTCAAAATTATTATTATTAAAATTTACGAATATTAATAGTCTTTGACTTTTGTAACTGATAGTCCCTACAGATTTAGGCATTTACAACCCCATTTTGCAGTTTTGTAATTATGTCAATTTTTTCTGCTTTTTCGCTTGCTGAATTTTGGCGCGCTCTGCTCCATGCTAGAACAATATTCCCTCGCCTATTGCCGAAATTAAACTACAAATTGAAATGGCGCCTGACAGGTCGCTACT
Organism: Philopedon plagiatum; assembly: GCA_963971165.1. Taxonomy (NCBI): domain Eukaryota; kingdom Metazoa; phylum Arthropoda; class Insecta; order Coleoptera; family Curculionidae; genus Philopedon; species Philopedon plagiatum. Next base: position 21,245,172 of record OZ020197.1, on the reverse strand, counting down.
CGACCCGTTATCCGAGAATACCAACCATAGAGAAGCGACAAAACGTGTCGGTGCCTTTGATATTTAGGGTAACCAGTTTTGCTGACCTTGGGCAGACACGTATCCACAATATTGAACGGAGAAAGATATTTCGTCACACTAATGATGCGGTATAGACAGAAGTCCACATTATCGTCGCACATGCCCTGTGAAATCTTGTATTGTCTTTGTCGCTTCTCTATGGTTGCAATTCTCGGCCGTTACTTTACGAATATGGAAGTGATACGTACGTGAAATTTCGACAGTTCGTTATAACCGAACTTCCACAAGCAAAAACTAATCAAAATAGGGTTCGCTATAGCCGATAGTTCGTTATAGCCGGGTTCGTTATAAACGAACAAAAAATACATACATTCTTATGGCGTTTTGGCCGGACCATAATTTTTGTTCGTAATAACCGGTGGTTCGTTATATGCGGGGGTCGTTATATCCGAAGTTGACTGTATTTCGTAGTCTATTTCTTATAAGTAGTGCATAAATATAGTTTAATTCCAAATTTAAATTATATCAATATGTGAAAGAATAGGAGGTAAAAAATATAATTTATCTTAAATGCACTCCGGTGTTGAAGTGAATACACACACGGAGAAGTAGAAATATTTGTCAGTGACGTATATTGAGTGTGGTCAAGGTGTCAGAAAGGCACTGATGGGGTGTGTGTATTAGGGGCATTGTATAAGGGGTAAGATGGTGTAAGAAGGTCATATATAGTGTCAATGCCTCCTTCCCCTATATTGCATAAGGGTGAATGTGACCAAAAGGCATATTTGCGCTTTCGCCAAAGGGGCACTAAAAATACTAGTGGATTAGGGTAGAGGGAGTATTTTAAAAGGGATGGCGAAAGAAAAAAGTGCTTTCGCCAAAGGATCGCTAAGATATCAGTGGATTAGACGGGTGAGTGTCCAAAAGGCATATTTGCGCTTTCGTCAAAGGGGCACTAAAAATACTAGTGGATTAGGGTAGAGGGGAGTATATTAAAACGGATGGCGAAAGAAAAAAGCGCTTTCGCCAAAGGATCGCTAAGATATCAGTAGATTAGAGGGGTGAGTGTCCAAAAGGCATATTTGCGCTTTCGTCAAAGGGGCACTAAAAATACTAGTGGATTAGGGTAGAGGGGAGTATTTTAAAAGGGATGGCGAAAGAAAAAAGCGCTTTCGCCAAAGGATCGCTAAGATATCGGTGGATTAGATTGACATGGGGCCGTAAGTAGTAGCGCTTTCAGCAAAGTATCAAGTGCACACACTGTAAATAGGTGTAAAAATATTTACATCTTACCCTAGAACTTGCTTTGTTCAATAATTATACAGGATGGGATGCCAATCCAATAAAATATACTATTTTACTTCTTAAAACAGTTGCATATTTTATTTCTATTGTTTAGAATACTATGTTTATATTTTATTTCAACTTTCAATTTTGTAAATGTAACGTTTAAAAAATTAAGATGGGGGGGACATTAAAGAGACGCACTGCATATATATAAACTGAGCTATTTTCGAGGAATTATCGACAGTTTTGTATAGCAAGAAAACTCAGATTTAAGCCAACAAACTATACACTTTTTGTTAAAATCTCACTGATGGTTACATTTTTATCATTAATAAAAAGAATTATTACAAGTAATATATTTAGCATTTATTACTCGATAAAAGATTCACGTCATGTAAAATAAATTTTGAAGTACGGTCCTGTCTATCACAAGGCAAACGTTCGACAATGCGCAAGCCCGCAGAGGACCGTCTTTGTTTACGGATTCAGCTCGGTAAATTTGCCGCATTCGTAATTGACATTATTTCTCTACTATATATTTTCTCTATGGTATTTACTGACCGCTGGATGAATGCTTAAATGACAGCTACTCAAAGGCGCGCAATCGTAACGTTTCGTAGCTCTAAATAATCTTACTTGGAATAAGAGTGGGCTACCATCATAACCCGCGCGACTATGGAAGGGTTAAATAAATTTGGTCTTATGAATTTTTCATTTCATGCCCACTTTTAAAGTGAATTTCCATTATTTTTTTCATATAATCCGTAATTCTAGCAATTTGCTGTAAGATTCAAAACAAAAGAAGTTTAAAACCTGCCTTAACTTAATAAAACTTACACCCTAAAAAGTTCTGGCAATCGTGTTATAAAGCTGAAAGGCGACAAGATAAAACATTTAAATTCAAACTACACTCTTCTTAAAGAACTTTTTCATTCTTTGCAGATTCAGCTTATTACCTTATACCCGAACTATTGGATGATATAACTTTAAGAAATGTTCTTTAAGAAAACTTCCTATTACCTTTCTACTAAATTATTGAGCGTCTTTTTAAGGATGAATATTCTACGTATGTACAAAATTTCTTAACTTTCGGTTCAAGACTTTATAAAAATTATAAAAAAAAATTAAATTATATTTTAGGTTTAAAAAAATTCAAATGACTATTACTTTCTACTAAAACATTTTTTCTCTTGAAATTTAAAAATTGTGGACAAAATGAAGTAAAATTTGTTTAGAAAAAATAATAAATAGAATACCTAAGCGTGTTAATTTTTTTCCCAGGTGGGTCAAATCAAAAATTTAACTTTTTTTCGCAAATCACAAAATATTTTTTTTCTCTACCAAAACTTTACTAGTAGGCTCACTATTAAAAAACCCGAACTTATCATGGGTCCCATAAGTAACAACAGAGTTATAGAACTTTCAAATTTCACGGGCCGCGCATGATGTGTAGGGTAAACCACCCAAATGTTGGCACTGCGCTAATGATTGACACCTTATTGCTAATTTTGCCTCTTTTGCGAATAATTATCACTGTCGTTACATATAAGACTTTTTTTAAAAATCTTTAAACACTACCCTTTCATTTAATTCATACGCGGGAAATAAAACTTCAGTGATAGCCGAAATATCAGCGGGTAAGTCTCGCAAGCTCCTGAAAACAGTACAAGTGCAGCCAATTTTTTAAGAAAGAAGCAACTTTTATGTGCTGTTTTTTTGGGGTAAAAAGGTTTTAATTTGAGTTTTGAGGTAAGTACTTGGTTCCTTAGGGTTGTAGCTTTGCAAAATATTTGTTGTCATCGTTTATCTAGCTAATATTGCGACAATTTTGCCAGTGCCAACGTTAGAAATACGTATTGTACTCGTATTCCTAATGTTGGCACCTGATGTCAATATTAGGAACATGCGGGAGATTTGTGAGTCCAATTATTGGCACATGCGGATTTTCATTATTTATGGCCTTTTTAGCTATTTTGTATCTAATAACATTTCAATTTTGCGCGGCAGAATGCCTGCAAAGAATTAAAAAAGCACCTAATAAGTAACAAAATACATTATTTAACAACTATACCTAAAACGGCAAACTAAAAAAATACAGCATTTGGCCACATTTCTTTTATAATAAAAGGGCGATTTTTAGAAACATTACCTTTGTATATGAATAATATGTTCATTAGTTGTATCCGCAAGTTAACATTTTAGTAATAAATGTGTTTCAAAAGTTTTTAATTTGATATATGACTAAAACTTTAGTAGTGCCAATCTTAGGACTGCATTTTTAAAGATTTTCCTACGATTGACATGGAGTGTCAATAATAGGAATTGGTTGAAAAATATTAATCGGTTTATTGTCACCCTATTTTATTTAAATTTTAAAGGAAATAATTTTGTGTTTTTTAAAACTTCCAACCTTTTTTTCTAATTTTAGATGCTGAAAGTTTGGAAAAATATATATCATAATGCTTATCATTATAAATCATAATGCTTATAAGGAAGAAGATGTCCAGAAAGCTTTAGAAGCAATACAAAGCTGTGAATTGTCAAAAAAACCAGCATCTAAAAAATTTGGGGTTCCTAGGTCAACACTTCGGTTCCGATTATTTTTCAATATACCTAAGTATAGTTTAAAATTAATATTAAAATAAATAGGGAATCCATAATGTTCCCTTGCAAAACTAGTAGCACAAAAACACATCTGAAGTTTCGTTTGTTTTTTAGATTGTAGTCTCTACTGTTCCTATAACTCAAAAACCAATCTAAAATACCTGTACCTACCTGTCTCAAACAATATGTTACCACAATGTTAGTGTTACCACAATTTTCGTTTGAAAAAAAACTATGCTATATTCTGTTCTGTTTTTTTACCACATAAATATAAAAATACGTAAATACTTGTTTTTTTGTATATTTATTAACAGGGTAATATCATTTATGTTGGTGCCTTTGGCCTAAGAGGTAATTGTTTAAAATTTAAAAATTTGCAACCATATTCTCCAATACTAGTCCGGTCTAATTTGACAATCAAAAGTTTTAAACTGACAACTGTAAGAATGAGACAACTAAGTTTTATTCTATGAACTTATTTCTGAGCTTTTTCGCAATTCTATCAGGAAAAGGACAATTTTAGTACGTACTTTCAACAATAATAGAACTAAATTCATTACAGCAACTTGTTCCAAGATGAAAATTATTTGGAAACCAAATAAATCGCTGAAATATCACAATAATTCATAAGTTTTTAATGACAAGGACAGGACAAAACCTGTCAAAACATAACTGATCAACTATAAGTTCTTAATTTCAACCAGTACTAAATCTTAAACTTTCTTAGTGAATCTGGACGTTGAGGTCTTAAAATCTAACGAAAATTACAAAAAACCAAAACTAAAATATTTGAGCACATCTGTATTTTGCAGCCCCATACTAGCTATCCTATATTTTTTTAAATACTAAACAAAAAATGGTACCTACCTACCTATTTTAAACTTGGTGGGTCGGTAATTTTAGTGGGTGCCAATAATAAGGTGATCGAATGCCAGCAATAGGATACTGAACTGCCAATCATTGGGAATCGTACAATTTGGCAGTTTAAATAAATTTAGCTACTTAAAACTTTAAAATTTAATTAAAACGCCTATTGATTTTGAAAGTACACAAAACAAGCTCCCCATACAAATTCACAAATTGGTTGTACTTTTTATTAAATGGGAAATAAACTAAAATGAAGTGAAAATCCTCCTTAAAGTGCCAATCATTGGGTAGTTTACCCTACCAATTTTTTTTTTTTTGGATTTGCTCTTTCGGTTACACAATTATGATTTATCAGGTTATAAAATACAAAAAAAAATTATTTACAACTTATTTTCAACTTATGTATCGTCAGTCCTGCTTGAGAAGTTCTTTGAAATGTCTCATTTCAGCCTCCAGACACTTTCTCACTATATTTCTAAATGAATCTCGTACCCGCTGTAACATTTCAGGTGTCACTAATAAGCAGGCAAAGCGGATTCGGTCTTTCATAGCATCTAACGTTGTTGGTGCAGTCGCCACCACTTTGTCCTTTATAAAACCCCCACAAGAAAAAGTTAATGGGGGCCAAATCCGGAGACCTAGCAGGCCAGTTGACCGGAGCAGCTCGTCCAATCCACCTATTTTTAAGTAAAAATAACACATTTCGATGGAAACGATTAATAATTCTGAAATAAGTGTATTGGTAAAATTTATTTATTTTTGAAATTCATTCAAAATTAAGTTAACCATAATTCCTGATAGAGCAACTAAAAAATTGTATACGTACGTAGCTTTTTACGTATTTTCGTATTTTATAAACAAAAGTACACCATCGCATTTACTATTCTACTGTTACCCCTCACCCATCAAAATAGAGATAGCGGGTGAATGTCAGAAATATGTTTAAATATGTCCCCCATCTCCCTATTAACTCACCAAAAATTTAAAGAAAATTTTTTTAAGCCATTTTCGAGATATCGCGTCGTAACACTTTAAATAACTCACCCTGTATAGAAGAGATGTGTATTGTTTGTGTGTAGATGTATATTTATATACAATAAACTCATATAAATAATTCCATTAAGCTTATTCGTAAGTACGCGATATGTACTTAGGTACACTGTTTTATTGTTAACTATAAGAATTATTTTTTCTGAATTTTTTAACCTGAGTAAACATAAATCTATTGTTTTTTCGATTAGTTCAAGTCCAAGTAAATTGCTATATTAATGCGTTAGTGTTAAAATACATTTAGCGTTGTTAAAAGAAGGAGGGCATTTTTTAAATTGAATAATAAAAATATACAACGGGTTAAGTTTACCCGTGGTAATAAAATATTAATAAAGTCGCCACAACAAATCTTTTTTCTTGAGTACATTCCATAAGAGACATTTTTCTACACAATAAAGGAAAAAACCTCTACCCGAGTAAATTACTAAGAGATCACTCGGTGAGTAATTCATTAAGCTTGATAATAGATTGCGGTGGCGCTAGATCTGTCTTCCCGGATTACAAAATGTTCCAAAAGGACAAGCTTAATCCTCTAGGGAAGTCCACAACCCGCACTGACCATTAAAAGCACTGTTGTCGGGGCGACAGATAAATTCCTGGCAAAAAAATATGTGATGGACTGTATGTGTGTATTTGGTTTTCTGATTTGCTCGCTTCTTTTGAGACAAATTAAATTTATAAAGGGTTAAGGTAAGAGAACAATAATAAAATACTTAGATAGCCCTTTTGTTTCTGTTATATCGTTCAGGTTGGCAGTAAAAAGCATAATTTTAAATACAATATTTTTAGGGTTACATTAAACAGTAATAGAAAAATTATTAAGAAACTAAGGGGTGCGGGTCAGTTTTTAAAACCGTTGTAAATTGATTAATTGATTATTAACTCAATTCTTATAATTTATAACTGACTTAAAAACGAACACGGTTTAAAATAAAATTCTGATTAATAAACAACAAGAAGAACTGCCAAAAATTATGACGAAACCATCAGTCAAAGTTGTTTGGTCAGCAGCACTTGCTCTAAAACATTTTGAACTTTTATATGGGGACTTAAATCGTTTTAATTTCGATAAACTCATTTTTCAAATTCGTTTTCATTAAAGCAATTTCTACTAAGCCGTTTTATTGAAAGCGTATAAACGTAGTAAAACGGTGAGAAATAAATTTTGGTGATTTGTGAATTAACATTTTAATTTTATTAGTTAATTAACTAATTAATTAAAAAATACTGTTTTGTCTAGTAACATTTGCGTTTTGTGTACATTCATTCTGAATAGACAGGCACACAAATATAATATTACATATGGATGTCAATTTCGTTTTTGATACTTTTAGAGTAAAATCTCTGTAAAATACACGTCCTGTAGAAAGATTTTACCAAAGAAAATATAATGGGTTTGTTAGGTTTTACGTTAAACTTATGCAATGCTAACAAAATAGTCATTAATGTAAATAACGGTCCGCTAACTGAGTCTCTTAAATTAGCCTAATAGGGTTGAAAACTAAATTAAATTTAGCAGTAATAATATTTACGTATTATGTAACGTTTGCGGACGCAAGAAAGCGATTTAGATTCATCTCGACTTTAGAAAAACTCATTTAGGGGATATTTCCAAAACAATCGGTAAGTTACCTTAATTTTCTTGACAAAAGAGCGAATATCAACTTTCTGAACGTGCTGTGTGAAACAGAAGAAGTTTTTTTTTTGACAAATGCTATAATGAAGTAGCATTGGGTAAGTCAATTATTTGTGTTTCCGGTATAGCCTGTTTCGATCTGGTTACAATTTCAACCGATTTCACGAGTGGTCCATATTTTCCGACACTAAGTAGAGAAATTGTTTTTAAATTAAAACACACATTTTGTGGTAAAATACGTCTGTGGAATTAAAAATACTTTGAATTATTTTCGGTTATCACTAAAACCGGTAAAAATGAAATATCACTATAACATTTAAGTTTGGCAATGCCGGCAGGATCACTTGTTTTTTCTTTATAATATTAGAGCCTATGACGCATCAGAAGCGTCGGATAGGGACTGGTAGCTGGGCATTTTTTAAAATAAAAAAAATGTGCAATTTTAGGGAAATAGAATTGGGTATGTCTGTAGACTAAACCAGGAGTCACCCATGCCAATATATGTTGTAAATTTAATAACACCCTGTATATAAACCAACTCGACAAACATGCGCTTACCAGCGATAATTCATATTTTAGTATCATATTTGATTAAATAAAAATTTTAAATGCGGAACCACAACGAGCGTTGCTGCTCATTGCCCACAATGCTCAGCAGAATGCACATTTAGTATTTTAGGGAACAGGCATTTTATTGAAGTGACATTATTTTCTTAATGATCCTATTGGATAAAGCAATGAAAGTCAAATTATAAAATAATAATGCAATATAATTATCGAATTGTAGAAATTGTTTTAAGAGTACACAACTGTTTATTGTATCTAACATCTGAAGTGACCATTTATTAATTTTTTTGAGCGTAAATTTATTGATTATATAACAATTATTTTAACAACGAATTTTGCTGAATCATTGAAAGTGTTGCCAATAAGCAAAATTATAACTAGTATCAAACTGATAAAAATTATCCATTTTGTATGGTAGTGTTGTTGATATTTTAACACTTACCTACTGAAATGGCAAGGCAACTCATTTAATACTTATTTTTTTGTTTTAATTATTTAGTTAAAGCAGTGCAATTTCCGACGTGCGGCCGTTTCGTTCTAAATTTGAATATTTCAATGTACGAAATCTTTTCTATTGTGTAGCGCAAGTTGTAAACTTTTTATTTTAAGTATAGTCGAAGTTGACGTACCTCCTTCATTTTGGTGTTTTAAATTTTTCGATAAATTTACATCAGAAAATAATTATTATATAGTTACTTATTCAGTTTTCATTCTCAACTTCAATCGTTTTACAAAATATCAGAGGGAGAGGACTTTAAAGATCCTCGTTGTGTTGATAAAATGTATATGGGGCGCTAAAGTCACTTTCCCTTTAAAATACACCTTTATTTTTGCATTGTAACAAAATATAGCAGACACGTGGCACCGTCATAGAATACTGATATTCATATTGCGTACGGTTTGACGCGCCCGGGTGAATGTTAAAAGCATTGAAAAAAATATTCTTTTTTTACCAATTTATTTTGCTCTTTAACAAGTCGAAAATATTGGCGTTTGCTAACTTTTCATTTATATTACTTGTGACCGGCATTTACATTATGTAAATCATTTTCATCTTTTTTCAGGATTATCAAAGCCATTTAAAAATATTAAATATTTCCAATAAGAAGATATCGTTTACAGGACTTGAAAGAAGATTATACACCTTTTAATTTTAATACTACTCTTGTTCATAAAATAAAGCTGCTTAACCTAAAAAACCAAAAATAGTAAAATCAAATATTCTTTTTAAACTATTTATCTAGGATTTTCGTTTTGGGCTTAAGGGGATATATACAGTTAGAATTTTCAAAAAATCGTTTTTTTTAATTTCATTTTCGTAATGTACATATATTCAAGTACACACACAGAAAATTTCAAGGCAATCCGGCGATTATTTTCGAAGTTACACGCATATTTGTAAAGACGTGTCAGAGCGATTGTACGCTATGTAAGGTGCTTTTGAAATTTTAAACGCGTTTTTCTCAAAACTGTGTTTTTAAAGTCGGTGACGAACATTTCTCGGAAACGGCTGCACCGATCAGTCTCAAATTTTAACACAAGCTTCTTAAGTATATTTTTGACTAATTAGTCGAAGGTTTTTCTCACCGATAAATATATGTTTTTTTATAAACAATTTAAGGTCAAAATTTTGGTAAAAAATCGTTTTCTTTTTTTAGAAGCCGCCATTTTGTCAAAACAATTTTATTTTGCTTATTCCTTCGATTAATTAGAAGATTGTACATTACTTTAGCGAAATCCGTTTCGTTTTTTCATATTAGATGATCCAGTCCAGAGATATCGTTGTCACCGCAAGATGCCTTTTTTAAGAGGAACTCCTGGCGATCAGCTATAGCAGCTTTCAAAATTATTATTTTTACAAATACAAAATTCTTAAAATACAGTTAAAAGTTACCATAATATGTGTACAAATTTTTACATTAATAAATTTAAAAGTCTTCTCAGGAAAAATTCTTGAAAAATCGCTTTGTTTAGGCCTTCTGACTGTATATAACCCCTTAAATTACTTAGGCCACACCACTTTAACAAAATCTGAAAAAAAAAATTGAAACCTTTGAGCTAAACATAGTCCAGGCACACCGTGTATCATATATATTGTTTGTATAAGTATGGCATTTAACTCTCGTCTAATGCTTCGACAGCATCGCGAATTTCTCTCTCATAAGTAGCTGCCAGCTTGATGCTCTCATTAAGAGTATTAAACTATTTTTAATGAATTACCTTTACATGCATAAAACGCAAAACAGAACACATTTGCAGCTTCTCAGTTACCGAAATAAATCTTGGTAAATGTTTTAACGTTCCATACAAAAGTAGACTAATGAAAGCCATTTTTAGAAGAAAAAAACGAATTACGGTAAGCTACAAAGGAAGCCGAGTAAGTGTAAGCCTAGTAATTGATGCTCAACCATTTTGAAAGGATTCCATTCGGGCAAATGAAACAACTTCTTCTTAATAAAAGGGGCCATATTCGTTTATTCGTCTGTATACAAAGCTATATTTAGGAGAACCGTATAATTAGAATTTACTTAGCTCCCTTTTGGTGTATTTTCTCTTGGGCTTTTACGCGAGTTGACGAAAGAGCGACTTTGTTTATTTCTTTAAATAAATTCTAAGAAGGCTTAACAGCTTATAAAATTTAAACAAGGTTAATATTTAGTACACATTATAATTAAATAATATTATACATTAAGATTTATTTAATAATTTTAGGAATCAGCCGAAAATCTCTTGATAATAATAATTAAAATACCTAATTACCATTTGGGGGCCTGATAGCCGCTCTACTGGACATCCTCTTTTGTAAGCTACTCGGCGTATCTTTGATACTCCCTCCATAATCAGTTCATTGAAACTTACATGATAAATAAGTTTTAAAGTATTTTCGGATTGATTTATTTGTGGTCTAAATTCACCGAGATTGCTCAACCGATTGAGATGAATTTTTGCATGAGAGATTCTAGTGACCTTTAAGGATAACCTGGTAAAAATTAGTTAAAATCAGTCAATCTGAGGTTGATGGGGGTCTTTTAATTTACTAATCGTTCTACGATATTTACAAATCCTTATAACTATACTAACCAACAAGGCTTTGCAAACTGTTAACTTTAACGTCATTCAACTAGTGTACTCTCTTTGTCTAAAAATACAAGAGAATAATATTAGTTCAATATATCACAAAAGCTCAAATATTTTTAACGCGTGAGGGGTACAAAATTTAGTGTAGACTATTTTTTCCGAACATAAAAAATTTTTGCACTCATTTTTAGGGCAATATTTCGAAAACCTTTTAACATATATCATCTAAAAAAATTTGTAGTCAAATTCTAACATTCATATTCTGTATCTCCTACAATAATAAATTTTTTGAAGAAAAATGTTGACTTACTGTTGACACACTGGTTCAAGGAAATCCCAAAATGGCCATTTATGGGAAAAAACAAGATTCCTTATTGTAATTTAAATGCCTTTCTATGTTATGTAAATTAGGGCAGGTAACCAAATATATAACACGGGTACAAATATCAACGTTTTTTTTTTGTTTCCTGAACAAAACCTATTTTTTAAGATTCAACTACACCCAAGTATCTAAAAAATACCTATCAAAGATCTTAGTTGGCTCGCAAAAAAAATCTGAATTATTTGTTACAAAATTTTAATGAATAGGCGTATACAATGAACATGCAAAATACAGTTATCAATATATTGTTGGTTCAACAAAAGCAATTTTTATCATTGAATCAAAAGTTTAGACACTCATTTTGCGCTTCTTAGCCTGCCTTTTGAAAGCAGCCTCTGGAGTAGGGATTCACGATCTAAATCGATTTTTTGGAAAGATCGATTTTCTCCAAATGAAAATCGATTTTCAAGAATCGATCTTTTACCCTTCGATCCTTCAAGGAGATCGGCGATTTTACACAGAATCGAGTCTTCTAATATTTGCATGTCTGTGAACTTTACGACTTAATTAATATGTAATTGGAAATTAATATTTATTTGTAATTCTTTACAAACGATAGGGTCGCTGCGCCACGATCAAAACGATCCTAGTAAGAATTAGGAGAGGAATAAGGAAATAGTTAAACTGCGCAATCTAACATTTTCTAGAAAAAAACTCAAATCTTAAATCGTACAAAACAGCGATGGCGGTCATGTCGATCGGTATCTATGGACAGTTTGGTATTTTATTGTTGTCATTTTTTCGTTCAAATGTTTCCTATTTTATTAGTTTTCAATAAATTAGTATGTTCTTCATGATAGCATTTTAAATCAAATATTTCCCCCTCCATACCCTTCTATAACTTAAAAATAAACATAAAAAAATATATAATTTAAATTTTTTTTTTAACCACAACTGTAGTGTACAACTTATCCTTTAAGAGTTTTAAATAGCATTGGTTAGGAAAGGACACTGTTAACTCTCCCGGCTCCCCTCTCTTACGCCCAATTTTTTCCAAAGATCGACTTTTTAAAAGATCGATCTCTTAAGGCGATCTAAATAGTGAATCGACCTCCATGATCACGATCTAAGATCGATTCGAAATATCGATTTTATTTGAGATTTGGTGAATCCCGACTCTGGGGCATCTCTCTTAATAGTCCAGCAGTAGTCGGCTAACATCTCACAGTTCCCTGATACCTTCTTTCCATGTTTGAAATATCCTGGTGGAACATCTCACCGTGCTCGTCTCTTACCGCACCAGAATTTTCCGGAAAGTAATCCAGATGAGAATCCCGGAAATGAATTTTCAAGGACATATTACACTTTAGGTTTTGGTAACACAAAAGAAGTTGGGCAACCAGATCTTTATAGTTTTCTGCTCTTATGTTTCCCAAAAAATTTGTTGCAACCATTTTAAAGGCATTCCAAGCGTCTTTTTCCTTAACTTCAAGTATGAAATCGAATTGCGCATCTCCGAAGAGTTTCCTAATCTGGGGACCCACAAATATTCCCTCTTTAAGTTTAGCGTCACTGATTCTAGCGGTATTTCGGCTTTTTCTCTGATGAAAATCTACAAGCAACCTTTACTTTTAGAGAACTCTTTTTAGCTTTTAAGTTTTCAATCGATTAAAATAAGTATTTCTACATGGACATCCGCATATTAAACTAATACTTTACTAAATTTTCTATAAATATGTGTTCTAAATACAAATATTAAGACCTGTCCTGTTTGATACTACAAAATGCTTTAACCTTTCAACTGCGCATGCGTTCCTGTGGCACTGCGCGCAGTCGGAGAAAGAGGCATTCTTGGTTCAAGCAATAGCAGTCCAATTTAATCCAAGTCAATGATTTGCCCCAGGGCGCTTTGAACAATCGCTACGCCACTGAGTATAGGAAAACCTACACAGCTCCTATAATGTGTCTTACAAATGTTTCTTTCCAATAGCTCAAATCTACCTTTTTGTGACTTAGTCGACTTCCACTCCTTAATTACTCTAACTAGGAATCCATATTGTCATTTATATCCTGAGAAATCGATATTTTTTTTTTATAATTAAGCTTACTGATCCTTATGATAATTTACCTTTACATTCTTAAAGCTTTTTTATGACACTCATTATATTGAAATCAATTTTTAATTTACCTTTGTCTTTTTTTCATAGCCTTTAATATCTCAGGTAAAAATAATAACGATTTATTAGACTTTATAAGATGCCCCGTGGCAAAGTTCTCTCTTTGCTAAAATAAATTTTAAGACAAAAGGCTACATCCAATACAAAGAAAATAAAGCTACGGGTATTGTAAAACTTCGCAAAGAGTTGAAAGAATTTTTCCGGTTAGTATCGATTTCTTGTACAAAACTTTTTCAACTTTATATTAATTTAGTATCCGTTTATTAGTTTTCCAGTTTTGATATTTTATAACTTTGTTTTTATTGGATTCTCGTCGAGGATGTGGGTATTTTATTTCTTGGAAAGATGTAGAAAGTCCGTTCTTAGTAAACGAAAATTTAATTATTCAGTAAATGGCTTATCGACTTTCTTTACAAACTTTTCCAATACTAGATATTTCCGATGCTAGAGTTTACCAAAAGTCTACAACAGATATCTGCAGTAAAACTTTAATCTGCAATTACTAGAAATTTTAACTCAGTGTGAAATTTTTAAGATTTCTTAAAATTTACTTCAGAATATTGAAAGTCAATTCTCATGTTTCTATTTGACCACCTTCATTCGAGAAGCTCTAGTTAGTTGATCAGTTAAGTTTTAGAACTTTTGGTTTTAAAATGTATTTTTATACTGGATGGTACTGAGAAAGTGAATTTAATTTCATTAGTAGAAAAATATATGTAAAGTCGTGGTCAAAATACTTTTTAATTTCCAATTAGAAAAAGAATTAAAAATAAATTTGACCAATAATTGCTGCCATGAAAACAGTTGTTCTGGTAAAGGCTAAGATGTATGACAAGAAGCTTTCGACTAGATAGCGTTGTAGTTTACTTGAGTTGGGTTTGCTAATTTTAGTTCATTAATACCACACGCTAATAACCCTTAAATGTACTTACCAAACTGTACTGTACCATTGCGTGAAATGATATTATAGATTTTCATACAAATGTTTTGATTTTGCTGGTAGAAGATTGATTGTCAATAGAAAAATTTGCCGATTTTAACAGGAGGAGTTAACGAAAATAACTCATTATCACTATTATCACTATTTTCTTGCATTTTTTAACAAAAAAATTACTTTAATTTGTGAGCGCCTCTTCAACAACGTTGACAATACTTTGTTGAATGGACAGAATCAAAAAATAATAATAAACGCGTACGAGTGGTTTCCATAGTAACAATAGAAGCAACGACTGCTAAGTTTTTTTGTTTTTTTTATCTAAGACATCCCACGTAGACTACAAGTCTAAGTACTAACGTACCGTGGGTGTCTGAAGAGAAGGAAAATGTAGTCTATTGACACGGGATTTGAAGGATTGGAGGTTGGGACGGGAAGGGAAAACATCTGCAGGCAATTTGTTCCATAATCTGGAGACCCTAGGTATGAATGAGCGAGAGAAGAGGTCTGTTCTATGCTTTTATAGCTCGACCTTAAAGGGATGCATACGTAACGCGGCTCTTGTTGTTCTGTTAGGGACATTCAAGGGGGGAATAATACTGGCTAATACTGGCTAAGTACAAATTTTTTAAGAATCGGTGTTTTTAAATGTTATACATATATTATTTTCTTTTTACATTTTTTATATTTCTATCACTGTTTTGACACTTTAAAAAAATATATTGCATGAAACTCGTTAAAAAACTCGATCGTTTATTATTCGTTATCTCATTCTTTAAAGATGCATTTCACTCACTAGTTGGATAAATATTTCTTGTGTACTATCGATATCTTTACTTAACCGTGTGTGAAAGTCTCAAAATATTTTCGTCAAAAGAATATGGCTACTGGGTTGCCCAACGTCCGAATTGTTTTGTCTTTTACAACTATCTATATAACTAAAGTTTTAGTTAAAGGTTGTTGGATCGACCTTCCTTCCTTAGGGATAGTTGAATAAACCTGAACAAATATGCCCTAAAATTTGTTGTTGACCAGATGAACTTTTATTTGCTGGGGGGGTTGTTTGAGAACAGTTAAATATTTTGACTTCAAGAAATGTTTAGTATATTCCATACGAATATAGAATGACTGAAAGAGGTTCGTTGGACGTTTATTTGGTTTCCAGGTTAACAGTGAGCTGTTTTCCCAAATGCTGATTTTGATGGCTTTAGATACATACAGGGTGCCTCAAAGTAAGTCTTTATTGGCTCGCAGCTTGTTTACTACTGGAGCTACAACATCGATTAACTTCGTAAACTGGAAGCATTAGCTGATTATAATGCTAAAAAGAAAAACAAAACATTAATCATTGCATTTTCGATTTTTTTAATATTTTTTTTAAATGCAACACCCTGTTACTAACAGAGCGTTGGGAAATCATTTTCTAAATGCGAAAGTTCCTATGCATCATTGGCCTATAATTCAAAATAACCCGCCCATATTTTATTTCCAGTCAAGTTGGCTGGGAATTTCAAAATAAAAATAAAATAAAGAGAAGGTAGGTGGTTATGAATGTCAAATTTTATGATTTCTTATACATTTTTCTAAATGCATGAATGCCATTTTGTTATAATTAACAAAAATTCCAGGCTACCAAATTAGCTTTTTTCCTTTATTTCCATTTTTTTTATAACATAACGTACCGTACATCCCCTGATTCAACCTTACTTTCATTCTACTCTACACACATGCTCTTTAACACTATCGTCTATTAATATAAAATCATTCCCGAAATTTTGGGCAAAGGGAATAACAATAACATTACATTATTTTATACCCTGTATAATGAGAAATCGGAAATGCGGACATTGGGAATACATTTTGAGACTGACTAAGTGAAAGTTGTATGATTATCGATGAGAATATCATTGTTCATGAAACTGCAGCGGAATTTTAGAATTTCCTTCATAAAAAAGACCGTTTTTGGAAAAAAATTGATATTTTTCTTTAGAAAGCCGTTATTAAAAATCTGTCAAAAACGTTTCTAGATTTTGACTTAGACTTCAAATTTTGCCTAGTATGCAATACAACAAGCAAGTACTAGTGCAAATACAAGATCTTTAACTTTTTATATATTTATATAAATTTAATTTTTACTAATAATTTTTGCGTAGCTTTAAACATAAGGGCACTCTACACCTAACTGTTTTTGCAAATTTTCAGTAACATGCATATACAGTATACAAATAAACATTATTTTTGGGAATTTCAAGACGCATCGGAAGATTTTATAAAGATTGGCCTCTCGACAAATAAAAACGTGTTTACACTATCCGTGGAGTCCATAGACACACTGTATATTTGGGTAGGGTATCATACTTGCATTTCTTTCATTCCCACGGTTAGGCTACGAGACTAACGACGTTTTTAAATGATAACCCAAACTTTGTGTCATCTTATCCCCGACCATAAGCGATCGTAAATACAAAAATAAAAATTATCCATAAAAGTAAAGAAGTATTACAAGAACTAAAAACTGAAACCTTACAAGAAACGGTTTTCCATAAGTTAAAATGTACTATGGGGAGAGAACATTAGACCTCGAGTTATGCGATGGAATACACGTAGTAAAAACAAGTCCAAACAGTCGTCTACCAACTGAATATTATGCAAATGTCGCACATTTACATACTTTAACAGCCTTTAAAGAAGTTTTAGTCCGATGTCTTCGTTTTTGATTATCGTAATAATTTAATGGGCCACTACGGGATCTTGCATATTCAATCTCGTGTAAATGCGATAAACTTCATTTGAAAGGTGAACGTTAACATTTAAATATATCGTTATCAGAGGCGTACTGGGGATGAGCCTTTCTCCCTTCACCATTACCTGTGGATATTATGCCGGTTCTACGGAAAGCAGTGGGATATATTTTAGGATTTGCTTTCATATATCAAAATAGCAGAATTTAAATTGGAATTATCTGGTAAAATATACAGAGTGTTATGAAATTCACTGCATATATTGGACTCGGTGACTCCTGGGGTGGTTTACAAACATATTTAATATTTTTCAAATCGCACATATTTTATTTTCAAAAATACCCCAAACCACCCCCATATCCGGCGCTTCTAAAAGGCATGATGCCATGGGTTAAAGGGGAAACAAACGATCCAGCAGCGGTGTAGCCAAACTTAAATATTACCTTGACATCTCATTTTTTTTTTAAATATAATAGGGAGTGAAACTTTAATATCAAACATTGCCTTCATTTCATGCATATTTTCTGTATCCATGTCGATCTCTTGAACATCATTTTCATCAATATCCTGCTCACTGTCTGTGTTAATGTCCTATACTTCGACCACATCTTTTTCCAAGCTTTGATTATCATCATCATCGCATTCCAATGCTTTATCCGCATTGCCGTCAGATAGCATATCTTCATGAAGACGCTTAACTCACTCTTGTTCTTTTTTGCAACTCATGTTATTCATAAACAAAAATAAAAAATAATAACCTATTTTTCATGACAAAATTCTGGTGTTACCAAGGAAAAAATACGTCTTTTGGAGCAATAAACTTACCTGTGGAAATCGCAGACTCCATGATAGAAAACTTACACAAAGTATAACACCGGTCTCTGAGGCCCAAATCCGTAATTTTAAAAAAAATTTGGACCGTCAGTCAATGATTTTTTGGCACTGAATTTGTGGGCCAAAAAATGAAGCTATTGAGCAGGACAAGCGCTTAAGCCGATACGTTTGGTAATTATCGGCCGAAGTTGGCCGAATCAACAACAGGTCTGAGAGACCGGGCGTTAACAAAGGAAGGTTGATTTTCAAATTACCATGTTAAAAACTCTCAATATCACCCATACCACTATTTTTTTCATTTGGTTCTTAATAACGAGCAGTTACTGACCCCATTTAATAAGTTTTTAAATATCTTATGTGAACTAGATATATTCCGATCTTAAGAAATACCAGTTTATTGGGCCCAGAGCAAACTAGCCAAGATAGAAAAACTAGACTAGCTAACAATTTTACATCATGTACCTATAACCATTCTGAATTTTTATCCTCGGACTGTTGAAAAATAATTTTTTAACCTTGAAAACCAATTAAAACGTTAAAACTAATGGATTTTTATATTTTTTGCAAATGTATGAATTTATTGAAATACGCCTATGAACAGTAATCTGAGCCATGCCGTGCTTGCAAAAACTTATTAAATTATTATTTATTTAGAGAGTATCTTTTTTTGCTGTATCTTCTACATTTTCGCTATTTTTTCTTCCTGTCTCTTTTACATTCTTTCAAATTGAAATTAATTCTAATTCTTTAATTCCAGGTAGGTAGATTTTAAATGACCATTTTAGAAATTAGGAAATACAGCCACAGCATTCCTCTTCCCAGATTGTTAATTGCAATAAATCCACGGACAAATTGCCGACTAATGCCCGTTGCTGCTCCAGAAAGAGAAATAGAGCCGCATAATTTTGCAGTTATAGCCACCATTTGGCTTCCAGACTTGACTAATGGTGAATTGTTTATTTGCCGGTTTATAATATCTCTGCACAAGAACGTCTTTCGATTCCATAACGGGTTATTACGACCGGCTACCGAGTGTGCCTTATTGCTTCTTTCTCCAGCCGTTCTCCGTTTATATGTGGCATTAAGAAAACTTTTCCAAATGGAAGTTTTGAATTGATTCGAATGCCTCTTGCCCCAAGTCCAAATGGTTCATTTTTTGTTGCCTTATTGCCGGACACTTGGTTGCAGGCTGGACTTTTATGTATCTGTGGATAAAACGATATTACTAGGGCGTGTACGGTTTTTGTTTTCAAAATATTGTAATATTAATAAATTATTATCCAACCAAATAATGTTACTTGTTTTATAAATAATTAAAAATTTTTTAAAACGACAAAACAATATTTTCTTATTAGCAAGTGACGAAATTTAAAGAAAAAACAAGTGTTTTATAATTCTAATGATATTTTCTTTCTTTTTCGTATACATGCAGTGGCGGTTGGTGAAATTTCGAAGTTGTATATCTCTGTTCCTACTTACAGGACCCGAACCAAATTTAAGGGTTTTAATAGTGAGCCCACTGGGAATGTTTTGGTAAAGAAAAAAAACATTTTGTAATTTGCGAAAAAATGTTAAATTTTTGGTGTGCCCCTCCTAGGAAAAAAATGAAAGCGTCTAGGTATTTTATTTATTCTTTTTTCTAAACAAATTTTACATCATTTTGTCGACAGTTTTTAAATTTTGAGAGAAAAAAATGTGTTAGTAGAAAGTTATAGTCATTTGAATTTTTTCTTAAATTTTATTTTAGTCTTAAAAAAATTCAAATGACTATAACTTTCTACTAACACATTTTTTTCTCTCGAAATTTAAAAACTGTCGACAAAATGATGTAAAATTTGTTAAGAAAAGAGAATAAGTAAAATACCTAGACGTTTTCATTTTTTTTTTCTAGGAGGGGCACACCAAAATTTTAACTTTTTTTCGCAAATTACAAAATGTTTTTTTTCTTTACCAAAACATTCCCAGTGGGCCCACTATTAAAACCCTTAAATTTGGTTCGGGTCCTGTAAGTAGGAACAGAGATATACAACTTTGAAATTTCACCAGCCGCCACTGTCATGGTATAAAAAAAACGACAGCTATTATGCTATAATTTTCTAATTGGTCCTTCTCTATTTCAAGGACAATTTAAACTTTTCATATACTGCTACTAATACTTTTACTAACTGCTGTTATTTTCATAAGAGGGCCTATTTTTCACTTTCATTAGGTATCTTCATTTAATTTTAATGTCAACGGGTTGGTAATGACTTGAAGAATACAGAAAATATTTAGGCAAAGAAAGGAGATTCACTATTGCTACAACCGTATAATTTAACAATTAGGTTTTTAAACTGACAAGCGTAAGAGTTTTGTGTTATGAATTTGTTTTAGCATTTTTTTTGTAAATTTATAAAGAGAATTGCAATTTAAATATTTCGCTGTAATAGTAATTCGGCAACTAAGTTCATTTCAGCAACCAGTTTCAGGATAGAAATAATTGACAACCAAGCAAATCGCTGAAATACTAGAACAACATAGGTTTCTACGACTTAATAGCAGTGATTAAATTAAGATCTTGAAATCTTAATTCAAACCAGTTCTAGGTATGAAACCTTTTCAGTGAATCCCAGCGATTAGATGACAAGAAAAATGATAAAACCACAGTTTTATCATTTTTCTTTCAGAATTTTACTACACGTGTTATTTCTGTTCACTATTTTTCCCCATGTGGTATTCCATATTATATAATACATATTATTAACGAAATAAAATTAGACTACATGCGGCGCTGTTTGCGCCGTTGCCATTTGTGCTTTATAGCGCAAGAGTTGAAGACGTCTGTGGTACAGTCCAGTGCTAAATAGGTTTACTCTCCGAAGTAGTTCTTAAGTGTTTGCGCCAACAGACACACATACCGACGGAAATATCATAGTTTTTGTATTGTAAAAACCCGAAGTAAAACGTGAAAATGGAAAAAAAATTGTAGAAACGCTTTTTTCAAAAATGGTTTGCAAATGATTTCAAGAAGTAATTATAAAGCTTACCTTACCTTACTCCCTATGTACAATAATACTAAAGCCACTCGATTCTAAGAGCGATTTCGTAGAGGTTGTATTATAAATGGAAATAAATTAACACAAGAAATCAACATTTTCTTTATTTCAAAGCGAAAGACTCATATTTTCTCATATTTTACCCCAGGCCTTTCTCAAATGGTTTACGGGTTGTTTTTTCGGATTCAGATCCAAGTGTTGCATTTTTTTGGAAGTTAGGCCTACGGCTATGCTTTTATGTATCTTTTTCTTGTCAAAACAGAATTACAAGAGTTTTTCCGTATTTGATTTTACGGTATTTATGAGAAGATGTCTCATTATAGAAACTTTAAGCGTTTTATTTTTTGCTGAATGTTCAGTAAGCAAAAGTTTTATGTTATCTAACATGACCTCCGCATAAAAACTTATTATTCAGTAAGTATCTTTGTTAATCTTATGCTTTACCAAACTTGTCATTGTATTAATGCAATTAGTATCAAAACTGAAAAAAAAATAGTTCGAAGTTTAGAGAAACATTTTATTTTTATTACGTGCAGCTTAAATTTACTCTTTATGACAATTTGTATACGTCTTCAGTATAAAAAATTATATGAATCTACATGGTTGCGATAAATTCAAGAATAAATTCAATATCCCGAAAATACAAAAATGAACTTAAAAATCCTCGGACACGTTGATTTAGTTTTATTTTTGTGCATATTCTAAAATTACACTGAGTTACGTAGAGCGACTCACAAAAGCTGTGCAACTATTAACTTTGATTTTTTTAATGGAACACCCCAATTTTTTTTTGCTG
The DNA here is from genome assembly GCA_963971165.1 of Philopedon plagiatum. NCBI lineage: Eukaryota > Metazoa > Arthropoda > Insecta > Coleoptera > Curculionidae > Philopedon > Philopedon plagiatum. Next base: position 21,223,223 of record OZ020197.1, on the reverse strand, counting down.
ATTTGAATTATCTGTAAAATTGGTTCGAGTAAAATTAACTAAAAAGAAAAAACACAAACATTCAAAAAATCCAATATAAACCGCATCAAATCTTTCCACATCTCATTTAATAAAATCAACTGATTTTGTTTGGATTAAAACTAACACAACCATTTGAATCATATTATGCTTACGAGCATAGACCATTAAACACGCTACTAAAAAGAATGAGAAAATTGACTTAAAAGTAAAAACATAAACATCGAGAAAATCCAATAAAAACCACATTGAATCCGTCCACGACTCATTTAAAATAAAATCAGCAGGTTGATTTGGACCAAAAATAACACAATCATAATATAGGCTATTAAACACACTATTGAAAAAACTGACGAAATTGCCGAAAAAGTAAAAACACAAACATCAAGAGAATCCAATAAAAAATTCTTTGAACATCGGTTAACCTAATAAAATTGACTGATTTAGTGCGTGTGTTGTTCCGTGTAAAATGCAGCAAACTGGCGCTTTACTTTATGGCCGCTGCCGCGAAATTGCCTCACACGAACGATAATTGGTCCCTTGGGAATCGCGGTCGGCCTCGCTTGGAAACCAGTAAGCCTAACTGGCATCAGGGACTCGACCTGAAATGACAATTTTTATGTCTAATTTTGGATAAAGAAAAATTAGTATCATCAATCGCAAGGACAAATTTTTTTACAAGTTTTCCATATTTTTTTTTCATAAATAGTTACACGCTATATCCTAAATCCAACTAATGTGCAATGGTAGCCCAGCAATTACTGTAACGTTTGTTTATAAAATCAAATATAAGCAGCATTTACCAATATAGTAATTTATAATCCTGCATAATAATGCATCGACCATAAACGAATAGTCCGAGGGCCAATGGTCAAATTCCCTATGTATCAAGCACACATCATAATATGTTAAGTATTAAGATCAGTAAGTGTTTATTATTAATATTATTATTAAGAATGTGTTTGAAGATCGAGACGAAGTCAAGACCGCCACAACATCTTAAACCAGTAAGACACTTACTGACAGCAGTGCTTGTGACGATTTTTGTACGCTCAAATATTGAGTAAATTAATTTAAAATATTTTTAAAAAATATATAATAACAAATATGCATGTAACCCAAATAAATCTTAAATAAGTTTTTTTATATTCTCTACATAAATTAAATGTTTATGACGGTTGCTGATATTCACTTATTTTGGTCTTTATTAAAAAATAAGGATTTTCTACTGCAAAATTTTTGGTAGACAATAACTACACATATAGCATGACTAGCTTTTGCCCGAGAATTCGTCCGCGGTGTAACAATTTTATTCCATTACAAACTTGGAACCCCCATTTCACCCTCTTGGGGGTTGACTTATTAAAAACTGTAAAACAGTGTTTAAACATTTACGGCCAGATTCTCCAACGCTAGTCTGGTCTAATTTGGCAACCAAAAGTTTTAAACTGACAAGTGTAAGAATAAGACAAGTAAGTGTTATACTATGAATTTGTTTCTAAGCTTTCTTGCAAATTTACAAAGAAAAGGGTAATTTTAGTACGTACTTTCCACAATAATAGAAATACATTCATTCAAGCAACCCGTTCCAAGATGAAAATCATTTGGAAACCAAACAAGTCGCTGAAAAATCAGAATAATTCATAAGTTTTTAATGACGACTTATTGACAATGGCAGGACAAAAACCTGTCAAAACATAAGTGATCAACTAGAAGATCTTAATTTAAACGAGTACTAAATCTTAAACCTTCTTAGTGAATCTGAACGTTATTTTTTCGAATACTTTTATGAGTTTCGAGTTAATAGAATCATCCAATATTTTTTCCATACCTACAAAGTTTGAACTCCTGTTTCACCCCCTTAGGGTTTAAATTTTGAAAACTCCTTCCTTAGGGCACTACGTTATATAAGAAGCCTCTGTGCAAAATTTCAAGATTCAAGACCCAGCACTGCGTTGTGCGTTGATACGTCAATCAATCAGTCAGTCAGTCAGCCAGTTTCTTCTTTTATATATAGAATGACTATCGGCCCGACAAGTTTATTGTGAACACCGCAATAGGAACATATCCTATGTGCACTAACTTTCGACAAAATGCCAGATAAATGGGTCGTAGACAACTTTGTTATCGGGTTGAATTTGCATGTGAACTATGCCATATAAATAGTTCAGCCATACGACATTTTTGTCGTCTCGGCAAATTTTTCGGTGCGACGCGACTGATTGTGACAACGGGCTTTAACGAACACACTGCCCCAGCAACATAATCAAGTACTGCTTTATTCACAAAAAAACACATACCCTTAATTTGTAATAGTGTCAGCCGTTCTTTTTTGTTGCCATATTATTAAAGGAGAATGGAGGCAGCTGGTGACAATCTTTTTGCCTCATTTGGCCGAAAATACGAACAAATAACTCTTATTTTTCTAATGACAATTTAATCCCAACATGAATCCCATAGAAAACTTCTGGAATCTGATTGTAAGACAAATATATACATACTAGAATGCCTTACAGGTTTCTAAATGAATTATAGGGAATGACTCATGAATATTGGGAAGTGGCTGACCCTCTATTACAGACCCGCTATTACAGTAAATTTAGTTCAGCCGATGCCTAACAGACTGACTGAAATAACCGAAAAACAAGGATATGGGACCATAGATTAGTTTGTAATGGTTTTTTATTTAATTTGTTTTTGTAGCTTGTACTGATATTTATTGTTTTTGTTCTTATTATTAATATTATTGCAAAATAAATACTTGTACCATTGAAGAGTGAAATAAATATGTCGGCTAAGTGCCATAAAGTTAATTTTGAAGTATTAGAAAAAGTCTCGTGTAAGACATTGCAGTGTAAAGTAGGATCACTCAAATTTGAAATCGTTTGTTCTGCCCCTTTCGAGTAAAAACACATAAAATTGCAGACAAAGACCCGTGCCGCGAGATAAGCAAATGCACATTTGCCACCGGGCGGATGGCAGATCGAGTAAACGTGGACTAAGTTCCTTAATGTTATAGGCTACATTTGCGCTTTTAAAATCCCTTCTTGGCCAGTGAGTAAAAGAGGACGCCTTCTGTTGGTCAGCGTTACAAGCACAGTAATCTGCTGCCATAACATCTCAATTAGGAATAACTTTTTACAGTGGTATGGATGTAATTTTTTCAGTAAAATTTTAATTCCATTTCGGTAATCGATTAGAAATTGCACAGAACACAGAAGTAAGTTATTTAAACCAAATTACGGTTGGACAAATTCTGATTTTGAATATAAAATTCATTCTTAATTATATTGAGTATAATATATCAGTAGTAAACGCGCTCCAGTTTAACCTAAGTAAAATTGTAAATAAGCAGACTAAATGCAATATCCGGGTAAATGCAGTGTCAATTCATGTTACATTTCTGCTTGCCTGGCGCGGCTCGCCTATAAGGACATTTGGTCAATGGCCCATCTAAATTTATTTTCAATGATCCACCTAATAATTAATTTTTTAAAACCACAAAATATTTATCTTTTCTTTCAAAAAAGAGCAAGATCCATGCGGAAACTCCCCAAGAAAGAATAGAGCAATGTTTGTTGTTAAAATAATAAGATAAACGGCAAAAATTTGTGTTTTTGTAATATACCTCATTTACTTTTACTTAAAATGAGTCTGAAAATTCATATTTTATTCACCGTAGTTGTATTTTATTATAAAATTATACAAAAAATATTTTTCCTGTATCGTGTGGGAAAATGGCTCTTCCAAAACAAAAATAAGTATCGGAAAACGGTAAATCGCGCACGCTTGTAGAAAAAAATAGTTATTTTTCCCTTGGCCAACTGATCTACCTCCCTTTGTTATAAATTTTCTTATTTCAAACGAAGTCTTTTTCAAGCAACCACAATATGACAGAAACTGGCTACTAGACTTGTACGCTATTTTTATGAATAAAACTGTATCATTAACATTAACATTACCTACATAGACTTACGTTCAGATTCACTAAAACGGTTTAAGATTTAGTACTGGTTTAAATGGGGAGATCTAGTTGATCACTTAGGTTTTGACAGGTTTTTCTCCTGTCACTGTTAATAAGTCGTCATTAAAAACTTATGAGTTATACTAATATTTGAACGATTTCCTGGGTTTCCAAATGACTATTATCTTGGAACGAGTTGCTAAAATAAATTTAGTTGTTATTGTAAAGAGTTCCTACTAAACTGACCCTTTTCTTAATAGATTTGCGAAGAAACTTGCAAATAAGTTGATAGTATAAAATTTAGTTGTCTTATTCTTAGACTTCTCATTTTAAAACTTTTGGTTGTCAAATTAGACCGGTCTAGCGTGGGAGAATGAATTTATTTGTCTCAGTAAAAAATCTAACTTTCTGAAGCCACAAAACTTTCGACAAAATTTCTTTCACTCTATTTTCATCATAGATTTTAATAAGCTAATAAAGAAACAGGTGTAACAAACCCTGTATATTTCCTTGTTACTGATATTACCTACCCACGGGTGCGTCAGTATAGCGTTGGTGTGAAACGGGAATGTTTTTAAGCTTAAAAGTTTTATGACTTTTTTATTGGTAAAAATTTATAGAGCCAGTTTTTTGAGGGCAAAAGTTCAGCAAAGCTCGTCTCCTGTTTTATGAACAGAGAAGCCGCAAACTACGATTATACTTTACAAGTAAATAATGTGGTTTAAGCCGTAAAAGGATGGTTTGGTCGGATTTCGGAAATCAAAGTTTGGCATCTTTTTTTGTTCTAAATTTTTAAAAAAGCATGACTTATAAACCATTAAAAATAATAATCTAAAGATTTTTAAAACCTGTCGTAGTAGTCATCATCATCGATATTAGAGTTTTCAACAGACTATTGAGAACTATCATAATTTGTTGGTTTAGGTATGGATGATTACTGATAGTTTATATAAGTTAAGTACAGGGATATCCAGTTAAAAGTGAACAGGTCTTATAAATTTTTTATTTTAATGGATGGGAAAAAAGTTAAATATGAAAGTTTTGGGAATTTTTATGGATCATTCACATAGGTATATATAAAATATAGTATGGTTTTTATCACATTTATGGATTCTAGGAAAGGTTCTAGGCATATTTTGTATAACATACCCTATGCGGATTTTCAATCGTTTTTGAAATATTTCAAATTAAAAATTATTTCGCATAAATATACTTTAAACATAACCATCCAGGTTGCGAACGAAATACCTGCTACCCTTAGTAATTTCTTCCTATGATTTTTCAGTCCCTTTTACCCCTACACTTCCACGATATAGATAAGTTTACATCAATGGCAGTATGATGATTTATAATTAAAGCAGATATTCAGTTTTTGCTGCCGATTAGTGGAAATTTTAAGAGGAAAAATTTTTAGTACGCACTAGTCGTGAAAACAAGATTTGTAGTTTCCTTGAAAGTATGACGTTTATTCGTAAAACTGATAAGCATATTATTTGTAAGATTGTATGTACATATTTCTAAGTTTTAAATATCACGGTAATTGTTAGTTAAAACCGCTCTATCATCAATGTAAATTTCCCTTAAAAGATAAAACATGTATGTTTTCATTGTTATCTAAAAATTTACAACACAATCATTATTTTAAAAAGTGACTTGAATGAATCAAGATTTAAAGTAATTATGCAGTCTGCATTGGCGCTAAGCACGCTTGCAATAAAACCAAGTAAAAATAAAAGGGTTCGGCACGCAATTAACGCTTAATCACCGATTTAAATAATACATCTAGTTGCCTTTGTAAAAGCGTATTAATATTTTAAATGTTACTGTTAAATATCCTTATATCAAAGTAGGGCTAAAATAATAGTTAACAACTTATATTGTGACTAGATAGCATCTCTTTCGACCTGCTGTTTAAAAAAGAAAAGTTTGTGTCTTGGATCTATGCAAACCCCCAATGTGCCGTTTGAACATTTGTTTTTCTGAGAGTTCTTTTCCTGGCCTACTAAAAATATCAAAATCGCCCCATTTTCCCTGCTTTGAGCGTTCTCAGAAATGTTTGAATGGGTTTTTTACAAGCGTATGGTATCCTTTCTGGAACCCAATAAATTAATTTCCGAAACACAACATAGATTTCGAAGCGGAAAATCCACAGTTTCAGCAATTTTCTCAATTTTAGATAAAATGTATAAGCAAGTGGACGAGGGAGGGGGTTGTAGCTCTGTTTGTGGATATGACGAGGGCTTTCGACTATGTGGGCCACGGTCAACTGCTAAGAAAATGCAGGCTTATGGTATTCGCGGAAACTGCAATTCTCTACTGAAATCTTATTTCCAGTATCTCAGGCAAAACTTCATGTTTGAGAGTCAAGGGTTCTCACAGTTGGACGTCAGGGTTGATGTCCCTCAGGGCAGTGTGTTGGGACCTTTGTTTTTTCTATTATACACAGATGATATTGTCACGCCCTGGTTTTAAGGGTGCAACTAGGGGCGTAGAAGTAACGGAACCTTAACTAGACTGAAATTAAACGTGATTTTAAAAACAAACTTAAATCATTTATTTACAAAAAATAGGAACATTCAATGACAAACAAAAGACAGATTTATGTTATTACTCTCGAAAGACAACTTAATTTTTTATTACTTACATCAAATATTTGAAGATCCTTTCTTCTACAATCTATCACAATCACCAACGTATCGGACCGAGGATCGTGCACCAATGTCCTTGACCACTCTTGTCTTTGCGATCGCCCTATTACCCAGTCAGCAATTTCCCCCTTTTTGAGGAGCGTTGACTTTAGGTCAGAAACCTCGATAATGCTGACTCGATAATTAGACGTCGTTTTAATAAATTATTTCGAGTAATTATTTGATTTTATAAAAGAACTATAATATTTCATAGTTGCAATTTTCGTGCATATTCAATAAATAAGCTACATCCTGCCAATGTATAGGGCATAAACTTATGATTAAGTAAAATAGGATTATAGTTTACTTATTGAACTTCCAAATATCGAAGAATTTTTTAACCACTTAATTGACATCGAATAAGTTGGTTTCGTGCGCCGTCCGAGATAAAACAAATAACTTAAAACCGCTTTTAAAATAAAGTGCATACAAAAACGTTGACAACAAAATAATGAGAAGAGTAAGGGTATTGTATAGTTACAACTCTCTTTGTTAGTTGAAGCTCCTCAAAACATGAATTTCGTCCTCAAGGGCCAGCTCAAACATGAGAAAATTAGGTTTAGTTAACTATGCAATTATTTTAAGGTAGTGACTATAGTTACAAAGGCAGGAGCACATGCAAATTTTGCAATCGAGTAATTTGATTATGTTTTGTTGTATAAAGCACTGTGTGTAAAAGATCCGGAATGGCTGTTTATTTTCAAAATTAGTCAAAAGTAACAGATAAAAGGGCTTTCAAATATCTATTGTATGTCCACGGATGGGGTTGACAAGAGGATAGAGGACCAAATTTTCAAAGATACGAAAAGAAAAGTAATTTTTTATTAAAGATTTTGCTTGCCAGAATCCAAAATTGTAAGAGAAAAAAGGTACACGGGTTTCTTACAAGGTTTAAATTTTCTCTTGCAGTTCTGGATTTTGATTAATTATAAATTTTATAAAAAACTTTCCTATTTAACATTTCAAGTTAAGATGATAAATAATGCATGTTTTTTATTGAAACAATTTCATGTTTGTGTGTATTATTTCAGACCCCATGCAACAAATCTAAATTTTATTACCGCGAATCTTGTTTTTTTCCAAGCAACACAATTTATTGAAAATCATTCTTTGAAAATTGGTTTATTTATTTTGTCCTTTTGTCAACCTCATTGGATATGTCATTGTATATTATAATCTGAAAATAGATTGGAATATACAGGATTTCTCTAAAAGTTTGGACGAATTAAAGTTATATTTTTTTTTGAAAAGGAAACTTTATTTTTTTATTTAATTTCTGATTCTGCCTGAATTATAGGCTAAGTTTATACAGGAAGGTTCATCTTGGTGCGAACATAGGTTGAGCATGGACGAATTCACTCGTGTCCGCAGTTAAATCAATCGCGTGGGGGATACAATTTTTAAATACACGTTAAATGCAGAGCGGGCAAAGCTCGATAGTTTTTGGTCGTCACCGTAGTTAATACGACCATAGATAAATTCTTCCTAAAGATCTCTATGTTTGCAGTTCGGTGATCTTCCATTTGAACACCCATTTTGCTGGAATTACTGGTTTTAGACTAGCAGGTCTCTTACCTTCAACGCTCGAAGCCAAATAGGCAGCAAAAGTGTGGCTAAAATCAAAATAATGCATCGAACGTGTACTTAAAAAGGGAGTACGTATACCTGCCACCATAATAAACTTTTGTCAAACAAAATTCTCCGATTATGAAATTCAATTTCAGAAATTATGTTTTATATCAAATTAACTTAAGTGTTTCCAAACATATTATATTATCCAAATTTATAACATTCTTTATTTAAAATAAACGAATAATCATCAAATCGTCGTAACTTATGTCTAACAAATCTTTTTTATGTTTGAAATAATAACTAATATTAATATTCTCGAAATAATTGATCTATCACCAAATAAATTGTATGAGAACCTTATTACTATTTAGGTTTTATTCTCATGTGGTCAAGTTTGCTCAGGTTTGTTGATGATATTTTAGTGATGACAATGTGAGAATACATCTATTTCCAAATACAATATTGTTGTAATTAATTACATTTTAGTGCGATCGTCATAAATTTACAGATAAACGTTTTAAAATACCTACATAGGTTTGGTGATAAAATTTTAAGCTTAAATCTACAGTTCTAAGCACAATTCTTATTATTTGATTATTATTATTTAATTTTTCAGGTGATTTTACATAAATTTACAGACAATCGCTTTGAAATAGTTTGGAGTTAATAAGTTGGTGACAGATCTATCATTTTGAGAACAAATCTAATTATTTTGTAAATAAAGGTAAATTGGTGACCAAAGAAATCACACCTATTTAAAAATAGTATTCTCCACTCGATTGAATTAACTGCGAACACGAATAAGTTCGTCCATGCTCTACCTATGTTCGCACCAAGCTGAACCTTTTTGTATAATACTCCCTAAACCCAAACCTAACAGTAGCAATATTGAGATGCTTCTATAAATAAAATTAAATATATTCCTCAAAAAGTACTAAGTTCATACAAATTTTCAATATTTAAAGGGTCGCCCAAAAATTATGAAGGACCAATGTATGTTTCTTTTTTGAGAAAACACTCTGTTCTGTTATTGTCTATTTCTGTTTCTAAAAGCTTGAATATTTTTGGAGAACAATATTACACTCTTCACAATAATGCAGGTATGATACACAATTCTTTTAAATCTGCATAATTCTTGAAACTATGACTGTCATTTCTTGCATACAAATCGATAAAATTTCGATGTTGGAAAACATTTTATATACAAGGTGTTGGACAACGAATGGTACTTAAATTGGTATCAGCCTCCTGAACTTAAAATAGACCGATTGAGATCAATTTGTCGTCAAAATTTAGTTCCCTACAAATACATGTTATTAGCCGAAATAGTTCAAATGAAAAGCTTTAAGTGAATTAATCCACTTGTCCACACTGTCAAAGACAACCTAAACAATCTTCAAGTCTTCACAATAGATAAAATGGAGAATGGAAAAGCTAATTTTTTATGTGGACCACCCAAGAGCTTGCTCTTAGATAAAACTAGTATTTTTTTAGGTGTTTAAGCGCCCAGCTTTAAATTAAATATTCATGCACGTCACTTGCATTTTTAATAAGTCAAATTTTCGATGAGTTAAATTCCCGAAAAGTTGTAACCAGTAACCCCATCCGAAAATGCTCTGTATTAAACAAAGGGAATACAAACCAAGTAAAATCTTTCTGATGAGTCATCGTTTTTAAAATCATTATTATACATTGTGGTATTCACAAAAACTGAAAACATAGGCAGACCGTTAAAACTCAATGGATCAAGTTATGCCATCTCATTTTAAATAGGATATCAAGGTCTACATTATAGTGAAAATTAACTTGTTTTTTTCATCGTTGCGCTCTTTCGCCTTATTTTAAAGGAGATATAATTCCGTATATTTAATCTAACGCAACTTAAACAAAAAACTTAACTAAGGTTATTTACATGTTGTTTAACCAGCGGTAATAATATTAGTAAGTGCAATGCTATTAACAAAAGGAAAAAATCTGAAGCAAAACGAAAATATTTCAATAAAGTTCTTTTCGGATTTTCCTCCATTTCTAGGCTCCATTGTTTATTCGCCTCTTTTAAGGATGCGTTAACTATCGTATTTTGACGGAATGCCTGTAAATAAATAAATTATTTTAAAAAAATTTGACGAAATAAAATGATGCTTTAATTCACCGTACTTTTTAAAGAGAGATGCCGCGAAATTTTAACCAATTTGTTTGCAGAAGCACAGAAATCACTATAAAAAGCATTAAAATATTACAAATACAGATTAACACTCATGTATGCTATCTGACTGGACTACGCAACCATTTTCGAACATCGTCAAAATAAATATCTAGCTAAATCCACTTAAACGGTTAAACTACAGTTAACCGTAACCCTATTTTAATGCAAAAGTCATGGTAACACATAACACGTATAAGCATTAATAATACCGATGTTAACTGCGTCGTATCACCTAGTGCGCTAACAACTCTCATAGATTTATCCTGTCTTACCAGAACGACTCACTGCCGACCAAACATCCAAGTGGTACAATACTTACCTCCTCCAGCCTGCTGAAGAAGATTTCACCTGCCACTTATCAGCTGATTTCAGATTTTTAAAAATTTTTAAAATGCCAAAAGCAATCGCATGGTGTCAAATTAGAGGTTTAGGTCTAGCGCCATCCTGTTGGAAGCAACCTTCCCGCAATTCGTCATCATGCAGATCATCAATAAATGGCGTTGGAATTCATGTCCGATATCTCCCAGCTGTAATTGTGCCATCAAAATAAATTGGGCCTAATGTTCTTCTAGAGATAATTGCTGCCCATACGTCAGCTTTTTGTGAATAAAGCGGCTCTTTCCACAGAAACATGCGGATTTTCAGTATTCCATATTCGCATATTTTGCGAATTAACATAGCGTGATAAATGAAAATAAGCTTCATCAGTAAAAAAGATTTTTGCCAAACCACCGACATTTTCGTCTTGAAAATTGTTTAAAACCCATTCACAAAAATTAACTCTTTGGTGAACATCATTAGGAAGGAGTTCATGAATAGCCGTCACTCGATAAGGGTATAGATGCAAATCCTTTTTTATAAGTTTCTCACAGACATGTACTGTAGCATAAATCTGTTTTCTGAAAAATATGTCTAATGGCAGTTATAGGATTATTTTCCATAATTTGCCGCGCTTCTTTAATAGCCTCATTTGAACATTTCGTTGGTCTTCCAGCTTTTTTTTATGTTGAACAGAACCAGTTTCACGAAATTTATTTATCAGGTATCGCGAACCAGTGCGAAAATTGTGAAAGGTCACTCGTTTCGAAATTCATAAAAGCAGTCGTGAATAGAATAAGTCCAAACACCGTCTATTTGGGTTCCATGTCGAAAAAAACCTTCGACGCTAAAAATTCAGCTTCGCTGAACATTTTCACTGCAGAACTTTCAGTCCAGCAGCAGAGCTTCATCAAAACTCGCACCGCTGATAAAAATGTCAAGAGACATCAAGAAATTAAATCATATCCCGGGAATATCATTCTATAGCAATCAAAAGACGGTTTCCCCAAAAAAGAACAATAGTATTTACCTTCAAATAACTGCGACAATTACAAAATTACTGCGTTTTTAAACATTATGAATACACAAATTTAATTCAAACGTAAATGTCACAAATAATCATGTCACCATCTACGCACAACGCCCATGTGACTTTCAAAATGCAAAGCCCCCTTCCAGCAAAATAATTAAAAATAACTCGTTACTATCCAAATTTATTTTGTATATAACGTTGCGACCTAGTCGTTATTTGTTTTTATATGCTTTTTACAATTGTATTATATTTCACAGACAAGGGAGCCAAAATACAGAATTGATGTCACATAATTATTTTTTATTGTGTCTTTTAGCACTGCCACACACCTGTTTTTAATATCACACTGTTATTACATTACAAAATAAACGATACCCTTTTTTGTTGACGACTATGCTACAGTATCGTGGAAAATACAGAACCAAAAAATGAATCGTTAATGATACGTAAAAATGGATCTACAAGGTGCAAAAAATTCGAAGCACGATCTCGTTAATAACGATGAGAGACACAGCCAAGCCTAAATTATGGCAAAATTGATTCACTTTGAAGTCATATAAATAGCGTTTAGAAATTTGGAATGTTTCTAATCTTTGCAGAGATATTAATAAAAATTCAGACACTTGCAGTCTAAATTTTTGCGAAATGGAGTTTTTCTTTATCTTGGGCAGCCCACGTAGACTTTAAGGCCAAGTACCGTGGGCGTCTGAAGGAGAATGTAATCTATTGATCAGTAGTCAACAAACTTGAACTTTTTTATAAGTAACATTGATGAAAATAGCTGCATGTAAAGTATTTTGTGGGCCTAAATCCGAAAATGATATGCAAAATACTGTAACACATACAGTTTTTTTGTTACAGGGGTTGATGGTTTGACGAAAAACCGAATACGACATAATATATATTGAATAAATAATACATTTACATCGAAAACATGTTATGTCTAAGTAAAGACGTTTAATTAAGGACCATATGCAATAAACAATATAAAATGTTTCATAAAGGTACCATACTGTGACAAAATATTTTAATTTTTTCTCTTGTATTCAGTAAGATCTTCTCGTTTTAAAAACCAGCAGTGGTCGCCCATCATAGATGGGTCCCAGCGTCCCTGGTATCGTGTTTCCATTGTCCCGATGTCCTGGTGAAATCTCTCTCCTTGTTCATCACTTATTGCACCCAAATTTTCCGGAAACAAATCCTAATGCTAGTGCAAAAAATGAATGTTTGAGGATATGCGACATCCTCTGTTTTAGTAAGGTAGAAGTAGCCATCACTTACATGGTCGGAAGGTTCTCTCCACACCATTGGAATAGCAAACAGCATAGAATTTTTCTTGCCGTGCATTCACTGCACTAGATTTACGTGACAACTTACCCACCCAAGCACACAGGAGGAGCCCAACTTTTATCTTGATTCCCATTTTAGCACTTAAAATATAAAAAATAGGATTTTATCACTCCTGAGATAGAGATCTAGCCTGTGACTTTAATCTTCCACATATTTACCAAAACTAGAACTGCCATTTTATATAAAATACAACACAACTACTAAACGATACTTGACAGTGAGGGAGACAGAATCAAACTAAACTTTAAGGAAATAGAAAGGCATCTTTAAAAGCCCGTATAATGCATTGAAAATACCCCGGGTACCTCTCGTGGTATAACCAATTCCAAGTACTTCATAAATCCCACCGTTCTAAGGGACAAACAGGTACTCGAAAATGAGACATGGTAGGTAATTTCTGTGAATAGATGATTTAATAACTAGTAAAATGAAACACACAAAAAGCATTTTCATTAATGTTACAAAAATTATAAAAAATATCAAGGTACATTTTCAATTTTTAAATTAAACTTTTTTTCGAAAACCGTCTTCATGCCAGATTTTTAAATGCCAAATCGTATTCTTTTCGCTTAGTTTTCTTAAGACTTTACGCCTAACAGCACAATGCTCAACTTTTAGTAAAAGCTTGACATTAATAGCCATTTTTTTTTAAACCTCGTGTCATAGTTGGAGAGGTTTGATGCTAATTTGGCCAAAACATTTTTTGAATGAAAAATTGAAAGAAGAATTTTGATGCCACGGTTTTTTGTGAGATTTGTTTCACTCTGTATAGACCAAATAATATTTGCTTGGATATTGTTTATCTAGTATGCACACATATGTTTTTCCGATGGCAATTTAATTATTTTTGTTTTGTTTGCAATAATAGAAGTTTATGAAAAAATGGTTGTTTTGTAAAATTGTTCAGTAAACAATAGTATATTGTACAACGAGCATGGAATGACATGCATTTCCTACGAGTATGACGTTTGCAGCACGATGCCGCAGGCGAGTGCTGCAAATCATACGAGTAGGAAATGGTCATTCCATGCGAGTTTTACACTATACTTTTTCTACGAATGTTACTGTTAATAAAATGGGATTAGTAATATTTTTCTTTTTAAGATGTCAAAAAATGTCAATGAAATTATAAAGATTTTGACGCGGCACCGGTCAACGCCACCTTTGTAAAATATACTCGCGCACAAAGTGAACTTTGTAGTTCAATCACCATGGTGATTGAAGCACAATGAAAATGTGTATAAAACAATGGACTATCTTCCGCAATTACTATTGAACATACAAAAAAGGTTTTTATTGACATGAGTAGAAAAAAATATGTATTTGCCTTATATCATAACGTGAGAATTATTAAATGGGGAATTCGATGATTGTATTAATTATATTCTTATAAAATATATGCCTGCTGCGAATACCATAGAAAAATCCTACGTATATGGGTTATACATGGTCTTCCACCATCAGTATGTGGTCAATTTTAAAAAGATGGAACCGATCGTATGCAGCTCTGTCTATTTGAAAATCGCAACGTAGGGACTCGTCGTGATTAAAATAGCGAATGTATGTGCAAATGAAGCAATGAGTACCGACGAATTTCAACGCATTAAAGTATAATTTCAAAATAAAATAAACTAACACTGCTGATATACTGCGAGTATATTGATATGTTTCCAATTTGTGGATCTAGTCATTATATAAAATAAATGTGTAAATTACTCCTCGAGGGCATACAAGCGATTGGACATTGGCAGATATAAGGCCAAAATCGCTAGTTTAGGCATTCTGCTCGCCACTATTACTATAAGTGTTCTTATGGAGAAAAGGGTGATCAAAAAAGTACATAAATAGTTGTTTTAAATGAGTCATGATTATATAGTAAGTGATATGTAGTTGCACATTATCCTGCTTCATGCGTTTAACGCTTGACAGTATTGGATCCATTAGTAAACAATGGCGGTGACCTAATACTAACCTGCACTACGCTGGTTAGTATTAGGTCAGCCGGTTCCCATACCACCAAGGCGACTTTCAGTTTGTGTCGGTGTAAAAAACTGGTGGCGTCCAATTGAATCTATCCAGCTAATTGAGCTAAAGGGCTAATTTGCACGCGCTCTACTAGAGCTTGCTTTGCTCAGAACACCCTGTTGTTTCTGATTTCTCTGGCTACTTCATTTATTAATTTAATATTCTTTTCTTCGAGTTTTAAGCGGTAAGTACTAAGTCAAAGATACTCATCATCGTATTTTTGACAGTTTTTAACTCAACACTCTTTTTTAAACAAAGTGTATACCAACGTTGAGGAAAATTAAATTTAATGCGTTTCCTATGGGGCGGCTGACGCTCGCGGCTGCCGCACAGCGTCTGACGCCTAGTACTGCTCATGTGACAATTTAATTTATCCGTTTCTTATCGAGCGTCAGACGCAAGCTTCAACGTCAATGGATTTACTGGCGTCAGCAGACGCTGTGCGGCAGCCGCGAGCGTCAGCCGCCCCATAGGAAACGCACCTTAAATAAGCTATATTTAAATAGTTATACAATTGTGCCCATTAAATGCATCACTCATAACGGCCTATCCCAAGATTCCCTCAAAATTATATTTTTCTTTGAATAAATATTATGGAACGAAATTCATAACCTGTGTAAAAATAACAAAATACACATATAATCGGTTAATTTTTAAATGGAGCTGAAAGAAATGATAATAACTTGCTTTTAAAGCCGCTTAAAAATCTGAAATAGACTAATTTAAGATTTATGAAGACGCCGATCTATTTACAATTTTAAGCCCTACATACAAATTTTATACTACTCTACTTAACTCCAGCTTCCGTAGACCGACTTACGGATTTTCTATAGAAGCACTGCACCTGCGAAATTAACTTTGAAATGGTTTTTCAAATCCTCCTAGCTGAACATCTACCTGAAGTATGAAACTGACTTAAAATATTAGAAATGGATAACAGGAAATGGCATTTATTAAGGAAATACTTGTAAGTCTTTATTCAAATATGAATTAAAATTAATTGATTATACTTGGTGGTTATAAAATAGTAATTATAGATATTAGTCTTTATGTACATCGTATATAGACTAAAAATGCAAACAAATATAAAATCAAAAACTATTACTACACCGGTATGTAATTAGAAAATACTATTTGCAAAAAGATAAACTATATTATCTTGGTTGTGTAACTGGTTCCGAATTGAGGACAAATGTTTAGAATTATTAACCATCAATATGTTAGAAAAACTATAAAGATCTAGAACAGAATATTTAGAAACCTAGTAAATTAAATAAATATGTAATTATTTATAAAGTTTCGAAACATTTTAAATCACGAATCATAATTTCTAAACATCTGTTTAGTGTGACATTGCATACATTTTTTATATCTACTTAATAAATTACGTATTATATGCAATTTCTACGTTATATTGTTTGAAAATTCGGGCTTGATAGTGCATTGCAAAAAATTGCATAGCAACTACTATGCCTTTGAACAGGAACCAGTGCTTGCTTACTTAATGAGCAGGAATGAAACCATGAAATGTAAACAGTTTTTTTAGTTCATGTGTTTAGTTAAGATACCTACCTATAGGTATTGTTATATACAGGGCGTCCTAAAAGTCTTAGTATGGGCAAATATCTTTGCTATTAGTAAAAGAGACACCAAATTTTATGTGTATCTTATTGGTTAGTAAATCTACTTTTTTATGTAATTTAAGTTTTTCAACCCCCTTAAGAGGCGACGCTAAGGAGTTGAGTTAAAAAATTCTAAATGTAGTAAAGATAGAGACACGAAATTTTGGGTTGGTTGTTTGGTTATTGGTTAATAAATCTGCTTTGGTTACTTAGTTACTTTGATTTTTTCTGTATTATAAACACGCCCTCTAAAGAAATGCGCACTCAAATTATTGTGGATGGCATTTTCGACTAAAATGCACCTGTTTTTAGCTTACTTGACTGGACTAATTTAACTATTTAGGCAACGTGGTTAAATAAGCACAAATGCCCTTTTAACAAAACGTGGATTTCAATTAGTATGCCCCTCATACGTTAAATAGAAACAATGTTTCTAATAATAATTTTAATTAGGTACTTAAACGTAAAAATAAGGGGTGAAAATTTAATTTATGAAACATAGTTGAAATAATATTTTTTATGTTCTACTGCGTCAAAATGACATTGTTTATGAATGTGTGTGATGGCCATAATTGACTACTTTATTGGACTCCGTCCAATAACGTTACTTTATTGGACAGAGGAGAGAAAAATACACAATTTAAAAAAAATGCAAAAAAAACAACGGTAACTAAAGCCTTCAAAGCCTAAATATCTGTTATTTATACAACGGTAACCAGAACCTACATAGAACAAAATTACATAAATGGCAATTAATTTTTATGGCAGTGAATATTTATGACACCGTGTGTATTACAGCTAACATTGAGGCGTGTGCTGGAGATAAGAGCAATAGCTAAGTCTTCTACGGTGCTATTCTGAAGGTTCTGAACTTGTATCATTTCTGGTAATTCGGAAGAACATTGTGGTCCCAATATTCTGGTGGCAACATTTATTTTGCTACTTTCAGATTCCTTAATGTAGCCTACCTTTATAAACATCATTGACGATAAGAACATTGTGATCTCTGAACCTAACGAATGAATACTGAACACTGTCTAATAATAAGAAACAAATAGTATAAAACTGTAAAATAATAAAAATTTTCAGACACATCGTTATATTAGCAAAGTTTCAAAATTTTTGCAGCGGTGCCATCGCTTAAGATATTTCCTGCATTTGGGTCACTCATCGTGCGACTGCGTCACCGGACGCCATTTTATGATGAGTGATGTTTGACCGCCATTTTGAGGCTCAATTCGATCAGAAAAAATTCTAATATATTGGGGATATGAAGCTTGTCGACTGGAGTACTTTTGTGTTATTAAATAAAAAAAAATTACTGGATAAGCCCCGCTAAACTTCTATCTGGAAGAAAAATTTTATTCGGAATAATAGACAAACCTCCACTTTATTAACTTTGTAAAATATGACAGGTTTCTGAACATTAACTTCAGTAAAATATAAATATAAATAAAGCCGATATACTAAAGAAATAAAGAGGTAGCGAACGCTACAATTCAAGTCAAAGGGCATAACAACTAAGTTAGTTAACTCCAGTATCTTCTCCGATAGAAGTACGCTGTTGGTTTGACGTACATCTTCACCTTGGTCCATCTTGTGCTAAGTCCTTTACTTTATATTTACTTCCCTATTCATATTTACATCACAGTTTTTACGTTTATTGTTTAAAATTGCATATTTCTGTTTTGTTTCAGTTACGACATCCGGGGTCCCTACATCACACGACCCATGCAGTGGAAAGACGTAAACCTTGAATCTAGAGCGCACTTCCAAAAAATCACTGAACCAGCGACCCTTAGTATAGACAATGTCAGCGAAAAGGATGAGGGTGAATATCGCTGTAGGGTTGATTATTTAAAATCACCGACAAAGAATTTGAGAGTCCATCTTAATGTAATCGGTAAGTAAACAATTTGCTTGTAGTTTAATTAATAGAACATAAAGTGTTTCGCAAAATTAGGTATTTTTGAGCAAAATTCAGAAAGTTACAAAACACAGTGTGTAGTACCAAATGGTACGAGCACAAGTAGTACAAAGCCACACGAAAAATCATTTATCAATGTACCAAACGATGACAAAATGAAGGAAGCTTGATTGAACCTCAAATACCCTTTTGCTGAACCAAAAATGAAACGCTTACTTGAAAATGCATTTTCTTGAATAAATCTTAGTATTTTCTCTGGTATTTACAAAAAATAATGTTCCTAAGAAAATAACTTTTTTCTGCAAGCATATTAGGTTTAGTTAAAAATAGGGTTCGTAAACAGGGTGCCTGACTAATATGGGCAGCGGGATAAACTGTTTAAAAGTAAGAGATAATCTACATAATACTATATAAAAACACTTCCCAATAAATTTTCTCAATATCAGCTTAGAGTTTAATGGCGGCCGTTGATATAAATATGTCATTTCTAGTAACATTCTGTTTACACAACTTAAACTTTGGTCAGGGCCGGACTACACATTTTTTATCAAAATTAATGACTGTTTAAATGGTGGAACAGAATCTTGCTGAAATTAATTTACTGACAATGTATGTATGTGTAGAAATATGAAAAATTAGACTTACTAACGAACAGAGCGCCTCTCTCGACAACCTAGCGAACTAACCGAAAATCAGGGACAGAAATTTAAAATGCAGCCATTGGCGATCGGTCTCCTCCCTTCAAGTCCTCCACAGTACTCGTATAACCTGTTTCCACCCCAAATCATGTCGATATCTTGACATGTCGATGCGGTAGTTATAGCTCCGGCGCCTATGGCCCGGGACTCTGAGTTTCGAACCCTATTTATAAATAAAACTTTAAATGAGATATGTCCTCTTAAATTTGGGTATTTTTGTTTGCTTGGAAACATCTTTTATGTGTAAAATGTTTGAATGGCAACAGGTATTTTCCAACAAGCAGCCCATACAGTTTTTTGACCGTCAGAAACAGTCATTTACATACACTAAATGCGTCTGTCGCTTCCAAACCTTTATAATATTTTGTAACTAAATATATGATTTATAACCATTTTGTAAAATACTGAGTTTAGGTATATATAGTGTACTAAATCAGACATAAAAATTACAGAACTTCTTTAACAGTGCAAAATTTATGGCATATAAAAATAAACTGCTAAAAACCTAGTCATTTTCAACAACGAAAATCAGGTTATTTTCGGTAAACCAATCTTTTCAAAACATTACTAAAACAACTCTTGCTCCCATCCCAAAATGAGATGCGCTGGAAGTACGAAACAAACGCGTCCCAAAGGTCCTTAAAGCTCGCTAGTTTTGCAACCTCCATTTATTTCGAATGGAAACTGTGCGTAACTAAAATATTCAACCAGAGAATACACCTAAAACTCTGAAACGTTTTGAAAGTAAGTAAATAAAACACCGTTTTTGAAACTTTTTCGTGTGATGCATTATGCATAGAAACAGTTTATTTTTTTAGCTTCTTTTGTGTAAGACTCGTAAAAGCGTGTTTAATAAAGTACGCTTGCCGTAAAGTTTCAAAAACATTTAAAAGACAACAAGGGGAGAAAAAGTTCTAACATTTTTAAATACGCATTGTCCTATAGAGAGATCGTGACTAAAGAGTCCATTTAAATAAATTGAAAAGGAAATAAACTTGGGGTAACCAGAAAAATAATTATTATTATTGTCTCCGTTGTGTAGCGTTTCGGTTGTCTATATAGCATTCAAAGTTGACGTACCTATCAATAGCCCATTTATTAGAAACATAATATAAAAGACATTTTGGTGAACTCGAAAACTATTAGTCTGACAAAAAACAGTTTACTAGTGATTTTGTAGCAAATTTTATTTTCTACAACTTCCGATAAGAAACTTTTTCTTTAAAATCTATAGGGACGGAGTTACATACCAGAAAGTGATCGTTATTTCTTCAAGATGGAGGTGCGAGCGGCGGTCGTTCGAGGTCGCAAACTTAGGGTAATACTTAGGGCCACCAAGTCTACAATCGTGCCAAGTTTTAAAACTCCCCCAACCTTTTGCACCAACAATGTACCTAATGAGTGACCTAATATGTTTTATTGGAATAATAGTTTAGTGGTTGCCGTATTGCAAGAATACCACCCCTTTATTTGGTCTAATACCACCCCCGGGGAAATATTAAGGCTATTTTGTTCTGTGGTCACAATTGCCGTTGACACTTAAATAATAGAAATGGTTAAAAAAGGACAGTGAATACATGTTTCACTGTCAAACACTACCGGCTTGGCTGTCCAAAAACGGCGATGGTCTCATAAGACCTGTGGAGAATACCCTGGCATCACAATGAGGTAAAGTAACTTTAGCCAGAAGGAGAGTCCTACCCCTTCGTAAATAACACAGCTTGTATTTAGCAAAGAAGTCATTGTCCAGTTTTAATATTACGCGTGTTCAAAATAACGATAACTACAGGCTAAAAGAGTTCTAAAATCCCTCTATTATCAATAGAGACCGGATTTCAATATTACATGACGTAAAAATCAGGGTCGGACTCAGGTAACTGATAAAAAAAGGTAAATAAAATAAAAGTAATATTAGATGTTGTCGGGTCGTATTTGTGAATTGTTGCTCCTAAAATATAGGAAGAAAATGTTTATGTAAGAAGCATTAGTTTTAAAATATCTTTAGTGAACCAATGTGGTGGATGATCGAGACGTGGTACAACTAATTACTTATGATGAAAATACTTTTAATATAAATATTATTGTTTAAAAATTAAAATGGCGCGGCGGCGTGCCGTAATTTTAAATATTCTTTTTTATTGCGTAGTCTTGCAACATACACAAAAAAGATCAAAATGGCACCCGATTTAACGCTCATTCAAAAGTGATGACCAATAAAAACGCAATACTTAAACCCTTGATAAATCAAAACAATATCTTACACCTAAGACACTAAAAAATCGATATTTCTATATTATATAATAACAAGCCTGCTTCCGCCCTCAACAAAGCGACCAGAATTGTTACAAGAATATTTCCTTAGTTTTAAGCTCAAAAAACAGTGTAAAAAAAATATAAATACAATACAATATAGTGATGGTATGTTTATTTGTTGAAGTAATGTTGTTGTGTAATAATATCAATTATTGACAGTTGTTTCGAAAGACATGTATTGATGTTAATGTTTTAAAACAGCTATATTTTGGATGAACATAACAAATAAAAAACTCTATATATAGAATCTCTCTTCAAGAAGATGCACGAATTAAAGAATGTAGTGACCCTTCTTTTTTTTTAATTATTCTGTTATTATTAAATTGTTCGGCTTTGAACGCCCAATTTCTTGAACTGTCAACTGATCTAACCACCCGTTGCCCTCCTCGCGAGCAGGTTAAGCCGTGGTAAGGTGAGTGACGTAAATTAATGATGTCACATGTATTCCCCTATCCTACTATTAGGCCGCCAAAATGAAAAGGTTACATGAAAGGTGTTAAAAGTAACTTGTGGTGGCACACGCAATGGGCGTAATTTTTTCAAATAATAGATATTTTTGCACGGACCCCTCCGTTTGAGATTCGAGGGCAGACCCCTGTAAATAACAATTTCAAACTTAGGTGTGTTAAATTATTCAGATATGCAACTCGTAATTTACGTACTAAGCTATGTTTATCATATTATGGCACTGGCTGTAAATAAATGGCTGTTTGTGCGCTGTATAAAATTATGAAATTATAGCTTCTGATTTGACGTTTCGCCTGGAATATGCACGGATTAACATTTCAAAATCATAAATTTTCTGCCTGCGTATGTGATTATAATTTAGAAGCCATTTAAAGAAATATTTTATTTTCATATTTATGTTTGTTTTATTGTCAGTGGTTGTATATCTGGTTAACTTGATGCATAATTGTGTATGCCGCAGGTGGACAGGTAGAGAGAATTTATGTTATTTTTTTTACGAACGAAGTTGCAAAAACGTTGGATTAAAATAAATTTTATTATATTGTGGACATTTATTTACTAACAAAGACAACAAACAGTTGGTGAGGAGTTAATTAGATCTTTATGGACTAAGTACTGGCTTTCAATTCAAAACATTCTTTTTTATTTTATACAGTGTGTCCAGAAACCACCGTAATAGATGGGAATCCTTTTTATTTTTTACTTTACAGAAAAAAGTTACTCATCATAAAAAGTTCTGCTTGCTGAGAAAATAGCACTCAAATTAAAAAATTTTACCCTGTATATACGGTGTGTCAAAAAAGGTAGAAACGATGAATGCCGTAGAAGGAAAAATCTCTTTAATTTTAATTGCAAAGGAAAATACGTAAGAGTGTGTCGTCCAGAACTGAAAAGTGATCGAATATAAAATTTAAAAAAATAACTATGGCCATTCATGTATACCTTTGAATTTTTTAAAAAAGTGTTTTGAAATACATATTTTTAAAATAACATTTACCAAATTAAACAGTATAAAAATAATTGATGTTTTTAATTAAAATATAAAAAAATATTTTCGGACCGTTTTTCATCTATCTAGTTTACCTGGAAAAATACAAAGTAAGGTATGATTCCAAAGGAAGGTTTGGTAGGTAACTCTTTTATTTGTAAATGCAGACCGTTGTGTTTCCTTTTTATTAAATATGGCGCTTAAACTTATCACGGAGGAAAAAATTTAAATAGTGTTAATTGTTGGGAACCGCTGTAAAACATATAGAGAGACTGTGTCAAATTTTTAATGAAACACATCCGAATAAAATAAAGCCATGCGACTGTTGGAGATATTGTTAATAAATATAAAAGTACCGGATTTGTGAGCAATAAATTTTCTGACAAGCACCAGGTTTGGCGGACGGACGAAGATACCCAGTTAGGGGTTTTGCAAGCCGTCGTGGCAAATCCAAAAATCTCTGAGAAATATTTCACAAACTATTCCACGATCTGTTACACAATCCGCTGCCCAAGATATTTTAAGGAAAAATCATTTTCACCCATACAAACCAAAATTTCTTTACGAACTGCAGCCTACAGGTTTTAATTCACGATTTTTGTTTTACTCTTGGTCTCAAGGTGCGGTAGAAGATTTTTAAAGGGTATTTTAATCCCTCGTGCAATTGGTGCCCTTGTCTGTGGCTCCGGCACCAAATTTTGCTCTCAGGATTAAAATACCTACTTTAGTCCCTTGATACAGAATATACTTCTAAAATATGTGTACCTGCGTTCTGATTAGCTTGAAAACTTTTACGAAAATATTCCAAACCGTTTTTGAGATATCGCGTTGTAACACTTTCCAGTCCTCACCCTGTATAACCTGTAAAATATTAAGTCCTTTGATAGTTTTCATTGTCAGTCTTTATTTTTTTGTTTATAAACGCACTTTTTCTGTTTTCAAGACAATTGACTAAGACAGTAATTTACCGGTGGTAATAAACTTAGTCAGCTTTTAACTATGTCTCAAAATTAATAAAATTTTACCATGTTAACAAAGCATCAAAGGACCGAACAGAGTCAGAACGAATATAATGTTCCGTAGCTTTGCGAAATGCCTTTTATAAGAAGATTATTTAAAAAACAATTTTTTTTCTTCCTTTTATTAAAAAAAAAAATGTTGCCTCAAATAAATGGTCCATCTTTTAGTCCCGAGGGCATTTCAAATTTTGAAATATTGATCAACAAAAAATGGGCAGGTACATTATGGAAACGTATTTAAATATCCAAAAATCCCTCAGGCTTTAACATCGTTTTACTGAAACTAAGTTTACAACAGGGAAAACGGCTGCCGGAAATTTTAAGTTTAAATATTTTTACGTCGTGAAAAGAAAATTTAAGATTTTAAAAATCTGAAATTTTATGTGTATGCTACCACATCTATACACATCATTTATGCATCTCTGGATTATATGTACAGTGCGGTCCCAAAGTCCCCCCCCCCATTCTAACTTTTGCTACGAAAGGAGTATTGAAATGAAATTGTGTGAGATTAAATATGAGGAAAAAAATAATTTCCTTGACTAAACAATTTTAAATTATCTTTCAAAATAGCGACCAGCCGCCATCTTGTATAACTTTATTAAATGCCGATAGGTGTCATATGACACATCGTTTGAAAGGTCTTTGAAAGTTCTGCTCAACCTCCGAATTTGAGAAAATAATTTTAACTTAGGTCAAAATGGGGGCCATTTAAATTTTAAAAATGAAATTTTCTCTGTGTGGAAAATAAATGACATATTCGTTTCAAACTCCGAATAGAAAAGAAGTTTTAAAGACTTTAAGTAATGCAGCAATAATACAATCCTTTCTAACTAACATTTTTCAAAATAGCCACTGCCGCTATTTTAAATATTTTCAACAGCAACAAAAAGGCCAATATAAATGAGCATGGAGTCTATGACTAGAAATTTCAATAAAAATTAAACACCTGAAGGTCAACTCTTGTAATTTTAAGGAACAATAAATACCGTTCCGGTCTGTGTTCAATCAAAACTTTCCTTATATTTTTTCTTCTAAAGCATTTTACTTTAAACTCGATTTTTTATCGCTAAAAGATGAACGAACTTTCTATACCTGATACGAAATGTCAAAATATACTCAACACCACTTTTTAATAACTCGGGTGATAAAGGGTCGGTTAGTCAATAGACTTTTATTTTGCGGCACTTTTCGGAGGAAGTCTTATTAACGTCAATCAACCTTTCGATATGAATTGCCAATAAGACAGCCTAGGCTCTAAGTGAGTTACAATACCTCCTTTAGAGGACGACGGCGAACGGGTATCGATCGAGAGCTTCAAATTGACTTTGTCCCTAGCTTTTTTTATGGCACAGCTTTATAGGAAAAGCAGATTTGTTCAGTCCGGCAAGAGTGGAATAAATATATCTAGGATTTATTAAAAAAAAAATTATTTTCTACAAAGATTTTCGTATATCTGCCGGGAGTTGCAAAACTAAACCGCTAAAAATGTACAGGTGATTTTTTGGCCATACATAAGACAAAAGCTCCTGTTTATATATATATATATATATATATATATATATATATATATATATATATATATATATATATATATATATATATATATATATATATATATATATATATATTAGGTTAAAATTCTTGGGATTGTGGTTCCAATTAATTAATTAACTGCAGTTGTTAGACAGTTACATATTTATTTGTTATAGTATAGAACGTTTCGGTCATTTTGTTTGACCTTTGTCAACTATATTGATACACGATGTTGGCACTAAAATGAAACAATTACAAATAGATGACGTACGTACAAAACATTTATATTTAAAATTTACCCTAGAGACAGAAATTATCCTCTGGTATCAGCCCTGATATCCTCGGTAACAAGGAACACATATGCATAACAGACACTCATTCAAACAACACAAATTATATTTATAACGTCACTGTTTAAAAGTTTAAAATGCACTGATTTCGGTGTAGGAATACGGTAAAGAGAATGTAAAGTTAGAGTTTTTTATGCTCCGGTTATCTTATAAATTCTGTTGATAAAGGAATAAAAATAGTACCAAAACCAAAATTTTTGTTACCCCTTACCCTTAATAATTGACAAATATATATTAAATTAATATGTTATTGTATATTTTATTTAGCCCAGTTATATCGGATTTATCATTAATAGCTAAGGGTGTTTTTTTGATGTGGATCATTTCATGCAATTCACGTTTTCGTTTATGAAGTTCTGTCTTTAAAATTCTTGTTGTTGCAAAATCAAAATTATGGTTAAGAGTTTGTTCGTGTTTTTTGAGGGCGGATACATTTTTTCGGTCATATTTGTGACCATTTAGTCTATTGTGTAAATATTGGCTGGTTTGACCTATATAAACTGATTGGCAATCTTTACAGGGTACTTCATACACGATATGTGTTTTTTTATTGGTGGGGATGTCACTTTTAAGTTTACTAAAATTTTATTGTTCTTTAATAAGTTGTATCCCTTGTGGCTAACATTTATGTCATGCTTTTTGAAAAGTTTTTGACAGTTCTCTGAAAGGGTAGGAATATAAGGCAAAGATAAAAATTGTTTGTTGTTGTTTGTTTCACCCTGTCTATGGTTGTTATTACCTGGTGAGCAGTGTTTTTCCTGTCTTTGTTTAAATATTGCATTTACTAATTTGTTTGGATATAGATTAAGCGATAATACTTGTTTTGCTTTTTTTATTGCTCCGTCTCTATATTCTGGATTGCTCAAAAATATAGCTCGATCTGCTAGCCCAATTATAACGGATTTTTTTTGGGAGATATGGTGTTGTGATTTATAGTTTAGATAACGCCCGGACCATGTCGGTTTTGTATACCATTTCGTTTTTATAGTGTTTTTTTCGTGGTATAACGTCATGTCTAGAAAATTAATTTGGTTGTTGTTTTCACTTTCTATGGTGAATTTTAATTTTTCGTGGTAATTGTTAAAATGTTCTAACACATAATCAGCTTGGTCTTTCGGAATTGCTGTGATACAGTCATCAACATATCTATAAAAGAACGGCACTGAAAATTTTAATATTGGGATAACATCACTTTCTAGGTCTTCTAGCACTAGTTGTGCTATTATACTAGAAATAGATGCGCCCATTGCACATCCTTCAATTTGTTTATAGAACAGGTTTTCGTATTTGAAATATGTTGATGTTAATATAAGTTCTACAGCTTCCAGGAAGTCGTTCAGGGGTATGTCAGTGTACTTTTTTATTTCTGACCATTTCTTTTTTATTACATCAAGAGCCACCTTAATTGGTACATTCGTATATAGAGATACTACATCTAGGGATATTAACATGTAGTTAACAGGAATATGATTATTTTTTATTTTTTCTTTAAAAGTCCAGGAATCTTTTATATAATGTTCGTTTTTGTAAGCTACGTTAGACAGAATATTTTTTAAGTATTTGGAAAGGTTGTTAAAAGGTGACTGAATGCATGACACTATAGGTCTTAATGGAATTCCCGTTTTATGTAATTTAGGGAGGCCGTATATTCTAGGGGGTAAGGAGTTTTGTATTGTGAGATCTTTTGCAGTTTGTGGTGAAATATAATCTTTATTTTCCCATTTGTCAATTAATTTGTTGTTCTTCTTTTGGTAAATATTAGTGGGGTCGCTTTTGAGTTCCTTGTATGTGTTTTTATCTTGAAGTAGGGTGTTCATCTTAGTGTTGTATTCAGTAGCATTCATGATCACAGTTTTATTAGATTTGTCAGGTTGTAGTACTTTAAGTTCGGGATTATCTTTTAAGAATTTTTTGGTCATAGTTATGTTTTTTTGCAAGTTGTAATTTTTATTTGACCTCTTGTTGTTAGATGTTGCATCATTCTTGGTTTTAAAATTGGTTAAAATGTTGCAACACGAGGCCCTAATTTCGTCCTTTGTAGTACTAGTCTTATTTTCTATAGCTACCTCAATATTAGCAATTATGTCGGGAATTGGTAGTGTTTTTTTCAGATTATTTAAGGGCGCAGCGAAATTAGGTCCTAAACTAGGCACATCGCTAACGTATTTTGGTACATCAACGTCAGTCAGATTAGCTATCCAGGTATCGGTGTTTATCAATTCTTGATTGGAGAAAGGAGGTTTCAAAGGAGGTTCAAAGCAAAAACCTCCTTTCTCCAATCAAGAATTGATAAACACCGATACCTGGAGAGCTAATCTGACTGACGTTGATGTACCAAAATACGTTAGCGATGTGCTTAGTTTAGGACCTAATTTCGCTGCGCCCTTAAATAATCTGAAAAAAACACTACCAATTCCCGACATAATTGCTAATATTGAGGTAGCTATAGAAAATAAGACTAGTACTACAAAGGACGAAATTAGGGCCTCGTGTTGCAACATTTTAACCAATTTTAAAACCAAGAATGATGCAACATCTAACAACAAGAGGTCAAATAAAAATTACAACTTGCAAAAAAACATAACTATGACCAAAAAATTCTTAAAAGATAATCCCGAACTTAAAGTACTACAACCTGACAAATCTAATAAAACTGTGATCATGAATGCTACTGAATACAACACTAAGATGAACACCCTACTTCAAGATAAAAACACATACAAGGAACTCAAAAGCGACCCCACTAATATTTACCAAAAGAAGAACAACAAATTAATTGACAAATGGGAAAATAAAGATTATATTTCACCACAAACTGCAAAAGATCTCACAATACAAAACTCCTTACCCCCTAGAATATACGGCCTCCCTAAATTACATAAAACGGGAATTCCATTAAGACCTATAGTGTCATGCATTCAGTCACCTTTTAACAACCTTTCCAAATACTTAAAAAATATTCTGTCTAACGTAGCTTACAAAAACGAACATTATATAAAAGATTCCGGGACTTTTAAAGAAAAAATAAAAAATAATCATATTCCTGATAACTACATGTTAATATCCCTAGATGTAGTATCTCTATATACGAATGTACCAATTAAGGTGGCTCTTGATGTAATAAAAAAGAAATGGTCAGAAATAAAAAAGTACACTGACATACCCCTGAACGACTTCCTGGAAGCTGTAGAACTTACATTAACATCAACATATTTCAAATACGAAAACCTGTTCTATAAACAAATTGAAGGATGTGCAATGGGCGCATCTATTTCTAGTATAATAGCACAACTAGTGCTAGAAGACCTAGAAAGTGATGTTATCCCAAAATTAAAATTTTCAGTGCCGTTCTTTTATAGATATGTTGATGACTGTATCACAGCAATTCCGAAAGACCAAGCTGATTATGTGTTAGAACATTTTAACAATTACCACGAAAAATTAAAATTCACCATAGAAAGTGAAAACAACAACCAAATTAATTTTCTAGACATGACGTTATACCACGAAAAAAACACTATAAAAACGAAATGGTATACAAAACCGACATGGTCCGGGCGTTATCTAAACTATAAATCACAATACCATATCTCCCAAAAAAAATCCGTTATAATTGGGCTAGCAGATCGAGCTATCCTTTTGAGCAATCCAGAATATAGAGACGGAGCAATAAAAAAAGCAAAACAAGTATTATCGATTAATCTATATCCAAACAAATTAGTAAATGCAATATTTAAACAAAGACAGGAAAAACACTGCTCACCAGGTAATAACAACCATAGACAGGGTGAAACAAACAACAACAAACAATTTTTATCTTTGCCTTATATTCCTACCCTTTCAGAGAACTTTCAAAAACTTTTCAAAAAGCATGACATAAATGTTAGCCACAAGGGATACAACTTATTAAAGAACAATTTTAGTAAACTTAAAAGTGACATCCCCACCAATAAAAAAACACATATCGTGTATGAAGTACCCTGTAAAGATTGCCAATCAGTTTATATAGGTCAAACCAGCCAATATTTACACAATAGACTAAATGGTCACAAATATGACCGAAAAAATGTAACCGCCCTCAAAAAACACGAACAAACTCTTAACCATAATTTTGATTTTGCAACAACAAGAATTTTAAAGACAGAACTTCATAAACGAAAACGTGAATTGCATGAAATGGTCCACATCAAAAAAACACCCTTAGCTATTAATGATAAATCCGATATAACTGGGCTAAATAAAATATACAATAACATATTAATTTAATATATATTTGTCAATTATTAAGGGTAAGGGGTAACAACAATTTTGGTTTTGGTACTATTTTTATTCCTTTATCAACAGAATTTATAAGAAAACCGGAGCATAAAAAACTCTAACTTTACATTCTCTTTACCGTATTCCTACACCGAAATCAGTGCATTTTAAACTTTTAAACAGTGACGTTATAAATATAATTTGTGTTGTTTGAATGAGTGTCTGTTATGCATATGTGTTCCTTGTTACCGAGGATATCAGGGCTGATACCAGAGGATAATTTCTGTCTCTAGGGTAAATTTTAAATATAAATGTTTTGTACGTACGTCATCTATTTGTAATTGTTTCATTTTAGTGCCAACATCGTGTATCAATATAGTTGACAAAGGTCAAACAAAATGACCGAAACGTTCTATACTATAACAAATAAATATGTAACTGTCTAACAACTGCAGTTAATTAATTAATTGGAACCACAATCCCAAGAATTTTAACCTAAATATATTCACAATGGTTCAAGAACTTTCTAATGTAAACTATATATATATATATATACATATATATATATATATATATATATATATATATATATATATATATATATATATATATATATATATATATATATATATATATATATATATATGTATATATATATATATCTATATATAAAAAATTATAAAATGATTTAAGAAATTTACTTAACACCTCAATTCTGTGGACAATATATTGTTTCGGCCTTTTTGGGCCTCGTCAGCCCAGGAGTATGAGGCCCAAAATCTATTTTTTCTCTATTTGTGATATAACAGATTTTTGGATTTTCTGAGACGTCTATAACGATATTTTTCTCTAATAAGCAAGTAATGTCTAAAGTATTGTGTAGGAACAGATACAGTTCTTCCAATAATAACATAGAATTTTTCTTTGTCTTTACTGATTTTATATTTTTAGCAATTCTTGCGTAAAAGTCTAACAATATGTTCTAACTGAGATTAATCGCAATAAAAAATTAAATTTAAACTTAAAGAAACCATACTTGTATGACCAGAATGTTTTAATTTTTAAGGTATTTTACCAACAAATATATCAATAAGACCTATTGCCTTTATAAATCATTTTGACATAATATTTTCATAAACGTGTTTTTCTGTTATAATAAAAATAGATAAAAATTAAATTTAGGGCCCCACACTCCTGGGCTGACGAGGCCCAAAAAGACCGAAACAATATATTGTCAACAGGATTGACGTGTAAGTACATTTTTTTAAACCCTTGTATAATTTTTTATTATTTTATATTGTTAAAGACTTAACTTTTCATTAGACTTTATTAACTTCAATTTCTACTATCTACAGTTAGAATTTCTTAGATGTTTATAACTATTTGTTTCTGTAATAAGCAATTAATATCTAACGTATTGCATAGGAACAGATATAGTTCTTCCAATACTAACAACATAGAATTTTTCTTCGTCTTTTCTAATTTATATGTTCTAACTGAGATTATTCGCAAAAAAATAAATTTTAAACTTAAAGAAATCTACTTGTAAGGCTAGTAAAATGGATTTGAGCTAAAGCAGATTATAGACTTATTTCGAAAAAGTTATCATTGCACCTCGTATTCTTTCTCGTTCCGACAGATTTAAAAATAAATATCCTTATTTATTTAAATACCAAAAGACCCTTTATAAAGCCATTGATTACCATCGCAATCATTTTACATCTAAAAAATCAAAGGGCGAACGTTAACCATCATTTTATATTTAATTTGCTTGACTGAACCAAGACGAAGAAGAAAAGTTTATTAAACCTAAAAATGAAACGTCGAAAAAATCACTTACCGCTGTTTCTTATTAACTTAGGCGGTAGAAGAGTCGTTTGGTTACCTAATGACTTTTTATTTAACGTCACTTCTCGCAGAAATTTTTAATAACGTCAATCAATCTTTCAATGTAAATTGCCAATAAGGGAAAGTGGTCTGCTGAAATAGGCTGTTAAAAGTTATTACAAATACCACCACAAAATTTTAGTAAACTGATTTCTGATAGCTTTTTAAAAAAGAAGGGGTAAAATTTAATGCTTCTCTAATGACAGCTTAGTGTACTTTCTATTTCGCAACTCCTTTTAAGAATATAAAGCGCAGAAAGTGCGATTTAGTTTTCTTGTGCAAATTAAAAAAGAAGTTGTTATGTAACTTTGACAACTCTGGAAGATATTCAACTAAAGAAAACAGAAGTTTTAGAGAAACAAGAAACGTAATAAACATTTTCTTTTTTTTTTCATGTTTAGCACATTTTTAGAACTCTAGAAAAAGTAAATCACCTGCTTCCCGTAAGCCGCATTTCTTCTAAATGGCACGCCTATGCAAGATAGCCCGTCCTAGAGGATTTATTTTTTTCTTTACTAAAAGAGAGGTTGACTGAATGACAACATTTTACTTGATGTTTCCCAAGCACAGTGCTATCAAATCTACCATTTTTGCGACCCAGTTCAATGAACAAGAAGCAAGAATCGCGTTCCCGCCAAAAAAAAATAGAGTGGGGGTAAGACCTGCTTACTGTCAAAAGTTCGACCCCCCTAGGTTAGTCAGGTAGTCCATGATGAGCTTTTATCGACAGTGTTATTGTCTGTGTTATTAAAGTTTTTAAGTGTTTATGTTGCTGTCGTGTGCCGTGCAAAAATATACCTGGAAATTGTTGTGCCTTTCGCGGATGCAATACCCAAGGACAAAAAACAAGTCTGTTTACGTTACCCAAGAATCTTGAACGGTAAATACTTATGCACCTTTTCAATATAAGTAGTGTTTACGTATTTTGAAATGTTTAATTTCTTTCTTTTTTCTTAAAATATATAAAAGCTGAACTTTCAGTAATTGTTTACTATAGCCCCATGACCCAAGTTTGTAATTTTCTTGTTAACTGAGATTACTTTAACCCGCAGAAAAAAAACTTATCTGAGCAACACATGGTTAAGAAAATTGGAGTGATATGTATATGTGTTTTGTAGCTGCAGAACCTTTCCTAAAGAATTGAGATGTTTACTATATCGTCATTAACCAAATTTGCATGTTTTTTTTTGTTATAACTATAGCATACAAGTACTTTCCCCCAAAAAGACACTTTTAGGTACAATCTTATTTCTGGTAAAACTGTCTGGTACAATTATTAATATTTTAAAAAATATAGAATTTGCTCAGATTTGTTCAGGTTTCTACGCAAGGGTTGAATGAGGAATGAGGTGTCAACATTTATGTTCAATCTTATATTAAGTTAAATATGTATCTATGTAGGTAGAGTACTGATTTAAGTACTTTAGCTAATTAAATAATCCTAGGGTAAATTTGATAGAGAACATAGCAAATAAAAAGCAACCTTTCCCTGTAAAAACCAATCACCCCAACATCTACTCAAAATTGTTTATTATCGGGGAAAGGAAACTGTCTGCTCCACTAGTTTTAATTTATATTATTTGGACTCTAAGTGTTTCGAAAGTAAAAACTTTCACCGTCATCAATTAAAATAGAAAAAAGCCTTAAGTTAGGTAAGAAAACCCTTGATCTCTAGCGCAAAAAGGCTTGTGCTCATGGATTTATTAAGAAAGGATTCGATATTCCGTATACTGTGAGCGTATCGAACGTGAAGCCTTATATTTGTTGTTTGTTATGAAAACATCTTCCTCTAGAGGTACAGCTTACGAACTTTAAGGAAATACGTAATTGAATCAAGATTGGTAGTAGAAAGAGATAAAATAGCATTGGAGTTGCTTAGGAAAAACGTCTGAACACTCGGTTATACATATTTCTTTGTCTAATGAGCTAGAAAAGAAAAAGTGCGACTTATAGATTTATAAATGACTCGGAGCGACTTTAAATAAACCTTTAGAAATAATATAACCTATAAATAATAAAACTTTTTAACTTAAATTTATTATTATTTTGCAAAAAAATAAAATATTTTAGACCTTTTATTACTTTTAGTAAACCTTGTAATGCTTCTCACTTATTTTTTGTAGTAAAATACAAGGTAAAATAAGATGTGGCCAATGTTTACAAATAGTGTTTACAGTGTCGCTTAGAATGGTTTGTTGTGGCTTCAAAGAATGTTAAATCATCCCGTATCCATTCTTAATAAATACATGCTTGTGCTAATAATAAAATTCTACAACTGAACCCTATAACAGAATTATGTAAGAAATAATTTTGAAACAGTTATTCCAGATTTAGATTTTTTTTTAAAAGTTGAAAAGTGAAAAAGTTTAATTAAAGTTACTGACTGTGGGGCAGAAAAATTAATTAAACTTCGAATTTCAACATCTTATAAATATTGATAAATAAATTTGATTTAAGTAACATTCATTGGAGAAATTTTAATTATTTAGGTATTAGTTCTTAAAAGACGATGTTCAAATTTAAACTATAATTATTTTTTTGCTTGTTCTATGTCTAATAACTTTTTAACTTTCAATTATTTTTTTAAAAGTCAAATTTTTAATAATTTTACAATTACCACTTGGATAATTTTAGCTTTCTTTTGTAGAGTTTTATGATCATATCGGATAAAAATTCAAAATAAAAATTATTAAGTTGTTACGCTTTAAAAGTTACAAATTTAGTCTATTGTACAATTGAATATTTTATTTCACTGTGTAATGTAAGAGACTGATAAATTTACGATTTGGGAGCAGCTGATAATAAAGTTATACCCAGCCTGTAAGCCTTTAAAGTACGTGACTGACATATGAAATGAAGCTTGGCTTTAATGTAACGAAATAGGACCACAAAGTTGTTCGCGATATAGGCTTTTAAGTTATATTACTAAAATGTATGAAAATTGTTTAAAGTCTTAAAATATGTAATAAACACAAACAGCTTAAGAACGCGAGTAACATGAAATATAAAGTTCAGAATATGGCGGATTAATTGATCGTTGTATTATGTGTAGCCTAAGCAGCAAAGTAGGTTTTATAATGAATAAAACTGCTATACAACATAGCAATGATGCTGTTCTTGCAGCCTGTATTATTCCTATTTTGCTACTTGGGCACAGAAGGAGTAATCTGTGACTTGGGAGTAAAAGTTTTACGACGTTGTATATCGTCAGTTTTTAAACCACTTCTAAATTATCGGTAGCAAAATTTGCTCAGGGCTTAGTAGTTATTATCCAATCGTTGTTTTTTAAAGTAAAATATTAAAATAGTTTTAATTTTCATTCCCACCAAGAGATATATATAGTGCTTATACCAGACGCAGAAGGTAAATAAGTGAAAAATTAATATTCATTATTAAAATAGTTTGGGTTTAATTATTGTTAACTCGAAATGTAAATTAAAGTGCGTGGAATCTAATAAAGGCAAAGAGAGTGTCAAGTAGTTGATCAACAGATTGAGTAATTGGATGCTTACTGCGATCTACATACCTCTATTCTTCCCCGTTAGCGAGTAAAATGTATGTCGTATGTTGTCGTATATTTTGACATTTTCACCATTTCAATTTTTTTCTCGAGAACGGTCAAAGGAGGAACAATAGTATTTTCTGCGTTAATAGAGGGATAGTGCGACTAGCTTCGGTAAAAAATTCAGTTATACAGGGTGTACGGTTTCGGAGTTATTAAACGTCAACGACGAAATTTACGCGATTTCGTATGTAAAAGTGAATTAAATCGGTTTAAATTTTTGAAGGTTGTGTAGAGTACTGGGAGCTTCAGAACCCTATTGTAAATGGCAAGTATCGAAAAATGGCAAGTAATTCTTTTGAGTTTTTTAGGTCTAAAATGCCATTTGCAGGCCCCTTTTTGCTACTTAATAATTCGAAAATGAAAGTCGTATCGAAAAACTTAAAAATCTCAAATATTTTCTTGTTGTAATACATTAACCTGTAGCTAAAACGACTGAAAAATGTATTTATTTGGGAAAAAGCTGGAAATCTCGATTTTTGACCCAAATTTTCACGTTTCTTTTATTTTTCGGGGTCACAATGGATCCAAATCAAAATCGCACATATGTACAGGGTCTTCCAATGAGGACTGAACAGGGGCTCATTTTTGAGCTTCCTTGTATTTAAAGAAAAATCTAAAATAGCCAATCGATGTACTTTTTCCTGCAGAATTCAAAAATGAAACCAAAAATTTATTTGATCCAGAAACAAAAGAGTTACGCTATGGATAAGGTGTTTTTTAAATGGAACATAGCTTTTTTTATACGATTTTCGGAACGAGTGATTTTTTTTATATCCGTTCTGATTAAAATATTTAATATTGTGACAGCTATTTTTATTAAATTTTAATGTTTTATCCAGTATAATTTAACTTCAACCTGTTTGAAACATACACTAGGTAGGTAATAAAGGTAAAATCACCTTGAAATCCTTCAACGTCAAAAAATTTGACAAATTTACTATAATATTGCCGAAATGAAATATTCATTAGATGAGAGATTGCAGATTGTTATCTTGTTCTACAAATGCCAAGAAAATGCAAGAGAAGCAAGGAGAAGATTTATTGCAAATTTTCACAGAAATATATCCAATAATTTAATAATTTGTAATAAATCTTCTCCTTGCTTCTCTTGCATTTTCTTGGCATTTGTAGAACAAGATATCAATCTGCAATCTCTCATCTAATGAATATTTCATTTCGGCAATATTATAGTAAATTTGTCAAATTTTTTGACTTTGAAGGATTTCAAGGTGATTTTACCTTTATTACCTAGTGTATGTTTCAAACAGGTTGAAGTTAAATTATACTGGATAAAACATTAAAATTTAATAAAAATAGCTGTCACAATATTAAATATTTTAATCAGAACGGACATAAAAAAAATCACTCGTTCCGAAAATCGTATAAAAAAAGCTATGTTACATTTAAAAAACACCTTATCCATAGCGTAACTCTTTTGTTTCTGGTTCAAATAAATTTTTGGTTCCATTTTTGAATTCTGCAGGAAAAAGTACATCGATTGGCTATTTTAGATTTTTCTTTAAATACAAGGAAGCTCAAAAATGAGCCCCTGTTCAGTCCTCGTTGGAAGACCCTGTACCTCGTCGAAAAGTGCTCGTCGATATAAGTGATATCTATATTTTTAGTTAGCGATACCGATACGAAGGGCGGTCTATTCTCGATCATCCTTAAACTCCTCGAAACAGCTTAACGGATGTCAATTTAGCAAGGCCAACACTTTTCCTTAATACACTTAATACACAAATTTCTGTGTAACACAACCAATTTTCTCCTCATTTAACGACTGCAGAGCTATTTGCACATCATCTAAAATTTGCAAGTACTCCGCTGGAGACAACGAAGGATTGTGTAAGTTTTGTATCGCTTAACAATGTATACTTCACTTTGCGTTGACCTGTTTTCATTCGTTTTATTTACCTAGATACTCGATACCCCTACAGCGCGACAATGGAAGTGAACCGATATTATTACAATTATCAGAACTATTACATTTAAAGGCGAATTGTTTTAATTTCTATTAACTACATTACGTTTTGTATTCAGTTTTGTTGTGCAAATTTAAAATACAAATATTTGGATGCCTATGCCACATCTGGTTCTGTTCTTGATTTTCTGTTCTTATTTTGAATTTGGGGGTTATTAACTATATCAACGATGTAAGGCTATTGATAAGTTAAACATAAATCAATGACCAGTTATAACTATCTATCAAAATCTTTAGTTGTTGTGATTGAACGTTCGAAAAGCAAAACGGTAATTATATTTCGTGACATTCCCCTATTTATTTGTCATTTTTTTATAATTTTTCTGTCATGCACACTCTACCAAAAATTAAATAAATAAAGCAATGTATAAAAGAAGCGTTTTAAATTAAACCCCATACTCCCTAGAATGGGATTACGAAAGTATATAAATATTTAAACATCGATAAATAAATTCAATTTTCTTGGCGAATTTTTTTACTTAGGTATAAGCTCTCCAACTTTTCAAGTGCTTTATTGGAAAAAAACATATTTTCTGATAAAATGAATGTTAATAAATTTTTATGAGATAACGAAAGCTTTCTGAAAGTGTATGTCAGTCACGTATTCTTTATATATATATAGAAATTTAAGCCTTTAGACCTCGTCTGTTTTTTTAAAAGATACAGTTTTTGTGATTGTGTAGAAGGAAGAAAAGAAAATCATGTTTAGTAGTATTCTGTGGGTGTTTCCTAATTTGAAATAAATATAATATATTACAGAAAGGAAAATTGTATATATGTTTGCATATTTTGCCTAGTGAAAACCTTAAAGCAAAATAATTTTGAGTTTTTTTAAAATCCTTTTGCTCTTTATTATTTATGACACTAGAAAGTGACTGCGCCAATTTACACTAAACACAGCTGTGAATATTTATAGTCCATCTGGAAAGTATCCCGAATTTTTTAATTTCGGAAAATTTTATGTATTTTCCCTCCACGACGGTTCCTAACTTCTAACTCTATGGGGCTACTATCCCCCCCCCCCCCCCTCCCCGACTATCATCTTAGACACAAAACTTAAAAAAGTGCACTACTAACTGAAGAAATTCACCGAATTGCAACATTCAGCCCCCCCCCCCCCAAAATCCAAAATCCTGGGTGCGCCCATGCTGCCCGGTGTCTAGTTATAACTAGAAGAAGTCGTAACTGCCATCCAGGAGGGACATGGTTAGTTATTAAAGGGTGAACAATTAAAGTCCTATGTTCTTCCTTCCAAAATTTATATTACACTAGAGCCTACGCGTTTCGGCCTAAGCAACCCATCATCGGAGCATCCTGAGAGTTACCAAAGGAAAATGTGTTATACAACAAGTAATTAAATACAAAAGATTTACAAAATTACAAATGCAAAACTTCAAACTTATAAAATCAAATTTTTCAGAGTAGGTCACAGATCTTAGAGGTCTAGGCACGCAATCGAATAGGCAAGCCGCACTTCGGTCAACTGACAACTTAAAATCTCCATGTAATTATGTAAAATTTCAACATTTATAATTATGTTACAAACCAAACAACCAAAATGCAACTAACTCCAGCAGAATACCGTAAGAGTTGCCTGTCCGTCCAAAAAAAAATTGTCCTTGTGGATATGAATACGGATATAGGAAAAAATTCATACTGTATTACGTATGATCGATGCAAAATTGAGTGGAGAAAGAAACTAAAAAGGACTCAGGATGCCCTTCAAAATGTCTTTAAAAATTTTCTCTATGGCAATAACAGTGGTGGATACTATAGGGGGCAAGGGGGGGACGTGGCGCTCCCCCGCCCCCTTTCCCTACTAAATTTGGCGCCTCGTACAGTGATACTCTTGTTCATTTTCTAATGAAATATTTTTAAGCTTTTAAGCGAAATATATAATAACGTGGCGATCCAATACTGGCGTGCCCCCACCCTAAACCAAATATCCACTGGGCAGTAACGTAGTTCTTATAAAAAAAATTCTCTATGCATTAAGGTTTTGTCGAAAGCGGGATTGGAAGAACGCAATTTCTAGTATATTTTCATCACATTCAGTTATTATGTTGGTATTTAACAGTCCCGTTTTATTTCTTGATGACAGAGGTTGAATATCAAAAGATGTTTTCAGCAGAAAGCATTCGTATACTAGCCTTAACAAACTGTACTGCCAAAATATACCTAGCATAATTTAGCAACCAACCTTTAATACACCTAATATACAATAGATGATAATTTTATTGTAATTAAAGTACTTTGAAAATTTGCCTTTTCTATTTTCTTGTGAAAACAGAAAATGTAATTTTAATTAAATTACACGTCAGACCTGCAAGCACGCTGTGCAATTGCACAGAGGGAAGCAAATTGGGTCAGTAATGAAAAATCTAACTTTATGAGGGTACGAACCTTTTATCACGCGAGATCTGACTTGTACATAACGGGTTGTTTTAAATTAAGTCTAAACTTGTTTCATAAATTTTAATAATACTTTTGCATGAGATCAACTATTAAGGCATTTGATTTTAGCCCCAAATTATTTTGCGTTTTCTGATATTACCAGTCCATAAGGTAATTTGGTCAATGACCCACCTAAATTTATTTCTAATGATCCACCTAATAATTTATTTTTTAATGTGTATGTGTTGTATGATTTATGCCTATACGGAACCCAGGAACAGAAAAATTATATTGATTATCAACTGATGTTGAAGATACTGGTTTATTTATAATTTAAAAAAAAAGCAGCTGATGAACTGACTAGACCATGGACGAAAAAGTAAATAAGGATAAGGAATGAGTTTACATTCTTTGAACGAAAACAAACACGATATAGAACAGTCTGAGCTCCACTGTAAATAAATAATTTTATTTTCGCATGAAGCACAACAGCAATGCTGCAATACCTCGCGGGGTTTGATTGTTGAGCCGGAGAGAACACTCAGATGAGAACCATGCTAGAGTACAACCTTTCGTTTATGCAAGAAACCACCCAAATAAGTAAATGTAAACACACTGCACTTAAAGAAGAATGTCGCGTCCAAATATCGGCTTCATATTTTCTTTCTCTAATTGAGTATTTGTCGAGTTAGAGACTGGCAGTCTACAAATCGGAAACTTAAATAAGGGAACAGCAGAAATAAAGTTACCTGAAGCTTGAGATAACACCCAACCAGGAACGTTGCCAGAGTGCAGCCTCGCGTTAGTGAAAAATCGACCGGAATAAGTGGTAATCACGCTTCACTTAGTACAGAGAAATATCGGCTTTGTATTTTCTTTTTTGTTAATGGATTAGACATGTAGGAACCTAATAGACTATTTGTCAAATTAGAGACAGAATGACTTCCAGTCTATAAAGCGGAAATTTCAATAAGGGGGCAGCATAAAAAATTTCCTGGAACTCGAGGTCAGAGGTATTAGCAGAACTGTTTCTTTCGCTTTGAACTATTGTTATACAACTGGTTGCTATCTGCAAATAAAGTAATTTGAATTACATATTTGGTAACGTTTGCGGACTGAATCCCAGTACTTTTACTGGCTAGTTTCTGATTTTTGTAGCAAGAGAGCTTAACATCCTGGAAGACTAGCTTATTGACAAATCTAATAGAGGGTCCAGCCTGAGAAATGCTTTGACATTAACTTCTACAGCTAAAAACGAAATACTTAAACGACAATAAAAAAAAATTAGTCTCTTATAGGTACGAATTTAAAACGTATACCAATAAGCATAAGATCTCATCTTGGGTATAAAGCCTATCTAGCGAAGCAGGCCCGGAGATCGTGATAGTAAAAGGTACCCTGTTCAACATTCGGAATCGTCCCTTATTTATTTTACGATTTTTCTACATTGAAAAGATAATTAGAAAGTGCTTAGATTATGCTTAGTATCTCTCTTACGAGCCCTGCAACCTAAAGAAAACATTTGGAAAGATTAAATTATCTACACATTAAAGCTGGTGTTAAGTTTATTAAGATTTTCTTGACTATATGAATTTATTCAGGCTGTAAATTTATAATTGTAATATTGAAATTTGATGTTGAAGAAGTTCATGAATAAATTTATGGAATAGAATATCTTGTAATGTTCGTGAATTGTTGCATGGATACAGTGTTTCTTTGTTGTTGCCAGCTGCTCTTTACTGTCAAAAGAAAGGGTCCGTAACCTACTTTATTCTTTGTGGTAATTTTTATTGTTTTAAATTATTTCAGTTATATGTTCCTTTGTTAACAAGGACAATAACAAAAATAAAAGTACCCTCACAGGTTTGGATAGGCTGTACTTTTTTTAAGTTTGCAGCACAATCATTCAGCTGGAAGGGTTTTCAACAAATATATAAATGTAAAACAGTTTTTGTAACGAAATTCGCGAAGAAGATGCACAAATCAATGCAAAATACACGAAAAACTTGACAAACATAAAACCAGCTTAAAGTCGCGAATATTTCGGTTTAAACTACGATAAATGCTTATGTAGTTATTTCTAGACTATTGAATGAATCAACTGAAGGTATATTTACATTGAAATTACTGCCCTCACTGAATTTTCGCTTGGAATCCGTAATGGGCTAGCTTGTCTACGAAAATACTTTCGGATTAATTTAATATCACTAGGTTTAAATTAATGTTAAATTTTTTTGTTTGCCGATTTAATTTTAAGAGCACCACTTACAATTTATTATGTAATAATAATATATATGGCCCTATTGAGCTGTTAATATATTTTTCTTTTTTAAATCGAATAGTTATTTGTGCCCTTAAACAGCTTTATACTGTCCTATACAATAATATAAAAGTTTTCCTAAAAAGCCGCAAAATATAAAGGAAAGTTTAAACGTAATTTAGTTTTTCCTTATTAATTTATTACATAAAAAAGATTATGCCAGATTATTAGTAGTCAAAACAGATTTGTAAAACATTTTTTAATGTAAGAATTACAGCTTAAAATAAAATTTATTAATTTGATCGGGAGAGATTTTTTTCGAAAAAAAGTCAAGTGTTCTTTTTAAAAATTGGAAAAACAGGATTAGCGCAAAATGCGAGAAGCACATTTGTTTTACTTTATATGTGACAAATCTGCAATATCTGCATACCAGCCAAGAAATGCAATATGGTAAAGGTTGCACGGGCATTCTAAATAGGAGACTATTTGATATTATGTCGCGCTTCAATCATTCAATTATACACTGCGCCAATAAATTAGAGGAACACTAAGAGAAATGTACTTAATATTGTGTGGCTTTGACATGTCTGATTGTTTTTAAGGTGATAAGGGCGAATGATAAAATTTGTTTTTGTGCAAATAAACAATAAATTAGCCGTTCCGCTAAGTTTCAATGTTTTTTTAATCCTTCAAAGAACTAAAACTATTTAATGTTCCTCTAATTCATTGGCGCAGTTTATATACTATTTTATAATATATTATTATAGATATACAGGCAATATAAACCGACAGCCACAAGAACAAATAACGATTACAGAAGTGGTGGAGGTAGTGAAAAAACGGCAAGGCCGCAGGTGATGACAATATGAAGCCAGAAATTATTAAATACATGGGTGAGGAAGGGTTAGCACTGTTTCGTAGGATAGCTAACGCCTGGAAAGCGGAAAAATACCCAGAGCTTGGACTGTAGCTACATTACTGCTTATTTTTAAAAATATAGATAGCATTACACATTACTTCAGTAGCCACATCGGCAGCTTAAAAGCTTGGTTTTCTCTTTCGAGCCAGAAAATACTTTTCCTCTTCCAACTTATACACTATCGATGTTTCCCAAATAAGACCTAACCTAGAAAACTCCCTTCTCTCGCTCATCGCCGCGCTGTAGGGGATTTATCCCTTTTCTACCGCTACTTCCACGGATTTTGCTCTGAAGAACTAGCCGGTATTATTCCCCCCTTGAATGTCCCTAACAGAAGAACAAGAGGCGCGTTACGTATGCATCCCTTTACTGTCCAGCTACAAAAGCCTAGAACAGACCACTTCTCTCGCTCATTCATGCCTAGTGTCTCCAGATTATGGAATAAATTGCCTGCAGATGTTTTGCCTTCCCGTCCCAACCTCCAATCCTTCAAATGCCGTGTCAATAGACTACATTTCCCTTCTCTTCAGACACCTACGGTACGTTAGTACTTAGGCTTGAAGTCTACATGGGATATCTTAGATGATAAAAAAAATGCGAGAACTACATAGCAATCTCCATACTTTGCGTAGCAAGCAAGGTATATGAGACGATATTGGAGAACAAGTTAAGAAATGTCATCGAAACGTCAATCGAGGATAATCAATGTGGTTTTAGACCCAAACACGGAACGACAGGCCTTATCTGCTTCTTAAGACAAATTACCGAAAAGATGATAAGCCGTAACAAGAAACTCTATTTAGGAGTGTTGTCGAGTTAATCAACGCATACTATAGTACTTCCAGAGATAAAATCTGACAAATATTAAAAGACAGGGGCGTTGATAAAACACTACAAAGAGCTATATACAGTCTATATGAGAATACCAGAAGCATTGTAAGGACAAGCATTCGCAGATCCAACGAATTTATCACAACAACGGAAATACGACAA
This sequence comes from Philopedon plagiatum, assembly GCA_963971165.1. Classification (NCBI taxonomy): domain Eukaryota; kingdom Metazoa; phylum Arthropoda; class Insecta; order Coleoptera; family Curculionidae; genus Philopedon; species Philopedon plagiatum. Next base: position 21,178,870 of record OZ020197.1, on the reverse strand, counting down.
GGTGGAGTCCTGAGCCCACTAGTGTTTATATTGTTGATGAACGAGATCTACAAAGGCCTGTAAGCCACTAGAATAGGTTTTCCTACTTACCACAAAACTAAGAAGTACAGAAAAAATATCTGGGTTCAATACTGTGTTCGAACGGTAAACTGGAAAATGAAATTGACACAAGGACAACAAGTACAAATAGCCTATACTACGCATTAAATATTTTTTTTGAGTGAGCATGAGTGAATGCAGGAAGGTTAAAACTATTTGGAGGGTCGATATTGATAGGAAAAGAGAGATAGGCAGACCAAACAGAAGTTGGAATGGGATAATGGTCAAAATTCTACAACCAAGAGAACTTAACTGGAGGCAAGCCAAAATCATTGCTTGAAATCGTCAAGAATCGAGGACCTTCTACCCAGATGACTCCTCGACACCGTGTACATGGGGAACCGATTATGTATGTATGTTTAATAGATTTGAAGTTACACGCAGCGAAAGTCGTCACTTTTTTAATCATTTTGAGTATTAACTATTCAATAAAAGCGATCTAAGGCGAATTTTAGGCTGATATGGTGACGGAATAACCAATTAAGTTGGTGTTATATGACCCAGTAAATTAATTTTAATTATAACAGATTTACATAAGGTGGAATATTGCGTCATTTGACTTAAATCTCAAGTATCTTTACTTCTTCCGATATTACTCTTTAACGACCTTCTTAGTCGTAGATTTATGACCAACAATTTTGATAGGTTTGCATTTATAAAGTTTTAATATCACGATTTTGCGGTTAATATCAATAAGTAAACGAAATTTTATGTTAAATGGAGAGTTTATATCAAACCTTCAAAGTTTAATAGTTAATAAAAATGGAATTATGTTGCTTTTAATTATATTTCGTGTTTTGCTATCGTAAAAATATTATTTATACGTATAATATAGGAATAATATTAACATGCAATTGTTATTTCGTATTGCGGTAGAAAGAGATAAGGTCGGACAACTGGCAAGATATTGCATGGTAGATATTTAAATCATTAAAATGTTGTTTTAGATCATTTTTTTAAATAGCCACATATATATTTGTGTTTTTAATAAATAAGCTATTAAAAGGTAGGAAATAAGTTGCAAAAAGCTAACTAAAATTGAACATGTCAAGTTTATTTTTATTCCGAACACAAATTCCACTGGATAGTCCTGCCTTACCCTAATTAAATATACGGGTAATTATTAATTGTTAAACAAGACTGGAAGATGCCTCTCATAAAAATAAATTGTAATATTGATATGAGTCCGCCAATTCTTGATTTTCAAGAACGTCATAACAAAAATTATTTTTGTTGCTTTTTTATTATTATTTCGCAATGAAAATGAAATGAAATGAAAATTTATTTATAATATTTTTTATTCTCTTTCACTCGACTAACTAGTTAAAAATTTTCAAATACTTATTAAAAATTTCTACTCGGTATCTGAAAATTTCCAGTAGCATCTAAGAATAAGGTCAAGGCCGACCTTACTGCACATGATTCCTTTCAAGGACGACCCTATTGGGCATGCAAACTCGATAAGGTTAACTTCTACTATTAGCACAGTATTTCTAAGGCCACCTCTCCGCCTAAGAACATAGTTTTGTAGACTTTGATAAGGTAATTACTAAATAAGTAATATTGGTATTAGATAAATAGTTCTAAAAAGTCAAAAAAAATAAAATTTACCCACAAAATTAAAAAAAAATACACTTGTTTTTGATACAAACCTTTGTTGATTTTAAAGATTAATACCCAAAGAATAAATATTAATATCAAGCAACATAATCACAAAAACACATACTAATTGTTACGATACTAATAAATAATACATTACCTAAATGTAGGGAAGATAATTTTAGACCATTTATTATTAATATCTAAACTCTAAGCAATTAATAAAATTTTTGTAATTATTGCTTCATATTATTCTTTGTATAGTAAGAAAGTGTATTTCATTATCACCCTCTTCAAGCCGTTCAATCCTGTCGCTGTATGGCTTACGCTTATAGTGTTTTCTTACATCCATTACTTCTCTTATTCATTGTTATTTTACAAATTATTGTGGGTCCTGGCTAATTTCGTTACTTTCTTCCACGCCTTTCTATCTTTACATTTCCTCCTCCAGTCCGATACTCCTAGCCGCTTTAGGTCGTCTCGCCAACTCCTCTTAGGTCTTCCCTTTCTTCTGGGCCAAAGCGGTATTCATTCTGTTATTTTCCTATCAGTGTCTGTTGGTTTTCTCCTCATTATATGCCCGGTCCAGTTTAGTCGTGCTTTTAAATCTAACGATGATTCCTTCTAGCATTTCTTGTATTTCTTTTTTCGTCTTTAGTGTTCTTTCTTCTTCTCCCATCACATTTGGTCCTGATATTATTCACATTATATTCCTTTCAATAATTTCTATATCTTCTTCTTTTTTTGTATATTACAGTTGTCTCCATTGTATATGCTATAACTGGTCTTATTATGATTTTGTAAATTTTTATCATTATTTGTCTGCTTATGCTTTCTCTCCTTAGTAATTTTTTGTTCCTTTCCACTGCCTGGTATCCATTTTTTATCCGGTCTGTTTGTCGAATTGTTATCCCTAGGTGGTTGAATGAATGGACCACTTCAAATTTATTTCTTTGTGATTCTAAATACTTTTTTTCGTCCCTGAACTCCCTTCCCATTCTCATGTATTTTGGTTTTTCCTAATTTATGTCCAATTTAAATTTTCTTGCTTCTACTTCTAGGTTATCTATCGCTTTGATTATATTATTCTGTGAGTTTGATATTATTGTATCGTCGTCTACGTAAGCTACTACGTGTGTGTTATTTATTATGGTATTTTTTTTTGTGTAACTTTGCTCTCCTCATTATACCTTCAAGCAATATATTAAATAATGTTGGGAAGATTGGGCCGCCTTGTTTTACTCCCCTTTTTGTATTCTGTCTGTTATTACACCCTGAAATCTTACTTTTGCTTCCGTGTTCTGTAGTATCCTCTGTAGTAGGCCTCTACATCGTCATTAATTTCTTTAACACTTCTAATGTTTCTAGTTTATTTTATCATTTTGTCTCTATTTGTGCTGTCAAAAGCACTTCTAAAATCAATAAAAATCACGTGGTTCTCTGTTGTACTCCCATGCTTTTTGATGTACTTGATCTCAGGTATGCATTGCATCTATTGTTGATTTTCCAGGACTGAAGCCGTTCTGGCAATCGCCCAATTCTTTTTCTGCGTAAATTGTTAATCATTTGTTTATTAGATTTGCTAGGATTTTGTATACTACATTTAACAACATTGTGACTGTAATTTTTACAGGTTTCTTTGTCTGATCTTTTGTCACTAGGTCTAATGAGTCCGATGTTCCATTCCTCAGGGATTCTGCTTTTTCACCAAATTTGTGTGTCTATGCATTTATTGTCCTCCATATTTAAATAGTTCTGCCTCTATTTGCTCCTCTATTTGATGTATATGACGTAGTGTAAATTTTCGATCTATATCCCGACAATAAGTGGAAATGTCCAGGCCATTAGTTGAAATTTGGGCTTAAGTCTGTTTTAACCGCAACACAATTTTTCAGAATTGTCGTACAATTTATTTGAAACTCAGAAAATAGTCAAAATTTCATATTAAAATGAACCGGAAGACAACATATGAGAGTAAATTATATGTCGATAAAATGGTGTAAGTCATTCTACTCTTAGTTGTATCACCGTGCAAGGTTTTATGATTAGCCGAATTTTTTGCAAAATAGCTTGTAAAATTAATTTTTCGTGTTTCTTAACATGTTCGAATAAACTTAGTTATTAGCCACTGCATGTCATCATTAATCGATCAGTGATGAGGAAAAGTAATTCATTACGATTATGTCCTAAAATGTCAAAGGTTAGCAATTCCATTATTTAATAATTTTCTGTAATATCATATCTGCCAACAGTTGCACGTTATTATTACCAACGAAAATCCTATATTACTTTAGTAACAGCTCTAACTTCATATCATGGGTAAATTTAAAAATTAATATCATTTAATTTGCCAGTCTGTTTTGAGAAAGGCTGTAGGTTTGTGCCCTTATTAGATTTAATAACTTAACAATGCCAAATTAAAAGTTGATTAAAATTTTAAATTACGATCTAGCCTTTTTTAAAATCTGAATACTAATTGAATTTAAACAATCGAAGTCCTCAATTTCGGCATAAAATAAAGAAATTTACGAAAATTCTCTCTACTTGAACAACACAAAGGCTAGGTCCTTATTAGCATATTTTTTGTATTGTTCCATTTTCAAAGGCACATTTCGAATTTCCGTTTGTCATAAAAGAAACGGATTATTTAAATTTGAACGAAAAATAATGAACGTTTTGGCAATAAAAACCCTTTCATCTAGATCGAAAAATGCACCGTTCTCGTATTTACGATTCGCATCACGCCAGACGTATTGAATAAAATGTATAGTTGGGCTTTTTTATTTTCTGGATTTTATCCAATACACAATAATTTTTTTCAATAAATTATCCATATTTTTGCAAGAGATAATATCGACAATATTTTTTTCAGATTCTAATAAAACTGTTGAAGATAACAGATTTTGTACTTTAAAAAATTAAATAAAATTCGGTGAGCATACTGCCGTCATATCGAAGAGGGCAGTAAGTATATATGGAAACCCATATATACTTACTGCCCTCTTCGTTATGACGGCAGCATATGTAACGTATAAAATAATGGAAGGGACAACAAAACTTCGAAAAAACAACGTAACTAAATGTTTAAGCTAAATCAGTATAGCAAAAATCGACTGAGGTAGTCATGAAATCAAATCTGGATTAATTCTCCTAAAGAATAAAAAAGATAAAAAACTAAAAAAATCCGTGATCTCGAAAGCTAAGCGTTATGTAACTATACCATGGATGAATTAGAAAGGATTCTGTGTTCGGTATACTGTGAGCGTATCGAACGTGAAGCCTGTTTATTTGTTGTTTGTTATGAAAACATTTACCTACCCTAGAGGTCTAGTTTACGAACTTTAAGGAAATACGTAATTGAATCAAGAATGAGAGATAAAATAGCATTGGAGTGTTGGAACTCAGACGTGTTGCTGCCTCTGCTGGTTGCTTAGGAAATACGTCTGAATACTCGGTTACAAGTACGTCTTTGTCTAATGAACTAGAAAAGAAAAAGTGCGACTTATAGATTTATAAATGACTCGGAGCGACTTTAAATAAACCTTTAGAAATAATATAACCTATAAATAATGAAACCGGTCCGGTTTTGAATCTACAGAAGAAGAAGAAGAAATATGACCAAAACGATGCTGCCACAGTTTTAGTTCTTCAGTTAGAGAAACTCCTGTGATGTCCCTTAAAAATCGTGCTAAACATCTTCTCGAAAAAAGCCATATTCGGATGACCTTAAAAGAAAATAAATTATTTCCGTTGAAACCCCACTTTAACTAAACATTGGAAGAGGGAGATGAAGTGAAAAGAATATATTTTTGTTTATGGGAGGAAGACCAAATTTTAAGTGGAAATTTCCATTTTTATAAATTTATTATATTTTCTGATGAATCTGCATTTTCTACTAATGGAATTGTAGCATCCCAGCATGTCAGGTACTGGTCTCGAGAAAACCGCGAATTTAGAGTAATGAAGCGAATACAATATTTTACGTGTGGCGCGCGATATCTGTCCATGACATTATAGGCCCATATTTTTTTAATAACACTTGCAATAGAATATCTTACTTAGAAATGCTGGATTCATTTTTTAGCGATGAACTCGAAAATTTACCATTTGATCTTCGCCAAAAAATGTATTTTCAACAAGGTGGTTGTCCAGCACATTGCGCTCGCGAAGCACTAGAATTGCTTCACCGCAAATTTGGTCCAAGGTGGATTTGAAGAAATGGCCCAATTTTGTGGCCCCAAAGGATCCCCAACTTAACGTTGGCCGATATGTTTCTATGGGGCCGTTTAAAACACCCTGTCTATGCCACTCCAATACCAAATAATATTGAGGCGCTAAAAGGCAGAATTACCCAGGCTGTTCGTTCAATATCCCTAGAAGAACTCGTAAATTCCTTCAGATATCTAAGAAAGCAATTAGGAAAATGTGTTGAATATGGGGGTGCAGTTTTTGAATTTTGATATTGTACTGCTTAGTTTATATCACATTTTTTAATTTAATTAAATATTCGTATTATTTAAAAATTACACTTGAATAATAAATGTTTTGAATTATATAATTGCTTCATTTAATAAAGACATTGACAAACATGTCCATATGTCTCATTATTGTTTAATATGTAGAAACTCGTACTCCGGTTAAAGGTGTGATAGAGAATACTTGGGACTCGTTCATTTTATTATTTAAATTTTTTAATGAAATCTTGTACTTTGGCTTAGGGCTTGATTTAAAACATATTTCGTATTTGTTATTTTCGTAGGAACCGATACACAAGGTTTGTTTACTCTTACGCAAATTAACGTTTTCGTATTTTTTATGCTCCCTGTATAAAAAATAAAATTTTCCATAACGTGCATTTTATTTATTTTATAAGTAAAATCTTTTATTAGCCGTGACATTCTCACGTATCTTGCAAAATTTGGTCCATTTGTCCTATTCTAAACCCCATCCCACCCCAAATTTTTACCTAAAATTATTTAATAATTTCCGGTTAAGTACTAAAGAAACAGTTTAGTATAAAAAATGTTAAATATATTACAATTCTCTACCAGTGTTTAACGGACTTTACTTTTACTAAAATAGGTTCTCTCGAAAATTACTACAAATAGGTTTATATGCTTACTATTAATACGTAAAGTAGTTTTAGAGAAATAGAAGCTCCGGCTTAAAGCGTAAGCCCAGCTAGGTATTCCGCTTCGTGTTTTCTCAAGACAGTAACGCAGTAAAATAAAATACATCTGTATAATGCAAATATCGAAACAAAACTGTTACTTTTAAATGGTACTCTCACCCTTATTCTTTAAAGATTAAGATAATATGTAAACAGTTTAAATAATAATTATTTATTAAAATTTCATTCACCAAACGAAAATATGTTAAACTTAAATTGTTAATAAGAAAGTTAGCAATAGTTCCAGCTTCATTTTGAACAAGCTGTATACAAAAAAGTGAACGTTTTCCTATGTAGGCCAATAGTTTTTGTCTCAACAAAATAAAAAGTTAGATTTATAAAGTAATACCGGTGTTTCAGTGTATTTAACAAAATCTTATTCATTTTTAAAAAATAGCTCGTAAAGTAATAAAAAAGGCCCCCACCGTCAAAGGAAATTAAAACGGAGGCGTCATTATAAATAATCGTACCCAAAACGTTCCTTTGGAAATAAACATAGCCATTTCTTCAGTTAGCTAGTCGGGAATGAAACAAAGTAATTGCTTCATGCTCAAGCTTTTGGACTCATAATTACTATAAATTACGCTGTTAGGTACAAAGTCTAGTGTTAAAGGCAGAAACTTTACGATTTACAACCAGTTAACAAGTCTATGTGCTCTAGCAAAAAGGGATTAATGTCCCAGCATTTACATGCAGTGCGATAAAGACCCACATTAGAACGGGATGTCTCAATATAACAGTGGCGTTGTTTTTGTACGTAGTCTTAAAAATGCCCTAATATAAAATATTTCTAATAGCCACATTAATACTTTTTTGTTACTGTTAAATTGTTGTTAATCCGCAGCTGGTCAGGTCACTTTTTTTGAGACGTAACTGGTGAGGTAGGGATTAAAAAACCCCATTAAGAAATGCCGTTTTTGAGAAAGACGTAACGATGAAAAACCTTTTTAATTGCTTTGTGTAATTTTAATGACTTAAAACAACTATACAAAATAAATAATAAATAAAAATACTGTTAGCAAATACATCACAAAATGGATACTAAATTTTTCTAATAATCAAAAAAGGATGTCAAAAAAATATTGTAGTAAGTTTAATCAAAAGTATTTTTTATCAAGACCTTATTCGGCGCAATACACACAACCACTCACAATGCAGCTACCGCAAATAGGAATGTTGCAATCAGCGCAAGTGAATCATCTTGTCTCTGGTACCAATGGATTTTTAAGTATACGTGCTATATTTAGCCGCAACTCACGGGGAAGGTGACTGTTGAGCAACCTTATATGTAGTTGAGACTCTACAAGTTCTTTAGCTAGAAATTTAATGTAATCAGTTCTTTTTTATGTGGGATTTCCAGAAAATCAGGAAATATTACATAACCATTGAAGAGGCTAATATTGAGTAGAGTATTGAAAATTGCAAGATCGGCGCAAATCGAACCGCAGTCAATATTTTTCAATATTTTTTAATCAGTGAATGAAACAAGGGAACTAGGGAAAGTTTGCAAGCTTAAACAAGCCCGTAAATTTCATATTTCTATCTCTTTCGCTTTCCAAGTTAGTCAAATCCAAACAAGCTATTTTGATACTCACTCACTGATCATCAGAAATCTCGCATACTCTCGTTCTTTTAATCCCAAAGTAATACAGAGTAGAAGAATATTAGTAGATCATACTCTTATGTATTGGGACGTGGTCATTAAAATTGCATTGTGACGAGGTCGGTGTTCGGTCAATTTACCGAAAAAAAATTCACCGAAAGATTAATTCACCGTAAAAAAATACAAAAAAAATATGTCACCGAAAAATAATCGGGTAACCGAGTAAGTGACGCAATGCCAAGGAAATTAACTCTAGGCGAAATATTTCGATGGAAATTTAATTCGGTTAGCTGTTACTTTAGTGCATTTTTATTTGGTAAAAAAATTCGATTGACTGCTTTTTGACGAACTGTTTTTCGGTGAATTGTTTTTGGTGAGTTGTTTTTGGTGAATTGATTCTTGGTGAATTGACCTAGAACCGTGGTGGTCATTGCAAATTTTGTTCCTCGATCTCAGTACATAAATAGATATTATTTACCAATAAAACCTTAAACTACGCGTGTAACCTCCTACATTACAGACAGAGTGTTTAGAATTAAACAGGAGGATGAATACTTCAAACTGGAAAAAGTTAAAGCCGGTGTGCCTCAAGGAAGCGTCTTCGGTCCCGTCCTTTATTTACTGTGTGATCTCCCACAAACAGAAAAAGTAACTGTGGCTGCATTCGCTGATAACACTGCTTTATTAGCAGTAGTAGTAGCTAGGTGCAGGAATCAGACAACTCCAACAAGCTAGCGAGCAGATTTACAATTGGGCCATAAATTGGAAGATTAAGCTTAATGAGGAAAAATCTATTTGTGTCACCTTTACCAACAGAATAATGGGCAATCAACAATCAGTTAACATAAATGGTATCATAGTTCCCTATTAAAATACAGCCAAATACCTGGGGTATGACTTTAGATGCGAAACTAAGATGCAAGGAACATAGAACTAAACGGACTGAACTAGGGCTCAAATATGGACAGTTGTATTGGCTCTTGAGACGAGAATCTAAGCTGTCAGTACACTGTAAAATCATGATATACATATAGCCAGATTTAAAAACCAGTCTGGGTTTATGGCATCCAGTTATGGGACCGTGCCAAGGAGAGCTACATCGAATGCATCCAGACCTTCCAAAATAAAGTACTACGAAACCTAATTAATGCACCGTGGTACATACGGAATATTTAGATCGCGATCTTGGTATCCCGTATGTCACTAGTGAAATTAAAAGATTTGCAATCAAGCACGAGTCTCGGCTCCATCAACAGGTTAACGTCGAAGCCATCAGGCTTCTTAACAACCAGGACCTAGTTAGAAGGCTGAAGAGAACCAAGCCCTTTGAACTAGTATAGATTTTTAAGAAACAGAGTACAGTGCGCAAGTGTGTGAGTACTAAGTGCCATGGCCATAAGCCATTGATAAATTGGCAAGTGGCAAATTGGCAAGGTGAAAACCCAATAAAACTATAAAATTGAATTTTTTTAAGTGGCGCTACTGAAAAGTCGGATCCCTGGAATGTCTTTTAAAATCTCTGAATGCTGTTAACATGCCTAGAATGAATTAGAAAATTACTTGTAGACCTTAAATCTTACCCGTATGTTTTAATAGCTATATTTACAGCAAGGATGAGGTGAGATTTTATATTACACATTAAAGAAAATGGGACACACTAGCACATAATATTTTTGATAAATAAATTAAGGCTTTTATGTGTCCATAAAATTTTGTGTTAATAAAGTTTTAATTACAACTTTCGGGGGTGGCGACCGTCGGCAACACCCCTCGAGAGTACTAGGGTTAAACTGATTTGTATTTAAAAAGAAAACGCTGTCAAAAAACTTTTAAAAAGAAAGATTTTTTTTCAAAAAAATTAACCGGCTTCACAAAAGAAAAAGCACCAGAAAGCATGAAATAATGTTTTTACATATTTATATTGTGGTTAATGATAAACTTAATTGTATTTAAAGTTAGATAACTTGTACACCAAAGTTCTGAACGTTGAAGTCGGCGCAATTTCACAGTATAAGGATCCGCAATAATAATTTATAAACAATTACCTAATAAGAAGTTGCGCTTACTTTAACGTTCATAACTTTTGTGTACAAATTACTAAAAATCGAACGCAATTAGGCTGACCGTGAGGCTTAGTAATAAATAATTAAAAATATTACTCTTTATTAACAATAATTTACTAATGTATTATCATTAAGGATTCCCATTATATTTTAAAATTGCGCCAACTGCAAAGTTCAGAACTTCGGTGTACAAGTTACCTAACTTTGAACAAAATTAGGCTTATCATTAACCACATATTATTTCATACTTTTTTGTGCTCTTTCTTTTGTGAAGTCGGTCCATTTTTTTGAAAAAATGTCTTCAATTCTGGTTTTAAGGTGGCACTTTACAGTCAGGAGGCCTAAAAAAAGCATTTTTTCAAGAATTTTTCCTGAGGAGACTTTTAAATTTATTAATGTGAGAATTTGTACACATATTATGGTAACTTTTAGCTCTATTTTACGATTTTTGTATTTGTAAAAATTATAATTTTGAACGCTGCTATAGCTGATCTCCAGAAGTTCCTCTCAAAAAAGGCAGCTTGCGGTGACAACGATATCTCTGGACTGGATCATCTAATATGAAAAAACCAAACGGATTTCGTTAAAGTATAATCTTCTAATTAACGGAAGGGATAAGCAAAATAAAATTTTTTGACAAAATGGCGGCTTCTAAAAAAAAACGATTTTTGACCAAAATTTTGGCCTTAAAGTGTTTATAAAAAAAATATTTATCGGTGAGAAAAAACCTTCCGTTAATTAGTAAAAAATATACTTAAGAAGCTTGTGTTAAAATTTGAGACTGATCGGTTCAGCCGTTTCCGAGAAATCTTCGTCACCGACTTTAAATCAACAGTTTTGAGAAAAACGCGTTTAAAGTTTCAAAAGCACTTTACATAGTGTACAATCGCTCTGACACGTCTTAACAAATATTGCGTGTAACTTCGAAAATAGTCGCCGGATTACCTTGAAATTTTCAGTGTGTGTACTTGAATATATGTACATTACGAAAATGAAATTAAAAAAATCGATTTTTTGAAAATTCTAACTGTGTATAGCCCCTTAAAATCGCAGCCAAGACATGAGTATGTATTGTTTTAATATAAATTTTATTTCAACAACATATAGCCTCAAACCTAAACAAGGTAATTAACTATTACTACACGTCTTTAAACACAAAAATAAATTAAATTGCATTATGTAATTTATATGTATCTACTTCTTTAAAAATAAAATCTGACATATCTGTTTTCTGTGAAGGGGTACTTCCAATTTAACCACCTTTTTATATTCCATCTTAAACTTTTCTTTTTTATTATCAGAAGATTTTATTCTCAAAATCCCTTTTTTATGTTCGTAGGTAATATATTTTTATTAAATGTTGGAAAAGTCAAATTATCCCTAGTAATAACTTTGAGAATAATATGGTTGTGTTTGTTGTAAACTTTATTATTTCACGATTGCTGGTATTAATCAGCGTCTGTATTTTTTTATAATTCTATGTTTTTTTAGTATGTCCCTAATAATAACTTTAATAATTGAAAGTAGTAACTAAGTAACAGCTACCTCAATAATTGATTTGATTCGATAGGAACAACACAATCCGGTTTAATTAATTGTGTGAAATTATTAATTGTAAGTATGTTAGTATGGTAAAACTACCCTTATATTTGATAAACATCGACTCTCCAAATTGCAAAATTCTTATAATAATAATGTTAAGTTTACAATATTCCAATATTAAACTCAGTTACCCTTATATTATTATAGTTTTCAGGCCACTCTTTTTTTAAAAATAACCATATGTATAGGTGTAATTTACAATGCAGTTTCCTTGAATTTATGATAATGCACATTATATTTAAAATTAATCAAGGGTTCAGAAACAATTCCGGGTACAACGAAAGAGAAGGTGAGACTTTAATGATGGTGGGATATGGAATATTAATACTGAGATAGATGCATTTTTCTAAATACCTCAGGTTACAAATAATGGGATCAAATAGCATAGCAATTTACCGGTCCGTAATTGAAATTCAAGATTTTGTTTCTGTAGAAATGCCTATTAGCTTTACAGCAATTCTTTTTATATTTTCATAATATCGGTTCAATTGATTATTATATTTGGACCAAAAGATATGTTCTTTATGGGATGGATGAATATTAATAATGTTTTAAAATATCAAGTATTAGTTTTAATTCATAAAATGAAACAAGGGTATACTACTTCACATTTCAATAATTTATTTTAAACGTATTCAAACATACATAGTCATAATACAAGACAAAAAGTGCTTTTGTTTTGGAAAATACCTATTTAGTGAGTAGTCATAATTCAGTATTTTTTAATGGTTTTATTAATTGAAGCAAACCCAAACAATGTAATTTAAAACATTATTATGTCAATAAAATTTGTTTTATTTATTTTTATTTTTATTTGAACAGATCAAACAAATGTTCAAATTATAAAAATTTTAGATTTGTAACGTAACTGAAAAAACAATTGAACATCAAATAATCGAGTTATGAACTAACATTAAGTTTTTTCAGAGGGCTCTCCATAATATATATTTTTAATTCTACTCGCTAAAAGCTCTATTCTATGTTAAATTACACCGATGTTCGACTGTTTCCTTTAATAAATAAAACGAGACTTAAGTCATTTTCCATACCCCTCGTATATGAGTTAATGCAAGTCGTATAGGTTTGGGTACCTTAAAGCCTCTAAATTTTTTTCTGTTCCTAAATCAACTTTAGAAGGTTATGTTAAGGGAACCGATAAAACTCTTGATTCCGATGGGAAGAAAGCCGATACTTTCTACTGAATTAGAACAAAGTTTGGTTTCCTATTGATTGGAAATGGATAGGCGGTTCTACGGAATTGGCGTTAGCGATATTAAGAGAATGGCATACCGGTTAGCCATAAGAAATGGTTTATGTCACCCATTTTCTGAAAAAAAAATGGAGCTGCTGGTAAAAAATGGTTAAAAGGGTTTTTCAAACGCCACCCAAATTTAAGTGTTAGGACACCGCAAGGTATCTCAATAGCGAGAATAAAAGGTTTTACCCAAGAATGTGCTAACTCGGGCAAGAGAAAAAACTATGTATGTGACTTTTGCTTGGACGTTTGGTTCAGTGTCTAATCTGATTTCAAAAATGGCTCCTAATTTCGGACATGTCCGAAATAAGGAGCCCATTTTTCAATTAGATGAAAATGACTCTCGTTACTTTTTATTTGGTTTTTTGAAAATCTACAACAATAATATATTTTTTTATATTAATTCTTGTTTTATTATAACCCATGTCATAGAATGACATAGAAAAAGTGATCATAAATTTTTTCTTTTAAGAAAATTTTGGGTATTTCAAAACAGTATCCGAAATTAGGCGACTTTCCTCTAATAAAAAAAATGTGTACTCACCGCTTAAAGGAGCCGAGTTCGACGCTGGACTTCTCGTTTAAAAGTAGTACAGTACCAACTGAATCAAGTGCTGGTATTGAGCAATGATAGTCCCGTGATTACTTACCTCAAATCACGAGTGGTACAACAGAAGGGGCTAAATTTTGTTTCAAACATACTGCTGTATTAATTCAAACACAACGTAACAGTTAACCCTTCGAATTAGATTGATTTAAAGTTGCAGTTATAATAATATAACATTATTAATTTGTAAACTTTATATCTTTATTCTAATCTCTTGATATGTTATTTTTACGACACAAAATGGTTTATTTTAACTAATGTACATTAACCAAAATAAAAAATTGAAAATAGTCCTATTAAAAAATTTAAAACAAGATTATTTGTGTTAGAGTAACGGTTTCTAAAGTAACCAAACCGATTTGGCATATTCAACATTTAATTTTTTCTGTATATTTTGCTATAAAAAATAGATGTAGATCGATAGACCTATAGACAAGATAACATATCAAAGAAATACAAATTTTATTTTGCAGTTTTTTTTTTAAACACACCCGGAAAAATTGCGAAGCATCTATCGAGCTTTTGTGGCGTACATTTTGAAAGGAAAAGAGCAAAATAAAATTCTGGTCTCTTTCAAGAACTATATGTCTTTTTTATGTCTGTCGCGGAAAGTCATTGGTTTTTTATAGCAAATAACTGGGCAGCAACAATGTTAAAAAAATATAGTACCCGATTAGTACTTTTAAAAATCAATAGTAAAATCTATCAGTAATGCGATTTGTTAAACAATAGCAGTGTTTATTCAGTAGGTACACGCGGTGAGATGAAGATCGAGGAGGTTCATTTTTCGAGCAGTAACCGTTTAAAGGGTAATACTCAGTGGTAGCTGAATGCAAAATTTTAAAATTATTGTCACATACCTAGCAGATTTCCATTTCTCGTATCGCGGTGGCTGAGCCGCGCATTTTGTCTTGCATTAAAATCACCCGACAAGGAATGTTTCTTAGGGGAAAGAGGGGGTCAATATCTTCATACTTAAGCTTAGTTTATAGGGTGTTATGAAATTCACGGCATATATTAAAACCGGTAAATGTTAGTTTGAATTCAGATGGGTGGAAATAGTCATAAATGGCGCTTCACGGTAACAAGCTAGGTTTCGCCCCTCGACAATTTTTTTTAAAACCCTGCACACTACTGATAATAAAACACATGACCATATAAAAACGAAAGAACGGTGAGCTAGGTTGTTGTGTTGCCAGGTCTCTTAACAATATTTCTAAGTAACAAGTTTGAAGAAATATAATTTTTATTACCTTTAAGGGATTATATACAGTCAGGAGGCTTAAAAAGCGATTTTCAAGAATTTTTCCTGAGAAGACTTTTAAATTTATTAATTTAAAAATTTGTACACATATTATGGTAAATTGTAGCTGTATTTTAAGATTTTTGTATTTGTAAAATATTAATTTTGAAAACTGCTATAGCTGATCTCCAGAAGTTCCTCCCAAAAAAGGCATCTTGCGGTGACAACGATATCTCTGGACTGGATCATCTAATATGAAAAAACCAAACGGATTTCGTTAAAGTAATGTATAATCTAATTAATCGAAAGAATAAGCAAAATAAAAAATGATTTTTGACCAAAATTTTGGCCTTAAATTGTTTATAAAAAAATATTTTTCGGTGAGAATAAACCTTCGATTAATTACTAAAAAATATACTTAACAAGCTTGTGTTAAAATTTGAGACTGATCGGTTCAGCCGTTTCCGAGAAATCTGCGTCACTGACTTTAAAAACACAGTTTTGAGAAAAACGCGTTTAAAGTTTCAAAAGCACTTTACATAGCGTACAATCGCTCTGGCACGTCTTTACAAATATGCGTGTAACTTCGAAAATAATCGTCGGATTGCCTTGAAATTTTCTGTGTGTGTACTTGAATATATGTACATTACGAAAACGAAATTAAAAACAATCGATTATTTGAAAATTCTAACTGTATATAACCCCTTAAAGAAAGAAATCCTACTAACTCTTCCAAAATTCTCAATTGCAAAAATTTATAATATTACCTATAACACAAATAAATACATTTATTTTGGGTAAGTACCTACATTAATTAGTCATTAGCATGTGGCATTAATAAGGCAATCCAGAGAAGAGTTGTTTAAAGCAACAAATAAATAAGTATCTGAACTTCAACTAAACACCCAGAAATTAGTGTTTTACTAATTTATAATGCACATCACTAAGCGCGTACGATATTTTGTTAATATTAAAAAGGCCTTAAAACGTTTTCTTTTAGAAATTAAGAAACAGAAAGCAAAAATTTACACGGCATTATTAAATTCGTCTCTATGCATCCATATTGGCATTACACTCAACAGCTGACGCACGTGTTCGGCATTTGCCTGTCTCGCGGCACGGACCTTTATCTGCAGTTTTATGTTGTTTTTACTCAAAAGCGGCAAAACAAACGATTTTAAATTTGAGTGATCCTACTTTTACTTTAAAAACAAAGCGTTTCTCTGCACTGCTCCAGGACTCACACATTATATTAAATGTAACCATTTCCGTAACACCCAGTATTTGCAGAAAAGGCGACGATGAAGACAGCTTAAACAATGTATGTTTGATTTGCCCTCAGTTGCTGTTATATTTTGTATCGTTATTTCTAAATTTGGTACAGCCTACACGCTTATGTAAAAGTTTATTTTTAAAAAAGTATAAATAATATGAATACTTTTATCTGGTAAAATCTGTGAATGTAACTTAAAGTTAAAAATATTACTCCCAGTGGACCCAAAGTCTTTTTTATATTTCGCTAAATCCATAAACGATGATTTTTATATCTTTTCGTCACCCTATTACCAATCCCGCTTACGTCCTAAGTAGAAGGTTAAATTGGATTTAGTTCTGACCCTTCGTTATCTAAGTGATGATTTGAAACAGTTTTAAAATTTGCTATTTCCTGTTATATTTTATACTATTAAGGTAGGTACCGTTATAGATCATTATTAAATCAAAACTTGTCAGTAGTTTGATATTCCGCAACCGCGCTAATCAATAGACATTCGAATAATTTAAATTTTCCATGTGTTAATAATTAATTATTAAATTAATTCCTTAAAATAAAATAATTTTTAGTTAAAACTACAAAGAGTGGTTCAAAAGTAATAAATAATGCAACAGTGGAGTTCTCAAATCTAAACACTGTGAGATATAGCCATTGACCTTCAGCAAGAGGAGACGTAACCATTCGTTCATGACAGGCCTTTTGTTTTGTTTCATATATTATGGGTTTGTAGCATAAAGAAAGAGGAGAAAGAGAAAACGCTAAACGTCGTCGTCGCTAGAACTTTCCAAGCTATTTGTATTATACCTGAGCAAACACACTTCATACTGACGCACCATTCTTCAAAATTGATGGATAACTTTTTAAAAAATTAAAAATCACTTAAGATTTCACTACATTTTTTTTATCTGAGACAGCCCACTTAGACTTTAGGCCTAAGTACTAACGTACCGTGAACGTCTGAAGGGAAGGGAAATATAATCTGTTGACATGTAATTTAAAGGATTGGAGGATGGGAAAACATTTGCAGGCAGTCCGTACCATAATCTAGAGAATGAGCGAGAGAAGTTCTAGGCTTTTGTAGCTGGACAGTAAAGGGATGCATACGTAACGCGCCTCTTGTTTTCGGTTAGGAACAGTGAAGGGAGGAAATATAGCAGTCAGTTCTTCAAAGCAAAATCCGTGGAAGTATCGGTCGAAAAGGGATAAATCCCCAACAGCCCGGTGATGAGCGAGAGAAGGGAGTTTTCTTGAGAGGACTGGGTCATTGATAAGTCGAATGTCTCTTTTTTGGATAGAATCAAGGATGCCAAGTGTCGAAGGTGATGCCCCTCCCCAGATATGGGAACAATACTCTAGGTTAGGTCTTATTTGGGAAACATAGAGAGTGTGTATGTTGAAAGGGGAGAAGTATTTTCCGGCTTGAAAGAGAAAACCAAGCTTTTTAGCTACTGATGTGGCTATTGAAGTAATATATTTGTGCCTGCCGAGATCGCATTTGAACGCGATGCCAACAATCTAACGTTATACTGTTCTGTAGGGCTTGGTTATTCATGTTAATGAAGTAAGTGTTTCCGGATTTTTTGCGTGGCAGGGAGCAAGACTGAGTTTGGGAGGTGTTCTTGGCACTCCAGTCTAGAATTAATTGAAGATTCTGAGAAAGGGATAGGTGCTTAGATCTGCGTCTATTATCCGTCTCTTGATTCGAGACTTGCCTGGAAAAATGAATGTTGGAGTGCTATCGTCAGCGTAACTGTGAATGGTGCCAGGATTGAACCTTGGAGTACGCCAGCATTGATAGGATGGAAGTTAGATGAGTGACCGTCCACCACGACAGATATTCGCCGATTAGAGAGAAAGCTACCGATCCAGATACACAGTTTGGGAGGAAGGCGATATGAAGACAGTTTGTTGAGGAATGCAGCATATCAATATTGATCAAAGGCCTTGGATCAAGAGCATCAATCTGGGATTCGCCATGAAATTCGAGAGACTCACTCATAATCCAAAATCTAGTACAATATTCACCACTTCTGCTATTAGGGAACATGTGAAAAATGTATATATTTATACAGTATAAAAGGAAATATATCTTAAAACTGCAAACAACAAAGAGCTTAGACTTTTTGTTTGTCTTTTTTATTCTTAAATGAAGAATAGTCTTTTAAGCAAAAGGATTTTTTATTATTATCTAATACTTTTAAAATAATTTTTGCTTAAGGCCAACCTAAGTCATTTTTATATTTCGTTTCTTAAACGCTCCAAGGGCATTTTATCTATCAGCCGGACACTCATGATTTTCGCTATTACTTCTACTACTACGCTGTAAGTATTAGGTCGAATGGAGGTTGATTCTTGACCCTAAAGTCATTATATAGATGAAAAATTGCAAGAGGGTGTGAGCGCACTTCTTATAAGTGAAAAAGTTAATCGAAGCAACCGACGAAAAAATTTGTCAGGCTCACGAAATGAATTGTGCCGGAGTTTATTTTAAAATAGAGTAACTTGGCGGAAACGACTTTAAAAAATCTGGTTTATAATTACAACAGTAGTTTTAAATACTGTGTTATAGTTCTGGTGTTTTTAGTGTAATTAATGACATGGTTGGCATGATATTATTACGTTAAAGGTATTAGATTTATGCATTCAGTCCATCTGATAACCCATGCTGTTGTAATTTGGAGCTACTGAAAGAACAGTTTATAATTTGGATGATGTCAATTTTGGTATGTCTAAATAAATTACCGACTTATAGTGCCCTAGAAAATTCTAAATTATACCAGCGATAAGTCTTATAAAGATGCTTTACTTCAATGTATTTCCCTGTGGAAGAGACTTTGTTTTTTTGGACACATTAGTAATTATGTGTGTATGATAATATCACACATGTGAGAGAATTGAAGTAGGTGCTACTTCTGGAGCTGTCTCTTTGTCGATTTTGCTGAATTAGGAAGGTTTAAATTGTACGTTTCAGGAAACTCGTACACATACCGATGTTCGCGTTTGTAAATATTTTTTTTTTAATTTTGACATAAAGACATATTATGTTAGCAGCAAAGTGCACGAACTGTAAGCAGCAAATTACTGAGGGTAAGTTATCTTTCAAATCAAATCAATCAAAATTATAGGAGTGTTTATTTTTATTGAAATGATACAGGGATTATTGACTTAATTTTTACATTTTTTATTTAAACCGTGGTTCTTATTCATTTAATAAAATATATTGAAATTTGAATCACACCGCCTACAAATAGTTATTTTTCGCCCAAATATATTTAAGCATTCCAATCAAATACTTTCATTTTTTGGCTCTAACAATTCTACACTTCAAGGAAAAATAGAAATTTGTTGGATTCCAATAGTACTTTGGTCATCGAAATAATGGTAATATAATTTTCAAAGGAGTAGGAATACTTTGAACTCCAATAATAAGTCTATATTTAAAGAAATATATTTTTTTGTTATTTCCATGATGTTTTGTTGAGACAATATTAACTTTAATATAACTAATGTGACAGTGGTCAAAAACAGTACTATTGCTGAAAATAGAATAGCGGTTTTTTCTGTGTACGAAAATCAAGTTCCATAGATAATAGATACATATATAATACTGGGAACATTTCTGAGTTACGATATTACCCGATCCATGTCTTTCTGGCATCTTTTAAAAAGCAAATCCTTTGGTTATTACAAGAACAATATTGGGGTCCCATATGCATGCAACGTAACGCGATAGCCTGTTGTTTGACATTAAACTTCGCCACGGATTAGAACGGTAATTTTAAAACGGCCTTTTGGTTCATTAAAGCAAATTAATGCGTTGTTTAGCGCGTTGTTGTGGCTGAACTTGTAAAATGAATAACAAAATTTGCGTTGTCAAAGTCGATACAATGTTATCATTTGGCTTCCCTTCTCATTGTTGGTTTGTTTAGGAATTGATGGTTTCTATTTTCAATAAATAATATAACCTTACTACCGATTGATTTACGCCCGTAAGATAAAAACTTCTTATCCCGCTCATCTTGCGTGCGGTAAGGTGATTATTATCGCACACGCTTTTCTTACCTCACTGCTTTTCAATCAGTGCAGTTGAGTCGGTGACACTAGCAAATCAGAATGTATTTAAACTCGTAACAATTTAACATAATTACTACACTCATCAGCAAAAAAAACTGGTCAAGAAAATTTTGGATCAAGTTTTATGTTAGATAACTTTGCTAATTTTAGACCGTTTTTAATGAAATTTTCGGTAGATTATAGACTCATTTATCAAGAGTATCCTCTGCTTTTCGATTTAAGACAAATTTTGACATGTGTGATAGTATACCGGGGGAAACAAATGATACTTTTTTGTACTTAAGTCCTAAAAACCCTGTGGAGAACTAAGGCGATGCGATGATGTTCTGGTGTATTTCATATGGAAATTGCATCTTTGCTCAACATTTTGTTTTTTTATTCATCCCGATATCTGTTCTCTTTAAAAAGATTTTTAGATAATCCCTGCAAGTTTTAGAATTGTTATGTCTAAATTAAATTTAACAGGAATATCACTATTTTTTCTTAGTAAAATAACAGGTGTCTTGTATTAGCAATATATGGTAAATAAACGAAAAGTGTATATTTTTTATTAATTAAACGAAAACCGAAACAGAAACAAGACTACTAACATCTAAAAACAGAAAACAAAATTGTAAATAATGCTATTGGCTGATTTAAACATTAATTTAATGAATTAATAGCGTGAATTGCCCCCACTAGCTCGAAGCACATCTGTCATGCGGCGTGGTAAACTTTCAACGCAGTTGGCGATTTTTTCTTGAGAAATCTTGTCCCATTCCTCTAAAAGAGCAACTCGCAAGTTGGGGATGGTTTCGGGAGCTGGTTGTCGTCGAATTCGTCGCCCTAATATGTCCCAAACATGAACTATTACTGTCTACCCGACCCGGGGTTGTCCATTAGATCTTGGACTTTCCGTACTATAAGGCAAGAGCATAACTTACTGTATTTTTTCTGCGCTTTGCCTCTATCTTCTTTTCCATACTCTATTACGGACGCTAAAACCTTTTTTTTCTAATAAGAATAAGGTCAACGTTTTTTAGACAATATCAGCAACTTTTTTGGACATAACGTAACCCCGAGCAATGTTTGGCATTGCATTTCCTTGCTTTTTACTTACAATGTGATGCAATATTTGGGTTAGGAATGATACCCATCATTATTCTGTCATTTCCCGTAGAGTGACCACAGTAATCACTAGAAAGTATTAAAAACAAAAGTATCACAAGAAAAGTTTACGTAATTTAAAACCAATTATTAGCCTCTTATTTCCCAAGTGATGTAGGTTTAATTTTTTGGAAAATTAATTATTTGCGTTTTTTGTGTCTAGAAAATCTAACTAAGACTTTTATTATACTATTATTTAAACAAAAATAATGACATTGTTTGTGTTTTGAAACTACAACTCGATATAGATTAGTTAATAAGCTACGAGGTTAATGATTATTTTACCTTTTTTATATTATTGGATTTTATTTAATACATTGTAATAAAAACAAACGAAATATGACAACAAAGTAATAACAAGCGTAATAAAACATAGTTCAAAAAATACTGTTTCTTAGTACTAACCTGGGAAATCGTCATTATTTACTCCATTTCTTTAATGAGAAGTTATATTTCTCTACTTAGGTAAATATGGATAATAAAAATCACCTGTCAATACTCAATAATGAAAAACTTTATATTTTTATGAAATCCAACAAAGCGTTAAGTTTGTTCTAATCCAAAATCACAAAAACTTTGAAATTACGATACGATTGTGTACGATCTAAAGGTTATAGAAAAGTATTTAAAATTGTAGTTAAAGGTACCATTGTGGCAAGTCATATTATTTCTGCATTTCCTGTATTAACAGATTTCAAACCTGGTAAATTTACTTGTGTATATTGTATTGTATTTATTGTGAATAGTTGTTATGTTTTGTAAATATTCAATACTACTTAACACTAAATCATCTGTATATAGCTTCAAAGTGTTTTCTATATCGGTGTCTTGGTGTGCCAAGGAGGTTGAAGGTATATTTAAATCTTCATTGAACGGAGTAGGTTTTTCACTAAATTAGCAATTATTTTCTTGTCAGCTATCGATTCCTCAATATCCCTTTAGCCACAGTGGCTGACTTCCAGCCACCATGTGATTTTAGAGTTAATAAGTCTCCTCCATTTTCAGCTAGAAGTGTTGCAGAGTTGCGCCTTAGAGAATGGCCAGTATAACTCTCGGTATTTGGTAACTGCAGATATCGAGCCATTATGCTGAGAACTTTACTCATATATTGTGCTCTATATTATGTTTAATATCACCTTAACTGTAAGATATAATATAAAGAGTTTTTTTAATGTTAGCTGGCCTGTTAGCTAGGTATTTTTTAACTATATTAACCCATTGTGGCCCAACAGTGACAAACTTCCTTAAGGTTCCATTCTTTGAATTAGGAATATTTATTATAATACTATCCGATCGGATGTCTAAATCATCAAGGGTCATTTTATATACAGTTCGTCAGTTCTACAAGCACCGGCCACAATAAAATTCTTAGAAAAAAAAACTAAACACAAAATAAAAATAAAAAGTAACTTTTTTGATAGAAATTCATGACCAGGAGCTTCAGTTATTAATAATTTGTTGATTTCTTCTTTTGTAAATACACTTTGAGTTTATATGCAATCTTTTTGTTGAAAAAATGCGGTGAGTTTGAAAAACTTTGAAATCTCGATATTTTGGTTTATCGAGAGAGTTGACTTCAGCATGGAATAGTTTTCCCATAATGTGGATATTTCCTAATCAGCTTTTCCTTGGAAATAAGCCAATAAAACATTTCCTTTCTTTCTTCCACAGCAGTCTTTTAATTGAGTGTATTCATTTATGTACAGTCTCTTTGATTTTTCTGGCAAGAAACTGCAACTTGCGCTATCTGCCGCCTCTCTAAATCCAGGCGGAGTACAAACGTCCATTTCTAAATCACGTTCACTTAGTTTTTACCTAAAAAACCTTTTAGATAGCGTCTGTTTTAGGCAAACTGACATTTAAAATCGCATTTTATTAGTTTAACAACTAAGCTCCTAGGCTACTTGATATTTCTCTACTAGAAAAATAATGACAATGAAAAATAACCTATTTAGGCAAACAATTAAACTGATATTAAATCGAACCATTAATTTTAGTTTGGCAACTGAACTTCCAGGCTACTTGATATTTCAAAATATTTCAAAAATAAAAGGAAAATGGCTATTGTAAAGATTTAAATGAATCAAATATGTATTTTCTGAATTTTAGTGGTAAAAAAAATCTATATATATACCTCAGTTGAGAATACTATTAAAAACCTCGCGCATTATGATATAAAAGCCTCAGGATATAAAAGCGCTCGGTGTATATAGTTCACTTCTCAACCTAGGTATATAATGTACTATTCTTCTAATATATTACTTCTTAGTAACTGGGACGGATCATAGAAACAGTAGCCTACTTGAATGTTAATTGAAACTAAGTACTACCGAGGGGTTCTAAATACAATAGAGATACATTTTTTAAAGTAATATACGCCAGAAGATAAAATTTTGTATATAATTCGGATTATAAACAATCATTACGGCATACGCCGTGTTATTCACAGACACCATAATAATCGTCATTATGATCCTTAAACATAAATAACTATTACGGCAGTACAACAAGAAAAAATCAGAGTAGAACAAAGATCTTGTTCATTTTTCTGTGATCGAATCAAAGGAACAAAGCTTTTAGTTGTACACATTTCGCAGAATAAAATATACGACCATATGAAAAAAAAGTTTGTTAAAAATTACCAGTAGCCTTAGTTGCATTTTTTTTCTAGTGCCCCCAAACAAACCCATCATCATCGATGAAAAAGGAAAAGAGGTCTTACAGTTTGCTGGAGCCTATGAGGAAGGAGGTGAAATGAAGTTAAGATGCATGGTATCGGGGGGTAAGTTTCAATAATATTTATTAATGAGGAACAAATTGATTAATACAGTTTTTTTAACAGTTAGTGACTTCCAACAAATTCATGAGTGTATCCTAATAGTTTTAAATAGAGTAATGTAATCGTAGTCTTCCATTAAGCCATGGAAATTTGTTTTTCCAATTTCATGCAAAGTTTTTAAGAAAGAACGCTAAGTTCATTAGTCAGAGAGCACTCTAGCGTCTACCGTAACAAGAACAAAACATAATTCATAACCCATCAGATGATAACAGCAAAAAAGCTCTTTTCGGCAAGGTTAATTTTTCTAAATTTCGTGAAACCAAACTTAATTATAAATATTTTTCCAATAAGTGTTCTGTCGTCCCCTCAAGTTTATTTGATGACCTGGACAACTAATGAGTAAATGCCTGTTTTTCTAATTAAGTTACCCACGATAACCGAGAGACAATTTTCAGAGATCTGGCCATGTCTGTGTTGCCGTAAATATTTTTCCGAATGTTTTTTTTAATGAATGGTTTCTTCGATATGGCCGATGTCCCCTCTTATTCTATGTTAAATATTTCGTCCAGTTTTTTGTTCTTTGAAAACTGTCTATAGATTCATAACATCTTTATTTAATTTAACTTTGCTTTTTCAAAAATGCATACAATTTAAATTTGAATTTTCTTAAACCTAAAATATAATTTAAAAAAAAAATCAAATGACTATAACTTTCTACTAACACATTTTTTTTCCTTAATATTAAAACAATTCTCGACAAAATGATGTAAAATTAAAAAAAAAATACCTAGAGGTGTTAATTTTTTCCCAGAGGAGGCAGGGCAATTACTCAAGTTTTTTTTGCAAATTACAAAATGTTTTTTTTTTCTTTACCAAAACATTCCTAGTGGACTCGGTATTAAATCCCCTAAATTTGGTAAGGGTCCCGTAAGTAGGAACAGAGATAAATTTTACATCATTTTGTCGACAATTCTTAAATTTTAAGAGAAAAAAATGTGTTAGTAGAAAGTTACAGTAATTTGAATTATTTTAAAAATTATATTTTAGGTTTACAAAAATTCAAATGACTAACTTTTTACTAACACATTTTTTTCTCTTAAAATTTAATTGTCAAATGACAAAATGACGTAAAATTTGTTTAGAAAAAATAATATATAAAATACCTAAGCGTGTTACTTTTTTCCCAGGTGGGTCAATTCAAAAATCCAACTTTTTTTCGCAAATTACAAAATATTTCTTTTCTTTACCAAAACATTCCTAGTAGGCTCACTATTAAAAAACCTGAACTTGGCATGGGTCCCATAAGTAGCAACAGAGATATATAACTAAAATTTCACGGGCCGCGCCTGTAAGTTAGCCACTAATTAACATGCAAAACTTCAAATATGTTTATACTACGCTGAAATGCATAATTTTATGAAAATCTTAACTTGATCTTACATACTACTGAATAAATTAGGCTGAAAACAACTCATTTATTTACCGATAATTTTAAGGAAAGTCAAAAGTTCTTTGTGTGGCAATTTTAAATAATGTATCCTACACCGATATTCACCCTCGTCCTATTTCCTGACATTGTCTATGCCAAGGGTCGCCGGTTTAGTGATACTTCGAAAAAACGCCCTAGTTCCAATGTTTCCGTCTTTTCAGTGCATGGGGTGCGTGATGTAGGGACCGCGGGTGTCATAACTGGAACAAAAGGATTTTACATGTAAAGAAGGATGTATTTTTATAGCCAAGGATATAGATTTATATTTTTAGCAATATACATACATGAAAATTGGGTAAAATTTATTTGAAAGATTTGGTATTTTACAGGAAACAGCACTACGTTAATTACCTTTCGGATGAAGTTCGAGAATTTTTAGATGTTGATAGTAGCTCCTACTCGTATTAAAATATACCAATATACCAATGCAAACACAGCATTTCTTAGAAATTACTCCTAGGAGAAAACCGAGAAAACTACAAACCAGTATTTCTTGATAAAACGTGAGTATTTAGCAAAGGGGTAACAGAAATTCATGGCAAGATGGAACTGCAGCCACAGAATATATAAAAATTGCAGATGGTGCGAGGTATATTGTGATTCATGCTGCATGATAATGGATTCATAAAAGGTGCAGGCTTGATTTTTAAAAGCAAAAGCAAAACAGATGACTACCATGATAATATAAATGTACAAAATTTTTAACAGTAGTTTAAAACCCAGCTAGTTCCTGCTTAGGAGGAACCATCTTTAGTAGCCATGGATAATGCCACTTACCGCTCTAGATGTGAAGAAGCAGTTTCGTGCCGCGGTTCGACTAAACAAAAATAATTGAGTCGTTGCAGCGGAAGCAGCTTGATTATACAAGTATAGGAATGAAGGATGAAGTATGGGCGGTAGTAAATTCTAATTTACCGAAGACACAGTATTATTTAGATAATTATGCAGAAAAGAAAGGGCATAAAGGGTTAAGATCACCACCTTACCACTGCCCATACATCGCAATCGAAATGGTATGGTCTCAGTGTAAGAGATTTTATGACCATGAAATTTTAAAAACGAGTTCATCTTCTGAAGAAGTCATGCGTCTCTGTTCCGACGCTCTTGGCAATGTTAGTAGTGATCAATTGAATAATTATATACGCCATACTGAATCTTCTATTTCTTCCTCTTGGGACGAAGAAAAGGTTATAGATGCTGCTGAAGTGGAAGCACATATTCATTTAGACCCAGACAGTGATGAGTCTGATATGTCCACTGAAAGTTTCTAAAAAATATAAAAAGTGATATTTCGCTTTTACTTTATTCCTTCAATGAGTTTTAAAATATAACTTGCCTTGGTTATTTGATCATTATAATGATAACACTACGAACTAAGAATGCACCTACAAAAAAGTAACTAGAAATAGCCTCTATGCAGGCTTTGGGACTTGGTGTATTTTCAGGACATTACAAGCGCCGCGTTGATGAACAAATAAATTTTGGAATGACATTCCCAGAAACGGTGTTAAAAGCGTATAAAGCAAAGATTCAGAGGAAATACGTCTGATTAAGTACTGTATAATCGCTTTGTTGTTTTACAATAGTGTCATACAACTGAATAAATCCAGAATATGTCATATTTACAAAATACTTTTGGAGCTGAACATGATAAACCTTACATTATAGTGCATAATATGTTTAGCTCCACATACATCACCAACTCAAGCCGAAAAAGTCAAACTTATCACTGGAGTTGTAAATAGATACCGCTATGTTAACGTGACGTACAGGACAAATAGATTTAAACAACACCACTAAAAACTTTTTTCAAATAGCTCAATAATCACTTTTTTTAATACGTTTGTTAGTTGGTTCTCAAGTGTCTTTATTAAAAATAAATATTTTAACTTGACATGCTATTTTATCGAAGTTAAAATGATACTGACTAAGATATTCTTTATAGGAAAACCCAAGCCCACAATAAAGTGGTGGCGTGAAGGAAAACTAATTGATTCATCTGAAACAAACAGCGGTTCTGAAAACGTGTTAACCAACCAATTAACTATACGAGGCCTGCGAAGGTCTGACCAACATGCCACATTTACCTGTCAAGCTTCCAATAATAATATTAGTCAACCTATGTCTGCTACAACATCCATCGAGATTCATTGTAAGTATTTAATTGTTATTAACTATTAGTAGGTACTAAATTTTATTTTCATTGTTAATTTTAAAAAATGAGTGAACTCGTCAATATTTATAAAAAGTTCTGCCTTGGCTATCTTTTGTTGGTAATTACACTTATTGGTAGATGTTTGCAATATTATATTAGAAAACAATTTTAATGTTCTGTTTTTATTTTTAATAAATATTCGTTGTTCGTTCTTTAGGACAACCAGTATTAATTTTTTTATTCGTGTGGTTTCTGGGTTGTTAGGTCGTCGTCGGTTGTCTCTTACTCTTAACGTTTCGCCAAAACGAGCGCTTGCTACCTTCAGAAGGTGCGCTCAGTTTGACGACTCGCTAACTACTCCCAATACTGTACTACTGGGAGTAGTTTGCGAGCAGTCAAACTGAACGCACTTTCTGAAGATGCCCAACGCTCGTGTTGGGGAAACGTCTAGAGTAAGAGACAACCGACGACGGCCTAACAACCCAGAAACCACACGAATACTGGACGATGGCAGCGAACTTTTTTTTGTTTAGAAAAGTTTCCATTTGACTTTTGCCATTGTCCTACTGTACAGGTTCAGTACTCTAATCTTGCAGTTTGCGCCCCGAAGGGCTATCAACCCTGGTTTCGCACCACTTTTAGTCAGCTATTGTAGTCTACTGACTAGAGATTGTGAATCGGCGCGTTTGTTCTATAAAACAGTCGGTGAATTAACCAGCCTAATATTGAGTTATTTAGTACTTTTTTCTCACAAATACGTACACGTTCTTACAAAGACAAAATATCAATTGTCGTTACACAACAAGAACTCATTTATGCACTATCTGCCTGTTAAAACTCAGTTGCAGGGCCGGATGATATTTCTTTCATTCTTCTTGAAAATTTCAGTAAGGCTAGCATAGACAAACTTCTGGAACTTAACAACAAAATATGGTTCAGTCAAGAATTCCCACACAGAAAAAACACTATTGTATATTGGATTAAATACCAATTCATTCAATGACACACTCTATTCCGTATTGTACAATACAAAATATATCATTGGTTTCAGCAAACGTTTATTTGTAAGAATATATATATATATATATATATATATATATATATATATATATATATATATATATATATATATATATATATATATATCTTATTTAATCTGAATACTTATTCTTATTATCATTGCAAAGCTTTTTAGATTTGTTTCACTTACATACTATAAAACACTGAAATAAGTTGCTCCAGTCCCAACAACTCCAAAAAATCAATTATTCTTGGCATACCTTTAACGCAATTAACAAACAGGTTGCAAGCTTAAACTACTATTCAACGAACAAATACCAAGAGCACAATTTTAACCTCTCCAAAAGGTGGCAAGCAATAGCAGTAATATTTCAGCCAACAATAGAACCATTGAATTAATATTTTTTATTATTTCTCAAATACCTTATATGTTTTATTGGAGCGTTTATTTTAATTAACATGACATAAGGATTATTGACTTAATTTTTAGATTTTCTATTTAAACTGTTGTAGTTCTTGTTCGTTTAATAAAACGTATCGTAATTTAAATCACACCGCCTACAAGTAGCTATTTTTCGCCCATTTATATTTAAGCATTCTTATCAAATAGTTCAATTTTTTGGCTTCAACACTGTAAGAAATAGTAGTATTTTGGTCATTGAAAAAATGGTAATATAGTTTTTAAAGAAGTAGGCATATTTTTGGTGTCCCATATAATAAGTATATATTTAAAGAAATATTTTTTTTGGATTATTTCAATAACGTTTTGTTGGGTCAATATTAACTTCAATATAATTAATGTGACAGTGGTCAAAAATAATACTATTATTGAAAATAGCATAGCAGTTTTTTCTATCCATCTTCGCGGCGACGGTCTATCGTACTACCTTTTAAGAAGAATGATTCAGCTTCACACGATCTAAAATCATTTCGTCTCATTTCTCTTACTACTTATACAGTGTGCAAACTGCTAGATAAAATGATAAATAAACGACTGCTCTTGTACTTCGAAAAACATAACCTTCTAAACCAAGCACAATTAGCATTTAGATCTCACCGAAGCACACTGATAATCTTGTAGCTCTTCAATCTGAAATAGCTTATGCACTCGCTAGCAAACAAGATGTTGTGGCTGTGATTTTTGATATTGCTACTGATACCACTTGGAGACTAGCAAGTTGGAAGAAATTAGTGTGCCAGTAAACTTGCTAGCGTTTATAAAAACCTTTATACCTACAGGAGAGCCCAAGTGATTGCCAATGGAAATACGCCACATCTGTTTGTTCTAGAGGACGGAATTCCTTAAGGCTCAGTATTGATCACCGCATTGTTTCTTTTAACTATCGAAGACGTATGCACTTCTGTTCATCCACCGATAAAATATGCACTTTATGAAGATGACCATATTTTATACTGCACAGGAAAAGTCACCTCAATCACATTTAGACTGCTTCAAAATGCTGTAAAAGATCCATCTCACTGATCAAGTATAACAAGCTCTATTTTCTTTACTTCTAAATTAAAGGTCATCAAATTTAGCTGAAGAAGAAATAATTATATCTCGCACATAACACTAAATTGCGTACCAAGCTCACTTGGAAGCAACACAATCAGGAGATTTAAGCATTATCTAAAGCCTATGAACATCCTGAAAGTATTATCGCACCGACAATGGGCGATCAAGAAACTGTCCCGCTTAGGATATCCGGTCGTAGATAGATTATGGCAGCATAATATATTTATCTGCTAGCAAAACCAGCAATAGCAATAAAAATCCTAAGCACTGTACATAATACAGCACTTCGTTTTTGCATAGGAGCTTTCAGACCTAGTCCTGCTGAATCCCTTTATAGCGAAACCAATGAAGCCCCCTATCTCTTCGTCGTAAACAGCTTCTCCTATCATACTCTCCCAGAGTATCTTCTGCTAATCTAACAAACCCTGACTCCTTAAGTTTTTTTGCTTAAAAGTTACGGGATTAAAAACATTAATCATTAACTTGAGTTTGAGCGAAGTATCACACTTGGTTACTGTCACGTGACCCAAAAAGTTAGTTTTTTCACAATCCATGAATTTTCGTTATGACGGAGTCAGTTTTCCTTTAAAGCAAGTGCGTTTTACCAGGTATTCAACCTTCCAAAATTCTGCATAATCTTAGGCTATGTCAGTTTTGAAATTTTGGTATATGCCTCATATCTTGAGCTTATAAAATTTGATTGAGATCAACGGATAATAAAATCGATAATTCAAAAGAATACATAAATTTAAATAATTAACCTAAACATTACATTTAAAAAGAAGTTAAAGAAATTTCTTTCCAAAATAAATTATAGCTTGTTTATTTTTTTCCTAAAATTGCACTTCTTCCGCTGTTCTCCAGTTTATTAAACATTTCTAAAGTAAGCTGGCTTGCATTTTTGTTTACCATTCTAAATAAGAGAATAATTAAATTTTGCAGCTTGCATTTTCGACTAGTCTATTTATTCCTTGTTTGTAACTAATAGAAGTAATAAATCTAAAGAAAAAGGCAACAAAATGTTTAGTTCTGTTAACAAATAAATAGTGCCAACTTAACTAGTTAAAAATAAAAATATAATAAAACTATTGGGAGAATTTTTATACTAAGTATTTTAAATAAGATCTTGCTTATGTATCTCGAGCAAAGGGGACAACTCTTTTGTACTAAATTAAATCAGGAAGTGTTTACTCCAAAAAGTTCATACCACTGATCTTAAGCAAGGAGACGACACCATGCATTCATAACTAGCCTCTTGCTTGTTTCTTACAGTGTACGTGTAGGACAAAACGACAGCTATATTAACTCTGTCTCCGCGCGCCACCGCAATGGTTTGCCGTGCCGTCTGTATTTCACCGAGCAAACTTTTGAAAATACAGATCCGGATGAAAATACTCCATTTCTCTATATACTTGGCACTAATGCACGATTTCTCAAATATTATGGATTAAGTCCTTTTAAGAACAAACCAAAAATCACTTAAAATTTTGCTCAACACGTATACCCCGGCCTGCCTGAAAATTTATACATAGTGTTATTGATTTTTTGCCTCAAAACATGAGAAATATCGAATGCCAATAATTATTTAAAAATAGATTTAAAAAAAATGTCTTCCATGTTTGACTTTGGACACTACAGCACTTAATCTTTTCTTAAATTTTGGTCGTATGGCACATAGCCATTTTCGAGTTGTGTATGGGAAAAAATTAAGACATACACGCTTAAGAAATACATTTTTACCATATCATCAGTATTTTGTAATGGAAAAGTCTCACTATATTAACTTCCTTTGTTCAGAAAGTTACATGTAAGAAAATATTACTTATTAAAAACTCGCATTTAATTCATATTTCTGATGTATGTCGCTAGTTTTAACATATTCTGACGATTGAATGTTCATTTTTTCATAATAATACCTTTTTTAATATATTGACAATATGAAAAAAGCTTTTGTAAAAAATTTATGCATGGCCAACAGCAATATGAACGTTTTCAATTGCCTTAAAAGATTTTAACATGGAACATAAAAAGAAGTCAAGGCAAAAATTGCCTACGGCTAGAATCAAGGTTGCGAAAAATTTACCGAATCTTTGAATATAAAGAAGATTTGTTCCAAGGTAGAATTTACTTACACAGCGTGTTCTGTTAGAACGATTTCCATTTAGTCAAAATGTGCCAACAGTTTTATATGTCATAGTACTTACAAAGGATTCCTGAAAAGTACGATGCAGTATTATAGGTACAGGTACATATTTTGTTTCTAACAATATTTGTAGATTTGTACAAGTGCAGGTCGTTTTCCGAATGTAATATGGGAACAAGTCAAAAAGTATATCATATAGTAAGTAAGTAAAAATACACCATTTATTTTTATTATTACGATCAAGGAATAAAAAGAAAATTGTGAAATTTTAGTTTAATTGTTACTGCTACATGTTTATTTGTTTATAAGAAAAGCCAGTATTTTAAAATTTGAGGATTGGCGGTCAAACTAAAAGAAAATATTTTGAGTTGTACCCCTACTGCACTGCTGAATAAAAGTCAGCTTTATGCAGGTTTGCCACTCGAAATATGGAAGTAAAAGGAGCTATTAGTTTCTTCATATATTTTCCTTAAATGGACATAACTGGCAAAAACTCGGGATCTTCAGCGGTCTCACTAGAGCTTTCTGGACTGTCACTTTCTATATATTGGTGAGACGAGGTTGCTGGGATCTGAGGGATGGGAAGGTTTTCATCGTGTGACCGAGGCCTTCGTGCTGCTGATATCTCCACATATTCAACACTCTTTCTTTTAACCACATCTTTGGGCTTTATTTTTGCAAAAAAAGCAATCACTGTCATGATCTGCTTGCTCTGACCTTATTATTGGTACACCATTGGCAAACTCTGTCACTGGTGCGGTTTCCATGCACATAAGTATTTAGCACAAGTTCTACAAAATACATGTTAAACCTATGGCTTGTCTTGATGCCTAAAATATATTCAGGTAAGGGAGCTCTAGATTACTACTATTGTTATCTCGGAGGCAAAATATGTTTTAATCAGTGATATTTTTGTTCCTGGATTGAATCTATGTCTTGATTTAAATTTTCAAATCACTATAAGACTATGCTCATAATTAGACTGAGAACGGCTATTTTCTTCAACCGTTCAAGTTCAACAATATGTTTGTATTAGAAAAAAATAATTGAATTATCCCTTATTTTTCGCATCATATCTTTATTATGCCCCTCAATTGCTCTTGTTCTGACTTTGTATAACAATGAAAAATGCATGAAATACGATTTTAGAATTAGACATGTATTAATCAAATCAAGATATTTCTGAGTCAGAAACGTTTGCATCCTTAGAAACTCCCTTGGCCACCCTTTTTGACAAACAGTTTAATTTTTCTCTTTTAAAGCAGATTATTTTACCTAAAAACGACATGTTGAATCTGCAAATTTATCTACCAATTTTTATAATTACGTTCTCACACAATACTAGGAGTAGACAGAAATAGAACAAGAAACAAGTTGAAAAATTTAATTTATCCTACCCTAAAAATAGTAAAAAGAGTATAGCCGTTTATTTTAAAAATGTTTATTAAACCAGAATGCAGCAGATTTTGAGAAGAGTTTTAATTAAGTTAAATCCGACGAAAGCAGTTTGTTTTCCTGCGCGGTCGTTTTATTTGCTGGCAGGGAACTCGCGTCTACATTGTTCATTAATATTTATCATTTAATTTAATTTATGTTATTTACTTTTAAGCAAATTAGTAATTTCATTTTTGTTATTTTTAATATTTTCGTGGGGCTAAAACATTTTTTGAAAATCTTTCTTTGTGGGTTCATCATGTCATTTAATATAGTTTCATATACGCGATATTGTTTTTATCCATCGAGCTTAGTAAAATATAAAGTTTGTTACACGTTTTAGAGCAAGCTCGAACATAGAAACATTACTGCAACTGAAGTATACCTATAACGCCCAATATGCAGGATGTCGAAAATTCTGGAATATTGCAAATATTTCAAAAACTACTGAATTTTTTATTTTTAAAAATTTGGACGTATATATAGTTAAAAATGGCACACCATGGTACCGGGTAAAGCCGTTTCTGTCACTATACAGGATTAGTCAGAAAGAATTCTAATTTTTTATTTTAAATGGGAAGTCCTGTGTATTTTTGAAAATTCAAATTGTCCCTTTAAAGACAAATGCAATGATACAGGGTTTAATTGATTTGTTTGTGAAAATAATAGATTTATGTAAAAAAATTAAATTTTTCATTAATTTTTTGAAAATCAAAAGGTGAGAAAACGCCTTTGAAATCAGCTAGGTATTGTCAGATGACAAACAGACAGTTATCAAATCTTCATTCGTAAGCATTCAAAAACTATAATTAGGATGGAAGCTTTAACTCAAAGAGATTTTAATGATAATTGGATATGGTGACCCCAGGACAACACAACAGGAAGTCTGTGAGATATTCGTTCAGACCTATCCTAGTCGGCCTGCAATAACCCAGTCATCAATAAGTAGGGTTATCAGACCCAGTATAAATGTATTACTTATATGAGAACACCAGCATCATATTTATCATCCAGTTCGAAATGAAAGGGTTGGATTAAACGGAGTTCCAGAGACGTTCCGAGTCAATAAATTCAGTAGGACATATAAGAACACTAGCAAGATAATTTAACGCAAAGATCGACTGCAATCGAAAACGCGTCCTCTGCAGTTAGGTAAATATTGTCTTCATATGCAGTCGCGTCCCTACATCTCTGTCTGCAAAACTGTTAAATTCAACAGTTTCAGTTCAAAATACTGGTCGTCGTGTCGGTCGATTATATAATTTTCGAAAAATTGTAAGCCACAATTCATTTGCACTATTTATTCTGAAAATAGTGTTAATAGGGAAGCTTACACCTGCCGAATTTACTCATATCAATAAAAAATGGCTACGCCCCTGCTGTCATATCTCCCTCGAATTGGTAAGTGTATCTGTAATGCGTTTTATTTGCCAAATGCGAGGGAAGAGACCTCAAACAGGCTTCGAAAATACAAAATAACGCTATCTGAGCATTATGTTCAAGCCTAAT
Organism: Philopedon plagiatum; assembly: GCA_963971165.1. Lineage (NCBI taxonomy): Eukaryota > Metazoa > Arthropoda > Insecta > Coleoptera > Curculionidae > Philopedon > Philopedon plagiatum. The sequence continues at coordinate 21,143,091 of OZ020197.1, read as the reverse complement.
TTCTACCAGACAATGTTTTCCTTTTCAGATCTAAGCAGATGAGTTTCCTAACATTATTATCAGCTTCGCTGGCTCAGTTAAGTGTTAAAGTAAAAATGTAACTTTTCCTTCATTGCTTTTACTAATTTTTTTAAATGTGCGAGATATTGGTTAAAGTGATACTTACACAAAATAAAACCTGACAAGGAAACGCTTTTTTAGCATAAATAAATTAAACGATATGAATGAACTGTAAGGTTTTAAAAGAGAAATAAATACATTATTTTAAACAATAGTTAGTCAATTTTACACATTGGTTGATCGACTTTTTTAAAATTTTGCCAATTTGTCTTTAATTGAATGATCATTGTTTAATTCATGTTTGCATTTCCCGTTCATTTCGGAGGAAATGAGTCCATAGCTTGTTTTTATTGTTGTTTACCAATGGGACTTGTATAATACTTTAAGTGCATTAATGCATCGCATGACGGATAATATGAGAGAATGTTTTTTTCTTTCATTACATAACACTGCATAAGTCTTTGTTTAGTGGACTTCTTTTTCGTTTTTGATATAATGATATATGATATTCAGGGTAGCCCACCGAAAACTTTCCACCCCGGTTTACTTTCGTAATAAATAAACCAAAAAACGCTCGGATCCGTATACTTTAGTTTTCAGGGGGGCATATTTTTTTGATATTTTCACCCACCGTGCTTGAACCCCTAAGCCAAGGGTGACTAATATATCTTATTTGAAAGGGAATTAAATTGTCATTTCCAACGGGACCTTGCTCATTGAAATTTGGTGAGTAGTTTTTGAGAAATGATACCTTATAAAAAATATAATCTAAAAATAACGAAATTTCTCACCAGTTGTTTCAATCAACGTCGATTAATTCCTCTAATGAAGCTCTGGATGACCTCAAATATTATTCCAATCTTCTAGAAGGGCGTCTCCAAACTATTGAAGGGCGAATAGCTGTCCTCGGAGGTTCCTCTCCCCCACGTGTCCCACACGTGCTCTATAGGTTTTAAGTCAGGACTATGAGCAGACCAGTCCATAACTATCCCGCCCCCTTCAAAATACTCAGTCACGATTCTTACTACGTGCGGACGGGCATTATCGTGCATAAAAATGAACATTGTCAATAGACGCGCAAAAACAATAACATATTCTTCCAGAATCTCATAAATGTACCTACTGGCAGTGAGATTTTCTCTGTCAACAAACACGAGCTCCGTTCGAGGATCAAAGGAAATATCACCCCACACCATAATGGATCCACCACTAAAACTAATTCTTTCACTAAAATTACTTTGCGCGAATCTTTCTCCCGGTTGCGGTCATCTCCACACACACTCTCTCTTCCATCTGGAGACCTTAAACAAATCTGGACTTATCAGAAAACAGAACTTGACGCCCATCTTGCTAATTTCAATTAATGTGATCTTAAGAAGACTGGAGTCTATTTACTCGATGTAGTCTGAGGAGCTCGGGTCCAGTTGCCGGTCTTCGGGCTCCTCAATTAGCTTAATTAAGTATTCTTTCCGTTATTTCATTAACATTCACTTGGCGAACTCTTTCGAGTTCAGTTCTGATCTCTACTGCAGTCACATGCCATCTCTTACAGCCGATACTCTAACAAATTGATCATCACGGGCAGGAGTAGCACGATTTCTTTCAGATTCCGGTCTTCTATGTCATACATTCCAGTCTCACGGAACCTCGCTGCAAGTCTTAGGATGCTAGTAACTCCGAGTCTTAGATTATCAAATCCAAGCATATATGCCACTTCTCGATAAAAATAGCTAACATCTTGACGAGCAACGACTCCAGCGGAATCTTCGAATGACAAGGCATCGGAAAATAAAAATTAAATTTGGATATACTAACGCAGCGATTTAAATGCTCAAAATGCCCAATTAAAATGGTCAATGAATTTTGCATAAATTTTAAAGAGAACCAGGGATTAACAGAACAGCCATAAATGTTCTCAACTGTGGTTTACTCATATCTGCTAAAGTATAAAAAAATGCTCATTAGAAATCATTGGCGGTACTTAGTAGGTTACATTGTTATCTCTACAAGATCCCAGAATCTTTCCTAAAGATAATTTCCATTTTTTGGGGCTGTCCCTCTTTTTTTGTCGCTGAGTGCAGTTTGCTTCACCGGTAGTTATTTACCTAAGTGATGACAGTGAGATTAATCTAAATAATTTTCTTTGCGTATCAGGAAATTTTCACATTTCTTTATTATACAGAACCATAAAACAAAACAATAAAATAATTGAAGACCACAGGGGTGTCAATTTTGCATTGTTTTGAGTAATTTGCAATTAAATGTTTGAAACCTTATAACTCTTCTCAAAAAAAGGATAGATATAAACTTAAATTCGAAAAGTCAATTATTATAATAAAGGTAAAGTATTAATAAAAAAGTACTTCGCACTGAAATGTACGTATTATTAATAACCCGTAGATACATAATAGAATTGTAGCATCTAAAACAAAAACAAGAACAAAGAAAACAAAGAAGAACTGCAGAAATTTAAGAATACCTGAAAGCTCAGTTTAAATTGTCCTGACAAAATCGTTCATCTTTAGCATCCTTGACATTGGAAAAGGCAGGTTTTGGTAATAATTCTGGGCTTTCAAACTACAGAATCGTTTTAATTGATGTAAATCGTTAAATTTTGCTAATCTTATCGGAATAAAATCTGGAAAAATCCATGAAAATAAAAAGGAAAAAAAATGTTAAGTACCTTGATACTTTCAGTGTGGAAAGCGAAATTCGCAGAAATTTTGATTATTTTTAATGCGTTTAACATATTACTGTAGGAAATTTCATTTTGCAATATAGACAGAAATCCTGTCAATAAATTAGGTTAAACTTTCATCATACGTACATGTCTCCGCTTTACCTTTTACATGTCATCACTTAAATTTTCAGCTACTATATTTCCGAAGGACTTGTGCTAAATTAAACCAAATGCATAATTTAGTAGCACTGAGCGAGCGACGTTATAATCCAGAGACTCTGAAAATTAACCAGGAAGGTAAAAGTTTTCGGGATTCTAATGGCACGGGGAATTTTTTGCGGTCTCAGAGCCCTTTAAATTTTAAAATTAACGAAGAACTATATTTAATACAACTGGTAATTTGAGTCTCTTTTAAATAATGTCAAGGTCAATCAAAGCTATCTGGAAATAAGTAAACTACCGACCTGCTGTGATGGTGGCGTTAGTGGCTATCGAAAATCTTTGTCTACTGTAGTGGTTTTCGTTAAACCTCAATCCTGTTTGAGGATACAGTCAGTCAGTACAGTCAGAGGTTACCTCTGTGCCTTTCGGAGCAAGACTTCGTCTGTTACCACACGGTAACCTTTGATATTATTTGCTGCCGAAATGTCAGAGTATGGGACCATGATAGCTTTGCATTGTATCCAAAATTAGGAATATGCACATAATTTCTTTATTGCATAAATCGTTTAAGGAAGTCATTACAAACTGAAAAAAATTATTTTGAAGAAAATTACTAGAATAATTTATTACGATTTAAAAAGCAGCCATTTGTCCTTAGTGAATAATGACGTCAGGACATCAGCAAAAATAAGAGTCAATCTACATTTTAACGTAAAGCTTAACCTAAAGTCGAACATGTTTGATTTCTAAGAAACAGACAGAGGGGGAGAAATTGAATTTTTTTGGGCTAATAGAGGAATTGTGCAACTGGCTTCGGAGCAATTAAACATCAAAGTCTTAATTTCCGCGACTTCCGTTGAAATCGGGTACATGTCGCAACAGTGAATTAAATCGCCGTAAACTTTCGAAGGTTGTAGAGGACCCGGAGTTTCAGAAGTCTATTGAAACTGGTGAGGATCGGAAAATGACAAGTAGTTCTGTTGAATTTTTTTGGGTCGAAAAATGCCATTTGTAGACCCCTCTTTGGTTCCTAATAACTCGAAAAAAAAACGTCGGATCGAAAAACGAATTCATAGGTGAAAGTTTAAAATCTCAAATACTTTCTTTTTGCAATACATTTACCTAAACCTAAAATTGCTAAAAAATTGATAATATATTTGAGAAAAACTGGAAATTTCGATTTTTGGCCCAAATTTTTCACGGTTTTTAATTGTTTGTAGGGTCAAAATTGTTCAAATTAAAATTCCGTATACGCCACCAGTAAGAGCTCGTCGAAATACATGATGATTTTTTAGTTTCTTCATTCTTTATAGGAAGGGAGCAATCGCCGATTCAATTTAGATTTTTAGACTTTTTTTCCCTCGACATCGGTACATTTGAATCTTTCTGTATTTTTTCAAGTCTAATTTTTTCCAAATTTCTCAACACTATCTTATAAAGGGATAATCACACTTTAAAATGAATACCCAATGGGTCATTCAGGAGCGTATTTAAGGGGTAAAAACCGAATTTTATTGATTTTTTCCGGCCAATCCTATATTTAACCGACATTATTCCACCCTAAATTCTTAATGATTCTTTTTTCGTTTATTTTATCTGCTAATTATCTAAGAGTACCTTCCACTAATTTAAGTTGATTATTTTTTCATTAAAGTTATAAATAAATAGCTTTATTTGCATCGGGGACATGCAAAATTTGAAAATTTTTGTATATTCCTCGATTGTCATGAAAACAAAGAATTGCAGTTATTTACTCGAAATTATTAAGATATGATGTATTAAAATTTTGCAAAAATGCTAGTTTTTGTTGCAAAATTGAAAGGTTCCTGGACCGATTTCGGCTTGAAATATATATGAATAAAATTTTAGGAACCTTCTACTTCAAGTTCAGAAATATATCATTGAATGAGTTAAGCATTTTTATTGATTTTTCAATGACCCTACAACATTGGAATTGGCCATGTACTTGAGTCATAAAACCTTTTTGACGACACAGCCAATGGAATACGTTTTACAAGTTTCGAAATTCACGCGAAAGTTTGCAGTAGAAAATCATTTTTTTGTTAATAAAGACCAAAATAAATGGGTAACAGCAACCGCCGTAAACATTTAATGTATGTAGAGAATATAAAAAAATATTTCAGATTAATTTGGGTTATCTGCATATTCCCTATTAGTTTAAGAGCGTGAAAAAGACAAACGTTAAGCTGGAGTTCATCACACTGCTGAGGTTGGATTGTCATTGTAGTATTCCTGTTAATATAGCTGAGCAAAAATTTACGCTTCTTTAAAGTTAGCATAAAATAATAATCAGAATATAGCCCCAAATATGCAAACTTAATCGTCTAATACCTTAATACTAATTTGGATGAGCCTCTGTGCAATGTTACAGCTAACTTTATGTTTATATTGGTTTACAGGAAAACATTGTTATCAATCATAATGTGTCATCTTAATATGGTTTAACTTAAACTTAGGTAGCTAAACCGAGGCAGGTCGGATGAGAATCAACGATAAAATTTTCATAAATAGGCACATGCGTGAAGAATATACTATAATGTAAACCATAATTTTCAAGTTTATTTTCCAGAAAATAAAAATAAGAATCGACTCGATTATACGGAGTTTTGTTTTTGTAATTAATGATAAAATAATATAATAAAAATAATAAAACTATTTATTAAATTAAAATTCTTTCTACCAAGAAAAATCCCTAGATAATCACAAAAACTCCCTTTATCCCTGAAACACTGAAAAATATCTAGATTCAGGGAAGATTCCCTAGAACTAACATCACTGAATCCTAGTTACTGGCTGAGTATGTTTCTTAGTAGAATGCATGTTCTTATCACTTACATGCAGTTGCGAAATTACGTTTCCGACGCCTATGGTCGGGAAGCGTATTTTCGAGCTCTAATTATGACCTAGTGCCCGAACCATTTTTTATCATTAAATCTAGGCTAATTCTGAACATAGTAAGACGTACATAGTGTATGTTACGCATATATATGATTCTAGCAAAAAAAAAATATTACGGTATTTTTTTCATTTAATATTTAGAATATTTTCTGATTAAAAAGCAAATCCGTTGTAATATTGTCGCTGATTTGAGACTAAGAGCAAAGAAGCACATAAAATCTCTATTTTATTTAACAGCATACTTTATTTAGATCCGGCATAGGCGTGGGACCTTTGTAAAGTACATTCATTAATTTTAAAGGAAGTTTCTTTTCATACTCCAACGAGATCAATAATTTAGAAAATCCATACCTAAGGAACTGAGCGTATCGTCTTCAGACAAACAGCGACATATTAAACTAAATAATTTTTTTAGTTAGTTTTTTAAGAAGCTACTGTTGTTTTGCCAAAAAAATATAAATGTTGAGCCACTGGCACTTGAAATTTAAATAAGCTCACAATAACTTATTAAGTGATTAGTAGTCCCCACTATTCCGGTTACTATTTTCTATTTAAACTTGTCATTATTTACATTTGTATTAATTACGTAGCTGTTTTAAGAATGGAGGAGTTATTAATCGAGAAAGTGAGAGAACATGAACTCATCTACACAACGAACGCAGCCTCAAGTTCTTCTTTCCAATCTGAAGAATTACTATCACAATTTCATTTTCAATGCTTAACTTATAAAGAAGAATTGGTATAATAAACAAACCTTACCGTCTCTACCTAAACACCTCTCACGCTGTCACATGATAGTAGTGTGCTTCCAAGCATGATATCCCTGTTTAAATAAAGATTTAAAATTACATCATGACAGCACGTGGGCTCACGTGACGTGATAGAAGATAGGATATAGATATAGGATAGGATAGGATAGGATAGGATAAGGAGATAAAGAAGGAAAAATTCATCAGTCATTGAACTACTGTTCAAATGTTGTAAACAATAAGATATCGGATCCAATCTTTAATGACAGCCAAATAGCAAGAATAAAAACACATCTTTGTTAAATGTGCGGATTTTTATAGGCTCTTTTTACTGAATCCTAAAGAATATTTTCTAAGGTTTTAAAAATTTATGTGTATAAACTTCGTAAACTTTATTGGTCAATACTTTTCTGGTTTAATTCGAAAATAATTTCGTCGAGCTTAAGACAAATTAAAACCAAAACCGTTTCCTCATAAACCAGAAAAATAATTAAAAGCTATTAAAGCCAAAGATTTACAACGAAACGGCCGCTAATTCACTTGAGGCAGAACAACTTAAGCTCATCGAAAACAGCTTCTGCAGAGTGGTCGTCCAACCCTTACTAATGAATATTCATGGGGCGAAATTGGAGCATAACTGGGAATAGGTAAAATATTTGAGTTATTCGCCGCATATTTAATACTCTTAAACTCTTTTTTGCATTCTAATCAGAGCTGTTACTGATGGATTCATAAAGATTTCTTTGAAGTATTAGGCCCAGTACACTAATGCCTGACAGCAAAATAGCATGCAATAAGCGTGCGTACAACGTACAAAGCGACTGAAAACTGTGCACCAGGCCCTAGTCCATTCGTTTGCTTTGCTTCTCCATTCGCTTGTTTTTCAGCTAGCGAAATAGTTCGTTCACAATGGTGCGGTCAAATTTTAGAATTTTCCTAAATGTAGAACTAGTAGTAGATACATTCCGATTAAATCCAGGTCTATGCGCGATTGAGTTAATTACGGGGTTATATACACTCAGGAGGCCTAAAAAAAGCGATTTTTCAAGAATTTTTCTTGAGAAGACTTTTAAATTTATTAATGTAAAAATTTGTACACATATTATGGTAACTTCTAACTGTATTTTAAGATTTTTGTATTTGTAAAAATAATAATTTTGAAAGCTGCTATAGCTGATCTCCAGGAGTTCCTCTCAAAAAAGGCATCTTGTGGTGACAGCGATATCTCTGGACTGGATCATCGAAAATGAAAAAACCAAACGGATTTCGTTAAAGTAATGTATAGTCTTCTAATTAGTCGAAGGAATAAGCAAAATAAATTTTTTTTGCCAAAATGGCGGCTTCTTAAAAAAAATAATAGATTTTTGACCAAAATTTTGGCCTTAAATTGTTTATAAAAAAAATCTATTTATCGGTGAGAAAAAACCTTCGATTAATTAGTAAAAAAATATACTTAAGAAGCTTGTGTTAAAATTTGAGACTGATCGGTTCAGCCGTTTCCGAGAAATCTGCGTCACCGACTTTAAAAACACAGTTTTGAGAAAAACGCGTTTAAAGTTTCAAAAGCACTTTACATAGCGTACAATCGCTCTGACACGTCTATACAAATATGCGTGTAACTTCGAAAATAATCGCCGGATTGCTTTGAAATTTGCTGTGTGTGTACTTGAATATATGTACATTACGAAAATGAAATTAAAAAATCGATTTTTTGAAAATTCTAACTGTATATAACCCCTCAAATAAATTAAGATATCTGTGATTAAATTTTCTTATTTACACTTCAAAAAAATTAACAGTTATTTCTGATTATTTTTTTAATGAATTGTTTTAAAAAATAGTCTCCTTGGCGTTGAATGGCCATTTAAAACTCCAAAATTATCCCCACCCCTCAAAATAGAGAGAGGGGTTAAATGTCAAAAATATATTTAAATACGTCCCCCCATCTCCCTATTAACTCCCAACCAATTTTTCATAAAAATATTTTAAACCGGTTTCGAGATATCGCCTTGTAACACTTTAAAAAACTCGCCCTGTATTAAGCCATTTCCATAACACCCTGTATAATAACGAGCTTGTCATAGGAGTAGGAATGCCACTCCGGTGAAATGCAGCCTTCAGAGCACAGAACAACAGGTTAGAAACGTCAAGAGCGTGCTAATTGGTCTCAACATCTGTGACTCGAATTACTATGGTGGCGCCCTCCGTGGTAAGTCGAAAGTACTCATGGCGGAATCGGGACGCAGTGGAAGCCACCATAATAATATTATGATCATTGATCTGTTAAAGGTCAATTAATGTTTTGACATTTTACAACCTTGTTGTATTTACACGATGACTTAAGCAGACATTAAATTTTACTATATCATTAATAATATTGTGCTCATCACAAAAAACAAAAAAATTTCTTATTTACACTTCAAAAAAATTAACAGTTAATTCTGATTATTTTTTTAATGAATTGTATTAAAAAATAGTCTCCTTGGCGTTGAATGGCCATTTAAAACTCCAAAATTATCCCCACCCCTCAAAATAGAGAGAGGGGTTAAATGTCAAAAATATATTTAAATACGTCCCCCCATCTCCCTATTAACTCCCAACCAATTTTTCATAAAAATATTTTAAACCGCTTTCGGGATATCGCCTTGTAACACTTTAAAAAACTCGCCCTGTATTAAGCCATTTCCATAACACCCTGTATAATAACGAGCTTGTCATAGGAGTAGGAATGCCACTCCGGTGAAATGCAGCCGTCAGAGCATAGAACAACAGGTTAGAAACGTTAAGAGCGTGCTAATTGGTCTCAACATCTGTGACGTCAATTACTATGGTGGCGCCCTCCGTGGTAAGTCGAAAGTACTCATGGCGGAATCGGGACGCAGTGGAAGCCACCATAATAATATTATGGTCATTGATCTGTTAAAGGTCCAATTAATGTTTTGACATTTTACAACCTTGTTGTATTTACACGATGACTTAAGCAGACATTAAATTTTACTATATCATTAATAATATTGTGCTCATCACAAAAAACACATTTTTGAAATTCATTCCTGTAAATTTTGAAAAATTTGTCCTCCAGATCAACAGAGTGTGTATATTTGTGAAGATAGCAATTACGCAGAAAGGCTTTTAATTCCAGAGAATGTTTCTTGAAAAAATAAAGCCTTTGGCTGTAGTCTGAATAATTGTTAAGTTTGAATAATTGTACTCATTTTGTATCTGACATCGGCATTATTAAAATCTGATTATGAAGAATGGTCTTTACATACACGGAAATTGGCACAGTCTTTCGGACTTATTGAGTAAGCTGTTTTTCAAGCTTCTGATGTGGCAAGAGTTTTGGGAAAATAAAAATGCTTTGTTTTTATAGTCTTTTGGACATTAGTGTAATAGGAATTCTTACATGATGGATACTGGATAAAAATACCTGGATAAAAAATACCTGGATAAATGTTTGTTTGCTAAACTATGTAACAGAATACCATGTTTCAAGACATAATATATTGATAATAGGCTATATTTTTCTTTAATGCAAAAGAACACATACCCGGAGAAATAATAAAGCCCTAATTTGCTTTTCTAAGCTGATGAATTTTAATTAAAATCACACATAAAATAATGTTCACCTTTTCACGAAATTATAAAACGGCTGACGGATAAGACAAAGGTGAGTTATCAAAAATAAAATAACCTGATTGGTCTAATTTTGACGTATCTGGAAGCAGCGCCTCTATGGCAAGTTCGTTAAATAAATGTAACAAGTGACAGCTGCGATAATCCTTATTTAAAGTTTCAGGGCCCTGCTTCAGAGGTTTGCTTGCTTCTATATACTTCCGTCTAATGCCAAGGCCACACAGAGCCCTACGTACGCTGTTTGCTGTGTTGCGATCCGTTCCAAAAATACCGTTTATTGTTTTAAATGTACGTGGCCACACAGACACTAGTACGCTATGTTTGCTACGTCTCGTCTGGGTGGCCAGGTTATGGTTATGGCAAACAGCGTACAGAGCACTCTGTGTGGCCTCGGCATAAATCACTACGTATATTTCTTATTTCTTATAGCGTGTCTAGTGAAAAACAGCACATAAAACTTAACAGCATACTTTTAAAAGTGCATGCCGTTTACTACAATGAAATGCAATGCATTTTGTTTCTTAAGTGCGTTGAGGCACGATGATATCTGTTTGCGATTTGCTTTTATTTTTCTAGTTATTTTAAAAGCGTCTGCTCCTTTTAAAATGGAAACCAATTTCCTTTAAAATTTTCTTATTATTAATCGTTTACTTTAGAAGCTTTGCGAGATAAAAAAAAATTATACTTGATAACTTTAGGCAAGATAAATATTCAAGCCAAAATGGCGGGTATTGCAAAAAATTATTTAAACAAGTTATTGGCAAAACTTCTTTAAATGAAAACAAACTTAGAGAAAGAAGTATTCCGTTTCAAGGGTTGTATTCAAGTAAATGTAATAACCTGCTTTCGTTTTAAATAATTTAAACAATGATTATAAGCCCGGTACTAAACTCCTTATCCGTTATCGATTTTGACTGTGAAAAATGCGCGGATAGTCAAAAATCGGTATTTTCTGAGTAGTTCAGGTGTGATAGAAATACATATGTGTTTTCTGGTTTAAGCTTTGACCGCCTTAGAAGGTGGCGCTGCTTATAGTTCGGCGTATGTGTAGTTTAATGATGTTTCAAGCCATCCCGAATCAGTATGTTAGGCAATTCTCTATTAAAATTTGTGACTTGATGAATAGACTTACATATTTTAGTAGGTTGGTATTGATTGAATTTATTTTATGGCAATTCTTTACCAGCACAGATGAAACAGGGTTGGGACGACAAGAAAGCTCTTATAAAGTCGAAGAAGACATATTTTGGTTAGTTTCTAAAGGAGACTAAAAAATTATAATTTAGTAAGTAACTCGTACTTTGTTTTTGTTTTAAGAAAGTGTGGGTAACTGAAATATGTTCTTTATAACTTCCTAATAGTAATGAATAAATTAAAGATATCAATAACGTTGCGTCTTCCGACTTTATATAGATGATTAGAGAGATAATTATTATAAATAAATATTATGCAACCTCAACCTATTACAATGATTCTTGAACCCTTGAAAATCAACAAAGATACCTAGATGTTAAACATTTTTATTAAGGGAGTTAAGTCGTGAATCGCAAGTTGAACGGTCGCAGGACCGGCGATAGGGAAATTCGTTTATCGAACCTTATCATGGTTTACTAGTAGTGCAAAAAACAGCGATTAAATAAACAAACCGATATTAGGAAATTAAAATAGGTGTGTGCGATTTGAATTTTAACTATTTAAAACTGGTGGAGTGAAATAAGTACCCCAGGTGAAATAACTAAAATAAGAATGAAATATCTAGGAAAACTAAGCTCATAGGCGGAAAAACCAGACGGAGTAAAGGAAATAAAGAAACAACAAAGAAATTAAGGGCGAAACAAAATAAGATCAAAATTGGACAGTGACGATTTCACGTCCAAAGTTGGAAAGCGGAAAAGGGAAATAGAGAGTTGAAGATCTATGTAAGAGAAGTAAAAAACACATAGAACAACAAAGAAGGAAAAACAAGAAAAAGAAGATAAGCTACATTCGTTGAGAGAGATGATGAAAGAACTAATGAAGGACACTAAATAAATATAAGAAGACCAGAAGGCATAACAACGAGAGCTAAAGGAACTAAAACGAAAATTAAATGCTAAAGAATAAAAATAAGATAACAAAAGAAAAAATGAGAAATGTAGAAAACATAGGAAGAAGACTGGAAGAGGACGGAATGAGGAATAATATAGTGATATCGGGTCTGGAAACAAAAGAAGGCAATAGAGCGGACCTAAAGTGTGAATTAGAATATTTCATCGAAAGAGCAACAGGCACAAAAGTCCAGATAAAGATGGCTACAAAGATAGGAACAAAAATATGTAAAGTGGAATTAGAAAACTCACTGGATATGGAAGAGATTATGAAGAATAAAGTAAATTAAGACAATTGCGAGAGAGAATATACAGGGTGTTACAAAAAGATGCTAAACAATTTTAAGGGCAGATTCTACATATAAAAATATGAAAATAAATTTATATAAATATGGATCCTCAAACGCTTCTTTTTCGAGATACAGGGTGTTTAATATTTTCACACCTCAAGTATTGCGAAGAGTTAGGAGAAATATTCGAAGACGATTTAGAGCATGTATTGATGCACGGAGAAGCCATTTTCAGCATCTAGTATAAACTTGAATCAAAAAATACTGTTTCCTGAACAAAAAATATTTTTAAAAAAATTCATTTTCAGTATTTATTTAACTATGAAACATATCCCTCACAGAATTTTTTAAAATATTATTTGTGTCAGGCAGTTTTATCGAAGATAAGATTTTATCTATATATTTTTGGGAGAAAGTAATTATATTTTATAAAAAATACAAATGTGGTTAATGGAGATATAGTAAACATTTAATGCAATTCTTTAGAAATGCTTCTGTAACTAAAAAACACATATATCGCTCCAATTTTCTTAACCATGTTTTCTCCAGATAATTTTAGTCAAAATGAACTTTCTTAGGGCCAAAATAATCTTATTTAACAAGAAAAGCATAAACTTGGACCATGGGGCTATAGTAGACAATTACTGTAAAGTACTGCTTTTATACATTTAAAAAAAGGAAATTAAATATTTCAAAATACGTTAACACTACTTATATTAAAAAGGTGCATATGTTCTTACCGTTCAAGATCCTTGGGGAACGTAAACGTACTTATTCATTGTCCTTCTTGAGTACTGCATCCGCGAACGACACAAAAATGTCCAGGCATTTTTTAGCAAAATAGACACTTAAAAACTTTAATAACGCAGACAACAGCACTGTCGACATAAGTTCGTCGTCGACTACCAGACTAACCTGGCCGGTCAAACCCTTGACAGCAATCAGGTCTTACCCTAACTCCATTTTTTTGGTGTTAACGCGATTGTCGCTTCTCGTTAATGGTTCTTCTCTGGTTTCATGCTGTCTCTAACATGACCTGATTCAAATACCTACCCCGACTTTCTAAACTCTACAGTATAAAATTAATTTTAAAAAGTATTGCAGATTTTATAAATAAATAATTGTTTTGATAATATGATACTTTCCATGGATTTATTAAGAATGAATACGGGATGATTTAACATTCTTTGAAGCCAAAACAAACCATTCTAAGCGACACTGTAAACACAATTTGTAAACATTGGCCACATCTTATTTTACCTTGTATTTTTGTACAAAAAATACGTTAGAAGCATTACAAGATAAAAGTAATAAATGGCCTAAAATATTTTATTTTTCTGTTAAATAATAATAAATTTAAGTTAAAAAGATTTTATTATTTATAGGTTATATTATTTCTAAAGGTTTATTTAAAGTCGCTCCGAGTCATTTATAAATCTATAAATCGCACTTTTTCTTTCCTTGTTCATTAGACAAAGACGTACGTGTAACCGAGTGATAAGACGGTTTTCATAAGCAACCAGCAGAGACAGGAACACTTCTGAGCTCCAACACTCCAATGCTATTTTAACTCTTTCTACTACCATTCTTGATTCAATTACGTATTTCCTTAAAGTTCGTAAACTTTACCTCTAGGGGTAATGTTTTCATAACAAACGACAAATATAAGGCTTCACGTTCGATACGCTCACAGTATGCAGACATCGAATCCTTTCTTAGTAAATCCATGATACTTTCGTATTTTTTAAATGTGCTTTTTGCAAGCTGCGCTTTTCGTGAAAAAAAAAACGCCCTTAATTCAAAGCTAAAGAGTTTTCTGGCTCTCCTTTTATTGCATACTGAAACGAGGCGGAATCAAATTAAATCGATAAAAACAGCCGCTAAGCCACTAATAAAGTTTCAGAATGTTAATTAACTTCCTATTTTATATACCACGTTTCAGCAATTAAAATCTAATTAATAATCAATAAGCCGCAGTTAGAAAAGTTACCTTAGTTAGAGTTTTAAATGCAATGTTATAAAAGGTAAACAAAAGTTCTAATAGTGACAAGAATTTACATAATTCCTCATGGCGATATTAGTTCCTAAAATTCATGAAAGTTTCTGTTTTAATTATTTGTAGAACTTTCACGATAATTAACTGAGTATTCTATGATCATAAAGATTTGTTTTTGTGTTAGTCCTTTTATTTTAACTCGAAAACAGTTCTTGCTGCAATTGTGGGGTAAAAAGATTTGCTTGCAAATATCGCCTAAAAATTTAACTAAAAATAATTTCCACTATCTAATTCACCGCTAAGGGGCTATTTGCTATGGCAATACAAAAAATCGTTCATTTGTCAAAATATCTTAGGTACAATAACTAAGGTAAGAATCAAGCAAGAAAAAGTCACGAGCGTCACAAGTGGGCATCGTGAGGCGAGTTATGGATTATTTTTTATTCTTATGATAAAAATAGCGATGCTAAATGAACTGGAAACACTGCACGGTTTTCGCTTTGTCCAAATCAGAATCGAAATAAAATCCGTCCCATCAACATGCTAAGAGATGCATGGCGAGTGCCTCTCCGGTGTTGCGGAATGTAGAATATAGTCAGATTGGAGTGTCATGGCAGTGCATCACAGGACGAACTGGGATGCTTGCAACTTGATTCAGATAGCTAATAGTAATTTTTTTATTTTGAATTATAAGATGCTTAAATTTATAAAGTTATGAATAAAGCACGGACCTTTGCGGCTCATCCCAGTTCCGGACTTAGGAAGTAAGTGCACAGTGTACACAAAATTCAATTATATAGTTCTTTAGTTCTTTAGGAAAACATTCTATATAGTTCTCTTCTCTTTTTAAAATTGTGGCATAAATTGTAAAAAAGTTATTTGAATCCCTAAATAAAATTAACTTGCACTAAATAAATAATAGATGTTAAATTTTTACAAAATTGTAAATAATTATCTTGGGAATTTTTCTTATTAACTACTGTATGTTATTCTTATTAAAAATGTATAATAGTTTTATATTCAGGTTTCAAAATGCGGGAGACGCCATCGGCACTTGAGATCTGGGACTCGAGATCGCGACCTGGAACAAGCCAGCTGAATCTTTAATTGATTCCGAAGTCGTTCTTATTTTGAGTCTTCTAAAATTGCATTTTTATTGTTTTATTTAGTAAATCTGATAATTAATTGTTAATTATTATGAACGCACAATAAAAATGTTTAACATTATAGAGAAGCTACAAATTGTGTGTTATTGTGATTTTATTGCCTCAATTATTAGGATGCATTTTAGGCATTAGAGAAATTTTTAATTTAAGTGATAATTTTAGTTATTGCTAACAATATTGTTTATTTATTTGCGAATACTGTATTTATAGTATAGCAAGCCATGACAAGACATAGCCAGTTAAGCTAAAAATGTAGTACAGCATACATTTTTAATAAGAATAAAATAGTAAAACACTCCAATTATCACAAAAAAAAATTAAAACCAAGAAAAATAATCATTTGCTAATGAATTCTGTTAACTTTTGGCCTTTACCATTAATTTGAAGTAAGCTAACATTATTATTTATAGAGAAATAAATAAAGATCCTTTTCTACTATTTATTTAATAGTTTTAAAACAAAACAGATAACGACTTCCGGTTTTCAGATGTATCTTGTTTAAATACTAACCTATCAAGCAGCGTAAGCTTTAAGTTAAAGTTTTTTTTTGAGAAATCGGGACAAGTATATTTCTTTCAATAGCGCATCTGTCATTGAACTTAAATTTTCAATTATGTAAGACAAAATGAAATCAGATTAATAAGTTGTTTAAAATGAGCCATCATTGGTTAAATTCAGTTAAGGCACACTCAGGTTAAACTTTTTAGGTTGTTGTAATTTGCCCTGCCGCGGCCATGTCAACTAGAGAAAAATTGTATAAACAAAATGTGTAAAACACAGATTCTGAAAAGTTATTTCCTAACAAACCACTTTGTATCCAGGATATTTAGATAAATTAAAGATTTCTCCTAACACCGTAACAAACGCGTCCCCTAGCGGTGAACTTGGTAACTTAAAATATTTTTAATTACAATCTTTTGGTCACATCTGCTTATAATTCTTCACCAAGTCATAGCATGAATGGTTTTCGTGATATAGGCGCCCAGTTGTTTTAACTGATCATGCACGCTGTATACAGAAGGGCTTTGACTTTTCTTACCAGGATTCACTGAAATTATTTCCTTTTCACATATACCTACTCGAAGTAACTTCAGTTAGCGAAATTTACGCTGGAATGCTTTGAGGAAATCAAAACAGGATAAACTCTAGCTAACCGCATTACTGAAATATCAGCATATTTATTTGTATACGAAGAATATATCTCATTCATATTACTTAGTTCGTAAATACGAATTTCTTTAGTGTTTCTTATTTGGGTTTTTAACTCTGTAACATCTTAAAATCAGAGAGAATCGTCAGGGTGTGACAAAACCAGCAACTTAGTAATTTAAATGCTGGTGTTAAATTTATGCTGCAATGTCTTCCAACACGAGAACATTGTAATCTTTCAAACTACATTTGTAAACAAAGGATACATCCCAAATTGTTTGAATAAATTGTGTTTTCTTTCTGTTTTTAAATTTAACATGAAAATACTTCTAACGTTTTACGAACTCTTTTATGCTTGGGGTGAGTAAAAAGATTTAAAAATGTATTCCTTTCTCAGATACTCAAAAGTAACTTCGGTGTAAAGATTGCCTTCAGTTGTTTGAAAAAGCTCAAAACTGGATCTTAAACGCTATTTTGCTACACTGGTGGAATATCAATGAGTTTCTTTGTGTTGGAGGATAATGCGCATTCCCGATAGTAAAATTCATAAAAGCTTTATTACTGAGGTAAAATTTTGTTTGCCTTTTTTTGCTTATGTGCTTTATAATACGTTAGATAAAAAAGCGTGTACAGGGCTGGAATGAACTATAAGTCCCAAGTATGTAATTAAAAATTAGTTAATTCTCCGTGCAAGATTTATGCTATTACCGGGTGAGTCAACGATTGCGAGGAGTAATTTTATTTTATATTTTATTTTATATTTTATGCCTTATTTTATATTTTATGCCTTGAAGACAAGATTTGTCGATAATAAGCTTTTGTGTTAAGGTATGGTATAATATTTTGAATTATACAGGGTGCGTTCAAAAAGTAGGATGTCACAAAGTTAGTTTTTTTAACGGGAGACCATGTATTTGAATGGATTTTTGAATTCTACGTATAATTTCATAACTGTTTTACTACTGGTGCGATATACGAAAAAGTTATAGTTTTCAATATAATTCGACTTGTAATAAAATTTTATCATTTGCAAGCATCTCTTTGTTGTGAAAATATTACTTAAATTTTTACTCCAAGCGATTCATAATTTGTATTCTGAGTAAATTAAGCCAAAAAAAACATATTCACGATGAAATATTTGACATCTCATTTACAAGGTGTTTTATTTCTAGGTCGAAAGTCAGAAAACTTCTAATTAAAAAATGTGACTTTTATGATTTATGTTTTGGGCGAGGCAGATAAAAATTGTCTTTTGCCGAAGGATTGTTAAGAATGAAATATCCCGAGCGGCGAATACCCAGTCCTAAAATTTAATGGAACGTTTTGATTCAACCGGCAGTGGGGAACATTCAAAAATTGAAATTGTCAGTAGAATAGCTACAAATGGTGAGAAAGAACTCGAAATATCCCCAAGTTAGTAGCCGTAAATTAGCTTCACTGTTTGATAAGTCGCAGTCAACGGCAAAACGAACAACGTGCAAGCATAAAGACCACCCGTACCATATTGAGTTACATCAGGAACTTCACAATAAAGATTTTCAAAAGCGCGTAACTTACTGCCAATAAAACTATTTTTTTTAAAATTATATTTTATTCAGATGAGGCTACATCTAGAAGTAATGGTGCTGTCAATAGACACAATATGCATTATTATGCAACGGAGAACCCACACTGGGTCCGTGAAGTTCGACACCAAAACCACTGGTCGGTTAATGTGTGGTGCGGCATTCTTCACAACAGAAATACAGGGCCATGTTTTTGTAATGTACATTTAAACGGACCTACGTATTTATTTTTCTTGCAACAGGAGCTCCCAAGACTATTGGCAGAAGTAAACTTTGATTTGTAACTTTTATTGTAAAGCTAGAGAATATTTGGATCAGGCCCTGAATCCACATGCGGACTCGTGTACCAAAAAGTACGAGGAGCAATACAGGAACAACTGACAAGACAACATCAGCTATACTGGATGGACCTCCCTATTTTTAGACAATTATTATCATTTATAAGGGAGCCGGACAAAAATAGAAGCAAAGCACTCCTGCCATTAAGCAGGAGGAAACTTGGAATGGCAACAGGACTCCTTACGAGACACTGTCGTCTAAAAATGCATCTCAGTGCCATTGGATTAGTGGAGGATCCTACTTGTAGAGCATGTGGGGAGGAGGAAGAACCTCCTTCCACCTAACTAAACTAAAAGACCACGGCAAGACTTAGACACTTCGGGGAACTATATCCTGAACCTAACCAGATAGCAAAAGCCCCTATAAGCAGTGTTTTGAGCTATAAGGAGGACACTCGACTGATAGGAGATTGATCCCTAAGCCGCTTGTCAGCTTCAGTACTTCAGTGGGTAATGCACCGCAAGCATAAGCGAACAGAATAGAATAGGATTGAATAGGCACGTATTTTCCACAATTATGGCACTAAATTTATTTTTGAAACAAGTTCCAAGATAAGAATCATATGGAAATTAAGCAAATATTAGAATAACTCTTAAGTTATGATGAATAACGACCTATTAACAGTGACAGTACAAAACTTGTTAAAGCCTTAAATCAACTAGAAGACCTTAACTTAAACCAGTACCTACTAAATCTTAAACTTTTTAGCGATTCTCGATGTTAAGGTTTTCGTTAATATACTCTTATCTATAGTAGACGTCTGAATAAGTACATCCTCAAAAAAAATTATTGATCAAAAATGTATTATCTTGATTAAACATCCCCTACTCTAAGAATATACAAAATACAATTAAAACGCAGGAAAAGGTCCTAAACAAATTTCGCTTTTATTCCAAAGGTTTTTTTGCAGTTTAACGTTAGAAATGTCTAATATCCGCCGGCACGAAAAAAACTCATTTATATTCATCTAGAGTAGCTTTTAGGATCCACTTTTGAGGTTTTTTTTTAGAGTTAAGAGCAATTTTATCGTTATAGTTACTTGAATATCTTTGAAAACATATAGCTAAGTATTTAAATATTTATCACCTCAATCATAAAACAGTTGATACAACGTTACAAGTATTTTTTTTTAATAAAATATGAAGGATTCACAATAATTCGAACTAGTTTACCGTTTGTTTCACAACTATTCATAAAAGATAGCCACGTTAATATTAAAATATCTTGAATTTATAATCATCTTCTGCTGATGCATGGTTGGCGATAAAAATTTAATCATGTCCTGAGGATATTAACATCACCTGCGAAACGTACGCTAAATGCAAAAATCCTGTTTTGATGTTTACTGAAAAACGATGTTAATAGTATTAGTACATCAAAGATTCCATAGCCCCTACATAACCTTAGTAGGTAATGTTAAAAATTATTGTACTATAAATTAATACTAGGTACTAATACTGAATATTAACTATGTAAATTGATGAATTAGTTATTATATTAATACATAATGTAAACCCTTATAAAAAAACTATGTACGGTAGTGGCAAGTACTGTAGTGTAAAGACCTTAAGGGTCCATAAGGTAAATTTATTATTGCAAGGGTTAAACGTAAAATTTAACTTTGTTTAAGCACCTTTTATTTTGTTTAAGGAAACATAAATCAGGATGACAAGATGATTGATGTCATTAACTGTTGTCATATAAAATTAGCAAAATGTATTCCTAAAATCATCATTTGCAATACAAAATTAATTTTTATACTAGTGGTTATGTTATATTTATCATTGTCAAAATTTCTTTTTAAAGTTAATTTTTTTTTATTCTAAACTGCTGCAATAAGAATGTCACTGATATAAATAATGTCCGGTCAGTTTCCACATATGTCCAAAATAACTGCACATAGTAATATTTCACTTTTGAGAAGCCTGGTGAAATTATTATATATTTTATCTAAAACCTTAGGATATAAAAGCGCAAATTATGATAATTTTAAAATAAAAAGTGTTGTAAAGGCGAGTTTTTAGCAATTTTAACATAACTGGTATTTCTAGAGACCGTAAAAAACAACAATAACAATGTTTTTGGCAAATTAATAGTCTTAACTATAATATTCCCACCGTGGGCTTTAATACAAGCAGTAAGGCATCTGGGTATGCTGTCAATTAAATGATCGAAAATATGTTGAGGAATTGCTTCCCAGTCTTCTTTGGCGGTATCTGCTAATTAATTTACGTCCTTGTGACATTGTCTCGCTTTCTAATACACGTTTTTAGCATATCCCAGGCATGCTCAATGACATTCTTGTTTGGAGTATTTGCTGGCCACATTAATCGCGTGGTACCCTCTTCTTCATATATTGCACGAACGGCCTCGGTTGGATGTGGTGGGGCACTGTTGCCCATTGCGCCTCGAAAAATACGCACAATGGGCAGTAGAACATTCCCAATATAAGAAGCACCCGTCATCGTTCCGTTATATAGGGGGATTTCGAGCTCCATGCATTATCCCACCCCATACCATAATGCTACCTCCTTGAAATGGAAGACGGAGTTGAGCTGCATTTAGGAAATGTCAACTTAATTTTACGAGTGTATGGTCCATATTTTCCCATAGTAAGTAAATAGATTGCTATTAAATTAAAATACACATTTTTGGTGAAATGCGTTTTTGGTATTAAAAATACCTTGGATTATTTTCGGTTTTCACTAAAACTGATAGAAAAATGAGATGTCAGGATGATATTTAAGTTTGGCAATGCTTCGGCTGGATCATTTGTTTTTTGTTTATAGTATTAGAGCCTATTAGGTAAGGCTATTTAGAAACGTCGTATAACAATTTGGGAGTTCTATAAATTAAAAAAATTGTGCGATTTGAGAAAAAAATATTGAGTATGTCGGTAGACTACCTTAGGAATCACCCATTCAAATATATGCAGTGAATTTCATAACACCCTGTATATGCAATAATTTTGGACATAATATGTGTATGTAATTGCATTTAACTGATTCATTGCTCATTCTATCGTATTATTATGTAGGTATTTAAATATTTTTGGTATTATCCCTCACCTTCCAAAATAAAGAAATACATAAGGGGTGAAAGAATATGGGGTACGTTAAATTTTAATCGCTTGGCTATTGTTATTGTCCAATCATTTATTATTATGACTTATGTATGTTAGGATGTTGCAATTTAAATTTAAAATATTTCGCACCAGTTCGGCTGTTCGGACTGTTCGGGTTTCGTAGTTTTTCCGTAACTAATGGATTGTGTGCTAGTTTCAGATATATTCTTGTTAGCTTTGTTAATTTTATTCTATGTATTAATTGTTTCGTGTTCATTACGTGCAGAATGAATAATGGATTTTAATTCACGGATAACGTTAAGTTGGATACAATCCAGGCAAAAAGAGTTTGCAAATTTGCTGCTGATTTTGAATTACAATAGAAAAACAAAACCCCTCTAATATTATTTAACTCTTTTCAGAAAACATTATTTAAATGTTAAGGGACTCAACGTGCTTTTTTCCAATGAAACGCGGTTAGGTTCAGTAGATAAGTGATAACATAAGTCACAGGTTCTAGGCAATACTAGGAATACAAGATAGACTTGTCTTTCTTTAAGAAGTTGTCCCATTCCAAGGAGGAATAGTAACCCAACAAACCAAAACCAGTTGATTCAACCGAATGAGAGGTTTCAATAGGAACAACAATATAATCCAGTTGAACCAACGCAACCGTGTGAAATTATGGATCATTCGTATGTTAATAGAGTAAAATCATTGAATCAGAGACAAGTACTAGATACAGTTAATTGCATTTTAGAGCAATGAAGGATTTTCAAGTTATTTATAACCCGGAAAACTATATCGTGCCCAACCTGTTTCTTGAGAATGGTTGTTGCCGGGCTTTCAGTTATGTGGCATATTTTTAGATTGATAAACTGTACTAAAATACCACAATTACTGTAAGTTAATATCTGCAATTCTAATTACCACCGGCTAAACCATATGACTAAGGATTGGATGATTTATGACACTCGCCTGCGGCTCGTGTCATAAACTTCATCCGCGTGAATAACAGCCACCATTATGTGCTCATTGAAATTATTCAATAATAGTATATTAATACTATTATCCACAAACGTTGATAAATGGTGGGCCAGAGGCAAGTGTGCGCAAAAATGGATTCTTGCATCCAGAACTGTCTTTTGCGAGGTTTGCTGGGCTTAATACAGAATAGAGGCAAGCCATTACGGTGCCCGCGGAGTCGGAATTATAGCAATCCTTTGTCCTACACACGAACAATGTGTGAAACAAAACAAAAGGCTAGTTACGAATGAACGGTTGCGTCTCCTCTTTCTGACTATCAATGGTAAAACCATAATAATATACAGTATGTCCACGGATGGTGTAGACAAGAGGACAAATGGACCAAAAAGTGAAAGATTCGAAGAAAGGTCATTCTTTTTAAAAGTTTTTGCTTGCTCTAAAAATAAGATCCATGATGAAAACTTTTTTTTGGGGTATGCAGGGCAGGGACCCAAGGTACTCTTGCCCCGCCACTGAGTGCAGGGGAACGATATGCGTAATGCAGCATATTTTCACGAGTACCGGTGAAAGTATAATGGTGTGGGCTGGAGTGTCCACTAACGAACGTACTACGTACCGTTATAATTCAAAATGGTGCTTTGACAGCTGGTCGCTATATTAATGAATATTTTCCAGAAAATGTCGTACCATTTGCCCACTTCACAGGAGCGGGATTTTATCTGATTCATGACAATGCAAGGCCACATGTCGCATGGGTGGTAACCGAATATCTGGACGAAGTTAACATTCAGCGGTTACAGTGGCCAGCTCGTAGCCCAGATCTTAACCCAATTTAGCATGTCTGGGATATGTTTGGGTGACGAATTCGACAACGACAACCAGCTCCCGAAATCATCCCCAACCTGCGAATTACTCTTATAAAGAATGGGACGATATTCCTCAAGAACAGATTGCGAACTGATGACAGATGTGCTTCGAGGTCGTGGGGGCAATACATGCTATTAATTTATCAAATTAATTCTTAAATCAGCCAGTAGCAAATTATACACTTTTGTTTTCTGTTCTTAGATATTCCTACTTTTGTTAAGTTATATGATTTTTAATTAATAAAAAATGTACATTTTTTGTTTAGTCGCTTCGTGAAAGCAACTAATGGAACTTTACAATTAGAATTATTAGTAAGCAAATGAAAGAAAATACGAAACGGACCTATTAATAATGTAAATTATTTAGTTAATATAAAAGCAATTGTTTCGAATGCTTCTGAATTACGTAGCTTCAAACAATAACAACAAAAAATTACTTGCAAATTATTTTCCGACAGCCATCCATAAAAAAGGACACTTGACCTGAAAGTAATTGGATGGGAAATATTTTTCTTTTTGTGTAACGTTTTATAAGAAAAAGAGACCTTGTCAGTCTCTTGAGGGCGAACTACCTAATAAGTGGATCGCAATAAGAAACAGCATGACAGGTTTGCCCTTGATTTATTATTTAGAAGGTTTCCGACGCCGCTATTAAGATAAAAGCATCTAAGTTTCCGGCTGTGACAGAACTTGTTTAGACAAGTTCAAGAGCAAATAGTTGATAATTTACTTCTATATATAAATTCTACGTAGATCGTCTTAATAGCAGCGAGTTTTTGCTACCGATTAGCGAGATACCTAAACCGCAAAAATCTCGGTTTTATCAACATGCCTCTAAAGAAAAGTAGAAGGTTTTAAAAATGCCACACGAGTGCATGGACAGCCATATGCAGTGGCTCTCTGTATGAAAAATAGCGATAGCGATCGGGCTCTCTTTGCAAATTCTTACTTTGTATCAGCGTTCTGTATGTTTCGAAGATAGCCCGATCGCTATCGCTATTTTTCATACAGAGTGCCACTGATGGAGTATTTAATTTTTATTGGGTTGGGTACTAGAATTTGTGATGGCAGCAGCCGCTAACTTCGTGAAAGTTAATGGGCGTTAATTTTGAAAACAAAAGGATAAAATATGAATGTTAATATCCCATTCATCCCATCCCATTCATATCTCAATTTGCCTTAAGCTCAACGACCTCTTCCACACTCAGGCGAGTCAACACAGCCCGTACCATCGACATCATCAACGCGTCTCGAACCGGAGTGCGTGCGGAATCCGAAGAAGAGTTACTAAATAAAGGTCAATATAAAGACCCGGATTTCATATGTTGTCACATAACGGATCCTCAACCTTTTAATCGAAATGAGTTTAATGACCTAGTACGGGACTTAAATTTGCCAAAAGAAGCTTCTGAACTCTTGGCATTTCGCCTGAAAGAAAAAAATTTACTTACGGCAGATACGAAAGTTACTTTTTATCGGACTCGAGAAATGGATTTACTGCCATAGTTTGCGACTGAAGAGAATTTAGTTTATTGTCATGATGTAAGAGCTCTTATGGAGAAGATGGGTTTACACAAATATGAACCAAGTGACTGGCGTCTTTTTATTTCAAGAGGAGCTTAAACGGTGTTCTGTTGCACAATGGCAACAAGTACGGCTCTCTACCACTTGCACATTCAACTACCATGAAAGAAAAATATAAAAATATATCTTTAGTATTGAAAAGAATTATATATATATCAAGAGCATAACTGGGTTCTTTGTGTAGATTTGAAAAGGGTTAGTTTTCCCTTAGGCCAACAAGGTGGTTACACTAAGTACCCGTGTTTCATTTGTTTGTGGGACAGCCGCGACAAAAACAACCATTGGACTCAGAAAGTCTGGCCGTTGAGAGACGCACTTGTCGTTGGTCAGCAAAATGTAATTAATTTACCCTTAGTGAACCGAGATAACATTATATTACCACCACTTCATATTAAGTTAGGCATCATGAAACAATTTGTTAAGGCCCTGAACAAGAACGGTGAATGTTTTGCTTAACTGTGGCGCAAGTTCCCAGGACTAAGCACCGAAAAATCAAAAGGGGGTATTTTTGACGGGACACAGATTATTCAACTAATAAAAGACCCAAACTTTGCCAATTCGATGAATGAACATTAGAATAGTGCCTGGACCTCAATTGTTTTGGTGATACGAAATTTTCTAGGAAACCATAAGTCGGACAACTATTCTCAACTAGTTGAGCGCATGTTGTCCAATTTGAAGGACCTGGGCTGCAACAGTATCAAAATTCATTATTTACATTCGCATTTAGATCGATTTTCAGAAAATCTTGGTGATGTCAGCGAAGAACAGGGGGAAAGATTTCACCAAGATATACGCACAATGGATCAGCGATACCAAGGTAGGTGGGACATCCATATGATGGCAGATTACTGCTGGAGTCTGCTTAGAGATGTAAAATATATTACCCACTCACGAAAATCATATAAACGAAAATTTGGCACTGAACACAACTAGTATTATTTTTTTAATCAGCACCTTCAGTTAACCAGAAAACCATTATCAGAACTCGGGAAATTTTTTTAGTGTTGACCATTATTTTTCTTGTTACATCATGTACATCATTATATTTCAGGCTTTTTTTAGATTAAAAATAATAATGTTTCTAACTTTATAGGATACACATATGAAGATCACAGAGAAAGAACGATCCAAGTCACATTTTTATACTTTTGAGAAAAGCAAATTTGAAAGTTTCAAAACTTACACAGGAGGCAAGATAAAATATAATAATTTGCAATATTTTTTTATTGGAAATCATAAACAGGCAATATTTGTTCAATATTAGATTTAACAGAAATATCAGTCAGAAAAAAAACGTAAAATATCTTCTCTTCGGTGTATCAAAAAACGATCCAATCTGCAGGAAGTAGGTTATTAACGCGGCTACAACAAAAATAGGACATTACTAAAAGGATTGAATTTTTTATCGTTGTCGCTTACCATGTTTGCATCAAATACATGGCCAATATGGACATTGTTAATGGTAGTTAAACGTGTTAAAAAAGAAATCGCTTTTAAGAAGGATCTAGTTTGACTGCTATCGCTTATCATATCTACATTATCCACACGGTTTTTTTTAGAAGCACAAGGCAAATAAGCGTAGTAAGCTTGGGAAGTTTCATCCACAAACTTATTAAGTTCGTGCAACTGGTCGTACTTCAACTTGGAAATAGGATTGAGGCCATTGTAAAGTTTGTCTGGTGTTTCAGCTGTTCTATAACAGGACTTTAAGGACAAAACTTGCCATAGCTCCACTGTAACTTTCTCTTGTTTCCAAAGTTGGTGGATGTTGATAACTTATTATTAGTTGTTTTATTGGCCTTGTTGGACAAGTTGTTTTATGCATAGGTTTTAAAAATAAATAAAAATAAAACAAACAACGAACAATGATCCCTTAGGACGACTAATTCATTACTAAAATGCTAAACGAATTTCAAACGTTTTAATTGGGCAAGTTGATCGTTCTTTACCGAGTACCAGCGGACCTAGATAGTTATTCCATAGTATATAATATTTTTATCTCCGATTTTAGTGGATTAAGAATAGTATTTCCATGTATTATATGGCTTATTAAAGAACCAGGGAAAAGGTATCAAAATGATGAAAAATATCAATTTTTAAATTTTTGGACTTTGATGGTTTTTCCCCTGTGGTCTTGATATGTATTACTTCCATCTCTTTTCCTTCTTACTTTCTTCGCCAGAAGTAAGTATTGGAAATAGTAAAAAAATGATGTAACACCCTATATATATATATATATATATATATATATATATATATATATATATATATATATATATATATATATATAGGGTGTTACATAATTCACTGCATATATTTGAATGAGTGACACCTGGGGTAGTCTACAGTCATACCCAATACTTTTTTTCCCTTAAATCACATATTTTTTTTTGATTTTAAAAAATTCCCAAATACCGGCCCTTATCCGACGCATCTGAAGAGCGTTACGGGCTCTAATATTATAAAGAAAAAACAAATGATCCAGTCGGGCCATTGTCAAACTTAAATAATATTGTAAGATCTCATTTTTTTATCAGTCTGAGTGAAAACCGAAAATAATCAAAAGTATTTTTAATTCCACAGATGGATTTTACCTAAGATGTGTATTTTAATTTAACAGGTAACAATTTTTTTACTTAATGTCGGAAAATATGGAACACTTGTGATTTCGGTTGAAATTGTAACTAGAACAAAATAGGCTATGTTGTACCATTAACACCTTAAACCTTTTGCCTTTCAAAAAAGTTGAAAATCAAATCAAACAATAAATTGTTTATAACCGAATTTAAATCATAGCTACTTCGTGAAAGTTCTTTCAGCGATGCTTCAAAATTTCAGTGACCCACAAAAAATCACCCATTTATTACTTATTTTTTTGGTAGGGTTCTGCCCTCGTTATTATTATTATTCGCATAAACTAACGGGTTTCGTCAATATTATAACACAACTTATAACACAACATAGGACACTAAAATGTGAAAAATTACATCATCAAACAACTTCTTCGGCATACCACATGGTTTTTGATAAGACAACCACGAAATAACTACGAAATACATATTTTTTTATCTCGCTTATGCTCGCTGTCTTTGTCCGTCCCGGTGTTTAATAAAAACGTATTTGTAACGTTAGTGCTTTTATGTTTTATAAAATATATTCTTTTTAAATATCTGATTACTTTCTTGACATACTGTATGTACGTATTAATCACTGCTCACATATATTTGTCTTTTGCTCTAAAAGCCCGGTTAGCATACTAACCACCCCTTTATAGCTCTGTTATGAATGAAAGAATCTTTTTATTATTTTTTAAGGGGCACAGGATACCCATGTAGTTGCAATCAAAGTATTTTTAATTTTTTTTTTAAAGTTCTACGCCTTAAAGGGATAAAACAGACGAGACGATAAATTTGTTAAGTAAATATTACTTTTTTCCATATTTTCTAAGCTTTTCCAAGCAAAAGGGGCACAGGATACCCATGTAGTTGCAATCAAAGTATTTTTAATTTTTTTTTTAAAGTTCTACGCCTTAAAGGGATAAAACAGACGAGACGATAAATTTGTTAAGTAAATATTACTTTTTTCCATATTTTCTAAGCTTTTCCAAGCAAAAGGGGCACAGGATACCCATGTAGTTGCAATCAAAGTATTTTTAATTTTTTTTTAAAGTTCTACGCCTTAAAGGGATAAAACAGACGAGACGATAAATTTGTTAAGTAAATATTACTTTTTTCCATATTTTCTAAGCTTTTCCAAGCAAAAGGGGCACAGGATACCCATGTAGTTGCAATCAAAGTATTTTTAATTTTTTTTTTAAAGTTCTACGCCTTAAAGGGATAAAACAGACGAGACGATAAATTTGTTAAGTAAATATTACTTTTTTCCATATTTTCTAAGCTTTTCCAAGCAAAAGGGGCACAGGATACCCATGTAGTTGCAATCAAAGTATTTTTAATTTTTTTTTAAAGTTCTACGCCTTAAAGGGATAAAACAGACGAGACGATAAATTTGTTAAGTAAATATTACTTTTTTCCATATTTTCTAAGCTTTTCCAAGCAAAAGGGGCACAGGATACCCATGTAGTTGCAATCAAAGTATTTTTAATTTTTTTTTAAAGTTCTACGCCTTAAAGGGATAAAACAGACGAGACGATAAATTTGTTAAGTAAATATTACTTTTTTCCATATTTTCTAAGCTTTTCCAAGCAAAAGGGGCACAGGATACCCATGTAGTTGCAATCAAAGTATTTTTAATTTTTTTTTAAAGTTCTACGCCTTAAAGGGATAAAACAGACGAGACGATAAATTTGTTAAGTAAATATTACTTTTTTCCATATTTTCTAAGCTTTTCCAAGCAAAAGGGGCACAGGATACCCATGTAGTTGCAATCAAAGTATTTTTAATTTTTTTTTAAAGTTCTACACCTTAAAGGGATAAAACAGACGAGACGATAAATTTGTTAAGTAAATATTACTTTTTTCCATATTTTCTAAGCTTTTCCAAGCAAAAGGGGCACAGGATACCCATGTAGTTGCAATCAAAGTATTTTTAATTTTTTTTTAAAGTTCTACGCCTTAAAGGGATAAAACAGACGAGACGATAAATTTGTTAAGTAAATATTACTTTTTTCCATATTTTCTAAGCTTTTCCAAGCAAAAGGGGCACAGGATACCCATGTAGTTGCAATCAAAGTATTTTTAATTTTTTTTTAAAGTTCTACGCCTTAAAGGGATAAAACAGACGAGACGATAAATTTGTTAAGTAAATATTACTTTTTTCCATATTTTCTAAGCTTTTCCAAGCAAAAGGGGCACAGGATACCCATGTAGTTGCAATCAAAGTATTTTTAATTTTTTTTTTAAAGTTCTACGCCTTAAAGGGATAAAACAGACGAGACGATAAATTTGTTAAGTAAATATTACTTTTTTCCATATTTTCTAAGCTTTTCCAAGCAAATATTTGCTTATTTGTATCTTAAAATGAACTTTTTTAATTGTGACAGAAATTGCCTCCATTAATATTATTCCCCAGAACAAGCGAGTCCCGAGGGATATCGGTTTTCTTGGATATTTAATACTTCTTAGTATTTTCTTCTCCTCGAGAAACCCTCGGTTTCAGTTGGAACACTTGATTAACGAAAACGAGACAGAAGCGTATTTTATAACTAAATTAATAAGGAATTTTTGGTAATTATGCATTCTGGGCATATTTGCTTAGGTTTTCAAGATCAGAATATTTATAATTAGAACTTTAGGATTTATTTGAAGTAGGTTGTAGTTACTGAATAATTAGGTTAGACTTTTTAAGATCAATTTAATGCAACACAGCCTATTTAAAAATGTATTCTTAAATTTGTAACAAGTGCTATATATATATATATATATATATATATATATATATATATATATATATATATATATATATATATATATATATATATATATATATATATATATATATATAATATATATATATATATATATATATATATATATATATATATATATATATATATATATATATATATATATATATATTATATATGAGCAAGGCATTTGCACAATCCCTTTTTAATATTAAAAAAAAATTAAGTTATTTCGTATTAACGTATAAATAATGTATTGAGATCCTTTTTATATTCTCACATAATAAAAAAATTTACGTTCCCTTTATTTAAAATAAAAGCTAGAATTGGCACAAATCACGTACCATAAAAGAAACCCTTGAAATCCCGACCTTTAAAAAAGATTTCTCTTTAGATGTTGACGACCCAAAATTTATTTGTTTCACAGTCGTTATGATAAATGGAGTATCGATGAATCGAACTTTAAAAAATCAAGCTAAAGGTGATATTTATAAGTAAGTCACATTCAAGTTAAGTCTCGAGCTATAAAGGTTTCGTACTAGTGTATCTAGTTATTTAAACATAATCAGTTGCCGCTTTGTGACTACTAACTGAAAAAAAAAATACAGTTTGTTCACGGTTGGAATTGACAAGAGGACATAATATATAGACTAAATTGTCAAGTGCACAAAAGAAGACCATCTTTGGCGAACTATTTGACAAAATATCCGCTAATTCCTTATAGCCGGCGCCTCACATGCGGTACCAATCTCCGCTTGGCAAAATATTCGTGTCCTTTGATTCCTGCCAATTTATGGAAATATATGGAAAATGTTGAGTGTTCGGCGAGTGCCGAGCGTTAGCCTCAAACTTTCCATCAACACTAGTAGGTGTTTGCCGAATGGCGCACATTCGTTGCTCGCTATTTGGCAAATACCGCATGTGTGGTGCCGGCTTTATACACTCATAAGAAGGTGACATGTTATGTAGTTGCAATTTTTAGAAAAATGCAATAATTATAGAATTATTAGAAGCATAGAATGACTAGCTGGTACCCACGGGTTCCGCCAGCGTGTTTTAATCATGAAAAATATTAATAAACAAACTACTTTTTATTTCACAAGTAATAACAAATTAAATCTAGGAATTACTTTTCTAGATTACCAGTGGACTTATGTTACCAGTAAATACTAAATATTAGCTAATATTGTCGCTTGTTAAATAAATAGCTATTACACCGGTATATCTAAATTTATTTCATAAAGATTGTGGATCGATTGGCTGCAGTATTTATTTGTGTTAGTAACAAAAATATACATTAAAATTCTTGAATTCGGTCAGAAATTTTGGCGCAATAAAATATTCTTTATGGGCCATTTATTCCAACTACTTCTGTTGAACATTAAGAACGAGTTACTCGTGAAATTTATACCCCTTTTGGTCATAGAAAAGCGTTTAAGTCGTTGAAAAGAAATTTTACATTGAACGATTTTTGTAAATGCATTAGGTACACCTGTCATGTGCATTTGACGCTACCCGTTAAAGTGTTTAAATTAATCTCAGGTATCGGATATTTTACTGCTATTGGGGACTAAAATAGAAGTGTATTTGACATTTAATTTTCGTTTCTAATATCGTTTTGTCAATCATATTTATAAATTATAATATTAAGCTCAGTTGCTAGCAACGTGTTAAATTAATGTATACTTACTGAAAGTATTGTATTGAAAAAAAAAAGGATTGTATTGAAAGTAAAGTGTTGTATTGAAAGTATTTAGGGGGCTACGCCACTTAAAATTATTTTTTTTTATCTAATACATCCAACATAGACTTCAAGCCTAAATACTAACGTACCGTAGGCGTCTGAAGAGAAGGGAAATATAGTCTATTGACACGGGATTTGAAGAATTGGAGGTTGGGACGGGAAGGGAAAAATAAATAGTAAAAGTCACTGCTTATGAAATTATGAAAATAAAAGAAATCCCGAAATAGTAATTTACGTTACAAGTCCGGTGGGTCGCTTGTTACAGTACGAGTTATTTTATGGGTATATAAACGTGTTCTGTAATAAGACCTAACGGACTTGTATTGTATAAAATTTTATTTCGACTGTCTTATTAAAATTATAAATTTTTTAATTTTTTTTTTTTGAGATTTGTTCGTTGATCATTTTAAATTTTAACGGGTATCGATATTGTCAGAATGACATCTATTCTATTTCGGTCATATTACCTTTAAATCGGTTGCTCATAGTAATAGTGGCCCATTCTCTGGTTTGTTTATTTTTCGTCAAAAAACTGGACGTCGTGTATTCTTTGAGAGACGTGAACATGGAAGAAATTTTGTTAAAAAAACATAAATATTAACTAAATGTATTAAAATGTATGGCAGATTATGAGGTTTTTTTGTAAAAAATCACACGAATCCGGAAAGTATTGCTAGGCAATACTTTCCGGCCTAGTAAAGTAACGTTTCACTTTCCGGGCTTAAATTATGGAAGTAAAGTGGTATTTTCCAGACAGTACGAGATACCGAAAGTGTTCTGTGCACTGTCAGTGACTCTTAATTATAAAACAGGCTGCCTGACCCTAGTCTAGCACTAATGTAGTATATCATACTCTGTCTGAAACCTAATCGGACCAAAACAATTTTTCTGATTTTTCTAGTCCTGATCTTTAATCTCGTTATCAAAGAATATAAAAAATTTGAATTAACTAAATTAATAAAACAACAACAAAGTGCTTAAAAAATAATTGTTAGTGGTCACGTTCTTAAATGCTTAGGCTACATTGCCCCCCACCCCCCTCCTTACGTAATCGGATTATTCAATAATACTTTTTTTTAATAACTTCCTGTATGGATACTGGTAGCCACATTCTGTTGATATCTACAGAAAAATATGTATCATTATTAACAATAATACTAGCGCTTTTAATTACTCATAATTAATAAATTAATTTACGCTATGTAGTCATGTTCCTGCATTACCTTGTCCTGTCTGTCATTACTTGGCATTTTGACTAATCTTACGTTTCTGGCGACGCGACGGAAGAAGAAAAACTGTTGTCAATCGAACATCAGCTGTGCTTCAAAGAAGTTCTGTGCTTTACGTAAACATAGGCGCAGCAGAATTTGACTTGAAAGGGAGTGAACTATGTCAACTCATTGATAAATTGTGCACGGGATTTTGCCTTTGGGGGTGCTGAACAGTAGTCATTGAATAATAGACGGTTGGGAGAATAGAATACAATCGTGTATTTATCCATTAATATATAGGATGATTATAGGGAGGATCAATGGGAAGTGTGTTTTAAAAGGACCGTGTCCCAAAAAAGGAGTACTCTATATATTTTTTAAAATGTGTTATTACTATTTCATGTATAATTATGGTAGACTGTATATCAAATTTAAATTAAATATCGCAAAAAATGTGCAAGGTACTATACTCCAAAAACGAATAAAAAAGTTAAATTTCAACACCCTGTATTTTAAAATTTAAACGATTTAGGACATATGGTCATATGAACTTTTCTCTTAAAATAACTTGTAGAAACACCCTCTTTATTATCAGCACGACATTTAGCAACGCCCTGTATATTGCGCCGTCCCGCTTTTCATACATCAACCCCAATTTCTCTGTTATTAATAATGCGATTTTCTTGAAATTTGAGTGGTATGTTGGACAAATGAAATATTTGGCATACAAAAAATTGACATTTATCATTGGCGTGCTGTTTTAGAGGGTAGGGGGGCTCGATTTTTCGGGAAAGGTATATTAGGGATTATTTTAAATCATTTTTGTTGTCATACTTAGATTTAGCATCCCATTTAGAATTTCGTTGATATTTACTTGTACCGGATATACGTTTATAAGATAGGACGAAAATTTACGATCCGGTGCAGTACCAGTGAACTTGACAACACTGGTCAAAGATGCGCTAAATCGGGAATACTTTTATTGATTAGAATAAATGTTTGGTATTTCTTTAGACACAGGATTACTAAAATTATTTCAAATGTTCTTCTCAATTTAATAAAAAAAACTGACCTTTAAATTGCTGATAATATATTTTTATGAATAATTGCATCTCTTCAACTCTATATATCGGTCAGTGCCAGGTTAGAGACAAAAATAAATGGTAGAAGTTACTTTTGGCCCGAAACTTAGCATTTTCATCCTAGAATCATGGGCAAGTTCCTTGAAATGGAATATTATGATAAAACTCACTCAGGAAGGTAAATTGGGCCGTTATCCTTATACTTCTAAAAGAAAATCCCTATTGATACCTTCTATTATAACGATCTTAAAGCAGACATATTGGAACGTCAGGGTGGCGATCCTTTTTTAAAAGCATCGTCCTTCGTAGCATCTTTGTTTTCATTATTTCCGTGAAATTTAAGATCTTTTAGGTGATATTTGTTGGTACAAAAAACTGATGCAGAAAAAGGCGCACAGTATTATCGATTTTACAAAATAAGATAATAAAAAATACTTCGTACCTAAGCAACAATATACCAGTGTATATTATGTACAAAGGATATAGGTAGTGTAGAATAACAATGCCACGGTAAGGGCAAAACAAGGATAACATTAAAGGTTTTTTATCGAGTCATATTTTTCCCTTGTTGCTTGTTTAGGCAGGACCGTGACTCTTTCTTTGCTCTTCGTCTCACACAAGGCATATTTTTAGGTAAACAGTGTATAACATTATTGTTTCTGTTGCGTATTATGTTGTCATCATGATCATATGTAAGGATAAATCTTGCATTTGATGTCATCAATATAAAAATCGGTTAGTTATACTTTTTTACATGATGAATATGATAATGTTATGGTTGGATAAAGCTACTTTAAGAAATACTACCTACCTGTTGATATTTTCTCAATTAAATATCATTAATAATATCTCCTCTTCCAATGACTCAAAACAGTGGAACAACGGGACTTAAAATAGTGACCAATTTGTCATAAAGTGCCTTCCTCCTGAACATATGTGTTTACACTATTTAAGGAGAATTTAAGTACTTTAAGGTTAAATTCAGTGGCACAGAAAATAGAAAAATATTGCAACCAACGTAGCATGATTGAGCAGGCTTTTTCTACAACATATGAAAGTGTAAAATAACGAAAATGTGTTATATTAAAAAATATAGCAGTAACCAGCGCATTACCCAATTGTTGTAGATAAAATAAGAAAATTTATTGAACAAAACTTATTCGTCGGACTTACTTGTCATATAGGACACAGGTGTCCAATTTAATTAATTTTAAGTGATGAACATGATTGTTAATCGGCGCGGATTTCTTGAACAATATTTCACCACTAGTGGTGGTAAGGAAAAAATATTTGAACCGTTTTTCTTTAAAATAAATAAAAATTCAATAGAATTTTTTGGTGAATAAATAGTAAATAAAGGCGGTATTGAAGGTACGTGAAACACAATCGTTTTATAAAAATTTTGCTTTGATATAACAAAGGCATTATGGAACTAAATTTAAATAAAACATTTGACTAAATATAGGGCATTAGTGCCACGCATTACATAACCTTTACAGATTGCAACCTTACGTGTTTGAATGTCTGCGTGTTTAGTTTCAAATTAGTTGAGAAGTTCTGATCAATTTTCCTAATTTTCGTGCTAGGATTCATTATAACAAATTGCAAATCCATTGTAAAGACTTAATGATTATAAATTTAGAAGCCTTAGACCAAGCGAATAGGATATTCCATAAAATTTACAGAAATATATTATGAAAACGATTGAGAATAATTTTATACCTAGTTATACTATTTATTTATGTAAAAATTCGTTCAAGGTAGAACATTAGTATGTTGAGGAGGATCCTTAAATTTAAAAACTGAAACAATTTTTAGCTTTTTAGGACGGCTTCCGATTTTAAATTAAAAACTATTATTAAACATCAGGCACACACCATTGTACTGGTACAATAATGAGCCACTTTATGATTGCAAAACTGTACTACAAACAGTATTTTAAAATGAAATCGAATATAAAATGTAGAATAACACTGCATGGCAGTAAGCAAATCGATCTCTGCTGAATTTGTCTATACCAAATTATGCCCACTGCATGGCAATGACCACTGTATTTGATATAGTGGAACTAATTCGCTTATTTTTACCTCTAAAAATATAATTTTTGAATCACAAATACATGACAGAACTTATTTTTTGACAAAATTAATAATAACTGCTGTTGAATTAAAACGCAATTTAAAATATTTTGTAAAAATTTATATCTTTCCGTCACTTTTTCATTATAGCTGTAAGAACTCAACTTGTTCAAGGCAAAACATTATTGTGTTGAAGAGGGTCCTTAAATTTAAAAATTTAAACAATTTTTAGCTTTTCAAGACGTCTTCCGATTTCAAATTAAAAACTATTATTAAATATCACGCCTCGCCACCAAAAATAATAAATTTCAAACTGTGTTCTCTTGTTTTAGTTCGGCCACTAAAAACCGAAATACTGAGCAGTAATCAACCCTTTAGCGCTGAACGGAAATACGAAATACCTTGCCAGACATTCGGTTCACGACCGCCGGCTAAAATTACCTGGATTATGGATGGAAAAGAGCTAAAGCCTCCAAAGTATAATATAACGGTAACGGTAAGTAGTTATTTATACAGTTCTAGCCTCGCTTTACCTTTTACCTCTGGGTCCCGTTCTTTCATGTAGGTATATAAATACATTTTATATAATATAAGGCGAATATCAACTGTCTCAATAAAAATGGTTTAAAGGAAAAATGTGAAGCAATTTAGGTTTTTATTTAAAAGCTACGTTTGTTAATATTATACTAACAGTATTTTAAATGGAACAGTTTACATTTTTTAATAAATTACAATACCACTCTGTTTAATACAAACAATACTCGTATTTTTTTAAATTAATTTTATCATTGTAAAACAAAGGGAGGACATTGGGAAAGGGTATATTTAACAAACCTGAGCAAAACTCAGAAGAAAGAATCAATTGCATAAATTAATTTTAGATACCTAGGACATGTACATACAGCGTGTCCAGAATCCAGCTTAATAATTGCGAAACTTTTTTGTTTTTGACATTACGGAAAAAAGTTATTCTTCATAAAAAGTTCTGCTTGTTGAGGAAATAACATTTAAATCAAATGATCCAGTATATACGGGATTTCAAAAAAAGTAAAAACGGTTAATGCCGTAGAGGGAAAACTATCTTTAACTTTATATGTAAAGTACAATAACGTAAGAAAGTGTCATCTAGAACTAAAAAGTGGTCCAATGTGAAATTTGACAAAAGAGCTTTATGGTCGCGGTATAGGTTTTTGGGTTGTTGCGTATATCTAAACAAAAATTTATTTTTGTTGACGAAGTTAACTACTACAGCATCCGTTTTGAAAAATATCAAAAACCAAATTCAAATAAATAAAAACAATTATCCGCTTTTTGTTAAATAAAACAAAAATAATGTTGCAAATCCTTCCTTTGTTGTCCTTAGATCCCCTTCTGTAAGTTTACACCCAAGCACCGTAGCCTTTCATTAAACTGAAATAATTTTGTTTCAGAACGCTGACGATGGTAACTCTACTACCTCAACTTTAACCTTTATTCCAACTCGACAAGACAACGGTCGAACTTTAACATGCCGAGCGATAAATTCAATGGTCAAAAAAGCAATAGAAGAAACCAGCTTACAACTTAATGTCTACTGTAAGTTTTTGATGTCCTTTTTATACAGTTGTAATAGATGTTTTTTGTAAAGAAATGTTACATATCTATTTTTTTACAACTGTGCGTTATCATAGAGCGCTTTATTTTTAGTTCAATAAGACATTACGGCACTAATGCTGTAAACCAAACATTGACAGAGCCACAAACGGCTAGCTTATAGAGTTTTAGTACTCGTAACAGGTTTGCCCCAAATACAAAGTTACCCCGCTGCTGC
The DNA here is from genome assembly GCA_963971165.1 of Philopedon plagiatum. Classification (NCBI taxonomy): domain Eukaryota; kingdom Metazoa; phylum Arthropoda; class Insecta; order Coleoptera; family Curculionidae; genus Philopedon; species Philopedon plagiatum. Next base: position 21,104,500 of record OZ020197.1, on the reverse strand, counting down.
CCCACAACTGGACCCTTAAAATCGATTTTTTTTGTTGGATATATGGATTTTAGCTCTAATGTTTCAAAAGACTTTAAAAATGACAATGCTGTGGCAACAAAAATTTTCAGCGTTCTTTTCACAATGGTTTATTGGTGCATGTCCCCATTTGCTCCAGTTAATCGAGGGCTGTACAGGGATATCTAAATAAAAGTGAACAGGCCTTAGGGGAGAGTCCCCCGGTACCTTTTTATGACATTTGTCAAATGACCCCAAAGAAATGTGTTTAAAGGTGTAAGGTCTGGGCTACTTGCAGGACAATTTAACGTTCCATATCTACCCATCCGTTATATTGATGGTTTAAAAATTTCGAACCTCAATTATATTATGGGTAGGTGTTCTGCCCTGTTTCCATAACGTCGCTGTTCTTCAAGTGGCAATTCGTCGAGAATATCTTCGATTTCATTTTATAAAAAATTAAGATAGCGCTGGCCAGTTAATGCTTCCCGAAAAAATAATGGTCCTAGAATTAAATTTTGTAATATCCCACACCAAACGTGGATGGAATTACGACCCTGAAAAGCAATATTTTTGACGGTAAAGGGATTTTCATCCGACCAAACATGAACATTTCGTCTATTAAACATTCCCGCAGTTGAGAAACTTGCTTTGTCTGTCCAAATGATAGTATGAAATACATTATCTCTCATTAATAGAATAACTCATTTCGCATAAAAATAAAATTATAAATTCACAGTGACTAAAGTATTATGGTCAACCTTGACATTAACTTTGACTTACCTGCGAAGAAAATTTAAAAAGGTAGCAGGTATTTCGTTCGCAACCTGGATAGTTAAGTTTACAGTATATTTATGCGAAATAATTTTTAATTTGAAATATTTAAAAAACGATTGAAAAATCGCATAGGGTATGTTATACAAAATATGTCTGGAACGTATCCTAGAATCAAAAAAAATGATATACGTAAAAATCATACCATTCAATTTAAAATAAGCGAGAAAGTCGGTGTTTTATTCTATATTTTTTTTTCGATGCTCAATTGTTTTGCTGATAAGATATATGAATGTTCCATAAACATTCCCAAAACTTTCATATTTAACATTTTTTCTCATCTCTAAAAATAAAAAAGTTATAAGGCCTGTTCCCTTTTATTTGGATATCCCTGTTCGTATGCTTTTTTAATTATATTATCAGTAATATCAATTTATTATTTCGTTACTCTTTGTTGTTTACAGAGAGAATGATCAGCTATATTTGGTTTGTTTTTATCAAAGCGAATTAAATTAATGGTGATTTGAATATATATATATATATATATATATATATATATATATATATATATATATATATATATATATATATATATATATATATATATATATATATTTACAATATTTAATATCAACAAAAGTCAGAAATAAAATGTATCATTTTAAAATTAGATTATAATTAATTTATATAACTGTCAGTTTCAAATATTTTCAAAATCAATATGTAAACATACTTTGTTATTTCAAATTAATAAAACGAAAAAAAAATACTTAATAAAAAAATAGTTCATGTTGGCGCAGTGGAAACTTTATTGCCCACATATTAAAGCAGATCCAAACATTGATCAATATAAGGTTGAATATACATAAAAGTTGACAATTTGATATGTCAAGCAACACTTGATAGCAGGACGAATTCGTACGTTTTAGAATCATCGTGGAATATCCAGTGGTCCTCAGGCCGACTTGTTCGGAGAAAAAGAACTTTTTTTTAAGAAAGAATATGATTTTGTTACAACTAGACAGCGTGCTTACGAGAAAATATCTATATTTGCAAAATATGCCTTTTGAACTTTATTTTACAGACAGAAATTCACGATAATGTCGTGATAGAATATTTACTTAAATGTTATAATACACAAGAGGTAATATCATAAAATAAGTAAATGATGTATTATTACAATTTTGTAGAAATTAGAAATGTTTTTAATAATATGCGTTATATGCTCTTAACCAAATACGAGAAAACACTGAAAACACAATACAGCCATTAATTTAATGCGAGAAACCAACGCTTAACAAACAATTAACACTAAAAAAAATCCCATTGACGACTTAAACATAAAATTTAAAAGATGTCCCGGTATTTTGTGACTACTCGCACTATTAAAAACTGAAAACTAATATTTTCGTTACTTTTAAATTCAAATCTCTGTAAAATTTACTTCCCCTCGAAAGATTTTTACATTAAACTTAATACACTTATGCAATACTAACAAAACACTAGGTAGAGCCATTAATGAAAGAAACATTCCACTAACTAATTAAGCACAATGCTAAAAAGAATCCACGGTATATTTTACTATCAGCACTATTAAAAAACTGAAAATTTATTTATTAAATAAGACAACGCTCAGTTTTAATAAACATGACATTTGCGAGGAAGCATATGCAACCATAATAACATTTTAGGGTGAGATTTTGCAACTAAACGATAAAATTAAATTGGTGTTTCTGTGACATGATTTATAAAAACGCTAACATTAAAAAAATATATAAATTTTTAGTAGGCTTATTAATTCATTTAGTAAAAAAGGTGAAAACTCTGATTAAAATACCATTCTTAATTTTATCGTCTATGACTTCTTCTTGCAAAATGCCACTCACGCAGCAAGGAATCGCTTTATTCACTTTTTTCTTTATTAAAAAAAAAACAAAAAACTACATGTAACAACTATTTTAGTCACGTATAATTCTGTATAATCCACAACTAATTGTTAAAGTTATAGTTTAAAAATATTTCCATATAACTATGTTAAAACAAACGAAATCGTCCAAAAGTCTAAAGTGGATAATACGATTAGTTAAATGATTTGTTTGTTATTCTAATTGACCAATTGTTTTCAGATGTTCCCATACTCCATCTCACTCTCGGATCCAACCTTAATCCAGATGACATCGAGGAGCACGATGATGTCTACTTTGAATGTAAAGTGAACGCAAATCCTCTGGCTTATAAAGTTGTTTGGAAACACAACGTAAGTGATATAATCGAAGTTTAAATGGGAAAACATAATAAAAATGTGACTTTATATTAACAATAACATTATAAAGGGCATTATGAGATTCTCTTAATATAGGGTAAATAATTGAGGACAGAAGACACATACCTAATTTTAAGATTCAATATCAAACATTATGGTATTGAAAAAACTGGAACCAAATCTTAACTAAACGGAACACTTGTGGAATCACTTCGGTGTCCGTCCATCCGTCTGTCCGTCCACCCATCTGTCCGTCCGCCCGTCCGTACGTCTGTCACAGGCGATTTTCTCTGAAACTATTCGACGTAAAAATTTGAAACTTAGCACAGAGATAGAGTGTGGTGGCCCAATCATATACGTAAAGTATAAAAAGTTGAATTTTGATTCTGGTGGTAAATTTCAGGGGGTAAAGTGGGACATGAAAGTCATATTTTTTTCAAGGGCAGGTGTAGGGTATCGAATAAAAGCGTATTGAAGCACGAACTCAACAATATATATATATATATATATATATATATATATATATATATATATATATATATATATATATATATATATATATATATATATATATATATATATATATATAATTGTATTTTTTATGCATTTTTTTTTTAAATTTTGGGAAAAACGCTTAAAAATTGCTGTCCCCCATCCTTATCACCAGAAATAGCGCTCAGAGAAATCTGAGAAAAATCATTAACATTAAGAATCAGGTGTAGATTGAACGAAAATTTATCAGCATTGAAAAATTCTAGCGCGATCAATTGTTATAAAAAATGTAATTGTTTATTTTTTTATATAACTGCTAAACCATTGGTTTTAGAGAAAAAGTTTTTCAACAAAAAATATTTCTCACGATATAGGAAACAACTTTTGCCCTTACACATTTTTCAAAATTTTTAATTTGGCTCCGCGCATGCGCGATGTGATACAGCGTTGGTGCCATCGGCGGCAGGTAGCGTGGCAGATGGGCGGAGAACTGGCGGCGAGGTTTGCTCAGGTTAAGTGGGGGGTTGATGGCACGGAACACTAGTTGTGCAAGCATAGCCTGCACTTAACCGATTTTTTTTATAAATTGGCGAAAAATCTCGGAAACAAATTCATAGTATTCATAGTTGTCTTATTCTTACACTTGTCAGTTTAAAACTTTTGGATATCAAATTAGATCGTACTAGAGAATCTGGCCGAATATTTCGGTATAATTGTGTAAGTTTTTTTGTTGTTAAAGTTTTAGCTAAAATATCATGTTTTATAATCGGCAAGGAGGTATTTCTCAGAATTTCTTAAAATAAATTTAAATTTTAAAACCCAACAAAGCATAACAGTTCTTTGCGCATTTACAGAAGTCCATGTTTATTCCATGCGATAACACATGTTTTTAGTATTTTTTAAAGCAGATCTTTACATAGAAATCAGATTTTCTTTATTTGAAATATAATTTGTTTATTGGCTGTTAGCAACCAAATATTTTCTTTAACTTTAAAACCCAAGCAAATCCGTTGCCTTTCAAACTTGCTTGCTGACACGTTGTAAGATTTTCTTACTAATTCAAAATCGATTGGGACTAAAAGTTTCCTAATAGGGGCTTTACAACTGTCAGACAAGAGTTTGCTTATCCGTTTAGAGAGTTTGTGTATAAATCTTATCTTCAGATGTTATAATAGAGTTTCGATCTGTTCTTTATAAAAATTGGTAGAAATATAAAATAAGAATATGGTAGGAAACGTCAATAAAAAAAAGAAAATAGCTGGAAAATAAATTAAAAAATCGAGCTGAAGTTATATAGATAAGGTATGCATGTTTTTAGTACGTTATTGAAATTTGGGTGCTTTTACGGTATAGTATTTTTAAAGTCAGTTGAAACACCATAAAAACCTTTAGTCGGTATACATCAAACAAATGTAAGGCATGGGCGTCTCACAATTTTCATAAATTGTAGTAATATTTTTATTTTAACTACAATAGATATTTTAAATGTGATCTGTCGCAATCTGGAGGTTTTCAAGTATGGTTAGGATAAAACGTAGCATTTACGTTGACATCAAAGTGTGCGTATTTTCAAATTTTTATTTTTACCACTTTAAAAAACATATGTGATAACGTTAAAGAGCCGCACTGTATGTAAATAATCCCTGTTTTACAAGCTAAATTAGGTTAAATATTTTTAATTATCACTTACCAGTAGTGGACTTAGTGTTAAATTGGCGAATTTTCACGCATACCGATGCAAAAATTATATCACATTAGCCATTATTAAAATTCGTTTTAGGGAAAATCTAATATTTTCTCTTCTGACACTCACAGTGCGCTAGTATGCGTACTTAGCGTACTTAGGCATTTAGCTTTTGTGGTCTGTCTTAGTTAAAAAAAACATAGAACAATAATGATGGTCGTCAAAAATGCATTTTATGTTCCATCGTAATAATCAGAACTGGAGCCACTTTTAAAGTCTGGTTGAATAACAACTGAGGCTACAGGAGGCAAGATGGGATATTAATTTCCTTTTTAAATAACATGGGTAATACAGTTTTTCCACACGTTCTTGTTCAGTTTAGTCACCACGTGTGATATGCTATCCACTACTGTTCTACTCAATGTCGGTGACTGAATTTTCTCAATTTCTGTTTAATAATGCCCCAAATCATTTCTATTGGATTAAACAAAAACAATAGTAGGGTGGCAAGCGCAGAACTTCATGGTCTTGAGTCTTGGGTTTTACAAAGTTCGTCAATGACGTATTCTTTTTTAAAATTGTAGGACTTTATGGTGTGTAATCAATCGTTCTTCAATGGAATCTTTTAGGGAATATCTATGTTCTGATTTATCATAAAAGGTATACCATCTTGTTTCTTGGTAATATTATTAGGTGTTTTGTTTAGTATCCTTGAATGATAGGGAGCGTTATCCATTACAACTACTGAGTTTGGTGGAATGTTGGGTAGAAGCTGTTCAGAATACCATTTTTTAAATAAATTCCCGGTCATATCGTTATGATAATCGGCAGAGAATTCAGTGATCTTTTTGACCGACAATAGCAACGCGTTGGGTACAAATCCGTTAACGCTTTCTGCATGAAGAATAATTATACGCTTTCCCCTTGAATATTTTCTATCTAACTATAACGAACAACGTCGTGGGTATCATTGGTCATATTCTACCACCTGCACCAACCTTATTTAAAAATTAACAATGAAATAAATATTATGTATTTAATGGAGAATAAGCAGTACTGAGCTTTAGGCTTTATTGATTTTGTAAAAGCAAAACCTGTTTGTGACAGTGTAACTGCATCGCGGCAATTCGGAAGCTACACCAAAACGGAGTTGTTGTTCAATTAGCAGCGGCAACACGGTTGCATGGAAACGGAACATGTCCTGTTTTGCTCCTAGCTATCTGCTGCGATTTAGTAACTTTTTTAGTGATTTTCCCTTCCCAACTTATAACATATTTGTGTGTCAATCGCCTTCTTGAACAGTGAAATGTGTGTTTTCTGTCTAACCTTTCTGGCGGTTCATAATTGCAAAGTTTATTTAGGTATGCCATATTTATATGAAACACAAAGAAAACATTTAAGTTTGGGCTAGTTAATATTTAATGATTTAGTGTTGGCAGCAGTCAAGCTTTTTACTAAAAAATCGCAGCTACACTGCGTCTTTGTGTGAACGCATATGTAACTACTGTGGGCAACAAAAAATTGCAGGAGATTTGTCGCTGCGACAGTTTAATACAAATTTTTAAAACTCTCCTACGAATTTTCACCCTCTACGTAAAAAATCCACAGTCATCAAGTTTAAATGAAGGAAATATATAATTGTTTCTTAGGTATATTCTCTGGTATTACATAATTGATTTATTTTTATTGTTATTTAAAATACAATTTAGAATTATCAATAAAAGCTGTATAAAATACAATTTTTATTGATTTATATACCGACTGCGCCAAAGACAGGATAGATTAATAACAATGTATTCTTTTACTTAAGTTGTTTTGAAAATTCTAAATATTACTGTTTAGTAACAATAACTAATAATGTAATACCAGAGGACACACCAGAGCAAACACTAGGTCTTCTTTTTTTTGCATTTTATATGCTAATCTTTTTACCCAGGCCATTTTAAACCTGCCAATTGTAGATTTTTTACCTAGAAAGTAAAAATTCCTAGGGACACTGTTATTAGTATTTTTAACCATAAAAAACCAAAGTTTTTCCCCACAAAATTTAGACCGTATTTTAAGAGAATCACAATAACGCGCTACCTACGCAACTTTTTGATTTACTTTTAAGTATGGTATTTAAAACAATGGACATTTAACTTCTTGGGATTTTATTTCTAACGGCAACAAATTCTAAACTTTTTAAAAGAAATTTAAAAGGGAAGTTCTTATTTAAATAAAGGAATAATACTTTCTTTTCCTGCATTACCTGTAACATTATCTAACTTTTTGTGGCAAGAAACGAGGGCTTTTGTTATAAACAAGATTTTAATATCACAATATTAAAAAAGTTTTTATACATATAATTAAATTCGTTCTTGAATGTCGAGGGTTTTCTTTCACAAAATATAAATAGAAAATAATTTAAAGCATTATTATTAATGTAATTTTTATTCATTGATTCTTGTTACTCACACGTGTACAATTTTGGTATTATGTCACATAAAAAGTGTGTTCTAGACAGCGCCGGTTTTAGGCCCTATCGGGCCCTAGGCGGTAGGGCCCTATCGGGCCCTAGGCGTTAGGGCCCTGCCGGGCCCCAGCCCCAGACGGTGTAGTCAGGGCTAGTGAAAATGAATTCGAATTAGCCGATCCGTAGAAAAGTATGTGGACAGGGCAATAAAAGTAGCGTCGCAAGCGTAAAATTTTTGGAATAGAGGACAAGGTAATTGTCAATAGCCGGGTTTTCGTGTACCGTGTACCTATGTGTTAGATCAAAAATAAAATAAATCATATAACACAACATACTTATTTTTATTCAGCAAAACTAGTTAAACAGATATAATAAGTCGAAAAGTATACATTTCTTTTTCTTACTTTCTGATAACTACAAATACTTAGGCATAAGAAAGTCAAAACATGTAATATTTTAATAAAATAGGTAATCCCTACGTTGAAAATAAAGCGCATCCGCCAGACAGCAGCGTTGCCAATATTGCTATTGTAAGGCATTTGGCGTGAGTTACGATAAGAGATTGCCAATTTTTCTTTTTTCTCGATTATTCCGGGCCCCTTTGATCGCGGGCCCTAGGCGGCCGCCTAGTGCTCCTAATGGTTAAACCGGCGCTGGTTCTAGAATGTCAAAGCGAATACCAATGCAACTTAAGAAACTACAAATGAAAATGGTGCAAATTATAAAGTGGAAATCTTAGTAAGACCTGATTTACAAGAATGCTTAATACCATTTCTCGGAGATCTTCTTCAAAGGCCGCATACGCTTCTCTAGGAAGCATTTGCGGACCCATGTTCATGTGATATTTTTTCTTATTTTGGGACGATGCATACACCCATACATTTTCTTGATGCTATTTTCGAACACCTATTTAAAACAAATGTTCTGCTTATTGGAATAAAATAAATGACTTTTAATTCAAATTTAATACAACTTCACAGAAATTTGCTTGTTTAGCTGTTACCAATAGACAGTCGACGGGATAAAAATTTATTATTCAGAAAATTAAACTTGAGGCATTTCTACTGTTCGACATAATCCTTATATTGTTGCATTCCAATTCGAACAATGTATTGCGACATAGATCGACGGATCGCCATATAACAAGACGTATATTTGTTTAGCAGTAAAGAAAATAAACGAATTTAGGGGTTACTAAAAAGGATGTCCTGGCTCAAATAAAGCGACGTCACGTCTGTAGAAAATTTACTGCTATGCCACCATCAACCATCAACAAAAGTTTAGAAGATAAGAAATTCCTTGCAGTTTTATTCTTGAAACATTTTTCATTTTATACGTGTTAAGCACATGAATTAAGATGTTTTTCTCTACGCTTGAACTGTAATTTTTGTGCTATAATGCACGGACAATATTAAGTGGTTGTATTGTCTTTGGGTGTTTTAGACTTTCTGGTAATTTGGTCACACAGAATCTAATTTATTATCTTATTCAGCTGTACGTGATAAGAGTAATCAGAATATTATTTTCTACACTAATCATGCAAGTTAGTGCAGTACAAAGTTTGACTGTTGGTCACTTGCGCGCGTGGTAAGTTATTTACCTGCCAATAGTCTGAAGGATGAAAAATTTGCATGGGTCATTGGCGCGGAAAGCAATAAAAGGATTAAAGAATTATAATTATTTGGAATTTCCTAATCGATTTAGGTCCTACCTTTCAATAATTTTTGTATTATGCATATATATATATATATATATATATATATATATATATATATATATATATATATATATATATATATATATATATATAGTCTAGGAATTATGACGATTTTCAGTTCAGTTATTTTCATTAAGTTCTTGGCAGCATAGTGAATTAGTGAGTTTTTCAAAATGGAAACTATGTTAAGTGTGCGTGGCAAGAAATTGATTGTGATCGAAAAGCATAGGTTTCGTAGGGATAAATAAACGACATTAATGCATTTGAATTACTTCGTAATTATTGTAGTAGCATCAGTTTGTATTTAAAACCTAATGTAATTGTTTGTGATTTTGAAAAATCAATTCACCTTAGTAATAAGAAGGTATGGTCACAAATTAGTATTATAGGATGTAGATTTCATTTAATACAGGCGTGGTTTAGGAAAGTACAAGGTTTAGGATTAGTAAGTGAATACAGAAATAAAGAATCCCAGATAGGTCAGTGGCTTAAATGGACATTTGGACTATTGTTTTTAGATAGCAATAATGTGGGAGAGTGTTTTGTTGAAGACTTGTATTCTCTAATTCCACAAAATGAAAATGTTATAAAATATGCGGATTACTTAGTAGAAAACTATATTTCTGACAACTTAGCTTACTTAGATCTTAAACCCTCTTAGTGAATCTGAATGTTTATGTTTAGGGGGTTAGTCTGATTTTATAATTTTCTCAGTCTTTTTTTCATGTCATTTATGGTATCTAAAAGATGATGTATTATACAATTTGTTAAAGCATGATACACGTTTAGTTTATTCTTAAGCAATTCTACAATTTGCTAAAGCATGATGCGCATTTCCTCTATTTTTTCAGCAGATGTTACAATAAGATACACATTTCTAATTTTCTTATTTTCATTTAAAGCAAAATAAATAAACTGGGTTACGGAGAAAATGCATTTTATTCCAATATAATTAAAAAATAAACCTCAATAACACCGCCAGTCGGAAAGGTAGGTTTTGCTATTTTGTTCTCTAACGCCTATTTCTTTTATTGAACAAACCTGAGCAAAAAACGTTTCGTTTTCATTTAAATCAAAAAGCACCTTTACAACTAAGCAACTTTTCTACCAAATATCTGGGCTTCTTGTACTAGTAGTACTGAACGGACTACAAACGCATTTGAATCTTTTCAAGAAATTTAATGCAAGTTTTTATGTTGCGCACCCAGGCATATGTATGTTGAAGAATGTTCAGTTAAATACTGTGAGGGTATGCAACCCGTCTGTATTATGGGTTGCATAACAGTATCATTAGTAGTAGTTGCCATTGTAAGGTTAGGAGCAACTTAGTAGTGGTTGCATTGTTGTAATAAAAAGGAGGCTTTGAGAATAAAAGATATAAATAAACAGTGTTAAACAAGGCCTGACTTTTAATGCATCTTCGTTGAAGACCTCCTAAATTAATGTAGAACTATCGGAATAACAACAATATAACATGGCGCAGTCGGTAGCTAGAGTTCACAGGAGTGGTCTGTGATCTGGGTTTTATCAAGAATAAATAGTTATTGCCGAAAAGAAAAAGAAAAAAAAATGGGCGACCATCGTGGTGTTGGACCCCTGCTTTTGAAGGGTAATGAGAACACAGCCGAGAACTGGAAGTTATGGCGAGCTCGATTTGAAAACTTATAGCATCCGAGGTAATTAAAAAAAAAGATGAAAACGCAACAGGAAATTAAAGAAGATGAAGAAGTTAAAGAAAAGGAATTTCCTGTTGTGAAGGAGGAGGTTTCTGCCCCTGTGGTAGAGGAGGTGGTTCCTGTTCCTGTTATTCCTGAAGTGGAAGAAACCTCGAATGTGAAGAGTAGCAAAGAGGCTGTGGAAATAAACATAGAGGAAAGCGTAAATACGTAAATACATAACTACATAAGTACGTAAATACATAAATACATAAATGCATAAATAAATAAATACATAAATACGTAAATACATAAATACGTAAATACCTAAAAATATAAATACACACATACATAAATAAAATAATTTCAAAATGTTAATTAATGTCAAGAAAACCATTATTAATTTCGATCCACTGGAAAAGGGGAAGAAGGTATAGAGGAAAGCGTTAGAGATATTACATCGGGATCAAGTGAAAATATTACACCGGGATCAAGTGAAATTGAACTTGGACTAGTGACCTGAGTGAGGTTAGTGGAAATAGTGAAACTTCTTTTACAAATTTAAATAAAAACAATTTTGACATTGAACGTGACATGGGAAGTGGGAAGCTTTGTAAACCTCCTCAGAGGCTAGACTTATAAAATGGGGGATGTGAGGGTATGCAACCCGTCTGTATTATGGGTTGCATAACAGTATCATTAGTATTAGTTGTCATTCTAAAGTTAGGAGTAACTTAGTAGTGGTTGCATTGTTGTAATAAAAAGTAGGCTTTGAGAATAAAAGATATAAATAAACAGTGTTAAACAAGTCCTGACTTTTAATGCATCTTCGTTGAAGACCTCCTAAATTAATGTAGAACTATCGGAATAACAACAATATAACAAAATACCACAGTTAAAATCAACACTGTTCACTTGCCCGTTTCTTGTAAAAACGCTAACTATAAGAATTTTATTATGTTGATTTATTTTAATTACTTTTTTGTATTTTCATGAGTTATCGACTACATTTTACGAAGAGACTTTATGTACAGGTTATTCGTTTTTAATACTTGTTTGTTTTTGCACGTATGCATTGTATAATAAATTAATAATGCACACGCTGATAATTTCGTGATTACTAGCAGCCCTCAGTTTGGTCCTATGCAGCTGCCATTTAATGAATCGAATAATTTCAGGAAATGGTTTTGTTGTTTACGCTTAGGGAATTCACGAAATGTGTTGTTGTGTAAATTAACTAACTGTAACAATTTGCTAAAGTATGTATTAATTTTCAATGCGCAAGAACAAAGGTCAATAAAATTACTGATTTAATCCGTATTCCCGCGCTATATAAACTATTGGCGGAAATTCATGGGATTTATTACAAAAATCTTTTAAACGATGTTGTAAATCATAACCTCAACAGTTGTCTTTAAGCTTTCTTTAGAATTGATTATTGGTTGAATGCTTTGAATACTGGCTTCGGATACTGGTGTTGTTACTAACAACCGATAATCTCGTTTGACACAAAAGGTCATAAATTGATGCCATATAGAATTTTTTGTCTTTAGGGTATGATGGGAACTGTTTTTTTTTTACATCTTGTATTTTCCCCAAAGAATCTGGACCAAAACGCGGCATTTTAAAGAGCGACCGATTGAAAATAATGTGATATCCACTAGGTTCTGGACTAATTATTTTTTGACAATAATTAAAAATTTATTCGATTTAAAATCCCTTGAGAGTTTAAGAGCTCTCACCGGCTTAAAATGCCGGAAAAATTTTACCTTTCATAATTTTCTCGATGAAATACCGGTAAAACTCTATTAATGCTATATTTTGATTGACTGTAAAAATACGAGTGGAATATTCAATAAATTGAATACATACATATTCCCTATTCTAGAATCGCTGTCAAAGGGCTGTCATATTTAAATTCTATTCTGTGATTGTGGAATAAAAAAAAATCTATTCATTACAACTAGGTTATTTCATTTCTAAGGAAAGTTCAGAACGCCTGCGAAAATGGGCAAATGCAAGCATTCGGTTCGTTAAATGTTAAACAAATTCTGATGAATTTGGTCGCTATGATGCGCCTTAAAAAATAAACCCTCCAGGAGGGCAATCCAGAGTTAACGAGTACATGTCTAGACGTATACGTTTATTTCCGAAGTAAAGATCCGGTAAAGTTGGGACGTTTTTTGGATGTGTTTTGCATCCCTCATGTGACTGATTGAAACAAGATGGCGGCATTTTTGCCTTTAAGGTTTACTTACTGACATTTTACTGATCTTAGGCATACAGTGTCATAAATAATAAGTTGCGTGCGTCAATTGATGCATTGTACGAGAAAATATTTTCACTAGCCGGACTATAAGACAAGTTGTCGCTTGATATACGTTTGTATGTAGCATCCCTATGTAAGCTTCGGAAATAAACGTATACGTCTTAACGAGTACACGTTAACTCTGGTTGCCTTCCCGGACCACTTCCTCCAGTTGGGTGTTCCATTTAACAAGAATAGGGCTTATGGGCAGTATGAACATAACGGAGAGATATAACAGCAAATAGTAAGAAGTATGTTGGGGAAACCCAACCGTTTATTCAATTTCTATAACTCATAGACATAGTCCTGTAAATCTCGTTAAGTGACACAAATTAGGTGTACCAGTGTGGGAAAAGTCCCAGTGTTTCTCTTAGGCATGGTCCTGTAAAAAGTAGTATCATTTCGTAACACCAGAAAATGACGAATATATGTCAAGTACTAGTGTCAGAACCAATAGTGTAGAAAATACCCATATTTACAAGTAATAAATATACAAAATTGTTTAGTGAAATTAATGTCTTTTACTGTACAAAAGTCGCGGCTGCAGGAGATCGCGCATTTGGATGACAACTGAACCAGTTACCTATAGAAAAATATTACAGTAAGTGGAGGTAGGGTTTAAACTAGAGCCATATCCTTCCAAAGTAGATATTGGTATTGGGTGGTGCTAAGTAATAGCAGAGTAATATAATCTCTGGTAATTCCTATCGGCCAAAAATTATGAGAAAATAATATTAAATTCGCCAACAAATCGATTCGATCTGTAGTAGAATATACCGTGACATTAAAATGTATTGATTTTTTTTGTTACAGAACCACATAATGCAAGAAAATCAAAAAGCGGGTATTATAATTAGTTCGACGGCTGTAGCACTTCAGGGAGTTACACGAAACCAAGCCGGAAATTATTCGTGTGTAGCCTCAAACGTTGAGGGCGATGGTGACAGCAATATAGTCCAGCTTAAAATAATGTGTAAGTATATGTACACAGAAAGATATAAGTAACAACAATAGCATCTGTTCTCGTAATTTACGGAGGTGCTATTTGAATAGTACACTGCGTTATTTGTTTAAATATTTGACATTATGTGTAAGCTCACTCTGAACATTAACTCATGTTTGTAGTGAGATTCACAATCAACTAACTATTTGATACACATAATAATAGACAATTTTAGTCAAATTTCCGCTGTTATTAACTAGTTTATAACATGACGCGTTTCGCTAACACTATAGCTTCATCGGATGTTTGTTACAGACTGTCGCAATTCAGGGCCATATAATCAATTATAATTATTTCGTCAAAAATATTATATATTTGTTCTGCAGGGAGCTGATCTAACTTAGAGATGTTTAGAATCTCATTATTTCCAACCATTTTCTTAAAAAAGAGGAAATCTATAAAAACCAATTCATAACCTTAAAATTTTAGGTCTAATTTTTCATAAAGTTTGCTATATCTCCTTAGCGCAAACATTTAGCCTAATAAACAATAGCGGTAATTTAACTACGTATTTGTATAAATTAAAACTTTACTTACCCCCTTTTAATTTAAAACACAACAAAAGAAACCGCATGTATAAAAACGGAGATCCCGGGAGTCTAAAATGAGTCAGGCAACCGCCGAGGATTAGCATGTGGCTGCTACAAACACCGTTGAATGTTCTCGATGTTGCGCAACGTTAATAAGGCCGAAAATTGTACATATGGTCATGGTAGACTAGCCCGTACAGCAAGTGGCTCCTATAGTTGCCACTAACCGTTAAAGGGTTGATGAAAATACTTTTTTATGTTGCTATACCAAGATTCATTTTAAACACCCACAAGCCATACAAATCAATTATATTAACATTCGTAAAAAAATACATAAGGAATAAAACAGAAGATAGGAAATATTGTTTTACACTATCATTTATAGATTTTGTGCTAGAAAAAAATTTAATCACTTGACACAACATGCCCTATTTGTCACGTAGAACAAACACGAACTAATATTTTAAAACATTCAATTATTCCGAATTAGAGTAATTCAAATTTCTAAATAACAGACTTTATTTTCAACGGAACAAAAATAGCATAAATATCTAGCAGACAAGAGGAACGACAAAAGACAAAGAACTTCTCTATAAGTGTTCTGCAAAAATCCTTTTGCCACTCGCAGCTGTAGCTAAATACGGAATTTTTCTAGTTGGTTCCATTGTTTTTACGTTTTTGTAAAATAATTGTTTTCGAAATTGTTCGAAATTTTTCCTCCCCAGTAATCTAAATTATAAAGGAAAAATATTTCTTCTTTGTTTTACAAAGGCTTTATTATAACTGCTTTTGTAAAAAATCCCGTGTCGGTTAAAATATATTTTAACTTATTTTATGCGCACTACTTGTCAAAAAAATGTTACATCCAGAAATAATACCTTTATGAAATTTTGTATACTTGTGCGGATTGCTGTATACAATAATAAAATTATTAACACTAAAGGCAAACGAAACAGGGATGTACTTAAATCCTAACAATAAGCGTAACTGTTTTGAGTTTGTATACACTTGCGGGCCGTGCTCAAAATATTTAATCAAATAATAGGATTTAAAAAATGATCCCTAAAGTACCGTTGACAATGGCTTGCTAGAGACGCTGGAATGAGTCAAACATCACTTGTGACTATATTGCACTTGTACAATATTTATCCATAACACATTACACTCCACAAAGAGCTATATGGGCAATCTTTGAAAATCGAAATATATTTTGGATTGGATGCCTGGCAAAACGTGAACTAATGTGTCATTTTCCGTGTTATTGAGGTCAGAAAATCCAAATTTGTCCAACAAATGTTAAAACAGTTATTTGGGAGATGGGCTAAAAGGGAAAGGCTGAAAATTTCTCCAAAAATGATAACGAATATGTCAGTTTCAGGGTTATTGAGGTCAGAAAATATATTTTGCCTAATGTATGTTTAAAAAATTAACCGAGGGGGGGGGGGGGCAAAAGGAGCGGCTGGAAAAATGTTCAATGTGTCATTTTCAGAATTAGTGAAGTGATAAAATCTAATTTTATCTAACAGATTCACAGATGGTAAAAAAATTAACGGGGGGATGTGCGATTGGCAATTTTTCCAAAAATGTTGTCATTCTCGAGGGGGATTGGCAATTTGTCCAACGATGTTAACGAATGTGATATTTTCTGGGTTATTGAGGTCAGAACAGTTAATTTTGTGTAACTGATGTTATAAAAATTAACTACGGGGGGGGGGGGGGGAGCGGATTAGAATTTCTTCAAAAATGTTAACTAATATATGTTATTTTTGGGGTTATTGAGGTCAGAAAATCTAATATAACATGACTATTACAAGTTTAAAGAAGGGAGGGAGGAAGAATAGGTACACTAAAAAGAATTTTTTTTATCAAAATTAACGGAATTAATTTGACCTTTAACCGCAGTAATAGATACGTAACAATATTATTTCATAATTTTCAGTGCTTTTTCTTGTGTGAAGTTGGTTTTTTTGAAAAAAAAAAGGAAATATTTCTTAAGAGCAATAATTCATAAATCCAACCTGACAAAATATATATATATATATTTCATTTACCTAGCTTTTCTATTAGTTACCTGAGTCCGACCTCGGCTTTTTCGTCATGTAATATTGAAATCCGATCTCTAGATATAACTAACCTAACGTAATTCATGTTTCATGTATTCATAATCATGACATCAAAACTACACTATTATCATCAGTTACCTGAGTCCGACCCGATTTTTGCGTCATGAATTATTGAAATCCCTCTAGATATAACTAACCTAACCTATCTCATGTTTCATGTATTCATAATCATGACATGACATCTAAACTACACTATTATCACTTATACCACGCGGACGAAGTCGCGGGAGAAAGATAGTAATAATATGTACTGTCACATTTCAGGTGTTTAATTGGCTAATTCTCGATTAAAATGTTTTGTGCAACTGAACGTTAGCATTTCACATAGGCGTGTTTAAAAAAAAATTAACATCTTTTTAAAGCAGCGCGTCCGTGGCAACTTGGAAAGAAGTCGTGCCAGCGTGGTGGCTATCGCCATTTGGTCATCAATAATGATTTATTATAGTGATGTAAGGATACGTATCCAAAAATCCGTTGGATCCGAATATTAAAAGAATCCGGATTATCCGTAACCGGCCGAGAACTTGATTCGGAATCAAAATAAATTCGCATCGGCTGGTTACTAATGCAAAGTGCGAAGAGAAAAGGGAATCGGAATCGACTCTAAACGAACAAAACGGTCTGCGATGTGGCATAACCTTCGACTTCGAATGATATGGTACCGCATCGACCTAGGTACCTAGCCGTGTATCCGGATAGAAAATGTTTTAGTGTTGCATGCATACGTATACATGATCTGTAACCGCTTTCGCACGGGTCAAGAAATGGATACGTATTCGGATAATGGATACGGATATTAGCTGATTCCGATTCTGTATGATTCGGATATCTAAAGAATACGGATATTTACAACACTAATTTATTATATAAAAGGATTCGATATCCGTATACTGTGAGCGTATCGAAAGTGAACCCTTATATTTTGTTGTTTGCTATTCTCTTGGGGGAGCAGTTTACGAACTACGAACATAGACAAGACTACGAATTACTACGTAATTGAATCAAGAATGGTAGTAGAAAGAGATAAAATAGCATTGGAGTGTTGGAGCTCAGAAGTGTTGCTGTCTGTGATGGTTGTTTAGGAAACCAGCTGAACCGCGGTCTGAACACTCGGTTACACGTACGTCTTTGTCTAATGAACCAGGAAAGAAAAAGTGCGACGTATAGATTTATATAGATTTATAAATGACTCGGAGCGACTTTAAATGAACACCTTTAGAAATAACATAACCTATAAATAATACAACCTTTTTAACTTAAAATCATTATTATCTAGCAGAAAATAAAGTAATTTTTATAGGGTTTTTATTACTTTTAGCAAATCTTGTAATGCTTCTAACGTATTTTTTGTACACAAATACCAGGTAAAATAAGATGTGGCCAATGTTTAGAAATTGTGTTTACAGTGTCGCTTAGAATGGTTTGTTTTGGCTTCAAAGAATGTTACATCATCCCGTATCCTTTTATATAATAAATCCATGCATCAACCAGATACCAATCGCATGGAACGAAAAAAGACAGAGTTTGACAAATACATTTTAATTATTCTAATATTCCACCTTGATCCTGGGTTTCTAAATGATTTTCATCTTGGAACGTCTTGCTAGAATGAATTCAGTTCCATTATTTTGGAAAGTACGTACTATTATTGTCCTTTTCTTTATAAATTTGAGAAAAAACTTAGAAACAAATTCATAGTATAAAACTTAGTTGTCTTATTGTTAAACCTATTAGTTTAAAGCTTTTTGTTTCAAATTAGACCGGTCTACCGTTATGTATTCCCAAAATGCTAAGTAACAAGGCACCTTTTGTTACCTTTTTGATTATTTCTATATTTCAATATAGTAACGATTTATTTGCCAAGTGTATTTTTCTGGAAAAATAGGAAACCCTTGACCCAGCCATTATTTACTTAACGACTGGTATTTTATACACTACTGAGTTATAGCTTCTGGACATACAGTCTTGTAAGTCGGCAATGATGCGTGATATTGGAAATGTTTTATTTTTAGATGGCACATTTCTTTAGAGTCTGGGGATTAAGTTAGCACTATTTGTATGTAGGAAACGTGTTTTGAGGTAGACATAAAATAAATAATAGCATTCTTTACGTGTTGAAGTGAAACGGGCATACAGGGCGATCACGTATAGAATTAAGACATGTAAGTAACAGCAAATAACGTGTTAGGTCCGTAATTTCAACAGGCACAAATTTAAAGTTATGAAATATCATTTTGAACACTACTCATTTCTCGTTTAATTTGACCGACAACGCCTAACAAACCGAATTCTCTGATTTACAATATAATAGAGGAATTTTCAGTGCAATTATTTTTTTCAGATTTACTTACAGGGAGAGAAGTAGTTTCTGGTATAATTAAAA
This sequence comes from Philopedon plagiatum, assembly GCA_963971165.1. Classification (NCBI taxonomy): domain Eukaryota; kingdom Metazoa; phylum Arthropoda; class Insecta; order Coleoptera; family Curculionidae; genus Philopedon; species Philopedon plagiatum. Next base: position 21,085,116 of record OZ020197.1, on the reverse strand, counting down.
TATGAAAAATAAATTGTATAAACCGTTCATCACGACCGCTGACATTTTAAATAATAGAGAATATGTATATAACCCCAATAAATTTGAAATATTTTTTTATATTCTCTACATAAATTAAATGTTTATGGCGGTTGCTGTTATCCATTTATTCTGGTCTTTATTAATAAAAAAAAAGGATTTTTTAAATGTGATCCCAATGACTGTGTCGTCAAACGCGAATTTAGGACTCATAATGAGTACATGGCGAATTCCAGTGTTGTAGGGTCATCGAGAAATCAATAAAAATGGCATTTAATTCGTAACTCATCCAATGAAATATCCCTGCACTGAAAGTAGACAGTTCCTAAAATCTTATTAATGTATATTTTAAACCGAAATCGGCCCAGCTTTTTGCGAAAGTTTGACATATCATATCTAAATAATTTCGAGTAAATAAACTGCAATTCTTTATTTTTATGACAATCTTCGAAAAGTCGAAAATTAAAAAATTAAAAAATTTTGCATGTCCCCGATTCAAATAAAACTATTTATTTATAACTCTAAAGAAAAAATAAGCGATTTAAATTAGAGGAAGGTATAGTTAGAGAATTAGCAGATAAAATAAACTCAAAAAGAATCACTAGATGAAGAAAACAGTGTGGAACAATGTCTGCTAAAAATAGGATTTGTCTGAAAAAAATCAATATAATTTGGTTTTTACCCCTTACATACGCTCCTGGATGACCCATTCGGTATTCATTTTAAAGTGTGATTATCCCTTTATAAGATGGTGTTGAAATATTGAGAAAAAATTAGATAGGAAAAAATACAGAGTGATTCAAATGTACCGATGTCGAGGACAAAAAAGTCACAACATCGAAATTTAATCGGCGTTTGCTCCCTTCCTATAAAGAATGAAGAAATTGAAAAATATGGACATCATGTATTTCGACGAGCTCTTTCCGACGACGTATATGGGATTTTAATTTGAACCATTTTAACCCCACAAAAAATTAAAAACCGTGACATATGTGGATAAAAGATCGAAATTTCCAGTTTTTCCCAAATATATCCATTTTTCAGGGATTTTAGGTTTAGGTAAATGAATGTGCCCCTATTAACCCAGAAACTTCGATTACTCTCCCTCTGCCTGTTTCCGAGAAAAACAAACCTGTTCGACTTTAGGTTATGCTTTACGTTAACATGTAGATTGACACTTATTTTTGCTGATCTCCTGACGTCATCATTCATTAAGGACAAATGACTGCTTTTCACATTGTAATAAGTTACCGAAAAGTAAACATTTTTTGTGGCTAAATTATTCTAGTAATTTTCTTCAAAATATATTTTTGGATTTGTAATTAATGACTTACTTAAACGATTTATTCAATAAAAAAATATGCATATTCCTTATTAATATCAGTTTATCTAAATCGTCTTATGAACAGCTTATTAAACAATGACAGGGCAAAAACCGGTCAAAACCTAAATGATCAACTAGAAGGCCTTAATTTAAACTAGTACTAAATCTTAAACCTTTTGAGTAAATCTGAACGTTAACATCAGTCATCATTAAAAACTTATCAGTTACTCTAATACTTCAGCCATTTTTTTGTTTGGTTTCCAAATGATTTTTATCTTGGAAGCTGTTGCTAAAATGACACTACTTTTATTCATTGTGAAAAGTACGTTCATTCATTTCATTATGATTTGCGAAAGAACTCATAGTGTAAAACTTAGTTACCTTACACTGGTCGGTTTAAATCTTTTTGTTGTCAAATTAGAGCGGTGTAGCGTTGGAGAATCTGGCCGTAAAGGTTTAAGTCTGTCCTAAGCTGTATGTAATTTTGACCCATTGTATATCTCGCTTAAAATACAAAACATATTACTATAAACTAACTTAACAAAGTCACGAGAAAAGGATTGAAAAGTTACCTAGCTTAGGTTCACGATTCCAGTTATTATTAGTTCGGGTGAAACATTAAACATAATGGAACCATCTAAAAAAGCTACAGTGTACAAACAAAACTAACTAATAAAAACGAGCAGTTGCATGAAGTAAGTATTATAGTTTTAAAATATATTTTTTGTTCCAGACAAACCCATATGTCGACCCCATCAGAAGAAAGTATACGGTGTTGCTCGACATGAAGAAGCCAAAATTTTATGCGAAGTTGAGTCTTATCCTCCTCCAGATAGTTTTAGTTGGTCTTTCAATAACTCTGCAGAAACGCTAGAAGTTCCACAAACTAGGTATAATTCAGAAAGTTACCATTTCTCTTCAACCTTGACGTACAAACCTGTGACCGAACTTGATTATGGAACGGTAAGTTCTTGTCCGAGAACAGCAAACCAGAGAGGAGCGACAAAATACGTCGGCGCCTTTGATGTTGGGGGTATAAAATTTTGTGACCTCGAGTTTAAATAAATAACAGACAGTTGGCCGGTATAATTTGGTGTAATAAAGGTATATACTTACCGCTCAGGATCCTTTGGAAACGTAAACATGCTAAATCATTGTCCCTCTTTTGAATGGCACCCACGAAACGTGCAGGTATTACCAAGCATAATTTAAGAATTTTTATAAATTACAGCAACAAATTCAACACTTAACACTTAGCATCAAAAATAGTTTTCCAAACACAAAACAAACTCATCGGCCACCGGACTAAATATGCCGGCGAGCGCGAGCACAGCGACCGGACTCGATTATGTCGCTTCTCTCTGATTTGCTCTTCTCGGCTATTGTGTCATAAAGTTTTAAAAAATTAATAGAATGTCCAAAATTGAACAAGTTCAATTTTAGGAGGGTATATATATTTTTTTCCTCTCACGGGTCCATTGGTGGACGCGTTTCGCCGTATCACGGTTCATTGGCAAAGCTAGGATTCACATAACGAAAGCAAACGAAAAAAGTACAAACTACACTTAATCAAAAAACGAACTCAGCGCAAACAACAATTACTGTTTACATCATCTGACGTCACTCAAGGTGCGGGAAAATGGCGGCTGGAGTTAAATCATAAGTAACTTGCTTTAAAATATTATTTTCGAATTTCTAGTAGCTTGCTTAATAAACGATTTATGCAATAAAAATCCATGCATATTCTCTATTGTCATATAATCACCTTTTCATAGAATTCCACTTTTAAAACAAATAAACCATTTAGACATCTAAAAATTTTCGACAACTCCGTGACATATATGTTTCATACCTGAGCAATATAAATATTTTAGGTTATGTGTTGGGCGAACAACCTGGCTGGTAGACAGCAAGAGCCATGCATTTTTCACATTATAGCCGCAGGAAAGCCTGACCCCTTGTATAACTGCTCCATTGTCAATAGAACTAACGATTCTCTTGAAGTAGAGTGCACTGAGGGATTCGATGGTGGACAACCGCAATATTTTTTACTCGAGGTAAATAAAATACTACTTTAATATTATCCCCGTTTAGACCTAAGAAAGAAACCTAAAAATAATTAAATCTTTTTTGGGATGTAATATGCTCAAAAAGAAATTTAAAAAACATTATTACTGACAAAAAAAGGTCTGCATAAGGTCCGATTGTATAGGTATCGTTTAAACTAAAGTTTAAACCAATCTTTCAACTAACACTTGTGCGAAATGGCTTCTGTATACCATATGGTTAAACTAAACACACTACACGTAAATTTGTCAATATCCCTTTCTACTTTTTGTTAAAGTAAATCCTCATCGTCACTCGTCAGATATTAAATCTTTAAAAATCTCCAGTACTTATATGAAATCCTGGAAAAGGTGACTTTTATGGCTTTAAAATCAACATCAGCTGGAGCCATACACTATCTTCCAATTGGCTTAAACTCTACATGATCGGGTATAAATAATGCACAGGACGTAGGTTATAAACAGAAATATTTTTATAGTAGTCCGAGCGCCAAATCAAATTTCTTATGTATCAAGCATAAGAAACTTTGTATGTGGGACTTGACACTGACATAGACGAACACGAAGCCACCGTTATTATGATTGCTAATTTAGCCGGAACATACAACTGTGACGTCACTTCCGGTTACATTTTTGACTATCTTGGACCACACGAACGAAATTAACGTCTAAATGCCAGTCTCAAAGAGAACTATCATTGGCAGTCCTAATTTAATAATAATATTATAATGGACTGCCAAGTTATATCTGGCACCCCATGATCATATAATAGTACCCTTTCGTCAAAATTACTTGAACCTTTTTGGTACTTTATGCCCTATTTACACACAAAATTCTTAGTGATGGGCCAATGGGAAGAAAAGTCGTTTATTTCAAAAAAGGAATCATCAGGCTATGCCTTGTAGAAGCTTTACAATAAGGGAGACAAAATATGTTCTTTGCGTCTTAAATATACGGGGTGTCCGAAAAGTCTTAGTTTGATCAAATATCTTTGCTATTAGCCATTAAATTTTACGTGAATCTTGTTGGTTAATATAAATCTAGTTTTTTATGTAATTTAACTTTCTCAATCCCCTAGGGAGTTGGCATCAATAATTTTTAATGCAGCCCTATGCCGTGTGGTATCTCATTTTAAGGTCTTGAAAGAAGAAACATTTTACCGCACACCCGAGGTCCGTATCCTAATTCGTTTTTAAATGGCAAGCATTTAAAAATTAAAAATCGTTAAAAACAAATTAAAAATTTAAATACCTACCTTTATTTCTCTTGTTACACTAAAAGTTGTTCAAAATGACCACTGTGAACTTCTTGGCAGTAATAAAGTGGATTGTGGAACTCACTTCTTACATTTTCGAGAATGGTAGGTGTACTAGAAGTTCATGGTGGTCATTTGAACAACTTTTAACGTAATAAGGTACTTACATCTTTAATTTTTGTTCACGATTTTTAATTTATACATATAGGCTTGTCAATTAAAAACGAATTAAGATAGGGGCCTCGGGTTTGCGGTAAAATTTTTCGTTTTTGAAGACCTTTAAAATGAGGTACCACACGGCATAGGATTGCATTTAAAATTTTTGACGTCAACTCCCAACCCCTCAAGGGGGTCGAAAAAGTTAGATTTCCTAAGAAAGTTGATTTATTAACCAATATGATACATCTAAAATTTGGTGTCTCTATCTTTACTTATAGCAAAGATATTTTCCCACTTTTCGGACACTACAGATATGATAGATTATTTCTCACAGACATATTTAGCTTAGTAGCTTAGATAACCTGAAATATTGAAACTCTTTGACTGGATTGTTTTATTAGAATGATTTTATCGTAAAGTCAACGTCTCTTTTGATATGATATCCAGTTATTTCCAGATGAACGAACAATAGCAATTATGATGTATTTTTTTCGTCGTTAAGTGATATTACAGTTCATATTAACACCTACCTCTAGTACGTGCACGCGATCTTTTGTCAGTAAGATTTATTTATAATTCAAATGTGTACATTATGCTCTACTTTATAAACATACTAACACTAACAGTCAGCTAAGTAATTTTTAAATGTCTTAAAAGTCATGGAAATCAAATGAATGCTTTATTCATCTGAACACTTCTTTCCATTATCCACTTGTATATTTATAAAGTAAAATGTTTTCCTTGCTGTAGAATAATAAAATTAGCTAAAAAAGACTTGGAACGTTTTTTTTAAGCTAACTTTAATTGAATCACTATCCCGGAGCTAAAAAATATACCTTCGTCAAATGGAGAATTAAAAAAACTATATGTTAGAAAAATGTCTCTTATTTTTGTTATAGGCTGTTGTTTCGTTTTACTTTGTTCTTCCAATTGCGTTAAGTCTCTAATAAAAGTGGACAAGACACTGAACGGCTTGGAGAATCGCGTATCCGTTTTCATCAATTTTCAAGTAAAAGTACAACATTCACCACGAGAAGGGACTCACTCAATTCTCTTACGTTTCCGCTATTTCTCACCAGTTGAGTGATTTCCACCCCCTATGGGTAACGCTTTGACACCCGGCCAGTGTAGTGAACAATTTATGTGTAACTGTGTCTAAATGGCGGTGATATAGCGGTCTCCAAAGGTACCTTGTAAAGCACGGCTGGAATAGCCGAGCCAGATCTAGACGCCAAGAGGTGAGTCGTTTCAGTGTCTTCTTTGATTCCGCTTTGTTTGACGCAATTGGGAACCCGCTTCTTTTCAGTGTCAATCGCCACCTCTGGATTAGACAAAATTCCATTTTTTCTCTCCAGCTCGTACTGAGCTATCGCCGCCTAACAGCTGTCGATATTTAAAAAGTAAATACTTTATCTTTTTCATGGTTTCCTCTTAAAACTAGAGACAATTTGTTTTAAACAAGCTTTTCATTGGCTGGCCCTGTGCAAGATAGAGTAGCGTTATGCTGTGACAAGCGTAAAACTTTGAAATCATGATATATTTTGTGTTTATACTTTTACTTCTTATAGTCTTGTCATTCGTGCTTATTGCACGCTTAACCAGAGTAGTGACTTTCTGTGTTCTGTATCTTGGACAGGCTTACTGATGGAAAGCTTTAAGGAAGCCAACTGCGTATAAACCTCTCTGGTAAGTTCCTGTACATTAACAAGAAGCATAAAGAAGGATCTTCATTAAGGGGTTATATACAGTTAGAATTTTCAAAAAATCGATTTTTGTAATTTCATTTTCATAATGTACATATATTTCAGTACACACACAGAAAATTTCAAGGCAATCCGGCGATTATTTTCGAAGTTACACGCATATTTGTAAAGACGTGTCAGAGAGGTTGTAAAGTGCTTTTGAAACTCTAAACGCGTTTTTCTGAAAACTGTGTTTTTAAAGTCGGGGACGAAGACTTCTCGGAATCGGCTGAACCGATCAATCTCAAATTTTAACACAAGCTTCTTGAATATATTTTTTACTAATTAATCGAAGGTTTTTTCTCACCGATAATTTTTTTTTATATATAAACAATTCAAGGCCAAAGTTTTGGTCAAAAATCGATTTTTTTTTGAGAAGCCGCCATTTTGTCAAAAAAGTCTCTTTTACTTATTCCTTTGATTAATTAGAAGAGTATACATTACTTTAACGAAATCCGTTTGGTTTTTTCATTTTCGATGATCCAGTCCAGAGATATCGTTGTCACCGCAAGATGCCTTTTTTGAGGGGAACTCCTGGAGATCAGCTATAGCAGCTTTCAAAATTATTATTTTTACAAATTCAAAAATATTAAAATACAGTTAAAAGTTACCATAATATGTGTACAAATTTTCACAGTAATAAATTTAAAAGTCTTCTCAGGAAAAATTCTTGAAAAATCGCCTTTTTTAGGCCTCCTGACTGTATATAACCCCCTAAAGATAACTTGATTATACTTTTTTTTTTCGGTGTAGAAGGCTTACAGGTGTATATAATTGTCCCTTAAAGGGAAGACGTAAGCAGTAGAAGCATGCCAGGTTATGCATAAAGTTATATACTACATACACGATAACATAACTTTATGTAAAGCAGTTATTCTTGTGACAGCTACACGGAGCACTCTTTTTTATAGCATTCCTTATGGGATCTCACAATACCGGCTCATTTAGTACTAAACTAATTTTAAAAATTTGAACAGCGATCATGACCAAAACGTCTTTTTTTATATTCTTTTTTCTATCGCCAAATAAATCGAAAAAGTTTGATATTGCTACTTGAAAAAGAAATTCCTATTCATATTTCACGAACTTTATATTACATGGAATATTGCTTACAAGAGCGTGGCTAATATTGGTGATTCAAAACTTACATTGTCAGTGTCGTTTGATGTTGAAAACCCTCAAGAAATTGTCTTATGTTTTAATATTGCCATTCTGTAATTGACATAGTTATTTATGAATTTAGAAGATTTATTTCTACCTCTTGCCTTTGTTTAGTTTTCCTACGCATCCTAAGGCCCAATTTTATTTACTACTTCATCCTCCATATATGCTGGAAGTTCTCCGGCTTAAAGCACAGCTTGCATGAGATGAGATGCCTCAAGAGAAAATTGATCATCTTATCAGATCAATGCTACATGTTTCTAAAACTACTGGACAATTGTTAATAAATTTAAACTATTCTCCTCGGCTGTCCGTTTTTCTATATTACTTATTGTTAGTATACATAAACACTATCGAGTAGGTCCACTATCGACTTCTATCTCGAGAATCGATATAATTGGATCGCCGATTAAAGTAATAAGGGTAAGGATAAGGCGACTATTTGTAAGTTTTGTACTATGGATTAATTTATTATTTAAATAACCAATTACATGTTTATATGTTTTTTTGTGTATTAAATTAAAGTGACAAAATGTCTGTTTATATATGTACTGTCTGTTTGTGGTAATTTTTACCCATCGGAAATGCCAATAAAACGAACGTTTGTCCTTCGTACCTCGACAGTGGAATACACAAAGGGGTTAAACCGTGGACAGTGGCAATACTTTTTATCCGAGGTAAGAGAATTTACAGCATTGTCCGCTTCAGAAACTAGATAGAGCTCTGACGGCGTTTTAAAAGACATGGCGCTGTTTTACAGTACGTGCTACGGGTGAATATTCTTGAGTAATGCGGTCTTTCCCTTCCTAAAGGATAAAATTTTATGTTCGGCAGTAACAATGTCTGAAACTTTTTTGTGGGTAATAATAAAGTAAGAAACTTTTTGTGATTAAATGAGTATCAGAAGTTTACTCTATATTTTAGGTTTTACAGCTTTTTGCTTTGCACGTAAAAGTAACTTCTTTATTTTATGAAAGTGAGAAATAAACATAGGATTGTTTTGTGAAAAAAAAACTACTATCCGCAACTCTTGGATTAAGCTTCTTAGATTAATGATTTTCGTGGTGGATACTTTCCCACATAAAGAAATTTCGAAAATAAAAAAGCTAAAACAATTTTAAGCATATCTTGTGAATAATATTGGTTCACTCTTTGGTGCCAAGTGTTTTATGATAAAAAACTTCCGGAAAGAAATTTTATTTCATGAAATGGTTCCTTAGAATTGTAGTAAAAAGTTCCTAAGTCTTTCCCCTCCTGCCCCGTTCTAGAGGGGTGACATTAAGAGTAGTTATACACAAAATTAGAGATAAATAAATAGTCTACAAAAATTTTATATGCATGCATGTTTTTTGACAGATTATTATTTCTCGAAATAACGATAATTCTAGTAAAATAAAATTGGTTACCCCTACTAGCTTCCTTATCTAAATTTAGTGTGTTCTGAAACCTTATTATGAGTCTAATAAAAAAAGAAAGCACTTTTTTGGGACAGTTGTAAACAATATACCTATTTTTAAAAATCGCTTGTAGAAACGTTTTCTTCAAACAAAAACAGCTAGATTCTTCATTGCTCCGATCTAATTTGACAACCAAAAATTTTAAACTGAGAAGTGTAAGAATAAGACAATTAAGTTTTATTCTATGTATTTGTTTCTGAATTTTCTCAAATTTATAAAGTAAATGGCAATTTTGTTTCATACTTTCCAAAATAATGGAACCAGATTCATTCTAGCAACACGTTCCAATTTAAAAATCATTTAGAAACCAAGCAAATCAATGCATCAAATAGCAGGATATAGCAAATTTATTGTGGCTAGGTGCATATAAACAATTTTTGTTTGTAATTTATTTGACATCCAAAAGAAGCTGGACTCGATCTTGACAAACCTGAGTAAAATGCCAATATTCAACTAAACAGTATCCCTGTCTTCTTCTATCAACTCCGTAGTAGAAGCAGCAGCAGCGGTACAAGTTTACCAGTACCAGCCATGGTTAGCAGTGAAATTACAACAGGATGCGTTCTGAGTTTCCAAAAAAGCGCATCGAGTGTGCCCCGAATAATCAGAGCGTCAACTCAAACTACCCCACATTGAGTGAAGAACCATCATAAGGCGTTTCATCCAGTATAGAAAAAGACGGCAAAGGTGGCACTCCCAAACAAATTGCTGCCCTTTTAAAACTACACAGTTAAGCGAATATACCTGCCACTGTTTTCGTCGTTCATCTGCGTCTTTGTTAGCTGATTCTGGAGCCGACTTGTCTACGCTGAAAAAGCACAGGAGTGTAGCTGATGGGTATGATTGTAGGGTCTTCTAAATAAAAAGAAAATGACCACACAAATAATGGGGGTGAAAAGAGAAGAAGAAATAAATATTTAATCTGTAAATGTATCAATTGATGTCTCCATACCAGTTTAGACAAATTCATCTGGATTAAGTATTTCTGCAATTCAGATTTGTGTAATTAATGTTTACAATAAATAAATATGTAAATATAGTATATTTTTATTAGTTTTGTCTAGGATACATTACAAAATTATTGCATTTGTTCTGATTTAATGTAGGTACGCACTTTACTTTGAACTTAGAAACAAACTTAGTCTGTTAAGTTCTATAGTTACCGCACCGAAGATTTGACCGTTAGAATTGTTTACTTTGATGTAGTTAAAATTATATTTTATTTATAAGGGTCCCAAAGAGCACGGTAGTATTACTGGACATGACCCCCACGGGCTTCGTTACCCTGGGCCAAATGGGTTAACTTCTCCCATTTCTTAGTAAGTTTACTAATATCTATAAACTAAGTGGTTATCTAATATCTTCCACAATTTGAGGGTTAGCCGAAAACGTACTAAACTTTTAATTAACTCATCCCTAAGTTGCCCGTTGCGATAGTCTACATTAAATAAGATTTTATGGCCAAGTTTATGGAAATCGTAAAATTTCAACCTATATGGCGACATCTACTTCCCTGGCCAAGTGTTAAATCAATAATATTTCAAAAAATTATAATTACCGTGGTAAAGGTAAACCAATATGGAACTTTAAACTTTTACCAGTTTCAAGGTCATGTTGGGAACAATAGTGGGCATCTTATTAAGTACGTAAGTTATTCTGCCAGTCAATGAAAAAATTCTATAGTAATATCTTAAGGGCATATGAACTTCGAAAATTTTGCCTAAAGGTTTGTTGCCTTAAAAGCAGCTTGAATTCATTTTTATTGTTATCTGACAAAAAGTGCCAGAAGCCAGAAACGAAGTTGAGGGCACTTTTTTAGTCAAATACTTATGAAAAAAAAGGTAGTTGTCTAAGGCAACAAATCTAAATGCACAATGTTCTACATAGTTCATACACTGTAAAAAAAAATGATTAAATTTTAAATCAAATTCAACCCAATTTTGACTAAATCCAGGTCCACGCCAGATTGATTGAAAAAATTAACACTGCATATTGATTAAATCGAAGGATCTGTGATTAAATTTTCTTATTCAAAATTGATTAACATAACAATTAATTCTGATTACATCTAAATCAATTTTTATTAAATCTTAAATCCAATGTGATTGATATGCAATCATCAGTAGCACCGCCCTTCCCCTCTCCGCCCTATAAAGTACCTGATTAGGGCGTCGATTTTATTTATTAAATGACAATACTATAATACATAAGAGAAGGGAACACATTAAAGAACAAACAGATGAAATTATATAAAAGATAGGTAATGCAAATTCCCAAAGCATGGCAATTGTTTGTCCCATATCATAAACAAAAATCCGGGGAGGTGAGGCGTGGACCTGGATTTAGTCAAAATTGGGTTGAATTTGATTTAAAATTTAATAATTTTTTTTTAGAGTGTAAAAGTTGAAAATAATTATATGAAGTAAAAACACGAAAATTATTTACTCATCTGTAAATAAATACATAAAACACTAATTAAGACCTGGCATGACAAATCTTTTCTTTGAAAATACATGGAAAATAACTTGCATTCGTGCATGACTTCCTCCAAGGGATTGGATTCAAGATCTGAGATTTTTGCGTATTTCTTTTGTTTTTGAAACATAATTTCACCAACATGATGTAACAACAAAGTTTTTAAAAGAATATTCGTAAAATTTTAGAACAGGTTGACCACTTCATTCGTTATAACCTCACATTGCACATTGCACTACCACAGAAACCGCCATACCTACTGCCGATTAAATGGAATTTTTGCAGATTGCAGCGGGGTGGATGGATATCGGTACTCCCTTGTGATTAAAAGGTTGCGTACTGCGCATGTGTTGGCGGCTTGGTTTAGAAGTTTGAGTATTTTTTAGTCAGTAGGTGATTGATACTGATTATTGTGATTATTTTAACAAGGAAATATGATTTAAAATGTTTGTCTTTTTTATGCATTTGATCAGTATCGATTTAAAGTAATCGAGAATGAGTAATTTGTTTGAATCATAACGAAGATTATGAAACTGATTTAGAAAATAATTACAAATTAAATCAAAAAATTTAATCCGGCCAATAAAATCAGACATCTCTTGTGGTTAATCAACTGGATTTTTTACTGTGTACGCCCGAAATATATTTGATGGAGTATTTCCCGAAACAACAAAAGCGCAACCTTAACTAGATTGAAATTAAACGTGATTTAAAAACAAACTTAAATCGTTTCTTTACAAAAAATAGGAATATTCAATGACATAAACAAAAGACAGATTTATATTATTACTCTCGAAAGACAACTTAATTTTCCATTACTTACATATATTAACCATTTGACGATCATTTCTTCTACTATCACAATCACAAACGTATCGGACCGAGCATGGTGCACTAGTGTCCTCTCCGACTCTTGTCTTCGTTATCGCCCTATTACCCAGTCAGCAGTTTTCCCCCTCTTTTTGAGGAGCGTTAACTTTAGGTCAGAAACCTCAATTCTGCTGCCTTGATAATTAAGCGTCGTTTAAATAAATTATTGCAAGTAATTGTTTCGTTTTATAAAGGAACTGTAATATTTCATAGTTGCAATTTTAATGCATATTCAATAAATAAGCTACATCCTGCCAATGTAGAGGGTAATAACTTATGATTAAGTAAAATAGTATTATAGTTTACTTATTGAACTTCCAAATCTTGATCTATGAAATATTATTGGTTTTTCCACTTGACAATATTATTACTTTAAAAACATAGCTTGAAAAATATTCCTTAAAAAACAACAAACTGGCATTTTACAGCAATAAACTTTAAAACCAGTAAATTTCTTTCAGGTTTATGACCGGAAAACTGGCGTCCTTCAAGCTAATGTTTCGGCGAAATTCCCCTTATTTATCGTGAGTGGTCTGGATCCAGGAAAAGAACTTAAAATGGTAATCTTCGCCGCTAACAGCAAAGGCCGCAGTGATCCAGTACTACTGGAAGGATTTACACTGAAAGTAGCCGAGAAACAGACAGGTAAGATTTATAATGTTTTTCCCGTTATTTTGTGGTCAAATCTGTGGGCGCTTTAAACACCACATGTATTTTAGACATGACAAAATACCGAAAAATATTGCGATGTTTACTTTTTAAACAAATATAAGATGCGCTGTAAAGTTCACCTCGCCACTGACGAATAATTTGTCATAAATGACTTAATTGTAATTGTAGCGTTTATTTGAAACACAACACATGTCCATCTTACAATTAATCAAAATTCGACTTTTGTGAATTCACATCAACATTTTTGGTTAAATCATACTTTAACGAGCGCGTCTTTAATTCGCATTTTTTAGAAAAAGCGTTCAATCAAATATAATCCTAAACTATAAACAGGAAACTGGGCCGTTTTTTAATGATTTTCTTTTCCAAATAAACGTTTTAATTGATACACACAAACTATACAGGTCTGGCAAGCAACTATTACAATCGGACGCCTAACGGGAAGAAAAGAGAACGTAATCTACCAGCTATAAATTAAATAAAGAGAAGCAAAATGTCCTATCTTAAAACGCACTGATTTTTCCTTCCACCATTAACCAACGCGGCCAGATTTAAGAAAACGCGATCGAAAATCATTTTTTTATCTTAACCAATTTAGTTAAAATTGCACGAATATCTAGTAATACCTGTAAATTACTTATTTTACTAGTATTTAACATCAGCATATGCATTCCAACTTCATGCTTAACGCGCGAAGTGCGAACAAATTAAGAACTTGTAATAATACACAAATTAAAGCAAGTATATTTTTCTTTTATTTTATATTCATAAACTCACTGTTGGTGTATACATTACCTTATAAAGCATTCTTTGGGCTACAAAATGCATATTTACTTTTTGTTCCTTTTTGTATATACAGTTATAAAATACGTCATCGTAGAAATTCCTACAGATTACAATAAATGTAAAAGAGAATCCGGATTAGCAATACAAAGGAACCACCAGGAATTTATCAATTGCTTATGGTCATCTCGTTTGGTGTCTAAGGAAGACAATTATACCAAGAAATGCTGCAGACACGTGCATACTTGTACAATACCAGCCCGCGCGGCGGCGCCGGTTGGGGTGGCAAGTAAACGGTAAATGGCCTTGTCCCGCATTTTATTTCATTAGTCGAGCCCCAAGGGGTGTCAATATTTTTTCATAAGTTTCCCCTTTATTACTTTAATGTCATAAAAGCTCAATACCAAAAATCAGGCTGTGTTTATATTTTCCACACCCTAACCGCACCCCTAGGGGGTGAAAATTTTTTATGACAATTTTTTCTTGTGTATTGTAATACCATAAGCAAATATACGAATTTTCAGAATTTCGATCGACAAAATCCAATTTGGGCCCACTGTGCGACGCATGTGTTGCGCGTGGAGAAAGGGAAACCCTGCAAGCGGCTTCATCGATCATCCTATACATAATTGGTGTAAGGAAAAATAACATGTAAATTTATGAATTCAATAAAGATCTTTGCACTGAGAAAAAAGCTAATTATTCCTTATAAGAATTCTTAAACTCTTTATGCAACTGTTTAATACTATATGGGACAGCAACGCGCCTTGCTGCTTCAATACAACAAAAATTGCTAGACCGTCTTACTGTGGTAGCAATATGGTGACTTAGTCAGTAAAAAATTGAAAGCATAACCAAAATACAGCTTTTTAATAGGCATTAATCCCCTAGATTTTTAGAGTAACCAACCAGTAATATTGGGACTATTATGTAGTTTTATAACTATAATAATATAACTTACAGTTGTAATAAAACGGGACAACAATCATAATAACCCTTTTTTCGTACCGTTATTAACCAGTACAATAGCCACTAAAATTCCGTTGTATAGTCGTTATAATACGAAATAGCAGCTTGTATAACCCAATTTTTTTGCGCTAACGAAACTGTGTCGTATGCTGTATGCATCTATCTTATTACCTGTAAAATTTGAGACTGTTACCCTTAACATTCAGTTGTATTAGGACTGCTTGTCTTATTGCTGGGGTTATTTAATATTTCGAATTGCAGTTATAGAACTGTTTCATTAGAGTAGCAACATTTTCTCATAGGTATACAGGGTGTTATTAGTGGGTTTCTGTTAGGTGCAAATTATTGGAAAAAACTTTTTATGCAAGAAGTTCTTATAATTATAAATATAGCATATTTTAGAATTACCCTCAACTATATAGGATCTATTAAAAAAGCGTTATAATACAAAAATCATTTATATTATTAAGTTTTTGGTTTCCTCTTAACATTTCAAATTAATTTTGTGAAGTGTCCAATACCTACTTATGTAAGTTCACTTGTTTTGAAAATGTAGTTAGTTGACAATTAATCTGTTTCAGCTTTGAAGTTTCGAAAACGGTTTGAGATATCAATCAATTACTTCCCTCTCAGTTTCAATACTGTAATTTAGTACTGTATTGTCTTAGTACTGACTCTACATAGTACCAGTAGTATCACAAATAGAAAAGAACTTGATACTAGTGGTGTGAAACTTCAATTCGTTTTCCGAT
Source organism: Philopedon plagiatum (assembly GCA_963971165.1). NCBI lineage: Eukaryota > Metazoa > Arthropoda > Insecta > Coleoptera > Curculionidae > Philopedon > Philopedon plagiatum. The sequence goes on along the minus strand of OZ020197.1, from coordinate 21,069,413 downwards.
AACTGAGTCCGTTTTCAGATATCGAGCTGTAGGATATCAAAGTTAACTTAAATTGAAGACATTATTCACAAAATTAATTCGCATTTTTCCATAGACCTCGTATAATTGAGAGGATTTTTAAACACTGATAATTAATACTTTGGTATAAAATGATTTCTCTTGTTCCAATGATTTGCACAAACAACTAAGACAACAACAACAAAAAACACAAACCCACTAAGAACATCACATCACGACATCCCCAATCTATCGAAATTTTAATTTTGAAAAGATCAAATAGGGACATACCGAAACGCAAAAAGCTCATACTTGGTCTTCTCCTAGAGCCATACTAAAACGATAAACCGCCGATGGGCAATGATATTGTGCGGAAATGGTAATCCCGCCCTCTTTTGGGATTTTAAATAATAACAGATACAAAAAGATTTTTTACAGTTGCATGACAATTTTGCGAAGGTAATAAAGCGTTGTATTATACTTATTAACGTGTAGTAGTAAGAAATGAAATTTTTACCCTTATATGAAAGTTGTATTAGGACTGGACGGCATAAGACAGAATTATATTGGTAATGTTATATATACTGTTTATAAATGCCGTTCTAGCAATTTAGGGATTGCTGTAGTTGTTAACCTGTGTTACTACACCAATAGTTTAAATAATACTGGTTAATAAAAAAATTGTTATCCGTACAAAATAATTCTTAGCGGTACTGTTTTATTAGATCATTTTCCTCAGTGTGAGAGTAAAAGTCTTTGAAGTCCGCGAAATGCCGTCATTTTTTGCAGTCGGTCGTAAGAGTGGTGGAAACAATGGCCCGTGACTGGCTCAGCCAGCAATCGAGCGCTACGGGCATAGGCGAGAGGCGCGCAACGGCAAAGAGGGGATTTAAAGCGCGATAAGCAAGTGCGCGGACTTATTATAATATTTTTCGACGATGGCTAAACTACGAACAAGTGCTCTGTTTTATGTTAAAAGTGTCTTTGAGGGCGCGCTTGTACCGCCTGCCGGAGAATTTTTTTTTTGACGTCGCGGCCTTTTTATCTTTTAATTGCCATGTTTTGTGTTTAAAAGACAAAGTCGGGGGACGTGGTTAAATTTCGGGCCCCTTTTATAGAAGTTAAATAAAAATACCCGCCTCTCTTTTTCGAATTGGAATATGGGATAAAGTATAAAGAATGCTATAGTGATAAGATTTTAAACACAAAACGATTTCCACTCGTCGAGTTGTTATTCGTTTAATCAAGATTAGCTTTGTTTTGGATGAGGTATAAAGATGTGAAAAATTATTCTAATTAAATTTTTTATCTGAGAAACTGGAGATTTAGGTATTTTCATTTAATATTTTTTGTGCTTTTTTATGATTATGTTTACTATTGTGGGCCCCATCTTGTCATTGGGCCCTAGGCACGCGTCTAATGCACCTAAAGGTAAAATCGACCCTCTCTATAACATGTATAAAAAATTATTAAAATCGGTTATTAACATGGCCTGTAGTCCCACTGGTGACTGCTTAAAGACTACGTAGGCTCTCCGAGATTAACAAATATATATTATAGACTAATTTTTATTGTGTCACTTGTGAATTTTGAAATAATTAAAATATAATTTGTCTAATAAATAACGCCGGAAAGGGTTTACACCTAACAGACAGTGGCTAATGTTTAACTAAGAAAATTTAATTGCCTTTCATTATAACCGCAAACAAGTCAGACTAAAACTTATTTCATTAAAACTAGATATTTTGTAATCCCAACACTATATTATGTGCATCCAGCTGGCCCTTTCAACAAGTATCAATCAACGACAACTACTAACCCTTATCATTTTCACCGTTCGCTCACTCTAAGTTGATTAATACAACTTTAGTTTATAAAATATTTGAGAAATTAGTTTTCTACTAAATTACCACGAATTTATTATATGCACTCTATATGTTTTAAACACTGGAGACATTTAATTAATAGAGAAAAGTTGGAACTTATATTCATTGGCGCTTGTTTATTATGAAAGGAGTGTATTATAGATTGCCATATCCATAGTTATATTACAATTTTTTTATATACGACAAAATGTCTGTCATATCTACCTATAAGAAAGAAGTTTCATCATTAATCAAATATTTATTTAACAGCATCATCAAATAAACCAGCTTAGCTTAATTGAAATCTAGAAATACTTAGAAACTGGAAGAAAATCTTAAGTGTAGCAAGTTTCCTAAGAATGTTAATTGGTATTGCACTTAGTTATATGACCATGTGCGACTACGCCTGTTGCAACACAACTATGACTATAAATCCTGCATCTATAGCAATCAAAAGACGGTTTACCGAAAGGAAAAAAAAACAATAGCACTTAATTTACCTTGAAATAACTGCGAAAATTACTAAATTACTTCGTTTTTTAAACTTTATAAATACACAAATTGAAATCAAAAGTAAATTTTACAAATAATCATGTCACCATCCAGGAGCGGCCCGTGAAATTTTTGTTGTATATCTCTGTTGCTACTTATGGGACCCATGCTAAGTTCAGGTTTATTAATAGTGAGTCTACTAGGAATATTTTAGTAAAGGAACAAATATTTTGTAATTTACGAAAAAAAATTGAATTTTTGAATTGACCCCTAGGGAAAGAAATTAACAGGCTTAGGTATTTTATTTATTATGTTTTCTAAGAAATTTTAAAACATTTTATCGACAAATCTTAAATTTAAAGAGAAAAAATGTGTTAGCATAAAGTTATATTTGAATTTTTTTAAACCTAAAATATAATTTTAAAAAAATTCAAAAGACTATAACTTTATACATTTTTTCTCTTAAAATTTAAAAATTGTCTACAAAATGATGTGAAATTTGTTTAGAAAAAATAATAAATAAAATACCTAAGCGTGTTCATTTTTTTCCCAGGACACCCTATATGTAAAGAAAAATACATACATACGGATCGAATAAAATTGATAACCTCCCCTTGTAAAGCCGGTTAAGTTGTTATTCTGCTAAACTACCACTCGTTAAGTTTTTATCATAAGAATTTGAACAATGATTCTGAGAGAACGTATTTGTTACTTAAGTGTTTACGTAACACCCTGTAAAACAGAAGGAGTCTCATATCAGCCATAAGATTTATAAACCCTTATCATTTTCAGTGCTGTCTTTGGGCACCCGCGATCAAATGGAAATTGCTCCAGTGCTTGGAATTATGGTGGGCATCGTAGTTGCCTTATTGCTCGTCACTGTCATAATATTGGGAGCCCTCAGAATCCGGCGGTCCAGAAGAGACGGCTCAAGGGCTTTGAGGCCCCGGTTTCTCGCTGTCAAGGATAAAGTAACGTTACCCTTACGTTTGGATTCCGAAGATATGTTTGAGAAGGACGATAAGAATCCTGATGTTGTTCCCTCGAATAAAGGTAAGGGCTGTTTGTGTGGTTTCTGTGTTTTTTTATTATTATTTTAATTTTCCTGTTGTTGAGATCCATGAATATGCAAATTTACTCTCAATTTCACATTTATTATCTCCTGTGTCCTAACTAAACATCCAAAAATATTATAGTTTCGGGTAGTTTATGACTATGAGGCAGAGTCGCATTAAATAAAATACGGTAATTCTTCGGTTAGGCATTGAAAATGAAACATACATTACGTTTAATACCTTTCAATAATATTAAAATATAATAGGAATTTATTTTTCTAAGATGTTCACTGTATGTATGCTACGGGCAAGGTTAGTTTAGAGGCTAAACCTAGGATTACCCGGATAAAAAGTACTAACCACGAAACATGGATAAAATCCGAAATATTTTTGCTTGTTTCGGACTTTACCCAGGTAAAGTGCGTTCTACCCGCAGCTGCTTGAATAATTGTGGTTATATTTAAACCTACGAGCTACAAATGTCGATCGTCGAGCATTCGTGCTTGGACACGTTCCGGCCATTGTCGGTATTCTTGACTCGAGTCACAGAAATTGCTCCGTTCGTTCGATGACTTCGAACTGCGTTGTTTTGATGTACGCTTCACGATTTGTTCGAATGTAGTAGTTTATCGCTCTTAGTTTGTTTGTTAATAATATACTTTTATTTAGTGATAACATCCAACCTTCTGGTACGCCTTTTAAGTTCCTTTTTTTTTCAAATAATAACTTGGAACAGGACAATACTGCAAACATCATTATTCTCCATTTTTGAATCAAACCCAAGCAAACATGTACCAAACTCTTTTCAGATGTATCGGATCAAACGTTCACCACACTGTGTAGTGGAAACTTTTGCCACACCAACTTTCGAACTTAATGAACTCAAACGTTCAATCCAACGTTGGAGTCAGCGTTCGACGCATCATGTAGCGCTGGCTTAAGTCCTAAAGGTGGCAGGAGAGGTTGCTCTCTTATAATTTTCTCTCAAGAATATACCACATAATATGCTCAATAGGGTTAAAATCTGGACTATGCAGGTTTGGTGCCCAATTCATGATTTCAATATTTACTCCAGCAGTATCCTCCATATCACCCTTTATGACATGAGAGAGAAAAACAAATGAAAAAGGAAATTATTAGGGAAACATTAGACTAGAGTTGGATTGTAACTGCGTAATATGTTAACTATTAGTATATCCCACGGGGTGTTACGAAACCTCAGAAAAATTTAATTTCACCCATTATAAAATGAAATAAAATGAAAGCAAACATCAAAGTTGTAGACAATTTGTGGTGGTATTTTAATATTTCTGGTCAGTGTATAGATCTCCTCTCCCTGTCGGGGTTTTAGAAATGAAAACAATAATTTTGCCATAATACAAATCAAACTAGGTTTGTGCATATTCTACTTCGTAATTTATTAGAAACTAAAAATTCTTTTACAATTTCCAGATTCCGATTACCAGCTCGGCTCGGCAGCCCAGACTCCAGGCCTAAATAATTCAGTGATTTCGGTTTCTGAAAACCCGAATGATTTTGTCAGAGTAGCTTTGCCACCTGCTTCTTCCCCGTCCGCGATGCAAAACGTTACGCCTCTTGCAGAAGCGTACCTGGCACGTAATAGGAATTTTAATTCGCCTAATGTAAGTATTTTAACATTTTAATGATTTAAAATTTCTAATAACGACTAGTAGTTGTAGCTTCAGTCCTAGTTGCTCAGAGACGAGTGCCGAACTTGGGTAATTCTAATTAAATGTGGTGTTTTTGTCAGACGTGTTTTCAAGCCTGGCATATTAATTTGATATTTAACGTATCAGTTTGTTTATACGTAATCTGTTTGGACTAGCACTACTCTGTCAAAGAAGGAATACTTTTTTAATTACATGCTGCTTATGTTTCTTGATTAACGTTCCCGATACGATAATATTGTGTTTGCACAGATAATGTTGATAAGTTGTTATTTTGCCGTCATTATGATGGCATCATTATGTGTAAAGCCGATAAAGATTTCTTCCTCAAGATGTATATTGAGTTCCGTAACGACTTCATTTTTTAAACGCATCTCAGACGTAACTATATCGGTTCCCCAATTACCGAACCTCAATTTTCCTTTTCTTTTCGTGCATTATTTCGCGAGGAAGTCTGGGTTGATCTTTCTTGTTTTTTTTTATGAAAAGTTGTGTTTTTGTGGAAGAAAAACCGAGAAAAGTCGATCGAAAGTAAGTATACTACTTTAGTTTATAATAAACATGATTTTTTCATGATAAGTTTTTAAGATACATTTTGTGGTTTTTTTATAAACCTGTGTTGGTCTACGTTGAATTGTATGTTTTATATAAATATAATAAGTATTAACTTCCAGGCGCTATTATTGTTCCAAGATATCTAACGTAACAATGAAACAATTTAACATAATTGAAGACACCGGTGCAAAAAGGAGGTAGCTCCATTTTTATAAAATTTTCAGGAGACCGAAAAAACTTATTTTCTTAAAAAGACAAATTCTAACGTACTTTTTATAAACGCTATTTTACAGTTTGATGGAAGATGCGTATTGTCTTAAAGTTTTACGTTTTCTAATTATTTTAGTTTAAGCATAATTTAAAAAAATATATCAAGGAGCTGCCTCCTTTTTGCACCGGACAGCGATATAAAATCTGTCAGCCCCTAAAACTAACTACATACAACCAGCGGATACGTATTTAGTGCCCGTTTACATGAAGATATGTATTTGGGGCGCTTTAGTCCTAAAGGACCGGGAGTAAAGATGTAAATCAGGATTCGGTAAAGTCAGATTCATTCTAGGTTATTGAATAATAAATTCATCTTTAAAAATGGCACTGGAGCTACTGTATGCAACTTTTTTATGTGTATTCTATTACACGGTAAGAAGAGACAGCAAACTTTCGTTTTTTTTGTATGAAAACAGTTTTCTTAAAAAGTCCACTAAATCGGTCACTTAAAAGTTTATCTTGAATAACCGGAACTCCTTCAAAGTTGCAACATGTATTTTTTACCAGGGGTACCCATTCCAATCAAACACTATTCTTTCTCGCTTTTTTTTTTCTTATTTCCAGTTTTTCTTTCTTCTTTCACACAGATATTCTCGATTTTAACCACAACATAAGAATTTCCTTTAGCTTCCGTTTTTTGCGCCACATTTTTTTTCCATGACCTTTCATCTCTACCTCATTTTTTGCTAACTTTTTTACTTTTATTCTTTCATCACTGTCAGTCATTCGCGGTTAGGGTAGAAATCTCAGCACACGAAGACCGAAGCCTAAGTACCATGTACCGTGGGTGTACTGGGGAAGTCCGACTCACGAATTAAACAGAGAAAATCGCCCACCACTAGGTCGGGACAAAAATCAGGATCGTTGTCCGAATCATCAAACTGTTCACTTGACCTACTGCGAGACATTTTACTGATTTATAAAAGGAAAGAGGAAAAATTATTTGAATTTACTTTTGCTCAACTGATAGTAAAAAACGGTCCACGACTGATAGTAAAGAATGCTCAAAATATGCCAACAGCCCAACACAATAATGACGGCACTACTTCTTAATTGTTTGCAAATCCAACATGTGTAAATACTACAAGTGCCCCATCGAAGCGGCAGAAATATGATCTAACTCGGTGCAAAAATGAGGTAGCTCCGGAGCTGCCTCCTTTTTGCACCGAATTAAAGTAGGAGGTATACCTATGAATATTCCATTTAACCCTGGTACAAATGAAAGAATCTACCTCGTTGTTGCACCAAACGATGGCGCATCCTTTTGTTACTGTGTTACGCTGTAAAACTAAAAATCATAAAAAAATGGAGCTACCTCGTTTTTGCACCGGCGTCTTCAATTGAGATGTTTTTTTGCTTAGTAGAGGGTGTCCGAAAAATCTTGGTTTGGGTAATTATCTTTGCTACTGGTAAAGAGGGAGACACTGAATTTTAGGTGTATATTTTTGAATAATAAATCTATTTTTTTATTTGATTTCACTTTTTCAACCCCCTTCAGGGGTGCCGCTAGGAACTTTAGGTCAAAAATTTTAAATGCAACCCTATGTTGTGTGGTACTCCACTTTAAAGGTCTTGATTTACCTCTGTAAAACCTATGGGTTGCGCGGTGTAGTGTCTGTAGTGATTATCTAACAGATCATAAGGCCGTTATATTCTATTGGTGTGTCAAGAATTGTAGCGATATTTAAAAATAGTCGAGGACAGCGTGAAACTGCAAGAATTAGTGGTAAGAGCCTTTGTGCTGTACAAAAGGTGTACCAGCGCTTTAAGGAGACTGGCCTGATAACCAGAAGACCAGGACCCGGGCGAGTCACCACCCAAGAAGATGACCGGTTTTTAGTCAACTCCAAGAAGTAAGAGACGTAAATGTTAGTGAATGGACCGTTAGAAGCAGGCCTCGTGCTGCTGGATTGTCTTGTAGAAGGATGGCTAGAGGCATTACAACCCCGGCATCAAATTGTACTATTATAAGATTTCCTTTTGGCCGAAATCACTTGGCATGAATTGATGAGGACTGGAGCGGGGTACTGTTTTCAGATAAGTCGCGTTTTTGCCTCACTGAGTCCGATTAGACTCGGAGGAAGATACGCTCCAGTTTGTATTGATAAGCGACTTCCATTTGGTGGCACGTCGATTATGGTTTGGACGGAAATCTCTTCACAAGCACGCACAGAGTTGGTCTTCATAGGGAATGGCTCCCTCACAGGTACGCAATGGAGGTTCTAGAAGATCATGTTATGTCTTTCATGATCACTATGGGCTAGCAAGTCATTTTTATGCAAGATATTGCTAGACCTCACGCAGCCAGACTTATCAGAGAGTATCTGGACGAGGTGGGAATTTAGCACTTCGATTGCGCAGCCCTCAGTCTAGACACGAATCCCATTGAACATGTCTGAATCCGAAGGCATACATCAGCTTCAAGGACTGCCCAGAAGCTGAGTTGCTATTGCAGGAGTGGGATTGCGGATCAGAATGTGATCCCTACCTTAATTGAAAGTATGCCTCGTCGACTTCAAGCGGTCACTAACGCAAGAGGAGGGAAAACACGTTATTAGTGATACGTCTATTTATTAGTGATAAGGTCTTTCATATTTTTTAGTTGCATATTGGTCCTAATAACAGAATAGAATAAAAAATCATAAAAACCAAACAATATGCTTTCCAATTGAATATTGAATTTACCCTACAATATACAGTACAATGATTTACAATTTGCAAATAGAAGCTTAAAACAAAATTTCAAAAATTCCATCACAATTTCAATGTGACCTCAATTTATTTACTAACTTTAGCAGGTAACGAAAAGTTCATGTTAACTTTACAACAATAGTCTTAGAAATACTAGCAATAGCAGTCGCCATAGTGCTTGTATTACCTATTAACTGATGAGGGTGTTGCTAATAAAATTAAGACGCTTCCAAATCTTTAATTTAGTTTGACAGTTAAAAATAATTACAACATTAACCGTTCCAAATTCTTGTGGTAAACGTTTTTGCTATATATTATTTGCAAGGTGTATCTGATTACATGGTATCAGACCCATGGGCATAACTTCAAACTAATTAATTTTAATTAATTTTGCAGGTAGACTGTTAAGAGAACGGGTGTATAACTTTAAAATTTATTGTTATTTAGAAGGGAATCGTAAAACATTCCCCGAAAATTAATTAAGAGTAAAAAGAAATGGGTTAACTTCAAAAATAATTTCCTGGGATGATTAAAATTAGAAGGGGAAAGTTAAAGTTACATTTAACGGTGAAATAAATGATAGGAAATTTAGATTAGATGCTTAAAAAGTGCGAAGTCATGATAATGCTTTTACTAAGTTCCTTGGCGTTTTAATAAATCTAATTTAATTATTATAAAGCTTGCGGGCGCGTGGGAACGTATTTTTAACAGGATGGGGTTTGTTTTATAAATGCTATTTGGGTTGTCATTAAAGGTGTAACTGTTTTTACTAAAGATTTTTAATATTTAATGGCCAGGATTGTATTTCAAAATATAATTACTTTTTATAAGTAGGTAAACTAAATTAAGTTGTGAGTACCTTATATGTAGGCTTAGGCAGTCCAGTGAATTCGTGCAAAAATCTTGTTTTCTTTCAGAAGTAAGATTGTCTCGTATCGTAACTTTATTTATTGCTGTCATTTTATATACACTGCTCAAAAAAATTAGAGGAACACTTCTTTGTATCTCTATAACTTTTATTGTGGAAATGATATACATATGAAACATTTAAATTTCTAAAGCAACATATGTTATCCTATTAAATAAATGAACTTAAGAATTAAGAATGCAATAATTATTAAGATATGATTAGGAATTTAAAAAAAATACAAAAATCAAAGTGGCGATAGATGCATTTTCTTTGCAAAACATTTGTGGAATTCCCTTCGTATGAGAATCAGTATCTCGTGTGTCCTCCACCAGCACGAATAACTTCATGACACCTCCTTGGCATGCTTCTTATAATTCTTCGAATATTTTCTTGGGGTATACTTTCCCATTCTTCGATTAAGGCTTCTTCTAGGTGCAGGAGAGTTTGGAATGCATTTGGACGCTTCCGAATGCGTCTGTCCAACAAATCCCAAACGTGTTCGATAGGATTTAAATCGGGACTAATCGCAGGCCAATCCATGATTTGAATACCGCGTTCATGTAGGAAGTTTATGGCAATGGCTGCTGTATGTGCTTTCGCATTATCTTGCATCAGTATGAAATTTGGACCTACACCGTAAGCTACAGGTACAACATGTTCTTCTAGCACATTATCGATGTAATGTTGAGCGTTTAGACTTTAATGAATTACCACAAGGTCGGTTTTTCCTTCAAGACTTATCCCTCCCCAAACCATTATCGACCCGCCACCAAACCTTTGCACTTCTCTTACTGCAGCAGCAGAATACCGTTCGCCGGGACGTCTGTAAACACGTGCTCGACCATCACAACGTGTAAGACGAAATCTTGACTCGTCGGTGAAGAGTACTTGTGTCCAATGTCGAAGTTGCCAATTAATATGCTCACGAGCAAAATTTAAACGGCATATTTTGTGACGCCTTGTCAAAATGGGTTTTCGCACGGGTCTTCTGGGTCTCAAGTTAGCTTCTTTTAATCGATTTCTAACAGTCTGGTCGGAAATATCTAGTCCATGAGTCACCCTAAAAGCACTTTGAAGATCATTTGCTGTTAGTATACGATTACGCAATGATGAAAGAACTAAATATCGATCTTGATTTTGGGTGGTTTTCCTCTTACGACCTTGCCCGATGCGTCTTTTGTACTGACCAGTTTCCCTAAAACGATCCCACACACGTTTTATAACAGAAGGACTGCGATTAAACATTCTTGCAACTTGCCGGATACGGAACCCATTTTCAATCAAAGAAACAGCACGAGCAACTTCAACTTCACTAAGATGCCGCATTTTATTTTTCGTGATGTCTAATTGACTTTTGCAACAATATGTTGCTGTTACCATGCCTACTAAATCTCGAAACTAAGCATAGGTCACTTTATCGCCACTTTGATTTTTGTATTTTTTTTAAATTCCTAATCATATCTTAATAATTATTGCATTCTTAATTCTTAAGTTCATTTATTTAATAGGATAACATATGTGGCTTTAGAAATTTAAATGTTTCATATGTATATCATTTCCACAATAGAAGTTATAGAGATACAAAGAAGTGTTCCTCTAATTTTTTTGAGCAGTGTATATTTATATTATGTGTTGTTAAATAAATAAATGGTATATAACATTGTTCGGTAAACCTTATACCACTGTTAGTTATCAGACTGTTAAATTGCAATGGTGAATACGGAGGTATACGTAAGACATGTTAGAAGGTAACCGTTGAGTACATTTTTTAAAGATATCATGGGATTTTACATGTTAAATCTTTAACCACCTACTAGGCCCAGTTCTATTAGCAGTATAGAGATCAAAATTTCACACAGATTTTTTTTTATCTTCTGACAGCCCACGAAGACCGAGGTCTAAGTACTATGTACCGTGGGTGTACTGGGGAATCGACTCACGCATCCAGAGCTGGAAACATCCGTTGGGATTTCACCAGCCCTTTAAGAGGATGTGTGGGGTGGTACCACCTCGGTCGAGGAAGAATTCCTCTACCACCTTCCACTTTTTTGTGATAAATTTAAGAGTTTTAAAATTAAGCTAGTTTGCCACGAAAGCTGAAAACACAATAATTTATTTTTTGAAAAATAATGATTTTTCACACTTCTCGCAATTGTTAGTTTTTAAAGATGATATATTGCTTGACGTTTAAAACTTTATTGTAATCATTTGGTATTTTTGTTTGACAATAACAATAAAAACAACCATAATAATAACAAAATCGATGAAGTTATTTTGGGTTATTATAAATTGTTTATTGTCCTCCATTCACAGGCAAACAGTCATAATATCTTCTAAAGTTAAGCAACTGGCTTACCGGGAGGTTGCGTAAAGCCTCGACATTTCTATTCTTCAGTTCTTCCACATTACATATTAATAGAGAGTTTTATTTTCCAAATATTTACAAGAAAGGCAATGATCACGTGATCCTGGAATTACTAAAATAGCAGTCTCAGTGTGCAGTCAAATTATTGCCTAGAAACACTTTTCGGATTCATGTCACTGTACAAAAAACCTTATAAACTGCCATACATTTTAATACACTTATTTAAAGGTTTAAAAAATAACAATAATAAACCTACTTAGTTAATATTTATGCTTATGGTACAGTTTACATTTTCTGCTATGGTCATGGCTGACGGCTGCGGGCTGATGATGATGCTTGTCCTAACTAATCACTACTACAATACCGTGTTCCTATTGAAATTTTCCTGAAGAATTTGTACAAGGATCTTGCCACCCTGAATCATTCTAGCTACTTTTTTCTTTCCGTTGTGTCATTCTAACAATATCGATACCCGTTAAAATTTAACATGATCAACGAATATGGCAAAAACTCATAAAAATTTATACAATACACGTCCGTTAGGTCTTATTACAGTACTCGTTTTCTCATAAAGCAACTTGTACTGTAATAAGCGACCTAACGGGCTTGGAACGTAAATTAGTATTGTTTGAATTACTGGCATTATTTGAGTGCTTCTAGAATAGCCCATCATATTTCTTCTGTGTACATTGAGGCTTTGCTATGCTATAGGCATTCTAAATTGTTGGGAAATATTTTTGTCTGTAAGGTAAAGAAACGAAAAAAGGAGTGTTTTTTGATGCTCTTCGCCATCCTTTCTGAAAATTTCGTCTATAGCGGAATTTTATTTCATAAATACTTTCCAACCGCTTTATATTCATTAGTCATATTGCGAATTACATTTTGTCAACGTTTAGCATATTCGTGCAAAGTTTCTTGTAGGTAATTTAAATTAATTTTATACTACCGAAACTTCTGTTTGTGAGCTTATGCCTGGGTTGTGGTATTTTACATATAACTTTGATGTCTGATTACCATTTCGAGTTTTGGATGATAGAACCGCAGAGAGTTCTATTTCTCAAGCTTAAAACTATTTATCTCCGAATTAAATATTTTTGTACATCTATTTTGAATAATATACTATTTATCGTAAATACAGACGTATAATTTAAAGGACAGACATTTTTATTAAAATTGGTAGTTTAGTTTGACAATCTATAAACATTTCAAGAAATATTTAAAAAACTATTGTGTGTGGCAAAGCTTGATTAATAAGAAACATTATATTTTTCGCACGAAAAAAATTTGTTTTATTTAGGTATTGTGAATTAATTGTTTGTTACTTATTTGTTTAAATAGTATAGTGTTCTGATAATTAATCATTAGTATTAAGTGTTTCTAAAAAGCGAATACATAGTTATTAAGTAACAAATTGTTTGACTCGAGACTTGTGGTTTATATTGTATAATTATGGACAGGAAACTGGGTCAGGCTTATTCGGATACGCCATTTTGTTTTAGTCGTCAATGGTGTGGTATATTATAGGTAATTGGCGTTGTCCGGATCTGTAGTACCTTAAAATAGATAACTGCTCGTGCCAAATAAATCATACAACTATCTAACATTTTTGAACAAATATTTTTTTGTGTAAAATTCGGTTTTTGAGCCTCATAATCCTTCTTGTTAGTATCAGTATTTGAAGAGTCGAAGAAAAGAGTTACCACCTAATTCACAAAGCTTTTTAGCAGAAATTTTTAATTTAGCCCATCCAGTTGTTTCGACAATTGCTTCATGTTCAAGTTATTTTTTGGATTGAAATTGACAATAATTTTTAACAATGTTGTTAACTTTAAAAAAATTGTTACACGGACTCAAAAAACTATTTTAGACACGAAATAATAATATCGTCTTAAGAAATAGTCTCTGCCATAGTTTAATTAGGTATTGGAATAGTATAAATTTTTTTATGTATGTTGTTAATCACTGGTGATTCGATTCTGTTAAAATCCTGCTTCTAGCTTAGATGTGAAAACTGCAAATCATGAATGAATTCAGATTGAAGAAAAATATTTATAAATGACGCTTCGCAATCATAATCACCCCTTAAACTTCGTCTAACTAGCGATACCCGCCAATGGCAAAAAATGCATGATACCGAATAAGTTGCTAATTATATCAATAATTTTTTCTATAGAACAAGTCAGCATAAGAAACAATTTTATTGTTACCTTTGTAGTAAAATCCCTTTATAAAATACACTTCATTTGAAAAGGTTTACTGTCAATAAATACCCGTATACCAAGAAGCACTGACACAATATTACAACCAATAATTTAATGCAAGAAACCAACGCTTGACAAATAAATAACACTAAAAAGTTCAAATAACGAATTAAATACAATTTCTCCACGGTATTTTTTGTCACTACTCGAACTATCAAAAACTGAAAACTAATGTTTCTGATACTTTTAAGATGAAAAACTGTAAAATTCACTTCCCATTGTACCCACTTCAAATTTCTACATTAAACTTAACACACTTATGCAATACTAACAAAACATAGCTATTAATGAAAAAAAAACATTTCAGTATTTAATTAAATACAATGCTTAAACGAATGCACTGTATTTTTTTACTATCGGCACTATTAAAAAACTAAAACTAAAAATGTATTTATAACATACGTTATACATCTTTAAATGCGTCGGAAAGTAACATCTTATTTCTCGTAAGTAATGTTTTTTTAAGTATAATGCGTTGTTGGCGATTATAAATTATTAATTGGTTATTGTCACATGTGCGGGCGCGCGTATGGTCAGGTTGTCGGGTTTTAGAGGAAATTTTTTAGTTGTTCGATTAAACCAAAAAAAGTTTTAGTTTGTGTTATTAGTTTCTGTTTTGTAGGGGAGACTTATTAGTAAAAATATTTCATAGATCTTTAAATATAAAACCAGTAAAAGTCTTACAATTATTTTATTGAAGATTTTAAAGCAATTCGACATCAAAATCGTTTCATTTCTCTCGGTAATCAGGCGAAATGAGGTCGAATACCTTGTAGAATTCTTTATTATTTCACACGCTCCAATTGGTTGATTACCCGAGCCCGAGACGATACAGTATTTTATGATTCCCACTTCCCAGTGTTTGTAGCACTTTTTGTTGCCAATGGGGTCGGTGTAATTAAAAGCTACCAGAAAAATATAAAAGAATAGGCAACACAGCAGACATAATATTCATAAAATGAAAACAATTTTTAATTTTAATAAAAAGTTTTTATTTCGTCCCAAATTACCTTCTTTTCGAAGTACGTGTACTCTTTATTTTTTATTACAATGCTGTCTCGCTATATCACAAAAAATAAACATTCATAACCTTAATACTTGTTTTGTGCATTATTTGGCCAAACCGAGCCTGAAGCATGCTTATACAAGAAATAAATCCCTTAAAATCCAGGTGTATTTTGTCTGCCTTTGTTTTAATTTATACACAACGGCGCAGCGCGGCGTAATGAAAATTTTTCAATTTTGTCACGCCTCGCCTGGGGATTTTAGTCATTTATAATATCCAAATTTTGGATTATATTTTATTTATATTATGTATTAATATTTTCTTAGCTCCAGGTTAAATATTTTTTAATTATTTGTTTATATTGTCTTTTAGTGGTGGTTGGTACTAAAGGACAAAAGGACATGTGCACATCTACAAAAATTATCAAAAATGCGGTAAAGAGCATGATACTGTACTAGCCAAGTCCTCCTTTTTAGGAAATCCAAGCTAGCATACACTAAATATACACGCACATATATCTAAAATAACATCTATTTGCTACCGTACAGCCTTTAATTTCTTGAAGATGAAGATACTGACCATAGTACTATCGATGACAGTACTCTCCAATAAGCCCCACAGCCTTCCGCAAAATCACCAAATAATGTAACTACTACTAAGGTAACAGAAACATTGTCCTGCTCAACTGTTCTAAGACTCATTTATCTTAACTATCGCACGAAACATTCCCGATAACTTAACCGATTTTCATGAATAGGCTAGCTGAAAGATAATTTAATATTGGTGACTTATCTGCAACAAAGGACTCATCCATAACATTCCCTTTTCAAAGTTTAAAATACATTTCCCTGTCTTATCTATTACACCTACCCTCTAAGCACCACCTGCAACAATTGACAAACAACCCAGTTCTTAAAACAACTAGGTACATTATTTTGTTTACTGCCATCCTGTTTGTAATTCTTGTCTCTTCTACAATCATCTCTGGCTTCTGTCCAAAACGTACGAGAAAAACCTAAGCCCAGATGATAGATTCTCTTTCCTTCCAAAGTCTTTCCATCCTTTCTTAATTTTTAGTTCTTTAAATCCCGTATCAGTAGATTTAATCTAACTTTTCTTCAGGCACGCACAGTAGTATTTATGCTTGAACTGTAAAACATAAGGGCCAGCTTTATGAAGACTTCGTGAAAATATGCAATCTTCTTTCTCTAATTATTTAAAAAAGTAACTGCAATGTCCCAGACACCATTGATTTTGAAATTTCATTTTCATACTTAAATATTAAAAAAAGGTTCCAGGTCATTTCCATCTAATTGTAGACCTATCTCCCTTCTTTCTGTTGTTGGCCAAGTTATGGAGAAAGTTACCAACTTGCAAATTCTAAAATATCTAAAAAAAGACAAAATCATCCATGACAGGCAGTACGGATTTTGTCATCAAATATCCGCAGGTGCTCTCCTTACCTTTACCACACATAACTGGAACAAGTCTTTCGAATTTTATGGCGAATTCCAGATTGTTGCTCTTGATATTTCTTTGACCAAGGAGGTGTGGCATGCCGCACTCTTCAACAAACTATCTTCTTGCGGTCTTTCTCCCAAACTATGTACCTGGATTGGTGCTTTTTTTCTAATCGGCACATATCTACCAGGGTGAACGATCACTTATCCAATTTTCATCCCATCAATGCTGGGTTATCCCAAGGTTCGGTCCTGGCACCGACAATATTTCTTCGTCACACTAATGATCTGCTATATTTAACTACCAATCATAGCAACAGATATGCTGCGATAGTACTCTCCACTCCCAATAAGTCTCAAATCAAGTGCTTAATAATAGACGCACATCTATGCACCTGCCCCCTTTCCAAGACCTTCAATTAATCTTGGACTGGGGTGCCAAAAACCTTGTTCAGTTCAACGCCTCCAAAACCCAGTCTTGCTGTCTGTCGCGCAAAAAATCCGGCAACACTGACCCCATCAACATGAATTGCCAAGCCCTAAAGAACAAAGAAACGTTCGATCTTGTTGTCATCGCTTTCGAACATGATCTCAGCTGGAACAAACACATCACTTCAGTAGCCACATCACCAGCTAAAAATCTTGGTTTTCTCTTTAGAGCCAGAAAATACCTCTCCAGTTCCAACCTACACACTCTCTATGTTTTCCAAATAATACCTAACCTAGAGTACTGTTCCCACATCTGGGGAGCGGCATAACCTTCGATCCTTAACATCCTTGGTTCTATCCAAAAGAGACCCATCAGACTCATCAATGACCCAGACCTCACAAGAGAACTCCCATCTCTCGCTCATCGACGAGCTGCTGGGAATTTATCCGTTTTCTACCGATACTTCCACTGATTTTGCTCTGAAGAACTAGCCGCTATAATTCCTTGACTGTTCCTAACAGAACAACAAGAGGTACCGTACGTACGTATCCCTTTACTGTCCAGCTACAAAAGCCTGCAACCTCCAACGTCTCTCGCTTATTCATACCTAGGGTCTCAAGATTATGGAACATGTTGCCTGCAGATGTTCTCCCTTCCCCTTCCAACCTCCAATCCTTTAAATCCCGTGTCAATTGATAACATTTCCCTTCTCTTCAGACACCCACGGTACTTTAGGCTTGAAGTCTACGTGGGCTGTCTCAAATAAAAAAATATTTTGTAAACAACAAATTATTAATAGCACTTTAAAAAATGCTTAATAATTTAAGTTTAAAAATCTACAAAATAATACAATTTTTACTGGTATGTTTTCAGTGTTCATTCTTTAACCCTAGATATTTATAGCCATATGAAACTGACTGGAATTTATGATGGTTATAAAAATTTTGTGTGAAATTCCAACACTG
Source organism: Philopedon plagiatum (assembly GCA_963971165.1). Taxonomy (NCBI): domain Eukaryota; kingdom Metazoa; phylum Arthropoda; class Insecta; order Coleoptera; family Curculionidae; genus Philopedon; species Philopedon plagiatum. Next base: position 21,051,403 of record OZ020197.1, on the reverse strand, counting down.
TTGCACTTAAGGTCATGACTGTGATTTTTCAATAAACTGTATGAATTCTTTTACTTTTTAATTTATTTTGGATACTAAATTAACTGAATTAATGTTTTGCGCTTTACGTACATGGATTTCTAGTACAAAAATGTTTACCAAAGTATGCCTGCGGTACAACTGGACGCGGCGCCTGAAAATAGGCATTTCTTAAACAAAATTTGTTATAGCCTCAAAAATAGTAGCTCAAAAATTATAGTTATAAATTGTTATTTTATAAAACTATTGGGATTTATTCAGAATGAACTGTTATAAGATACAATTATTATTACTGTTATGGCAAAAAAAAGAAATGAAACATAGTATTTAAATGAAGTAGTTAATAATAACAATTACCTTTGTAGCCCAACTTTTGGGTGTGTTTATTTTAAATACAAAACATTGCCAGCAAAACCTCATAAAATACAATAATTTTTTCTCGATTTTCTAAGCTTTCATTTTGTCTGTCCTGGTCCGCTATTAAACGTATGGTTGTGCCGCTTTAAAATGTCAAGTATATATTCTTTAAAACTTTACAACTTAAAGTTTTAAAGACGTCAAAAAAAATTTTGCATTTTTCTTACCAAAGAGAATTTAAAAAAAAAGATTTTCATATTGCGTATTCGTAGTAAGTAGCTAAAAGTCATTTTTTTTAGTTCTTTTTCTTACTCTCTCTACTATTCCAGCAAAGCGCAATGTAATGTTAGGAAAATTTTATTTAATATCAGAAAAATATTTGTACAGGGTGATTCCTCAAATTTTGACAGCTTCTGGCGACTTTATTATTCGAGATGGAAATCAAATTGTATGTATTTATCCAAACCTTCAGAATTTGCTACTGAAAGAAACAACCGAGCAGCACAGATACATATTTTGACTTATTGTATACTTTTTTAAATGGAACACCATGTATATTATTTGTTTATTGGATAGCGCTTAAAGTTCCCTTTTCAAAAATATATAAGTTGCCTATATCCACTTCACTTCAAAAATTAAAAATATTAATGTTATTATATGGAGTAAATCGCAGTAGTCATTCAAATTAAATTCAATTCAATTCAAATTCGGGTCTCCGGTGGCCGAGTTGGTACGGCGCCAGCTTTGCAACCAAGAGGCGCGGGTTCGAATCCCGCTTCGACCATGGATATTTTGTGATTGTTGTTGTAAGGTGGTAGAGGAATTCTTCCTCGACCGAGGTGGTACCACCCCACCCATCCTCTTAAAGGGCTGGTCAAATCCCTACGGATGTTTCCAGCTCTGGATGGGTGAGTCGATTCCCCAGTACACCCACGGTACATAGTACTTAGACTTCGGTGGGCTGTTAGAAGATATAAAAAAAATAATTAACAATTTTAATAACAAAAACAACAAAATAATTTGATTCAATATTAACAATATGAAGTTTTTACAAATATTCTATATGAATTTTAAGCGGTATCCAATAAACACATAATATACATGGTGTTCCATTTAAGAAAGTATACAAGTAAAAAAATGCACCCGTGATGCTCATTTGTTTCTTTAAGTAGCAATTCTAATGCTTTGGATGAATTCCTACAATTTTTGTTTGTGTTTTTTTTTCATATTGAATAACAAAGTCGCTAGAAGCTGTCAAAATTCGAGGAAACACCCTACCCTGTACATAGGAAACCGAGTTTCTCAATATTTTATTAAACGTTCAACCTCTTTATCAATTTTGCATTGTTACGCAAATGTTTTGAAGTCAAAGCCTTTAAAGAATGTGTTGTTGTGTTTTATTTTATTAAATAAAACGCATCAGCATTTGACAGCTCTATGAACAAACCATTTTACATGACGCACTCTAATTTATACCTACTTACATTTTAAACTCTTTCGGAATGTTTTTAGCTTTTTTTTTTACAATATTTACATTATCTTTTTATATTGTTCTTTTTTTCTTTATTGTTTCATCTTATTTTAGGGAACATTGAATATCCTATTGTTTTCATTTTCATTACTTTTCATTAGTCACTTGTAAGTATTAAAATCATGCCTCCTAGTTTCAACATGTATCATGTTTATCACTTTCCCCACTTAAAGATAGACATTAATAAAGTTAATATTAAATATTCAAAATTTGCATAATAGTTGCTATAAAATTCATTTATATCAATAGCAATATTTACAGACATCTTCGGTTTTTTAAGCGACTGACAATTTTTCTTATCAGTTTTACCTGTAACCACATCTTTAATTGAACTAATAATTTAGTTCAATCATGTATATTTTTTAAATATTAAGATCTAAATGGAATAACTTGCAGTATCTCTAAATAGCAGTTTTCTCGCAATAAGGGTCTATTAATTTATACACTCAGTAATTTACTGCAGCAATTCAACTTTAAATTTTCAATTTACAAACCGATCACAACAGAACGTGCATTCTTTCCTCTTCTTAGTTGTTTAAAAAGATAGAAGGCAGGAACTTGGCACCGTATCTTTCCATAAATTTTAACTTAAGTTTTGCAAAATACATAGCATGCAGACTAAAACTACCTCTTCAATATTCATACCGTAACATATACTGTCGTCGCCCCAATTTGCATATGGGGTGTCTTTATTTTAAGAACGCTATCGGCATAGAATTTTAAAATAGATCAGCATAGTTTTTTTTTTAGTAAAGAGAAGTGCTTATATTTGGGTTGAAAGTAATAATTTGTATTCAAGTAGCGTCAAAAATAAGACTCTTTTCAAAACTGAATTGCCCAAAAAGTGAGTCATCCTATTTTCTTGCGTAGAACAAATGAAAACAATCAATTTAATGAATACATAATTAAGTTGTAAAAGTTTTATTATTTTTAACATCTTTTTTTTAGACAAATTCACTGTGGGGTGTTAGTTCCGTAGTTGTCTTAGTCAAGAGTTGAAATAATAGTGAAGTATCTTTGACATGAACATTTTAATAGCAGCTTCCTTGGGTCAAATTTGATCGATTTAGAGTACCTTAATAGTACAATTTTTCTTAGTTGCAAACTCTGTTTGTTATTCTACAGTTTTCAAGTACGATGGCTAAATAAGAATATGTGGTTATTTTTCTGTGTATAACATAGAGGGCGTTGATAACACCTTCTAGCTGACATTTTTGGAGGGCACAATTTTTTAAAAGGTGACTTGTTTTTATGAAAACGCATTTTAATTTGCTTTCAACCTCGTTTAAGAGAAAATCCGATAAATTGGCACAAAGGTTTGGGCATCAACTCGAAACAGTATCACGATGGAATAAATGATAACACTTTTTCTAACACTACATCATTTGCAATCGGAGCCATCAAAGAGTATTGTTCATCTTAATAGAATGGTAAGCCCCATATTACGATACAAACCTGTAAGTAACACTGTTACGTACATTCTAATAAGTACCCACATTCACTTTTGTTACAGTAATACCCTACTCCTTTAAAAAATTATTTGTAAACTTTATCGTTCCTAGGTACATTTTTAGTTTTTCTTTTATATCTACTTTTTTTGTTTTTTACTTTGTGTTTATTTTTTAACCTTATTTTTTACTATTTTATTTTCTTTAGAGAACTTTCAAACTTCTACCAGACTCTTGCACAGGCTCCAGCAATATTACTAGTGGCACTTGCGGAAATCGATATCTCTTTGTTCAGTTGGTGTCAGCAAGATGGCTTTACCAGCCATAATGCTAAAGGTTGTATGATAATGATAAACCAGTCTTTTGCTCTGCAGAGAGTGTTGATAGGTAACATCTATCGGATTGTTATTTAAATTTCAATAATAACGTAAAGAATCCACCGGTTTTAGTAGGCCAACAATAAACTACTTTTGCCCTATTCATGACTTTATCTTTAACCTAAAATAGGTAAATATTTATTTATAAATGGACATAAAAACATACAATATACAAGACAGACTTTTGATTTTTGAATTTTTGCTTTGTATTTTGGATGCCAACTTTCGTAATTCAGGGACCATTAAAAGTAATATTAATATCTCTTAAAAAATTTTTATATCAATATTTCTTAGATTTGTTGATTTTAAAAGCAATACGAGATAAAAACTTTAAACTCGGCCATCACTTTAGACTAGTAAACTGCTACCCTGCAAACAAAACTGAGCTGCAGTATGCTATGTTGTTTTGAGAAATGATTCCATCGATCCTGTCAATATAACTGCACAGCAGGTACTGTGGATATTAAATCGTCATTCTATTTCCAAATTTTTAATAATTTGTCAATTTATTTCATGCTAATTTATGCTGCCTCTTTAAAACTGCGTCAGGGCATTAGGTCTCAAATGAAATTTGCTGATAAATAGTGCGTGGTCTAATCTGATTTACAAATCTACAGATCTACACTAAAAGTAATTACTAGTCTTAATTGTTTTTCAAATTAATTGGAAAAGATTTCCTGAAAAATATTTTTAAAAAATGTAACGTCTACAGTAGCTTTTATTTAATTGTTCTTTCTTTCCAAAAGACAAACGATCCCAGACTGATAAATGATCCTGCATTGACAGTAAAAGCACTAGTAGATTAGGAAAAAACAACTATTATTTTTCATGGCGTGACACAAGAGTTAAAAAAGAGCATTGCAAATAAAACAAACTTTATTTCTGTTTGAGTAAACGATTATATATAGATAATTTCATTTACTTAACATTTTAAAACAACACAAGGTTTTTAAAGCGAATTATTATTTATCCATAATAAATAATAAAAGTAAGACATCATATATGGGATTTTCTTAAATACTCTATATTTTTCGTTATCGCAAATATTTAGTATTTCTTTTGTTCGATGACAATAATGAGAACACAAAAAACCTATTTATTTTTCTCAGAAAGCGCCATTTTTGGAATCAAAATTTAAAAAAATATGACATTCTTTTACGAACTCTTCCAGTGGAAGTTTCATTTAGTCCCTATATCATTTTTGTGTAATTTGGGGGTAGTCTAACTCGTAAATTGGTAAGTTATTGCCATCTAGGAAATCATCAACATAGAATAGGGGCGTCATGTAGCCTGAGATTATGAACAGTGGACAAAAAGGGCTTATATCTCGTAAAATTATGAGGTATTAATGAAATGAACTCTTAGGAAACATGACCGAGATAGACTATAGCCTCAAAGATTCGTTTAAAATTTGCTAGATCTAATTTAATGGAAACAAGTGAAAAGGGATCCGTTACTAGACTGCAGTATAATAACTTCGACAACACAAAAGCCTTAATTCTATATGTATATATATATATATATATATATATATATATATATATATATATATATATATATATAGAATTAAGGCTTTTGTGTTGTCGAAGTTATTATACTGCAGTCTAGTAACGGATCCCTTTTCACTTGTTTCCATTAAATTAGATCTAGCAAATTTTAAACGAATCTTTGAGGCTATAGTCTATCTCGGTCATGTTTCCTAAGAGTTCATTTCATTAATACCTCATAATTTTACGAGATATAAGCCCTTTTTGTCCACTGTTCATAATCTCAGGCTACATGACGCCCCTATTCTATGTTGATGATTTCCTAGATAGCAATAACTTACCAATTTACGAGTTAGACTACCCCCAAATTACACAAAAATGATATAGGGACTAAATGAAACTTCCACTGGAAGAGTTCGTAAAAGAATGTCATAATTTTTTTAAATTTTGATTCCAAAAATGGCGCTTTCTGAGAAAAATAAATAGGTTTTTTGTGTTCTCATTATTGTCATCGAACAAAAGAAATACTAAATATTTGCGATAACGAAAAGTATAGAGTATTTAAAAAAATCCCATATATGATGTCTTACTTTTATTATTTATAATGGATAAATAATAATTCGCTTTAAAAACCTTGTGTTGTTTTAAATATATATATATATATATATATATATATATATATATATATATATATATATATATATATATATATATATATATATATATATATATATATATATATATATATACAGGGTGGTGCAACCAAGATGGGGTGGACGATTGTGAGTAAACGGTGAGGAATTTCGAAAAAATTTGTTTTGGATATTATCGATAGTCAGACACGCTATGTTTTAAAATTATAGCCATAATACAGGGTGGTCCGAAAAACTCGTAGCGAACCAAACTTGTATTTTTTTAAATGGGACACCCGGTATATTATTGTTCCAATTGATTCTCCTGGTCGTTACGATCATTTTGATATCGGGGTTATTGGGTCTAAAACTTATAGTAAGAGAATGGGAGGCGGTTAAATTTGAAAAAATGCTTACAGTTCGGCCATTTTTTAAAGAAATTTGAAACAGGTATGGAAAAACCAAATATTCCATAAAACGTTACATATCATTGAATACATTAATCACTTGCAATTTGTTTAAAATTATTCACTGTTATACAGGGTGATCAAGTTTTGCAAATACGCCCTGGACTCATTTTTTTTAAATGTAACACCCTGTATATCTTATTTTCATGTTAAAGATAACATTACGAGCTTTCAAAAAATACCATACATGATGCCTTTCTGACCAACAGTTTTTTAGTAAACTAGCCGTGAAAGCAAAGTTTCTTCATTCTAATACGATTATACTGAATTTACGTTGTTTATTATTGAAATGAAACAAAAGATTGACGAACTTGTCAAAGCTACTGCCGCATAATCCATTATTTACAAGTTAAGTGTAGGTGGCCCAATAATTATGAGGTAAGAAAACTGAGACCCGAAACTTTTACATGTTTATTAGAGATATTTCAAAAATCAGAAAATATTGTTTTTAGGAAATGTAAAGTAATTAATAAACAAAGATAATCAGTTATCAGTATTATTAATAGTGTAAGGAAATTAATTAAGCAAAAACAGAACATCTTTTCAAATTATTTAGGTATGTACTTACTTGTTTATATTAAATTAGGTTTACAAGTAAGTACATACCTAAATAATTTGAAAAGATGTTCTGTTTTTGCTTAATTAATTTCCTTACACTATTAATAATACTGATAACTGATTATCTTTGTTTATTAATTACTTTACATTTCCTAAAAACAATATTTTCTGTTTTTTGAAATATCTCTAATAAACATGTAAAAGTTTCGGGTCTCAGTTTTCTTACCTCATAATTATTGGGCCACCTACACTTAACTTGTAAATAATGGATTATGCGGCAGTAGCTTTGACAAGTTCGTCAATCTTTTGTTTCATTTCAATAATAAACAACGTAAATTCAGTATAATCGTATTAGAATGAAGAAACTTTGCTTTCACGGCTAGTTTACTAAAAAACTGTTGGTCAGAAAGGCATCATGTATGGTATTTTTTGAAAGCTCGTAATGTTATCTTTAACATGAAAATAAAATATACAGGGTGTTCCATTTAAAAAAAATGAGTCCAGGGCTTATTTGCAAAACTTGATCACCCTGTATAACAGTGAATAATTTTAAACAAATTGCAAGTGATTAATGTATTCAAGGATATGTAACATTTTATGGAATATTTGGTTTTTCCATACCTGTTTCAAATTTCTTTAAAAAATGGCCGAACTGTAAGCATTTTTTCAAATTTAACCGCCTCCCATTCTCTTACTAAAAGTTTTAGACCCAATAACCCCGATATCAAAATGATCGTAACGACCAGGAGAATCAATTGGAACAATAATATACCGGGTGTCCCATTTAAAAAAATACAAGTTTGGTTCGCTACGAGTTTTTCGGACCACCCTGTATTATGGCTATAATTTTAAAACATAGCGTGTCTGACTATCGATAATATCCAAAACAAATTTTTTCGAAATTCCTCACCGTTTACTCACAATCGTCCACCCCATCTTGGTTGCACCACCCTGTATATATATATATATATATATATATATATATATATATATATATATATATATATATATATATATATATATATATATATATATAGTAGTTAAGGTATTATATTATATAAATTATATGTATGTATATAATTTATGTAACCTGATGAACTGTATATAATTAGAAAGTAATAAATGTCTTTAAAAGTAGTAGTACCAATTCATGTCTTTAAGAAGTTTACTTTAAAATTACTCGTTTTCATTTACGCTTTTTATTTTATTATCATTTTGTTTAGTAATTCTTACCTTCTTTATTTCAGGCAACCAGCAACGAAGTGGTTTACGCCGAACTCCAACTAACGCGGCCCAATTCCCTTGACCCAATTAAAAATGGTGGTCAACATTATTCCACAGGTCAACAATACGCAACTCTGCGAAAAGGAGACGATTCAACAATTTATACCCAAATAGATCATGGAAGAAGGCCTCCACCTCCAATTCCAAACAGTAGAACATCTCCTATTGTGTCACCTGTAGCAGCAATTTTTCCCACGTCCAAGCAAGGGTTGTATCATAGAGAGGTTGTTACTGTTAGGACACCCCTAATGGGATGTCAGCAAGAGAGTTGTGTTTAAATAAATGTAGCATAAGTTTTTAAAGTTTTAATGAATCCATTACAGGTCCTCTATTGATTAGAACATTGTAAATACTATTTGTCGTGTTTTTATAAATGTGTTATAAAAATCCGGCATTTGTTATGGTAGTTAATGCATAGTTTTATTATGAGAATTGGATGCAATTTTTAATTCCTGATTTAGCATTTTTATAAATAATATGCGTGAGTATTACAAATTCGATGTCCACCACTGGGATCTTCTAAACGGCAAGAGATACAGCAGAAGTTAAATAATTTAACCTTTGGCAAAGTTGCACAATCTAGTGCCCACTAAAAGGCCGTCGGGGAATTTAAAAAATTTCGAGTAATTTTGTAAAAAACGAAAATTGGAATCTTTGTTTTTATTTCTGCTCACTCTACTATAAAATAAAGTTTACAATTATTGCATTGGCATTTTTGGTCCTCTGCAAGTTGGTGTCCTCAGATCTTGACTCCGATGTTTCGTCTTCGGACTGCCACCACCAGGTATTTATTGGAGTTTTAGATATACATGATTACCTACATCTTGAAACATTGTTACTTTAACTACTTTAATCACATTTTCTCAAGAAGAGAAAGTGACAATATGGATGTAAAATTACATTACATCATCGCATAATAGTTACAAAAAATAAAAACCAAAATGACGGTTTGCTTTTAAAAATATCCTCGGAGGTAACCGGAATTTTTTAAATTTTTTGATTACATATTATTTGGCACTAAATTGAACAACTTTATCCGAATTTAAACTGTGCTGTATCTCTTACCGTTTACGAGATCCCAATATAAAAAGAGTTTATCTAATGTGTAAGTGTAACTGTATTTTGTGATTTTTACAAAGAGTTAATCTTTTAAAATAGAGTCAAAACTTTATGTGTACTGTTTTTCCAACAGTAAATTCTCTATAGTCCAGCACGTATTGCCGCACGAAATCCGAGAACTATTCGCCTGGAATTTTGTACATAATCTTATTTACTACTTTTTTTTCTTAGTAACACTATCTTAATATAAATACCACCGAAAGATGGTGCATGCCTAACGTAACTATTTATTTTTTCCCACAGAACGGAACGTCAACGGTTTTTTGCCAAAAAAGGCAGATAAAAGAAAATCACATTATTCATAATAAATTTTAATATTAACACAATGCACGACAAACAAGTATCTGTTATTTCTGTAGTGTTATAATTTTCTGAGGAACAACTTTTCGTAAATATATCATGTGATGGTTTTAAGTAAGTGTAAAATTCTTGGCACGTTTTATCAATATTTCATAATTATTTCACAAGTGTTGCTGTCAAATTGATGTGGGGTTTGCAGACTTTCTGAAAACGGGACATTTTGGCGTCCCGAAGCTTTCCTTGGAGACAACGGGACAGAGTACTGAAAAACGGGTCAGTCCTGTACAAAACAGGACGTATGGACACGTTAGCATGCCTAAAAAATATATTTGCAGCACTTGCAGTCGCCTAAACTCAAACAGAATACACGGTAGGCCAAAAAAATATGAATGTCTTTTAAGAGTAACTCCACAAACTAAAAACTAAAATATGATTATTTTAGTTTTTCTTATTTATTTTATCCCGCTGCATCTCGGAAATAAAGCGTTTTCGGACCTGTGTTAATAGGGTCCTTTCTTCTTATGTATAACCAAAGAACACCTGTAAAATCTTGTGTGTGGTGTTTTGCAACACCCTGTATATACAGTCAGTTGAATTTACTCAAAATCATCATTTTTCCAACTTCAAGAAATTCTTGGCTAAAAATATTATTTTTCGAATAAAGAGCCAAAAGACATTTTTTGTTCGGAATTCATCAAAGAATATGAACAAAATTTAAAGCATTTCGGTTTAAACAATATCTGCCCAGGTCGCCCCCTGATAAAATGCATTTATACAGGGTGGTCCATAAGTAATGGTACACAGAGCAACAGCAGATTCCTTATGTCAAAATAATGCGATTTATCCAAACTTGCCTAATTCCAAAGTTGAATGAATGAAATTGAAAACAAAATTAAAATTTTGATACGCTGTATCTTGGTTATTAATATTATCAATTTTGGAATTAGACAAGTTTGAATAAATCGCATTATTTTGACATAAGGAATCTGCTGTTACTCTGTGTACCATCACGTATGGACCACCCTGTATAATAAGTATATAAGAATATGTAAAAAAAAATCCGGAGGAACAAATTTTGGGAACTCATACGTCAATACGTGCTGCACTAAATGGAGCTGCCAGGATTTTATCGTGGTGAAAAAAAATCATATGTCTAATTCATAGCCTATCAATATTCCTCCGTAGTACGATATGTACGATTATGCTGTTCGAATTTTTGAACAATTTCAATACTGTACTCACACTTGCTATAAAAATAAGATATCCCTAAAGAGTACCTACCAAAATAATTTACACTGAAAATCGTTGTATTTTTCTTCATCAAAAAGAACAAGACCTAAGGGTAAAAGAATTTTTTTTTCGTTAACAATATACCAGTTCGTCACTTTTTTTACAAATTTAAATTTATGCAGTGATTTCCATAACAAACACCACTTGAAATTATTAAAGAGCTAGGTAAATATTTGTTGAGTTGACGAGGATTTTCCGTTAAAATATGCACATATTTAGCAGTTATATTAACGTTTTCTCCAAAGGGTCTTCAGTTCAGCTTTATTTTAATAGAAAATGCTTCAGTTGTAAAATAAAAGCGATTATGCATGATGGCTTACTGTCAAAGCGGAATTCCGCAATACAGCGTATGCGTATATTCTCTTGCCAAGAGGAAACTTTTTCATCATTGATTAAAGACACTCGCTCACAATTTTGCTCCACCTGAAGCCTCAAATGCCGCCAGTATAGCTAATTTATGACATACATGGTGGAACAAAAAGTGACCTTGGTTTTATTGTTCGCAATTTTCTTTTTTATTGTAATTTTTTTAACAACATGACATGGCTGTGGTGGTGTATACAAGGCGTTCAATAATTTTACAGCTATTCATTATTAAAAGTTAAAAAAATATTTTTCAATAAAGTTTGTTTATACCGGTCATTAAGTTAGTAAAATAAGCCTAATTAACAGCAATTTTTGATTTTCTTATTAAATTACAAACACCCATTAAGGAATATGTACGTATTTTTTTATTGCATAAATCGTCATTACAAACCACAGTCAGAGGGGAAGCAATCGAAGAGTAATAGTGCAACTAGCTTCTGTAAAAGATTCAGTTATACAGGATGTGTCGTTTCGAAGTTATTAAACGTCAAATTCGAAATTTCCGACAGTTCGCAAAAGCGAATTACATCGATTTACATTTTTGGAGGATGTAGAGGACCAGGAACTTTAAAATCCTATTGAAATTGGTGAGGACCGGAAAATTTCAAGTAATTTTTTGAATTTTTTTAGCTCGAAAAATGCCATTTGCAGACCCCTCTTTGATACCTAATAACTCGAAAACGAAACGTCGGATCGAAAAAGGGATTGATAAGTAAAACTTTAAAATCCCAAAGCTTTCTTTTTACAATACATTTACCTAAACCTAATTCCACTGGACAATGGATATATTTGGGAAAACTCGAAATCTCGATTTTTGGCCCGAATTTTTCACGTTGGTTTTTGAGTTTTTTGAGTCAAAATTTATCCAAATATATATCCGTCGAAATACGTGATATGCATATTTTTTAGTTTCTTCGTTCTTTATAGGAAGAGAGCAATCGCCGATTAAATTTCCAGTGAAGCAGAATTTTTCTAAATAGTGATTTTTTATCGAAAAATCAGTAATTAAAAAGTTTTCCATTTGACAAGAGCATTAAGGTGATACCTCCAAGGGCCGTGTCTAGTAAGAAGGCAGGTAACGAGTCTGAGTTGACTCTTTTGAAGCTCGAGGAGCATTTTTGTGTAGTCAGACCGATGACTAATCATACTCTTTGCCTGTCTTTGTCCTGGAGAGTTCTTTCAGTAGGCTATTTTCCGTTCTTCATCCCATGGTTTGCGTGAGGTTTTCCATAAGGTGACCTCTAGTGATGCCGTAGAAGGGTTCAGGTCTATAGAAAGGAACTTGTGGTTCTTCTTCAGCAAGTTGATTAACAATTTCATTGCCTTCCACACCTCTGAACAGGGCCTAACATGGGGTTAAAATTTTAATATATTATGGTCTTCTTAAAAAATGCACAGTATTTTAGTATAGATTATTTTTATTACAAAGTTATAAAAGATCACAATAATTTTAAATATGTGTGTTTAGATTTACTGATTTGTTAAATATTTAATGTTCACCAAATTCTAACTTTTATTAAGTAGAATACTTTTTATTTTATTGCAACTGACGTTACAAACCTATTTTGTACTATGCTTTAGTTAATAATGTCTGTTTTATTCAAACAAGTTAAAATGGTATTAACTTTTATTCAATCCAGTTATTTAACTCAATACACTGGTATTGGCAAAGAAAAACGGATTTTTACTCTTTTTTAATCAGTTTATAGTTTTTATCCAAGCGGGAAGAAAAGAAACGCTCGGGTGGTACTGTAAAATTTTTAACAGTTACAATTATTGAATGTGCTATGGTAGAGTCTCCGTGTTTTTCTCATCAATATAAATCGATTGTTTTAGGAAATATTTTAAATTCGTTTGTAGCGCTCGGTACCGATTCTTTAAGTTCTACTTTAAAGGTATATAAGTAGTCTATTCCAAACTGATCGAAATAAGTTCAGGACGTTGTGGTTTCTCTGAAAAAAATATAGTTCTGAAAAAAAATACTTTTAGTTAACACATTAAAATGTTATTGTATCCCTTTTTTCATTCCATAATTTTCCATCTGCAAATGGCGGCAAATGTAATTTGTTGACGTTGGTTTGAACCAGTATATATTTAGTCCTCTAAACAATTTACACTTTTCAATAAAAAGTTATTGAGATAATATTGATGGTGCTGTAAAAGTGTATTTTTCTTAATGATACATATAAGAAATTTGCAAAAGATTTTGAATAAAAATAATAGTAAAATAAAAAGGTTTCTGAAAGGTTTACAAAATGTGCAGGTTTCACCAAAAGTAATTACTTCAGCGCGGATATTTTTATTCTTTCAACCAGTTCAGCTAGAGAATTAAACCTTTTTTTTCTCAATAAGACCTTTTAAAAGACGTATCGCAGTCAGAAGTCTAACATTGTCTGCTTAGCTTTTTTCAAAATGACGCCCCGTCCCTGTCTTGATAATATCGACGGAGATTTTTTCACCAGAAGATATTTATCATTACACAATCACTAAAGTATACCGAGTTCCAATCCTGTTTTTAGAGCAAAACAAATTTAATGTCATATTTAAAATACCTTAATATAAGGTCCTAATTTCTTTAAATTTTTGTCAAGTTTTATATGTTTGTACAGTGAACGTCAAAAAAAGTGGCGCACCCTATTTTTCCCCTATTTCAAAACACCCTGTGGACTTTCTCAGAAATCGCACTAAATTGGCATTACTATGAAAGTTTCATAGTTCGTTTCAATTTTTTGCTCTTGGTTTCATATATTTTTGTTTGTATTTTTAAAGATAAGCTCTATTATTTAGCACAAATTAAGTCTCTTGATTCACTAAAAAGGTTTAACATTTAATTCTTCTAGGACGAATTTTGGCGATTCAAAACCATCAAGCCCAAAACCTTGTGCTCCCTTTGTTTATTCAACGTAACTAAACGTAAACGAACAAAGATAGTACCACAAAAATCAAAACCATATTGTTATCCTTATTTGTAAAAAATCAGTCAAATGTAAATAAATAAAGACAACAATGGTAAACCCTTGGGTTTGGCTTTGATGCTTTTGAATCGCCAAAATTCATCTGTAGATGATTAATTAGGTTTTGGCAGGTTTTTGTCCTGTCATTGTTAATTAATAATTCCATATTAAAAACTTATTCTAAAAAGTTATTCTAATATTTCAGCGATAACGCGGTTTGCAAATGATATTCGTATTGGAACATATTGCTAGAACAAATTTACATTTACTATTGTGGAAAGTATGTACTGAATTTGCCCTTTTCTTTATAAATATGTGAATAAACTCAAAACAGACAAATTCGTAGTGTAAAACTTTAAAAATTTTGCTAACATCTACGAGTGGCATTAACAGCAAAAAATGCTAAAATATCTAGAAAATTGACTCGAAAATATAATTTTCTGCGAATACGTTCAGCATGTAAGGAGCATCAATGCTAAAAAAAATTAAACTATTATAATTTTTAAAGAAATTTTTTGTTATGTTTTGTAATAATTATTAAGCTTTTTTAGTAAAGTAAATCATTAAAATATAAAAAAATCTTTTAAAAATATCAAGATTTAAATTTTCCTCAGTATAACTATTTCATACACCAGGTATGTGTTCAAAGAAATAACAATTACAGGTGCAATATCTAGAATCTTTTAATATTTCTGCGGTAAGACCCATTTCTGGACGTCAGTAAATAAGTAAAATTGAATGGCTTTAGTGGTGCTGACCTATAGTAGGCACTATGGTACACAAAATTGTGGTGTATATTTGAGACAGCAAATCAAAAGCTAACTTTGAGCTTTTTTGATAACACCAGTTCAGTGCAAATTAACCGGTTTAAAAGTTTTATTAGTCGTTAAAAATGGAGATTGAATTAAGTGCGTTATTGTTTTAGCCCTCAGTGCATATTTGCGTCATTTCTGCTTTTCTTTATTTTACGAAAAGTCCTTTCGTGTGCCCCTTTTCTAAGGATATTTCAAGGAATTATGAAATAGTATGCTTTTCAAATCTTCATTCACATTTAAATTAAAATAGGAAAACATGTTTTCTTCCCAACAATTACATAATTATAATAAATGGGGGATATTTCGAATATTTCATTTTTAAGGATTCAAGCAGGCGCGGCCCGTGAAATTTTAAAGTTGTATATCTCTGTTGCTGCTTATGGGACCCATGCCAAATTTAGGTTTTTTAATAGTGAGCCCACTAGGAATGTTTTGGTAAAGAGAAAAAATATTTTGTGATTTGCGATAAAAAGTTGACTTTTTGAATTGACCCACCTGGGTAAAAAATTAACACGCTTAGGTATTTTATTTATTACTTTTTCTAAACAAATTTTAGATCATTTTATCGACAATTCTTAAATTTTAAGATAAAAAAATGTGTTAGTAGAAAGTTATAGTCATTTGAATTTTTTCAACCGAAAAATAATTTAAATTTTCGGTTGCAAAAAATTCAAATGACTATAACTTTCTACTAACACATTTTTTTCTCTTAAAATTTAAGAATTGTTGACAAAATGATCTAAAATTTGTTTAGAAAAAGTAATAAATAAAATACCTAAGCGTGTTAATTTTTTACCCAGGTGGGTCAATTCAAAAATTCAACTTTTTTTCGCAAATCACAAAATATTTTTCTTCTTTACCAAAACAATCCTAGTGGGCTCACTATTAAAAAACCTAAATTTGGCATGGGTCCCATAAGCAGCAACAGAGATATACAACTTTAAAATTTCACGGGCCGCGCCTGGATTCAAGTAGTAATAATATTTGAAAAGCAGTATGGTAAAATTGCTTCGTTAACAAATCTCTCTCCTAAAGTACAACCAAAGAAGTTAAAATTAGTAATTTCGCATTTGAAAGTTAGTATCAGCTGTTTTTAGTAACTATAAGCCAAACACGAGATGCAAATATTTAAAATTATTTCTATATCTGTATATTAGAGTAACAATTTTTTGTATACCTATTTAGCTAATATCCTTGGCTATTTCATTTCCTTTGATTTTTTGCTTGATTTCATTTTTTGTAAGGGTCCAAAACTGCATTGCAACGGTTTTTTGCCAAAAAAGGCAGATAAAAGAAAATCACATTATTCATAATAAATTTTAATATTAACACAATGCACGACAAACAAGTATCTGTTATTTCTGTAGTGTTATAATTTTCTGAGGAACAACTTTTCGTAAATATATCATGTGATGGTTTTAAGTAAGTGTAAAATTCTTGGCACGTTTTATCAATATTTCATAATTATTTCACAAGTGTTGCTGTCAAATTGATGTGGGGTTTGCAGACTTTCTGAAAACGGGACATTTTGGCGTCCCGAAGCTTTCCTTGGAGACAACGGGACAGAGTACTGAAAAACGGGTCAGTCCTGTACAAAACAGGACGTATGGACACGTTAGCATGCCTAAAAAATATATTTGCAGCACTTGCAGTCGCCTAAACTCAAACAGAATACACGGTAGGCCAAAAAAATATGAATGTCTTTTAAGAGTAACTCCACAAACTAAAAACTAAAATATGATTATTTTAGTTTTTCTTATTTATTTTATCCCGCTGCATCTCGGAAATAAAGCGTTTTCGGACCTGTGTTAATAGGGTCCTTTCTTCTTATGTATAACCAAAGAACACCTGTAAAATCTTGTGTGTGGTGTTTTGCAACACCCTGTATATACAGTCAGTTGAATTTACTCAAAATCATCATTTTTCCAACTTCAAGAAATTCTTGGCTAAAAATATTATTTTTCGAATAAAGAGCCAAAAGACATTTTTTGTTCGGAATTCATCAAAGAATATGAACAAAATTTAAAGCATTTCGGTTTAAACAATATCTGCCCAGGTCGCCCCCTGATAAAATGCATTTATACAGGGTGGTCCATAAGTAATGGTACGCAGAGCAACAGCAGATTCCTTATGTCAAAATAATGCGATTTATCCAAACTTGCCTAATTCCAAAGTTGAATGAATAAAATTGAAAACAAAATTAAAATTTTGATACCCTGTATCTTGGTTATTAATATTTTCAATTTTGGAATTAGACAAGTTTGAATAAATCGCATTATTTTGACATAAGGAATCTGCTGCTATTCTGTGTACCATCACGTATGGACCACCCTGTATAATAAGTATATAAGAATATGTAAAAAAAAATCCGGAGGAATAAATTTTGGGAACTCATACGTCAATACGTGCTGCACTAAATGGAGCTGCCAGGATTTTATCGTGATGAAAAAAAATCATATGTCTAATTCATAGCCTATCAATATTCCTCCGTAGTACGATATGTACGATTATGCTGTTCGAATTTTTGAATAATTTCAATACTGTACTCACACTTGCTATAAAAATAAGACATCCCTAAAGAGTACCTACCAAAATAATTTACACCGAAAATCGTTGTATTTTTCTTCATCAAGAAGAACAAGACCTAAGGGTAAAAGAATTTTTTTTTCGTTAACAATATACCAGTTCGTCACTTTTTTTACAAATTTAAATTTATGCAGTGATTTCCATAACAAACACCACTTGAAATTATTAAAGAGCTAGGTAAATATTTGTTGAGTTGACGAGGATTTTCCGTTAAAATATGCACATATTTAGCAGTTATATTAACGTTTTCTCCAAAGGGTCTTCAGTTCAGCTTTATTTTAATAGAAAATGCTTCAGTTGTAAAATAAAAGCGATTATGCATGATGGCTTACTGTCAAAGCGGAATTCCGCAATACAGCGTATGCGTATATTCTCTTGCCAAGAGGAAACTTTTTCATCATTGATTAAAGACACTCGCTCACAATTTTGCTCCACCTGAAGCCTCAAATGCCGCCAGTATAGCTAATTTATGACATACATGGTGGAACAAAAAGTGACCTTGGTTTTATTGTTCGCAATTTTCTTTTTTATTGTAATTTTTTTAACAACATGACATGGCTGTGGTGGTGTATACAAGGCGTTCAATAATTTTACAGCTATGCATTATTAAAAGTTAAAAAAATATTTTTTAATAAAGTTTGTTTATACCGGTCATTAAGTTAGTAAAATAAGCCTAATTAACAGCAATTTTTGATTTTCTTATTAAATTACAAACACCCAATAAGGAATATGTACGTATTTTTTTATTGCATAAATCGTCATTTAGGTCACGCAATAGAGCGATTTGTCGTGACATTAATACTATTAGAAAACCGCCTGTGCCATCATCTAAAGGACGATCCGTGGATGATTCCTGTTATAAATCCAACTCTGAAATTTTTTCCATTAAACATTTTTAAGCAAAAAAACGCGATTTTTTTGTTTTTTTGCTTATAAAATGAAAAGTAATGAAGCAATCTTAATGGTGTAAATAGACGATTTGTAGAGAATAAAAATACGAACAAAATGAGAGGCCGAACGTGCCGATAGGATAAGTAACAACGGAGAAAATCCGGAAAAACCGGAAAATTAAGAGTTTTTTTTAAATTCATAAATCGGCCATTTTTATACTTAGAGGGCTCAAACTTTGGGAAAAAGTTGTAATTTATAGCTACTTTATGTGTGCAAAACCCCGACGTTGTCCGACGATTAGTTTTGCCACAATCGTCATTTTAATTTTTCAACACTATTTTGCAACAGGTCTGGATGCTCTATGGATCGTCTGATTTTAATTATCGAAACGGATTTGAAAAGTACAAGTTTAATTGAACAATATGTATATCTTAATTTTTCCATAAAATGCTACGAAACCGGTTGAAAACGCACGTAAAGATGCGTGAAAATGGCCGAGCGCGCGGAAGATATCGCGTAGCGGGAGAGCAGCGGAGCGAAGGGGAGCCAATATTCGCGCGCTGGGCCAGTTTCACGCATTTTTACGTGCATTTTCAACCTGTTTCGTAGCATTTTATGGAAAAGCGAAAATATACATTTTGTTCAATTAAGCTTGTACTTTTCAAATCCGTTTCAATAATTAAAATCGGACGATCTGTAGAGCATCCAGACCTGTTGCAAAATAGTGTGTTGAAAAATTGAAAAACGATTGTGGCAAAACTAATCGTCGGACAGCGTCGGGGTTTTGCACACATAAAGTAGCTATAAATTACTACTTTTTCCCAAAGTTTGAGCCCTCTAAGTATAACAATGGCCGATTTATGAATTTAAAAAGAAACTCTTAATTTTCCGGTTTTTCCGGATTTTCTCCGTTGTTGCTTAT
The DNA here is from genome assembly GCA_963971165.1 of Philopedon plagiatum. NCBI lineage: Eukaryota > Metazoa > Arthropoda > Insecta > Coleoptera > Curculionidae > Philopedon > Philopedon plagiatum. Next base: position 21,032,001 of record OZ020197.1, on the reverse strand, counting down.
CCTATCGGGACGTGCGACCTCTCATTTTGTTCGTATTTCTATTCTCTACAAATCGTCTATTTACACCATTAGGATTGCTTCATTACTTTTCATTTTATAAGCAAAAAACTAAAAATATCGCGTTTTTTTGCTTAAAAATGTTTATAACAAATTAATGGAAAAAATTTCAGAGGTGGAAATATAACAGAAATCATCCACGGATCGTCTTTCAGATGATGGCACAGGCAGTTTTCTAATGGTATTAATGTCACAAAGTCGCTAATATTTTGCTCTGTTGCTTGGCCTAATTACAAACCACAGTCAGAGGGGAAGCAATCGAAGAGTAATAGTGCAACTAGCTTCTGTAAAAGATTCAGTTATACAGGATGTGTCGTTTCGAAGTTATTAAACGTCAAATTCGAAATTTCCGACAGTTCGCAAAAGCGAATTACATCGATTTACATTTTTGGAGGTTGTAGAGGACCCGGAGCTTTAAAATCCTATTGAAATTGGTGAGGACCGGAAAATTTCAAGTAATTTTTTGAATTTTTTTAGCTCGAAAAATGCCATTTGCAGACCCCTCTTTGATACCTAATAACTCGAAAACGAAACGTCGGATTGAAAAAGGGATTGATAAGTAAAACTTTAAAATCCCAAAGCTTTCTTTTTAGAATACATTTACCTAAACCTAATTCCACTGGACAATGGATATATTTGGGAAAACTCGAAATTTCGATTTTTGGCCCGAATTTTTCACGTTGGTTTTTGAGTTTTTTGAGTCAAAATTTATCCAAATATATATCCGTCGAAATACGTGATATGCATATTTTTTAGTTTCCTCATTCTTTACAGGAAGGGAGCAATCGCCGATTAAATTTCCAGTGAAGCAGAATTTTTCTAAATAGTGAATTTTTATCGAAAAATCAGTAATTAAAAAGTTTTCCATTTGACAAGAGCATTAAGGTGATACCTCCAAGGGCCGTGTCTAGTAAGAAGGCAGGTAACGAGTCTGAGTTAATTCTTTTGAAGCTCGAGGAGCATTTTTGTGTAGTCAGACCGATAACTAATCATACTCTTTGCCTGTCTTTGTCCTGGAGAGTTCTTTTAGTAGGCTATTTTCCGTTCCTCATCCCATGGTTTGCGTGAGGTTTTCCATAAGGTGACCTCTAGTGATGCCGTAGAAGGGTTCGGGTCTATAGAAAGGAACTTGTGGTCCTTCTTCAGCAAGTTGATTAACAATTTCATTGCCTTCCACACCTCTGAACAGGGCCTAACATGGGGTTAAAATTTTAATATATTATGGTCTTCTTAAAAAATGCACAGTATTTTAGTATAGATTATTTTTATTACAAAGTTATAAAAGATCACAATAATTTTAAATATGTGTGTTTAGATTTACTGATTTGTTAAATATTTAATGTTCACCAAATTCTAACTTTTATTAAGTAGAATACTTTTTATTTTATTGCAGCTGACGTTACAAACCTATTTTGTACTATGCTTTAGTTAATAATGTTTGTTTTATTCAAACAAGTTAAAATGGTATTAACTTTTATTCAATCCAATTTAAGTCAACACACTGGTATTGGCAAAGAAAAACGGATTTTTACTATTTTTTAATCAGTTTATAGTTTTTATCCAAGCGGGAAGAAAAGAAACGCTCGGGTGGTACTGTAAAATTTTTAACAGTTACAATTATTGAATGTGCTATAGTAGAGTCTCCGTGTTTTTCTCATCAATATAAATCGATTGTTTTAGGAAATATTTTAAATTCGTTTGTAGCGATCGCTATCGATTCTTTAAGTTCTACTTTAAAGGTATATAGTCTATTCCAAACTGATCGAAATAAGTTCAGGACGTTGTGGTTTCTCTGAAAAAAATATACTTCTGAAAAAAAATACTTTTAGTTAACACATTAAAATGTTATTGTATCCCTTTTTTCATTCCATAATTTTCCATCTGCAAATGGCGGCAAATGTAATTTGTTGACGTTGGTTTGAACCAGTATATATTTAGTCCTCTAAACAATTTACACTTTTCAATAAAAAATTATTGAGATAATATTGATGGTGCTGTAAAAGTGTATTTTTCTTAATGATACATATAAGAAATTTGCAAAAGATTTTGAATAAAAATAATAGTAAAATAAAAAGGTTTCTGAAAGGTTTACAAAATGTGCAGGTTTCACCAAAAGTAAGTACTTCAGCGCGGATATTTTTATTCTTTCAACCAGTTCAGCTAGAGAATTAAACCTTTTTTTCTCAATAAGACCTTTTAAAAGACGTGTCGCAGTCAGAAGTCTAACATTGTCTGCTTAGCTTTTTTCAAAATGACGCCCCGTCCCTGTCTTGATAATATCGACGGAGATTTTTTCACCAGAAGATATTTATCATTACACAATCACTAAGTATACCGAGTTCCAATCCTGTTTTTAGAGCAAAACAAATTTAATGTCATATTTAAAATACCTTAAAATAAGGTCCTAATTTCTTTAAATTTTTGTCAAGTTTTATATGTTTGTACAGTGAACGTCAAAAAAAGTGGCGCACCCTATTTTTCCCCTATTTCAAAACACCCTGTGGACTTTCTCAGAAATCGCACTAAATTGGCATTACTATGAAAGTTTCATAGTTCGTTTCAATTTTTTGCTCTTGGTTTCATATATTTTTGTTTGTATTTTTAAAGATAAGCTCTATTATTTAGCACAAATTAAGTCTCTTGATTCACTAAAAAGGTTTAACATTTAATTCTTCTAGGACGAATTTTGGCGATTCAAAACCATCAAGCCCAAAACCTTGTGCTCCCTTTGTTTATTCAACGTAACTAAACGTAAACGAACAAAGATAGTACCACAAAAATCAAAACCATATTGTTATCCTTATTTGTAAAAAATCAGTCAAATGTAAATAAATAAAGACAACAATGGTAAACCCTTGGGTTTGGCTTTGATGCTTTTGAATCGCCAAAATTCATCTGTAGATGATTAATTAGGTTTTGGCAGGTTTTTGTCCTGTCATTGTTAATTAATAATTCCATATTAAAAACTTATTCTAAAAAGTTATTCTAATATTTCAGCGATAACGCGGTTTGCAAATGATATTCGTATTGGAACATATTGCTAGAACAAATTTACATTTACTATTGTGGAAAGTATGTACTGAATTTGCCCTTTTCTTTATAAATATGTGAATAAACTCAAAACAGACAAATTCGTAGTGTAAAACTTTAAAAATTTTGCTAACATCTACGAGTGGCATTAACAGCAAAAAATGCTAAAATATCTAGAAAATTGACTCGAAAATATAATTTTCTGCGAATACGTTCAGCATGTAAGGAGCATCAATGCTAAAAAAAATTAAACTATTATAATTTTTAAAGAAATTTTTTGTTATGTTTTGTAATAATTATTAAGCTTTTTTAGTAAAGTAAATCATTAAAATATAAAAAAATCTTTTAAAAATATCAAGATTTAAATTTTCCTCAGTATAACTATTTCATACACCAGGTATGTGTTCAAAGAAATAACAATTACAGGTGCAATATCTAGAATCTTTTAATATTTCTGCGGTAAGACCCATTTCTGGACGTCAGTAAATAAGTAAAATTGAATGGCTTTAGTGGTGCTGACCTATAGTAGGCACTATGGTACACAAAATTGTGGTGTATATTTGAGACAGCAAATCAAAAGCTAACTTTGAGCTTTTTTGATAACACCAGTTCAGTGCAAATTAACCGGTTTAAAAGTTTTATTAGTCGTTAAAAATGGAGATTGAATTAAGTGCGTTATTGTTTTAGCCCTCAGTGCATATTTGCGTCATTTCTGCTTTTCTTTATTTTACGAAAAGTCCTTTCGTGTGCCCCTTTTCTAAGGATATTTCAAGGAATTATGAAATAGTATGCTTTTCAAATCTTCATTCACATTTAAATTAAAATAGGAAAACATGTTTTCTTCCCAACAATTACATAATTATAATAAATGGGGGATATTTCGAATATTTCATTTTTAAGGATTCAAGCAGGCGCGGCCCGTGAAATTTTAAAGTTGTATATCTCTGTTGCTGCTTATGGGACCCATGCCAAATTTAGGTTTTTTAATAGTGAGCCCACTAGGAATGTTTTGGTAAAGAGAAAAAATATTTTGTGATTTGCGATAAAAAGTTGACTTTTTGAATTGACCCACCTGGGTAAAAAATTAACACGCTTAGGTATTTTATTTATTACTTTTTCTAAACAAATTTTAGATCATTTTATCGACAATTCTTAAATTTTAAGATAAAAAAATGTGTTAGTAGAAAGTTATAGTCATTTGAATTTTTTCAACCGAAAAATAATTTAAATTTTCGGTTGCAAAAAATTCAAATGACTATAACTTTCTACTAACACATTTTTTTCTCTTAAAATTTAAGAATTGTTGACAAAATGATCTAAAATTTGTTTAGAAAAAGTAATAAATAAAATACCTAAGCGTGTTAATTTTTTACCCAGGTGGGTCAATTCAAAAATTCAACTTTTTTTCGCAAATCACAAAATATTTTTCTTCTTTACCAAAACAATCCTAGTGGGCTCACTATTAAAAAACCTAAATTTGGCATGGGTCCCATAAGCAGCAACAGAGATATACAACTTTAAAATTTCACGGGCCGCGCCTGGATTCAAGTAGTAATAATATTTGAAAAGCAGTATGGTAAAATTGCTTCGTTAACAAATCTCTCTCCTAAAGTACAACCAAAGAAGTTAAAATTAGTAATTTCGCATTTGAAAGTTAGTATCAGCTGTTTTTAGTAACTATAAGCCAAACACGAGATGCAAATATTTAAAATTATTTCTATATCTGTATATTAGAGTAACAATTTTTTGTATACCTATTTAGCTAATATCCTTGGCTATTTCATTTCCTTTGATTTTTTCCTTGATTTCATTTTTTGTAAGGGTCCAAAACTGCATTGGGCGAAGAAACCAAATATTTTTATGTTAGACAATTTTAGTTTTAGTTTAGTGTAAAACAAACGATCTGTGGTCTGTGGGCATTGTTGTAAATACCCTATCTATTATTTTTCCGTATCGGGGGTTCTCCTCTTGACACCTCAAAGATTTAGTTATATAGTTCTGGTCAACTATAAGTCAAATTGTAACCATTTATAAACAAAATAACTCGCTTACCCGAGCAAAAATTCGCCAGCCGAGATAAGAATTTTAGTGCGGGCGCATATATTTAATTAATTATATTTTTTCGACTATTGTATTGTTCTAGTTTTCCTAGCAAGTTCACAAGGTGTGAAAAATGTATTACCTAGCTAATTTAAATACACTGTTTGCAATAAATTTAAACAATAATTTTGTACAAATCACGAATTTATTTTATTATTATTTATTTAAACCGTTCCGAAAACCTATTCGCCTGGACTAAATACTGGCGATATCTTGGACAGTCGGCACATCCAAACAAAAAAATCAATTTTTATCGAATATGACTTTCTAGTTGATGAGGACTATAAATGGAGATACAATGGATATCTGAGAGTTTGAACTGCCGTTAGGCGTACTTAGATAATACTCCTACTTATTAAAATTATAGTAAATATCTAATAGTGTAATATATATACAAGCATGAAAAGTGGCACCTACCACGCAAGTGTGAATATTAAATACAAAAGTGTTGTAAGTAACCTTGCAGTGAGTTTTGTACGATAGACTTAAAAACCCAAAAAACTCAAAACAAGCAATTTGTCGGTAAGACTTTCTTATATTTTTCCTGCATCTGTGATCCTCGGTGGAGTATATTCCATAAAATCTTCTACAATTATCCATACCTTTTCTACATTTAAACACTTTCAAAAGACTATATATTTAAAATATTTTATTTTTAAAATGAAATTGATTTTGATAAATAATAACTAATGGAATTTCATAGTTTTTACTAATTTTCGATGGTACCCACAGGACTGCTAAGCCAAAAGAATCTAAACTGATTTTGGAAAAATGTATTTGAATAATAATAAATAAATTGATGGGGAAATAAATTTTTATATAACCCATTTCGCTTGTCCTTTATCAAATGTGTCATTTTGCCAACGCACTCCAGGGTCAAAAAAAATGCGGCAAAAAAATACATCATTAAATTTGTAACTTTAAAATCTCAACAAAAGTATAGAAATGTTGCTAGTAACGTGCATATAACGTGGCTTTTTCTTTTTTTGTCTTAAGATGTGGGCAAAATATCGTACAAAACATCACTTCGCACGCTCGTGAGATTTCCGCACTCGGCAGGCGCTTCGTGCCACTACTGGCATGTTAGGTGCCACTTTCCATGCTCGTGGTATAACATGCTATGTCATGTTTGATTTGAACTTTTCGTATTTATAATAATTTTTATATATAAATTTTTATTAGGATTATAGATCAGCAAGGGAACAAAAATAATAGGGTTATTTTTAATAAAATATTTTTAAATGTAAATATAACGTTGATACGTACACATATCCAGCATATCTAAATAATTTCGTACATATCGCATTTTTCCAAACCTATATATTTTTAAATAATCACAACGTCATTTACCAAGTAATATTTGTAAAATTAAGAAGAAATTCTATACCCATATCTAAAATTGTAGCATATCCAAATAATAATATACATACATATCCCCTAATCTGACTCCAGTTAAACATATTATACAAAATAGGCAATTTTTAAATAACTCTTTTTAGCTTAAATGTATGGAAATATTATTCCTATACCTATATTTTTGTCTTTTTTTTAATTGTTTACTTAAAATTCAGAGTTTATGGCAAGATTTATAACTCTAAAAGCTTACACAATTGAAAATAAATTTTGCCTCGGATTAAGTTTAATTTTAGAATAAAACTGAAACCCAACGCTTAATAAACAGGTGCAATTAAGACAAATTTGATATTAATTATTGCCCTGTCAAAGTCGATTATACTAGAGCTCTCCGAGTTTATTTATCGAAATTTGTGTGAAAGTTTGTTAAATATGGGTCGTTTTATATCAAATAGAACTTGATCTTCTAAAAAGCTTTAAACAAGAAGTGTATTTAGCTATTCTAAATACATATAAAAATTACAGTACTTAAAAGCTTTGTGATTTTCTTCTCGTTATCCTATATATATCCAAACTGATTATAGTTTATCATGGAAATTTTAAGGCCCGCTGTGTTCTAACCCAGTTTTAGCCACTAATATCATAGTCTGGCAGGTTTTTACTACACACATGCCAAATTCTGTAGGTTTTGACGTCGTGACTTAGTCTAAAGGGTTTGTAAGAAATGTTAAATAACCATGTTATTTTTGACTGCTGAATTGCTCTTTGATATCTAGTCACTCTAAGAGCCCATTAAAGCAGAAACAATAATAGGAAAATAAATGTGTAATCATAAGAATTTTGTACAATATCAAGTATTTTAAAGGATTTTTGATAAAATAACGATGACTGAACGATGAGATAAATAATGGACATTGTGAAAAAGTGTGGACAGAGAAAATAAATGTTAGCACAAATTTGTATAAAATGTATATACACACTTTTTACCTTTCGTTGTCATTAATGTGATATATTGTACTTCGATGTCGAAGAAGAATAAAGAATTTTATTAAATTTACGTATACTAAATAATTGAATATTATTATCTTTTTCTGAATGTTCAAAAGTTTATTGTTTATATCCTTGATAAAAAAATATCTAAATTATGTATATCTACTCCTAATAAATATTAATAAAGTGTTGAAAACATACATTGGAGGTTTTTATTTTTCCACTATATTCTTCTTAATCTTACTCTTGTTAATTTAAACTTTTAAATGTCAAATAATTTATAGATAAAACTCGAAACTGAATTGCTGGTTATAAATTATCCCTTATATTTTAAATACGAGAAGAAAAACGATTTAGGTTACATGACAAAAAAATTAATATTACCTATACTTTCGAGGTTTAATCTTTCCAAAGAAGCTGTAATGAATTAGTTTGGATATATTTATAACTATTGCAGCCATCTAGCCCGGAACAATGTTCCTATCAGACCGTCTTTAAGTATTGATTAAGCTTGCAATTTCGAAAATAAATCTAAGGCAAACAGACGACATTAATCCGGAATCTCGACATACCAATGCATTGTCAATCAACGCCTGACGCTTGGAATGTTTAATCTCAGTCCGCTTCCATGAAAAACGAGTGATAAGAGCGCCAACCCTGCACACAATGGCTCACGGGTAATTCGCTTCAAACAAAATACAAAGAAAGGGTGGGGTTCCGATCCAAAGTTTGCTTCAGTCGACACTTTAAAAGGGTTTAATTTTAAAGTGACACCTATGCCCTTCTAAGTGATGGAAGTTTTACGTTATCTTATTGAACGGAATGTTCAGTTGATCTTTTAGGTACATTGTGGGCGGTGCGTTAAACTTCCTTTGATAGGAATTTAGTCAGGATTCTTTACATATACAGAGCCTATTTAAAAGTTGGTTTAATCTGATATAATTAATCCAGGGGATACAAAAAACGAGCATCATTTTAAAAAAATCGGTCAAGTACTTGCACAATTAGTGTTCCGTGCCATTAGCCCGCCACTTAACCTGAGCAAACCTCGGCCGCTCGATCTCCGGCCATCTGCCGCGCTACCCGTCGCCAACAGCACGAACGCCGTACCACATCGCGTATGCGCGGAGCTGAGTTGGGAGCGAAAATTATGAAGAACGTGTAAGATCAAAAGTTGCTCCTTACATCGTGAGAAATATTTTTTGTGGAAAAACTTCTCTAAAACCAATGGTTCAGCAGTTATAAGACAATAAATAATTAAATTGTTTATGACAATTGATCGCGCTTCAGTTTTTCAATCCTGATGATTTTGGCTCAATCTACACCTAATTCTCAATATTCATGATTTTTTTCAGATTTTTCTGAGTGATCCTTTTGGTGATAAGGGTGGGAGAGAGCAATTTTTAAGCGTTTTACCCGAAAAATGTTTAAAAAAATGTATATATTGTTGAATTCGTGCTTCAATAAGCTTTCATTTAACACCCTACACGATGCCCTTCAAATTTTTCTTTTACGTTTCCCCATTTACCCCCTGAAATTAACCACCAGAATCAAAACTGAACTTTTACTTCACGTCTATATTTGGGCCACCACACTCTATCTCTAAGCTAAATTTCAGATTTTTTCGTCGAATAGTTTCGGAGATAATCGCCTGTGACAGACGGACGGACGGACGTTTTGCTAATTTTAGCCCGGAACACTAAAAATGTGAGATTATCATAAGCGTAACTAGCTTTGATTTTTTAGGGGACTACTGGATTGGAAACTTTTCGTTAAGAGCAACCAAAAAGACAAAGTTCAAAATGGCACCTAATTTTACTGACCAATCAAAAAATGACGACAAAAAAGCACCAAGTATTTAACATATTGGTTCTTGAAGTGACATTGCAGATCGCTGGCAATGTATTGTTGAAACTTGCCTGAAAATTTTTGGTGGGGTTAATTTTAGTTTTGAAGGGGCTTCCTTGGGATAATTATGACCATTAAAAATAATACACAAGCACCAAAGAGCTGTTATCAACAATGTTTGGACTACACTTATCAGAAAGGAACTAGACTTATTTTTTATCAAAAATAGAAAAGCGTTAAATGAAAATGCTATTTTAAGTAAAATAAAAAGTAAATTATTATTGTACGACTTGTCTTCAATTCTGTCGGTATTATTATTACTATTTTATTCTATAAAAGATACAGTCACAGGGGGTTGAATTGTAAGATTGTAACTAAGTTGTGTAATTAAATGGTGAATTTTTATAGGGTATAAATATAATAATATGAAAAATTCGGCTTTCTCTTAAATAAATAAAAAAATTCCCATTCCCATTTTTTTTCTAAAAGCTACAGCATAGGGTATTAAGATTCCTTTGGCGATTGACAACACCCCGTTTCTATTATTTGGTTGATCCACGTAAAACAAAAATGACCCAACTGAGCCAAAAAAACCCAACCTGAGCCAAAAAACACTAAGGTATATTGTTCAGTTGAAAACCCTTCAAGTTATTAAAACACTGTTTTAATCCAATTAATTCTACATGCAATGGAAACCAGTTTTTCATCATTTCCTCCTGTAAAAATCAATCGCTTTTGTCTCCCTTAAGTAATTTAATTTCAAAAAGAGAAACGCAAATTTTTAAGACGGACCATTATCCACTTACAAGAACCTTTTCAAAAAAAGACCCTTTTAAACAAGCTTTGATTAAAAGCTTTTACCCTAAAAATAAGATTAAATTTGGTTTCACGGCTAGCAATCTTTTAATTTTAGTCGGATTTACATACCTGCAAGTTGATTAATAAAAAGTATTTTTAAATAAAATTTATATTTGTAGCATAAAGTATATATTATGGCATTTTTTATTGAAATGTCACATTATACTTAGACTTTTGGAATATAAGTATTTAGTATTTCATATATACAGGGTGTCTAATTTTCAACGCTTTTGCAGGGTATCTTGGTTACCTTTAAAGATAGAGAGCTGCAGTTTTCGCAATACATGCTACTTTTTCATAAAACGTATGACGCTATATGAATAGAATTTTCATAGCCCCCTTCGTTTCTGAGAAACAGGGCGATTTTGAAAATATGTCATTTTTAAGCACTCCTCGTATCTCAGTTGCCTTTTAACTTATCGGTAAGGTAAAAACTGATTATTATATAGTGGTTTGCCTAGAATCCAGTGGCGTAGTCAATTTTTTCTAGAAGTACGAATTAGAATATAAAAACCAAAGTTGCATTTTTTTTAAACGGGACAGCTTGCTTATTTTTGCTTTCATTCGATTGCTTTTGTCACAAGCTTTTTAAAATGCAAAACTGTTGGTATATATCTTTTGGAATGACTTCCGAATTTTAGAATTAAGAAAAGGGTATAATATTTCATAGTAGGACGAGATATAATGATTTGAAATAAATAAATAAAGGCATTTAACTAACTGAGGTTTATTTTTAAAATTTTAAATCCGAATACCATAACTGAGTCTAACTTTGCATAAAGAATCCGTTGGCTTCTATGCATTTTCGGAAAAATTATTTTCTAAAAAAGGGAGTATTATTCCGGAATTATGGGCAATTAAAAGCAGTCCTGTTGGAAATATATAATGTTTAAGTAAGCCAAGGGAACACCATCTAGCAATTAAGGTACAACATCTTGCAACGATTTGCTGAAAGGCTTCCCTCATAAATTCTATAAAATAAATCAAGCAGCACTGATACCGAATCTTCCCTGCTGCTCCCGCTCAAAATAAAGATGATGGCTTCCTTGATACCAATGTCTGGTATTGTATCTATTGAAAATACCAGAGCTTGTGAAATACGCCTCATCTGACCACATCTTTGATCTTCCAAAATTTACATTGGCTAGAGTTTGTTGCAAAAAATACGACGACGTTCAGCTTCCCCAGGATGTAAATGCTGAACGATTTTGATTTTATATGGTTAACCGCTTATCTGTCACGCTAGTCTAAATATTCCTAAAACCAAGTTTTTGTATTTTTCCATATCTTCTGATCAACTGATGAAAAGAAATGTTAAAATTCACTACAATTTGTGTAATGGTCAGAAAGTTATATTACAAATTTTATCAGTTACATAATATCCTGCAACAAAAACCTCTTAAAACTCTTTACTCTGCTTTGGTCGAATATATTCAGCTGTTGCATTGAGCCCATTGAGTGGGACGCCTCGGCTGATAGTGATTTAAATATATTAAAATATGTTTGTCAAAATAAAATCCTAAAAATCGTGTCTTAAAAATATCAGATACCTCACAGAAATACTTTATAAAGAAATTAAAATTATTAATTTGCGTGGTCGGTACGTTTATAGCTGTCTTATTACTTTACAAAATCTAGTCACATATTCACACGGACCACCAATATCACACACGATCTATATTATATAACCATTTAAACACCATTTGTGAATTTCATTCACAAATCATTTTTTTTCGATCCAAACCTCTAGTGGCACCAATAAAAAGAAATTAATTGGTAATAAAAATAAACAACATAAATATAAAATTTAAATAAAAAAAATTTATTGGAAAAGTATCACATTTTTAATTTGTTTTTACTTTATTTATTTTATATTGTAAATTATTGTAACGAATAAAAATAAACACATATACACAGATTTCCGCTCTGTGAGATTGGTGAGTTGTCAAACGCAGGCCCCGTCAGGTCTAGTTAATAAGTAAAAATTTTATATGACAGGATTCACCAAGCTTGTTCTTAGCTATTACATTTTAACTTATTTTATTATACTTATCTATATTATTACACACTTAAAATATTGTAAATTGAACTTGTAAATAAAATCTTGGAATATTTGAATCTGAGATCCATAATGTCTATAGAAATTATAACGGCCCTAATAAATATGTTCTTGGTTTCCCACCTATTATCATTATTTAACCTCCGCCAGTTTATCGGGAGTAAATGATGCAAAATAATGGATGGCTAAATCCTATGTAAGAAAAATTTTCAAGAAAATATTTCAAACTACCGTGTAAAATAAATAGTTCACCAATTTGTCTTAGCAGTTTCGTTATCATGAAATAATTAATAATTATTAATCTTAGTATAAAACTTAGTATTCAGGATACATCACTAAGCACTGAAATTGTAATGCAAGCCATTATAATAATGTTTCTCCGTTCGCCCTATTGTCAGGATCCAGGACACCAGATTCAAACATCATACTTTATGAGCATAAAGAAAATATATAGTAGAGAAATAATGTCAATTACGAATGCGGCAAATTTACCGAGCTGAATCCGTAAACAAAGACGGTCCTCTGCGGGCTTGCGCATTGTCGAACGTTTGCCTTGTGATAGACAGGACCGTACTTCAAAATTTATTTCACATGACGTGAATCTTTTATCGAATAATAAATGCTAAATATATTACTTGTAATTATTCTTTTTATTAATGATAAAAATGTAACCATTAGTGTGATTTTAACAAAAAGTGTATAGTTTGTTGACTTAAATCTGAGTTTTCTTGCTATACAAAACTGTCGATAATTCCTCGAAAATGGCTCAGTTTATATATATATATATATACAGTGCGTCTCTTTAATATCCCCCCCTCTTAATTTTTTAAACGTTACATTTACAAAATTGAAAGTTGAAATAAAATATAAACATAGTATTCTAAACAATAGAAATAAAATATGCAACTGTTTTAAGAAGTAAAATAGTAAATCAAAAAAATTACATGTGTATATTGTATTGGATTGGCATCCCATCCTGTATAATTATTGAACAACCCAAGTTCTAGGGTAAGATGTAAATATTTTTACACCTATTTACAGTGTGTGCACTTGATACTTTGCTGAAAGCGCTACTACTTACGGCCCCATGTCAATCTAATCCACCGATATCTTAGCGATCCTTTGGCGAAATCGCTTTTTTCTTTCGCCATCCCTTTTAAAATACACCCCTCTACCCTAATCCACTAGTATTTTTAGTGCCCCTTTGACGAAAGCGCAAATATGACTTTTGGACACTCACCCTTCTAATCCACTGATATCTTAGCGATCCTTTGGCGAAAGCGCTTTTTTCCTTCGCCATCCGTTTTAAAATACTCCCCTCTACCCTAATCCACTAGTATTTTTAGTGCCCCTTTGACGAAAGCGCAAATATGACTTTTGGACACTCACCCTACTAATCCACTGATATCTTAGCGATCCTTTGGCGAAAGCGCTTTTTTCCTTCGCCATCCGTTTTAAAATACTCCCCTCTACCCTAATCCACTAGTATTTTTAGTGCCCCTTTGACGAAAGCGCAAATATGCCTTTTGGACACTCACCCTTCTAATCCACTGATATCTTAGCGATCCTTTGGCGAAAGCGCTTTTTTCTTTCGCCATCCCTTTTAAAATACTCCCCTCTACCCCAATCCACTAGTATTTTTAGTGCCCCTTTGGCGAAAGCGCAAATATGCCTTTTGGTCACACTCACCCTTATGCAATATAGGGGAAGGAGGCATTGACACTATATATGACCTTCTTACACCATCTTACCCCTTATACAATGCCCCTAATAGACACACACCCCATCAGTGCCTTTCTGACACCTTGACCACCCTCAATATACGTCACTGACAAATATTTCTACTTCTCCGTGTGTGTATTCACTTCAACACCGGAGTGCATTTAAGATAAATTATATTTTTTACCTCCTATTCTTTCACATATTGATATAATTTAAATTTGGAATTAAACTATTTGTATTTATGCACTACTTGTAAGAAATAGACTACAAAATAATTCCTTATATTTAAAAGTTGGATACATAATTGGCGAAACATATGAAATGTCTGTTTAAATAACACTTTGTAAAGACTATTTTTGTATCGAAATAACAAGCTTCAGAGGTTCGCTATATTCGCCACCCCAACCAAAAATACCATAACATACAAATGACTGAGATTTTTTCGGCCCGGTTCTGATCGCCGCGTTGCGTCATTGAGTTCAACAACCACTTTTACGAGACGTCCCGAGTGCGCATGCTTCGAGTGGACCGTCGTTTAAAAATCTGACTGGCGCCCAATGCGTACAAACGCACTTTTTCGCCCATACATTGGACGGATTCAGCTGGTGTCGCGAATACGTTGTGATGGTCTAAACATATCTTGTCTATGTTTATGAGCCGTGAGTACCAATCTAAGTAACAGACGCAAAACTCAGTTTAAGTACAGATTTAAATAAGGAATATGCACGTATTTTTTTATTGCATAAATCTAAGAAAGTCATTTCAAACTGGAAAAAGTCATTTTCAGGAAAATTACTAGGATTATTTAGCTAGATATTTTTTTTTACTTTTCGGTATAATTTATTACAATTTAAAAAGCAGCCATTTGCCCTTGATATAAAATGAGACCAGGAAGTGAATAGTGACGTCAGGAGATTAACAAAAAAATAACGTAAAGCTTAACCTAAAGTTGAACAGGTTTGTTTTTCTCGGAAATAGTCAGAGGGGGAGCAATCGAATTTTTTGGGTTAACAGAGGAATAGTGTAACTAGCTTCGGAAAAAAATTTAGTTATACAGGATGTAACATTTCGGTGTTATTGAACGTCAAAGTCGAAATTTCCGCGATTTGCGTTGAAATCGGGTACAGGTCGCAAAAGTAAACTCATTGGATTTAAATTTTTGGAGGTTGTAGAGGACCCGGAGCTTCAGAACCCTATTCAAACTGGTGAGGATCGGGAAATGGAAAGTAATTTTCTCAATTTTTTTAGGTCGAAAAATGCCATTGACAGACCCCCCTTTGGTACCTAATAACTCGAAAACCAAACGTCTGATCGAAAAACCGATTAATTAGTAAAACTTTAAAATAACTAATACTTTTTTTTGCAATACATTTACCCAGAGAAAGAACCACTGGAAAATCGATATATTTGAGAAAACTGGAAACTTCGAATGTTGACCCAAATTTTTCACGGTTTTTTTTGGGATGAAATGGATCCAAATTAAAATCCAGTATACGTCATCGGAAGGAGCTCCTCGAAATACGTGATATCTATAATTTTTAGTTTTTTCATTCTTTATAGGAAGGGAGCAATAGCCAAATAAATATATATTTTCTGACTTTTTTTGCACTCGACGTTGGTACCTTTAAATCACTTTCTAATTGTTCCTATCTAGTTTTTTTTTTGAATTTTTAACTCTATCTTATAGAGGGATAACCAGACTCTAAAATAAATACAGAATGGGTGATCCAGGAGCGTATTTAAGGGGTAAAACCTGAATTTTCCTGATTTTTTCCAAGAAACCCTATTTTTAACCGTCATAATTCTACACTATTTTTTCTATTTAGTGATTCATTTTGAATTTATTTTATTCGTTAATTATCTAAGAATACCTCCCACTATTTTAAATCGCTTATTTTTTCGATTAAGTTATAAATAAATTTATTTACGTCGGGGAGATATATTAATGGTAAGCAATGCTTACCATTAATATATGTTATATTACATATGCTTAACTTAGCATAGTTATTAGGAGAAATAATGCTCGCCTTGAAGGAGAGATACCTTAAAACTTTTCTATGAACGTTCTCGATTTTATGTATTAGATATTCGTATAAAGGGCTTTAGACAGAGGAAGCATACCCTAAAAGACTATGCTTTCTCTGTTACCAAAGTCAATTAAACATTTAGATTATTATATCACGTCGTCAAAAACACGAAAAAATTAGAGCCGTTTAAGCACTGGGTTATGTCGTCAAGAGAGGAGCAAAACAACTAACTGTCTTTATTATTGTTTTAATGATTGTTGACATAGACGTCCGAAAGATGGAAGAATCTGTATAAAAGCATTTTCAAGTTGGAATTTTTATTTTCGCATATTTACCTGCCCTCAAATTGTGGTCTCGGTACGCCCTTGACTCCCCGTGCTTTTAGTTATGTGCTCTGAACTAATTTTAATCGTTATAATCCTCCCCATTACCTATTTTAATGAAATATATTCCTTCTCTCTTCGGAGTCGACATTTTCTAAACCGTGAACCTGTAAAATATCTTCTTTCAGAAAAATGTTTACAGTTTTGAGCACCTTGATTTCGTTATGCCTCGCCAGTAAGGCGATATTTTCATTCTTGATGGTCATAATCAATTTCTATGGGAATCAAGAAACGAGAAAATTCATTACATATGAGAAATATTAGATCTAACAAACCCCACACAACAGAAGAAAAGGAAAGAAAGTGTCGTCCTACGTTGTAGGATGTTGAGAGATGAATAATCGATTATTGGGGAGAAAATAGGAAAACTGGCGCCCTCTTCCTTCAGGAATGGATATTTCAGGTATCGATATACAGCGAAAATTTTTGTAAACTGCTACAGCTTAATCAGAATTTTCTTTAGAACAAAATATTTTTAATGTTTCCTTTAACTGAAACGATTGCAAAGATAAAATAAGAATCGAACGGAAAGTTACCTGAAAGATTACCGAAAAGGTAGCGATATGAATACTAAAAATTTATTTTTATTTATCTGCCTAGTTAAAGAAATGGTAAGCAGTTTGTATGTACGAGTATAACATAAGAGCTGTACTACTGTACGTTCACAATTGATGGCTGTAGTAAAAGGGTCTAAAAATTTAATTTGCATTTTGTACAGCTTTTGTAATACTAATGACTGCTACTGGGCATAGCGCATTACTACACCACAAATAAAACTAAATATTTTACTGAGCAGCCTTTTGTCACGAAATGTTCCTGCTCCACATGCATAGATACGCTGTACAAGTAAAGCTATTACTTATTTTTTAAAACATTTATTTTCACGCATAAGCAAATAAATATACAATTGTATTGAGTTGGTACCTAAAAGTTCGACTAAAATTCCAAAAAATAAAACACTAGTTTGATTTGTTTATTTATCAAACCCTAGTACTGAATAAACACTAATATTCGGTTTCTCGAAGCAGTTAATTAAGTAATAAATTTAATTAATATCTAGAAGCACCCTTGGAAATGATATTGACTGTGTTGTCGCATTACAAGTACCCAGTTGGTTAATTATTATTGACTAGTTTGCGCCCGCGCCCGCGACTTTGTCCGCGGTATAACAATTTTACTCCGTTACAAACTTTGAACCCCATTTCACCCCCTAGGGGTTGATTTACTAAAAACTGTAAAACACATGTTTATAGAGTACTTCTAAGTTTCGAGTTAATAGAACAATCTAATATTTTTTCTCCCTACACTGAAAAAATCGTTTGGACTTTTTTTCACACAGAATTGTAGCAAAGTCTTTGTAGAGCAATTTACTCTAATTGGATTATAGTTAAAACAGTTTTTATACATTTTCATACAATTGTAGCAAATTTTGCTACAAATTGGTCTTGGACGTTTTTGAGAACAAATTGTTGGAAAAAGGTACCTACACAATTGTAGTGAAATGTCCCACAATGTTTTCTCAGTGTACAAAGTTTGAACACCCCCTTAGGGGTCGAATTTTGAAAAACCTTTCCTTAGTGCATTCCTACGTTATATAAGGAACCTCTGTGCAAAATTTCAAGTTTGAAAACCCAGCGGTGTGGGCTGTGCGTTGATACGTCAGTCAATCAATCAGTCAGTCAGTCAGTCAGTGTCTTTTTTTATATATATACACATATTTTGTTCCTATTTTATTTGATGAAAGCACAACTCTTTGTTTTTTAGATTAGCTAATTTATTTTACATTCTTAAGAAAATTTCCACATTTGTTAATCATACAAAAATAAATTACTTTAATTTAAATATACAATATCAAAGCTGGAAAGTTCTTGAATACCACACCGTTAGACCATTGTCGTCGCCTACCATGTTAGTGTTACTAAATCTGTAATTAAAAAATGTTAAAACATGAAAGTCTAACAAACACTACGACATGTTTTGTTTTCTTATAAATGGTCAACACTATAAACACATACCATAGCACCACTAAAAACTGAAAACTTTTTTCCACTAGGAGATTACAGAATTTTAAAAGCCGGCCGGTCAAAGTGCGCCAGAAGAACTAACGGGCCACTGCACGAGCCCGTTATGACGTCGTGATGTTGCGCAGCTACTTAACGCGCCGCTATGTCAGATATTCAACCAATCACGGCGCGAGCTTTCGTCGCTTACGCGTAGCCGTCGACTCCTCTCGGCGCAAGGAATAGATGAAAAGAGAAGAGCGATAAAAATGAGAACGAGGAAAGAGAGAGCACAGCGTCCAAGCATATGATCGAAGCGTGTCGCCTTGTAAAATTAAAAAACAATTCAATCAATTTATCGGGAAAAAATTGATTTGTAAAAAAGCGATCATTAAAAATGATACGGAGAATATCCCTGAACTAGTTCTTGATAGTAAGCTGCGGACGCACGCTTGTTTGGAAGCAAATGATGGAAGACATTTTCAACATACCTGTTCTCTACTAGATAAGTATCATTTTTTGAAACTTATTTATTAGTTTTACTTATTGAAGTTTAAATTATATTAGGCAAATATTGGTTAGAACTAAGGCTGCTGACAAAAAGGAGTGATTTCGCAGTGGCTTTTACTAATTTTTTCCTCTTAGCTTAGGAAGAGGTTCAAAATTTTTTACCTGTGTCTTAGATTACGCTTAAAACAGTAAATACATTATCACCAAAGATTTATATGTCTGGCAACGTTACAACAAATTCAATTGTTTTAAGTTTTTCGCGCGAAATTTTTTGTCAGGCGGTATATCGCGCCATGTGTTCGCTCATCCAGGTGCGTCGAACATGGACGGATTTTAGGGTATTTTTGAAATTTGTTAAAATCTTCGATTTGAGAAAAAAAGTATTGGAAATGTCTGTTGACTACCCTAAGAGTCACCCATTCCAATACTATATGTAACAATTTCCATAACACCCTGTATATATCAAAAGAAACTGATTTCAATTTGCTCAGATTGTTCGTACTAATATCCAGAAACATTGAATCTAGTTCCAAAGTATGGTGGCATTAATATCCACACTTTTACATTATTGACAACAGTAACGTCAAGGACCTAAATTTACGATTACTTTAAATATCCGATGTGTATATATCCTAAACGCATTTTAAACTAATATGAAATGTAATTTCCATAAGGCAAAAATATCAAAAGCAAACAACTTCGATTTCGGAGCGTAAACCAAATATTTGTGCTAATATCCAGAAACCTTGAATCGGGTTCCCAAGCACGATTAAATTAATATCTAGCCTTTTAATATTATTGAAAGTGGCGCCTCCGAAATAGCCATAAACAAAGTCTTTTTGGAGAAAAGGCAGTTTTTTTTCAGGCAAAATGCCCAGCGGTTAAATCTCGCCCGGGTTTATGTCGACGAATGAACCTATAATACTGATTATACCCATTAATCCAGGTTTAAAATAATGGCGCTGCAATAACAATAAGCGATGCCGGCCATTTCCGAACTTGCAAAACAAAAAGTATGCTGTCGGCACAAATGTCTCGGTTTATTAATGTTTTAAATTAATTTTATCGAATAGGAAATACAAAGCCTTACATAGAGGGAGTGGTTACTTACGTTAACTATTCGAAGATTGATTTGAACTCTCCAACTTAAGGTGTTCTTACGCTTGATTGTTTAAACCAAGATCTCCTATTATTATTCTTTTACTAAGGTATTAGATATTGTATGGGTGTCAAGTTCTATCTTTGACTACTATGTCCTATGTCCTGTTATTATTTTCTTTTTCTGTATAGTGCTCCATGCAGTTTCTGTTTGAAGGATACGACTTTTCCTTACTTATAATTCAGGATTCTCGTCCTTTACTAGACCTTTAATTACCGCTTCCTAAACCCTACGATACCGGTTGATAGTTCTTTTTCTGTGCGCTTGCTTCAGATATCATGTTTTTACTTTTGAGAGACACTTGTCGTGAACGAAGTAGAGGATAGAACTAATATGAGACCCCTTTTTATTTTTCATATTAAAATAAGCAGGAAAGCGGGAAGCACGTTCTATGCTATGTTTACTTTCCATTTCATTTAAATTGAAATTGCAAACTTGTATGTGTAAATTTTTATTATGCAAAAAGAAATTAATGTTTTCGTTTTTAAATTTAAGTGCCTAATGTAATACAATTTCATATTAAGTTCCCCGATCAATAAGTGAAAATGTAATAGAAAAGTCACATGTATATCACATTTTTTCAAAAGCGGGTTAAAATAGTGTCACAACGGGGGTTGTTGCGACTGAGACTGAGTAATAGTCTCTGGGATCGTGTGGAGGGAATGAAGTTAAAACAGGTTATAAAAAATATAACATTTAATAATTAATCAACAATAATAGCAATAAAATAAAGTTTGGCATTAAATAAATGAAATGAGGCACTTACTTATACACTTCCCTTACATCTTCTCTATAAGGGCGGCTCTTCTCCCGACCAACGGGCACATGTCTTATCTCGACATCTTAAGAACGACTGCCTATCACTCCATTATACAGTTATCGACGATCGGTGCATTGCTCAGTCAGCATACCTTGCCTTCCTCAATAAAATTAAACAAAACCAAGCTGACCTTCAATGTCGTCACCAAGTTCACCGAATAACAGAGTGTCTATTCATCGTTATTGTCAAAATAATCTTTATATAAATACAGTGTGATTTTAAAAGTAATTAATAAAATAATCCATGATAACATAACTATGACAATAGTGTCTATCTAATATAAAAACTTCTCTGCCTCAACATAAATTTGCTTATTACGAAAAAAGTATTCCTAGGAAATATAGATAATTATACAGAGCAATGTGAGAAGTATAGCTTCTTTGTACTAACCGTTTTACCTTCACTTTCCGTATTTCAGCGCCAAAATATTCTGCATTTAGAAGTACATATTCATAATATATCATGACCATAGTAACCTTTGGTAAATTGCCCGAATCAGCTTTTTCAAAGCCTTGCTCCATTTTCCACTGAATAAGCAATCACTAATGGTAAAAACACTTATACAAACGAATACATTTTCTTTCAAAACTAATGAAAACCTAAAACAAACACAGAGTTCAAAAGGTTTGTTAGGTTATCTTGTTCCACAACTATCACCGTACCTGACAGAAATGGTTTGTTCCACGATTACATTCATTGTGTACTCATGATAACGGTGTTAAGCTATCCTTTTCTAATGAGTAATATTGAAGGAGTCGAACATAAATCTTTGATTACCTCGGAACTTTATGTTGATTATTGAGAGCTATGAAACGGTTTCTTTGTATTATATGTCGACATTATAACAGCATCGCAAATCGATATAATTATGTTATTGGTGTGAAATATGGCAGGTTTTTTTTAAATCCTTTCAAATTTTCCTGTTCAATATATTGCCGTAGACTTATTTTAGGAAAAATCGGATTTCATTTTGATAAACTGCACCGTACCCACTATTGTTTTATTTATAAATAATATTTATATTCGATTGGGTGCAATAGACCCATTCATCAAGTAGGGCTTGTTTCCTATCTAAACCGATTTTTCCAATTTCATCCCCATTTCGGTATATCTTTTAAGAGTTCTTAAGATTAAGAATTTTAAATTGAGCAAAAGAGAAACAAATGATAGTTCTATATTGACCTTTGAGACGACCCTGTCCCAAATCTTCTTCATTTTATTGTTCCTTAAGGTATCTAAACACTCAAAAAATTTGTAGTATTTTATATTTAGCTAATTGGACATCCTAATATGAGAGTCTCATTTCAGAAGCTTGGCGTGTCTCATTTTAGGAACCGTGTATCAAATGAACAAACAATTATATAAAAAAAAAACTGTCTAGCAAAGATTCCAAATGTGTTATAGGAAAGTTAGGACATCCAAGATTGTATTCAAGTTAGATGAATATTCTATACCACAGTTTAGTAATTTATAGTCTAGATGCAGTTGCAGTCTAAAGTATCGCCATGTCCGAGCTAGACCGATGTAAATATTAACCCTACACGTCATACTCGTCATAGTCTGACGATCTCGTCTAGCCTCCACCAGCTTCCTATTCGTATTGGCCGGCCGGACATTAAATTGAAAGAGGCGTGCCAGACAGCTATTGGCGGTATTTCGCAGGATTGTAATTAGGCTGTCTAGTGAAAAAGGCTATGCGACTTTCTTTCGAGTTTTGACTTGTTTTGTAGTTTTAATTTTTTGCGTTGATTTTTAATCGCTGTTTTGCTTGTTCGGTTGTCAAGGCTGGCAATTATTTAAGTTTTTATTTAATTGTAAACAGTTTTGCAGTTTAAAGTTTTCCTTCTCATTCTCAATGCGGCCCTGTTCAATTTCACCCTTTGAACCGATCACTTGTAGGCAGCTTGCATCTGTTTATATTCGGTTTATCGTCGAAATAAATAGACTTTAGACAAGTTTTAGTTTAGTGCAGGTTGTGTAGTCGCATCGTTGCACATGGTACTGCAGGATAGTAGAGTTACAGATTGCCATTATAGTTTTTATGTAATACATGGTATCGTACTTTAGAGAGCTTCCATAGGACATTGCATTTCCTGGTACACGTAGTGTACTGCAGGATAGTTCAGTTATTCTGTTAGATTACAGATTGACTGTAGTTTTTATATGATATGTACATGTTATCGATCTTTAGGGCATACGCTATACCAGTATATTGCATTAAAAATTCGTCCTTTAAACACTGGAAGGTGGTCAAGAAATTCTTTCTTGACCGAATTGGTACCACCCCACACATCCTGTTAAAGGGCTAATGAAATCCATACAAATGTTTCCAGCTCTGGAAGTGTGAGCCGATTTCCCCAGTATACCCACGGTACATAGAATTAGACTTCGATCTTTGTGGACTATCAGAAGATAAAAAAAACATTTTAAAAATTCTTGAAGGCAAGGATAATAAAAAAAAATACTAAATCTCCTTGTTTAAAGCGACATTTCATAATTAAAACGACAAAAACTTGCTAAGAACATCTTGCATATTTTAATATCCAAACAATACTTCGAAATTTTTCTTTGTAATCTGATCATTTTTATTTTTTCTAAGCGCGGAAACAGGATGATTTAGGTTTGGGGCAATCACCCACAAAACACTAAAAAAATTTAATGATTTAAATTTTCCTTAGCAGAGCTTTTTACACACAAAACAATTAAAGTATATTTAGTCCCTGTTAAAACAGACGACATAAAATTCACTTACACTGACTGATCACGTTTCCTTCGAAAACTCGAGTCTGGGGAGCAAAAGTTTTCTGAAATACAGAATAATTCAGAACTTCCTGTCGCTAAGAAACGTGTCTTTGTAATGGACTTATATGGCTTTTAAGTTCGGATGTAAAGTATGTGTTTGATAAGAGTGTTTAGTGTTCAGTGTTCACATCTGATTTAGGATTAGCTGAAAAATTTGGGCCTTTTACATTAGGCATTTTAACATTTTGATTTTTGAGAAGAGTAGAAAGCCAGTAAGGCCCTCACAATAAATGTTCATGCGGCACATACGGACTTAATCACTTATTTAACTTGACAAGAACATAAGGGTTGTGAGTTAATGGTACGTTATTTGATCTTGTTTACCTTTCTGTTGGGGTTTCTCAGTAACTTTAGGCAGTTTTCAAGATTCATGCAATGCAAATAATGTAATAATAATAATAATATTTATAATAATTTTTTTTTAGAAACCTTGACTTTTCTTTTTAATCTAACTTTGTCTGGACAGTCTTTTATGTTATCCGTGTAATATCCGTCATAACCCTTCACCTCTGAATTGGACAAAGTAAAATATTTTTCATCCTCCATGATCACAATTTTATCAACAAAATGAACACGCCTCAGTGCGCGACAACATCTCGGAATTCTCTGTAACTGAGCTACAGTGCATTTTGGTGCTTTTCTTCTTTTTTGGTATTTCAAATTACTTCGAGATCTTGAGAGAGTCTTCGAGAATCTTCTATACTCTGTTTACATTTCAAATACGCCCGATATAAACAAAAGCACGTGAACGCTGCGGCAGGTTGATGGTCTGTCGTCCAATAGCGTTGCGGAAATTGCGGATCGAGGCTAGATTGCCGCTCACAAGCCTAGAATGTTGTTTATGTCGGGCGTATTTGAAATGTGAATAGAGTTTAGATAGCTTGCATACTGACGTTCCAACCTTGTTTTTTGCTAATCGAACCAGCATTGACTTCATTCACTTGACTTGTAGTAGTGTTGAGTACCCTTGGTCTTCCACTTTTCGGCAAGTTTATACAAGTTATTCCCTCTTCGCATTCTTTTATTGTTTGATAAACTGTAGCCACTGAAATATCTTTCACCTGTATAGTCTTACAATTTTGCGCTTAGGTACTTGTCCAACTAATGGAAAAATACTTTTCCGAATCCGAATATCAAGCTTGTACGCCATTGCAATTGCAAGTGTGGGCGAGAATAATATATGGAAATCTTTCATTGATTGTGACTTTTTTTGCAAAGACACCTTAGACGAAAAGCATTATTATTATTATGAGACTCAATCACGCAAATTTTTCTCCAAACTTATGGGACATACGTTATTGTTGACAATTGCTTCATGAGATAATTTTAAAGAAACATTCAGTCACAGAAACATGTTTTAAGCAACCAAATATGTATAACGGAATCTAGCCATAAGACATCTACGCTTTTTACGAATAAAACTATAGAATATTCCAAACTTTCTTGACACCCAATATAAGAAGTATCTGTTTTACAATTCAAGAGGCTAAATAAGAGCTCTTTTCATATAGCCCACTAATTACTAATCCTAACTAAAAGAGTACCCTTTATAAAGCACATAAAACGAATAAAAACACATTCCTTTAGCACCAATGCTTTTTACTTAACCTCATTGGCTACCACGTGCCCAAAGTTATTTTGCAGTGGAAGCTGGAAAATTTACGAGCGCGTTCAATATAGCTAATGAAGCCAACAATACATAAATCCCTCGAAGAAAACCAAAACAATTGGCTATAAGTCAAGAAAATAGCACAACAAGGACAACTTAGCATAGGTGGCGACCTAAGGGCCGATCCAATGAATTTCCGCTAATGTAATGGTGCACACATAAAAGGAACTATAAAAGAAAACTATTTTAGGTCTAGAAGATTTATTTAGACGGTTTTATTGATCAAATTAAAATAATCAATTTGTCATTGTCTGCTCCAAATTAAGGAAAAGGTTGATGCAACCACAGTAAATGAATGTTTTAAATATAAATCTGGCAGTGAAATCCGACCGTTTTAAGAAGCATGGTATTTGACGGAAAAATACTCGTTTGGTAAGATACGCATAGCGACGTTTCGGTAAGCTATAAACGTATGACGATGTTCGTTCCTACATAGGGTGTCAAAAAATCTAAAATATTGCAAATATTTTAAGAACTGCTAAATATATATTTTCAAAAATTGACACGTCTTGGAAGGATAAAACCCTTTCTGTCACTATACAGGGTTAGTCAGAAAGAATACTAATTTTTTATTTTAAATTGAAAGTCCTGTATATTTTTGAAGTTTTAAATAATCCCTTATTAGACAAATTTAATGATATTTATTTTAATAAATTATTCACTTTTTGAAAATACAAATGTGAGAATTGTCAGATTACAAGTAGAGAGTTATGAAATTGTCATTCGTAAGCATTCAGAAAAATATAAATTAGGATGGTAGCTTTAACTGAAAGATAAAAATTTAGATTTTAATGATAGTTGGATCTGGTGACCGCAGGAGAACACAACAGGAAGTATGTGAGTTATTCATTCAGACCTATCCTAGTCGGCCTGCAATAACCCAGTCAGGTATAAGCAAACTGGTGAAGAAACTCAAAGAAATGGAAAGCGTGAAAGACAAACACAGGTCAGACAGACCAAAAATAGCTTCTGGTGGTGATATGGCCCCGGATATTTTAATTGACCTACAAAATAATCTAAATCGATCACTTTGGCAGTTTGGCTTAGACCACAATGTGTGTCACCGGTCAGTTGGAAATTTATTTGAATGTCCCCCGATCTCCCTATTAATGAACCAAAATTTCATGAAGGTAATTTAAACCGTTTTCTAGATATCGCATTGTAACACTTGAAAAAACTCACCCTGTATACATATATCTTTTTATTTATATCAATACAAACCAAAAAACAAAACGATACAGCCACCGGTAGATGTATCGTGCACAGCTCTATTCATCACCAAGCACCGATGCCCACAAAACTAACTTTATTTTGAGCATTTTGTTTAGTATCGGATACAATCCCCCCGAAATATATTTAAATGGCGTACGTAATAATAAGAAGTGAGGTACGAAGGTGGCTTCACAGGAAGTGTAAAATAATGTTTATTAATCCAAGACCAAATTTTTTATTTAAATTCTTTAAGGTATAAAATATGGAGCGATTGCTAGCGACGAGGGAAAGTATAATAAAACAATCTTACTTTTATTCCGGGAGCCTTCTTGCCAGCCTAATAAAAATGTTTTCATATTTTAAGATCCAGAAATGCTTTTAGCATAACTTATTTAATCATAGGTTCTTCATGTAAATTCTATGAAAAATACCCCCATTTACATACTACATAAATATGAGCTTATTATTTTTCCTTACGTAAATGGATTTTCGCATAAATTTTCTCATTGCTGTATTAAATAGGAAATTATATCATCCAGTTTCGTTCACTGAAAGCTTTTATTGAAATTAAAATATTTAAATGAGTTTCTTGTTAATTGAGTAGATGAATATACAGTGTGTCACAACGAGCTTGCACTAGAAGTTTATAGATAAGGACTGAAGTTTAAAACTTTATTGTTCCAATTTGGTTTAAAACAAAGTGTCCAATTACTCAGGGCCGGATTAACGGTGCATTGGGCCCTAGGCTAAAATTGATTTAGGGCCCCTATTTGGACCATTTAATACATTTTGTTTTAGATATTTTTTCACAAAATTTTAAACAAAAATGGTTGCTTTTTAAATGTCTTTATTAAAAAAAAGCATAATACATATACATCAAATAATAAGAATGACAAAAAACATTAAAGCATGGGTATCTTCATTAAAAAATATATAGTATGTGTTGACTGGTACCTTATTCAAGTAAATAATCGTTTCCGTGATTTTACAGCTGCAAAACTTTCAATAATTTTTTCAGTTTGAAATTTTTTAAGAAGATCACTTTCTATGGCCAATAAAGAAAGATCGTTAGTTTTTTCATCACCTAATGAATTTCTTTTATGACTTTTTACCCTTTCTAAAGTTGAAAATGATCGCTCCCCACTACAGTTAGTTACTGCCATCGATAAAAATATTCGTAGGAAGGAATAGTTTTGTTATTATTGTATTTGTTATTATTATTTTTGGATTTTTATTATTATACCATGGTAAAGATATATTATATACCGTTTTGATAAATACGTTGGATTAAAACCCGATCTGGTTCGTAACTAAATTTGATGTTATCTAAAATCTAAATGCAATGAAAATATAAATATTGATCTAGTCCTATCGTCTTTAATATTAATCGTTTAGCAGGTCAAAACCATCCCTTTCTTAAAAGTCCCATCCACTCCACATCTGGTTTTTGGCTTAAGGGTTCGTTTCCTAAGTAGGTAGGTACCTCTTAAAACACTCTCTATTCGGTACACGTTATTTAAAAGTATTTTAAAGTAAGTACAGTCTCACAATTTTTTACAACGTTGGCCTAATTAGGTAAATGTATTTTTTCCGGTTTTTCTTTTTATTTTAGTCTATTGCATTAATTTCAAGGGCCCCCTAGGCTATAGCCTACTTAGCCTAATGGATAATCCGGCCCTGCAATTACTATTACTGCTATTAATGGCCGGCCGGTGAAATGCAAAGAGGGATCACTCGACCACCTGGAGCGATTCCGATGCTGTACCATAAAAAAAATAAAAAAGCACAGTTCTCGGTATTTGCGATTGTCAGTATGAATGAAGCGTGTGTATGGTGTATGCATGCTAAATGAAAGAAGGTGATAGAGAAATTCTTACTCGTCCGAGGAGCTGAAGTCCGACCAAGTTCAAAATGGAACAGCCACGTGGTTGGCTATGCGAGAAGGTATGACGTCAAAATCAGTAGCGGTGATATAAAGAAATTTGACGACAATTTATGGCTATCACTTCTGTCCCCCAAACAAGGTTACGGCACTGAATCGATTCAAACGAGGCTGCTTTGTGGCCGCTGCTAGGTAGAGAGTGTCTGCTCAACTTGTGTCGGCGCCATTTAATGTCACATTTTGAACTTGGTCGGACTCTACCACCCCACACACGCTATTAAAGGATTGGTGAAATCCTTATAAATGTTTCCAGCTCTGGATGCGTATTTTAAACTCTGTAAGACGACTTTCTTATCTAGAATTTATCGATAACTTTTCAACAGTTTATCAATATCATCCAATTAGTACCTATCAAGAGAACAGGGGCCCAATTATTGAAATTGTTAGAAAATATTCTCATTGGAAAACATTCACACACAATTTTTCTCACAACTCTCCGATTCGATATTTTTGAATCGGTAACGAAAGCTATTTCACAAAAGAATAACATCTACTGGAAAGTCAGTCTGACAACACTGTACGATTCTGTGCCGTCAGGTACGGATACTTAATATCACACGTAATCGCCCGTTAGTGAAAAAAAGAGTGTAACTATATCGGCAATTAATTACATAGAAAATTAATACTTATCGAAAATTATAAGAAAGTGGTATAACACCGTCTATTTTATTGATTTTTTGCAAATAATGTAATTTTTAATTTAAATTCTGTAACGAACTTTACCGTAAAATCGATTTGACGTACATGTAGTTACTAGATCTAACCTCGCTTTTTAAATATTATTTTTTGTTTCTTTGTTTTTGATTTTGAAAGTGGAAATAAAAAAAGATAGCGGGAAATTTATCCCAAGAACCAAAAACATATGTAATTGAATCTTTAGAAAATGATAAGGAACTACAATACAGTAGATTTTCCATCTCTAGCACATGTTACATAATAATCGTTTTACATTTTCAAAAAAAACACAACCCAAAATTGTCTTACAGTATTGTATTGTATTTTACGAAAAAAAAAACAGATAAAATGAATTTCAAATTCAAACATTCACTATTATAACCCGATAATATACCTTCAAAAATGACAAATGTGTCAAAATTTCTAATGGGAATCGAAGTTCCTAATGAAAAACTCTTTTGATGTGTTCCTAACAAAAATTACACGAAATTATTCGTTTGAGATCTGTCAAGATCAGTGCATCAGTGCAGAGAAATATTTATTTGTATTTGTAGCTTTAAAGATGTAATGTTGCTCTTTACATTGTAACCAAGTAAAAAATATTGATTTTGATATTATTCATGGAAAACATCCACTTTTATCAGTGGAACGTTAATGTCAAATTTACGGCGGTAAAATCTTACCGAGGTACGACACTTTAGATCGATCAGATAATTTAATAATTACACAGTGTAAAATATCTTTAAATCTTTACACCATAATCTCCACCGTATTAGCTACGAACGGTCACTACAATGATACCTTCTCAACCAAACTCTGTATAATTAAATTATTAGGGTCTTTACTTTCGACAAGATCTCTACTAAATTCTTGATGCAGATAAAGTTATACATTCTGATACGGAATCAGAGAGATATTTACATATATATCAGATAATAAGGATCTTCATTGCCGTCGGGCGGCATGTATATTCAGTCCCAATTTCGAAGGTTAATTTTCTGTGCCACTGTTAAGAAATCGTAACGTTACCAACATTTCAATATTAATATTGAGTAGAATAAAATTTAGACTCAAGTACAATTACTATTATTTATGTTTTAGAGCAATCAGGGATTTTAAAGTTATTTATAACCACGCGACCTATATGGTCCCCCAACTACTTCTTGAGAACGGCTGTTGTCAGGCTTGCAGTTATCTAGCATATTTGCAGGTTGATGCATTCTACTAAAACAACGCAACTACTGTGGGTTAATACTTATCCACAATCATAAGTTCCACACTGCCGTCATAACGAAGAGGGCAGTAAGTATATATGGAAACCCATATATACTTACTGCCCTCTTCGTTATGACGGCAGCACAGGCTAAAGCATATGGCTAATGAATCGCAGTTGTTACTGATTCGTATAAAATTAAATTTGGCCTCAATTAATAAGTTGTTTTGCTTCCCTATTGCGTTTATATACCGGACTTGACATATTTTAATTTTTTTGTTTTTTAAACAAAACAAATTCCTAGTTATAAATGAATAGCTGAGTCTACGCTTGCTAAAGGTCAATGGGTATATACAATTATATAGGGTGAGGATTTTACAGTGTTATAATGCAATATTTCAAAAACAGTTTGAAATTTTGCAAGGTAATAAGGAGGTAGAAAGATATATTTTAAAATATCTTTGACATTTACCCCCTTCCCCTTTCACATTTTAAAGGGCAGATAGCAAGTTTAAAATGGCAAATCAAAAGATATATCTCTTTTCGAAAATTTGGTTCGCCGTCAAAGACTACGTGTGTATTCAGAAAATTCCTGCATATCCCGACTTCTACAGTTCTGCTACTAAGCATGCAGAAGTGTAGAAGTATGTATATTTTTAGGAAGAACAAAAAACGTATTGTTGGTTTGTTAATATATACCTACCTACCTTTACGCATAATGTATTAATCACAATATATATTTGTGGGGTATTAAAATCATGTATCTCAATTAATTTTTGAAAATTTTAAAAATTCATTGAAAAAAAAATACTTATACGAGTACTTAAAGTTGTTATGTTGCTCCATGTAAAAAATATTGTTTCTGATATTTTTATACTAAAATAGGTATTATAATTTCAGATAAATTTGTGCTGTAAAAATCAGGTAAAATGTATTTTTACGGTGGAAACATTCTACACTTTTTAGTGCGAAGTTAATATCATATTAATGGCATTAAAATCTTACGAAGGAACAAAAGTGTAATACAAGTTTTTAAGCAAAAATGTTAAACTAATTTTTTTTAAGCGACGCCGACGTTTAACTTTGCTGGTCGGACTATTCTCCGCCCGAACTAAATAAGGAAGGTGGTAGAGGAATTCTTCCTCGGCCTAGGTGGAACCACCCCACACATCCCTGAAAGGGTTGGGAAAATCCCAGCTCTGGGTGTGTGAATCGTACTTTCATAGTACACACAGGATAGATGACAGTTAGGCTTCGGTCTTTGTGGACTGTCAGAATATAACAAAAACCCTTTTTTATGAAAATTTAAATTTTCGATTTTTTTATCAGTATACTCTCATGTAAATTTATTAGGAAAAAAATGTTAGGTTTATAACGTACCAACTTGCAAAATTTGAGAAAAATCCATAAAGTTATTTTTGACAAAATGATATTTTAAATTTTTATCATTATACTTATTTGGAGAAAAAAATATACCTTGGTTCCGACGATGCAAAGCGGCGGCAAAGTTGTTGCAATGTTTTGTTGCCGTGAGCATATGCGTTCAGATGTGGACATAGCGTAACAGATTCCTTGGTAAAAAGCTTGCTTGCTGACAACGAGAGTAAAATCACTAGATGTTAGATACGCTGAACCTCAAGTGTTTCCTTTTGTGCTTTTGTTTGATGTATAATATGTGGCATTTTGCCATTATACACTACAAAAGTCGTTAGACTACAAGAAATAATATTCCGCAGTTCAATAAGAACACACGGTATACAAAACTATAAGTTTGCGAGAGAAAATCACTACAGAAATTACTAAATTGCAGCATCTATTGGCACCAAAATAGTATATTATTTCTCTGCAACTATGCATTGCAGCTACTAATTGCATAGTGTGTATGCTTAAAAACTGTGCAATTTTTATGTAGCTTACGAATTGCCGCGAAAAAGTTGCACAGTGAGAACCTGGCGTTTAAAAAAGGTTCGACATAATTATGAGAGGAATTTAGATATCAAATTTAACAAGATGTGCTACTTGGCTTCAGGGCAATGCTAAGCGATGAAATACAAACAGAAAAATACATATATTTTTTCTAAAACCTGTTTTTCGCTATCTAGAAGTAGTAAACAACCAAAATCCGTCAAAATCTCGAAGTCCAATTTCTAAATGAATCAGAGCCTTCTCGATGTGCTACACGAGACAGCGACAGTCTCTCTCTTGACTCTTGCGCATTTATAATGAGCATATTCTTATTCTGTAACATGTATTCCTTGTTCGGGTACTCTAAAGAAGTTGAAAACTGTAATCAAGAACCAACATTGTGCATTCCGTTAATTTAGATTCATATCTCTTGGGCTTATCACATCAGACATTTCCTAAATTCAGTTTGCAACTATACCGTGCAAATTCAGACATTTATCAATTAAAAAGATCTCAGTTTAATTGAAAAAGTTTGCCATTTGGAAAACAATGGCAAGAGATGCGAATAAATCGTATTCAGCGATAAAGCTTTTAAAACAGCTAAGAACGCTATTGTTAAAAATAATTGGCACACAGTTAAGCGGCGACTGCAGATATGCTTCGACATCGTTTAAGTACAAGAGCATCAGTTTCTAATAAATCGGCTGATCAGGATGTACAAATAAATGTATACCACACTGAACAAATTTTCTGGCTGAAAAAACCTCTCAGAGCAGTTCCAGCAGTGACTGGTTTACAATGTACACTCGTCGCAAAAAGGAAGTCTTTGGCGGGTGATACACTAGAGAAATTAATTGCGTGAAACTTAAAAGTGAAACAGATCACATGAAATAAAATTTCTTGTTCAAACTAGTGAAACTTGTTACGTATACATTAAATTTGATATTCTACCTTTCTGCATTCAGTGTTCAGCAAAATGTCTGCTGATGAAGATGACGTGATTTTGTTGTGGCGGGCAAACCGCCGCCGATACCAAAAAAATTATATTAGGAAAAAAAGACGATTATGGGAGCATCCTAGTAATCAAATAAACTTAAAACTTAGTGGTAGTATCGTTGGAAATGAACTGAATCAACATCCTGATAGGTTTAAAGAGTTCTACAGAATTAACCAGGAAAACTTCTTCCATTTACCTGTTTTGGTTGAGCCTCTAATTGAAAAAAATAATAATAAAGAATTTAAGAAACAAGTCTTAACAAACAGCGCACGTTGTATTTCATGATATTTGTATGTGAAACAATCTCTGGTATTATGTTTCAGAAACTTAAAGGCTCAATTAAAGGGGCCCGAGTAACCGAGGATAATAGAAAGTAAATGCCTGACTAACGAAGAGCTGACACATATTCATTTACTGAACGCAAGGCGTTAGCCAATAGAAAGAGTTAATATTGTATTTAAAATTTTCAGCACGCAATCCCCGCAGTTGAGGAGGTAATCCATTACAGAGCCTCGCGCAATTGTAGAAAGGTGAGTTCTCAAAAAAGTTGTTCTGTGATGAGAAATCCCGAGTAAGCCCTGCCCTCGTCTATTATGAGAGCTTATAGATCCAAGCCTTGTAAATCCTGATTAGTTGTGATTGACAAACAACAAACATTTAAGAATAAAAATACAGGGAAATGTTAATATACCCTCTCTTCTGAAGCTCTTCCCCAAAGCTCTCCCGATAAGGCTAATAATTATTCTTAAAAGCCTTTTATGGTAAATAAAGATGCGGTTATAGTAAACACCGGTATTTCCCCAAGACAAATGGCTGTAAGCCAGAGAATAGTAAGTATAGTAGTAGTGTTTTGTTTAAAAAAAGTTCTATTTCTTAAATCTTGAAATGGGACAGCGCCTATTTCTCAAAATCTGCATTTTAAAATTCTAGTTTGCGGCTCAAGTTAGATAAAATAACAAACTCAAACACAGGAAAGCTTGCAGGATATGATTACCTTGTCATAATAGTTATTTCTAGAACATCGAAAGTAGAAATTAATTGTCTACGCACTTGTAACGATAATAGCTATGACTTAACTACTATGCAAAAATTAAAACTAAAAATTAAGAAATTTTGTAGACCCAGCCTTAATATTATTGGTTTGCAATGTTTTTTTTTTAGAAAACTAGTAAAAAAATCATCAAAAGAATCAAAGAGCCTTTAATTTTTAATAATCGAATCTTAAATTTGATTATAGCGGAAAAACAATTGGTATAAAAAAAGTTCGGTTTTAAATCGTAAGTTAAATTAACAACAAAATAAAATATGGAAGGCACAAAAAGATTATGATGATTTTTTATTCTTGCTTCAAACGTTATTCGTTTGCTACCCATAGGAAACACACAGGCAGGACAGGAAATGGATCAGGTAATAAGTATATTTAGATACTTTATTTTGATTTTAACAGAAGACCTTTGGGTAACCTTTAGTTAGTTACTATATATTGTATTTAGTTTAAAAGTTATTTAAAATTTAATATGTTGATTCTTTAACATTGTTTATATTTGATGGTAATCTAAATCATATAGAATAAAACAAAGGATTAGTTACTTATTTTAAATTTTAATAAAATGACAACTTTTTTAGAAAAATAAATTTTCATATACTAAAACAAAAGTAACGAAACTGTACATTTTATTTAAGAGGAAAATATATAAAATTTTTATTCTGTGCTATTTTTACGGTTCGGAAGTAACAATGCTTCCGGAACTAACAAATAGCAGCAAAAGCGTAAACAAGTAAAACAAAAGTTTAGTACAGTTTTAGTTTATTATTATAAGTTGACTTATATGACCAAAACCCAAAATAAAAGAATTTAATTTTAATGAATTGCTGAGCTCTGTTTTTATTTCTATAGTTATTTTTGTTGTCAAATATTGTTGGTCTTCCAGTTAATATAATTAGCTATTTTATATTAAAAATTATCGAGAATTATTAGTATAGGTAGTTGGAAAAACCATATAACACGGTAAGTGTGATTAATCTAAAAGAGTTATTCAGTTGAATCGGTAACTAATTATAATGGTTGCCGTCTTTGGAAGATAAATGAAATAAATTTTAATACGATAATGCTTTACAAATCTTAAATTCCGCCCTATTTCAATGTGGATGAGCCTATGAATATGCCAAAAAGATTTAAGCTTCTGGTGTTGAGAATCAACTAGTGTGTAACGTGTCTGGCATCTTGTACTAGATGTTAAAAACTAAATGCTAATAACCTATAAGTTTAAATATATGAAATAATTATTATCCAGCAAGAACACTCGTGAACGAACAATGGGTGTATGGAGAGAAGAAAAAAAATTGATAAGAAATTTAAAGAACTAGAGATGAGAAAGGAAAGAGTACAATTCTATAGGCATTTGGTTCCATCATCTCGCTCAGTCATCAGACTTTAGGCAAAAATAGGTACTGGATGTGGCTGGACGGTAAAGGGATAAATTATTGTTTTTCTATTGGAAACAGCTAGTGGAGAAATTATAGAGACTAGTTATTTCGATCAATATCCGCAAATAAGTCGGTGGAAGAGAGAGAGAAAGGAGAATGATATAGAGGTATATTTTTCTAAAATTTATTTTTATTTACTGAGAAGACCCTAGCGCTGATCTTATCGGCACAACCAAAAATATTTTGCGCAGGTCAATAACTACATCATAATGTTGTACAAATGTACAAGAAGTCATCAGAATTATTTTATTCCGCGTAGAATTAAAGTACTTTTCATTTTATTTTTCACCTTTGTTTATTTGACTTAATAAATTACCTACTTTTATAAAAAAATATTCATGAGAATAAAAATAGATAGAAAAATTGTATTTTTTACTTTTCAATTAATACATATTACTGCTTTTTTTTACAAAAATCTACTGCCTGGCGGGGAAAATGATCTGGTAACACTCACAAGAGGCAAGAGCTAGTGTTGAATTCGAATAGTTTAGGTACGGTACTTGAGTCAAGTGGTTGTGTCGTTGTTTGTAATATTGTTCTCCGTTTATACCAACTATCGCAGCACTATTTTCAAATTTCTGCAACTTCGGTCCCTGCCGAAAAATTATTTTCAAAAGCTGGTGCCACAGCAACTGAAACACGAAATAGGCTAAATGGAGCATGGCTATCAAAACTACTTGTTTTTAAATTATTTGGAACAAAAGAACTGGATAATTTAAACTTTTTCTTTTTTACTAAAATGCATGATTTAGTGAAGCATTGTTTCATTTTACAGTTTTGGAAAATGAATGTTAATAAATATCAAACTGTATCGATACGTCGATAAAATTAAGCCGATGTTTTTTTAATATCGATATTTTTTATCAATGTTTTAGACATATCGATGTGACATAATTCGATGTATCGATTTTCGACATACCGATGCTTTTCAATTATCGTGCATCCCTAGCCATATCAACAGCTTGCTTAGATCACGGCGAAAATCGGTTTGGAATTTATAATACAGAAAAATAAATTAAAACATACCGTGCCTATACACCGC
Source organism: Philopedon plagiatum (assembly GCA_963971165.1). Lineage (NCBI taxonomy): Eukaryota > Metazoa > Arthropoda > Insecta > Coleoptera > Curculionidae > Philopedon > Philopedon plagiatum. Next base: position 20,995,141 of record OZ020197.1, on the reverse strand, counting down.
ACGGAGAGACGATACCAGCCGGCACATGTTTGACACGTGCTTATTTGCGATTATTTGTCGATAGCTAATTTCATTTGATAACGCCCTCCTCCATTGATATAACCGGAACGTCGTTACAACTATCAATTTAGAGAAAAGACAATTTAAAGTAAAACCTCTTCAAAACAAACAAACAAGCGCTTTATGTCTTAAATAATGTTTCAAAACTGTTTTAAAGTTAAAACTGAAATATAGGTATATATTTAACAATTTAAACTAAAAGCAAGAAGTCTCTTGCATATGCTACAAAGTTTAATAGCAGAAAATAAAACAGAAGTAATTTCTCTAAAAGTTGTTTTAAATATCAAAGTTTTAATGAGAAGTCATGTTATTTTAGTTAGCTGCAGTATAGCAGGATGCAGTTATATTAATTAATTCTAGTGTTCTCTATAAATATACCTGTAAAATTTGCAGTCTTAATAAATTTAGGTAAGTATACCATAAATGTGGTTTCAATAACTGTGATATTAAAACTTTATGCAGTAAATTTTTTTAACGCGGCGCGGGTTATAGGATATTACGGTAAAACATCGACTCCATGTTAACCCCATTTGTATATTACAGCTATAAAGTTAAAACTGGAAATAGATCAAATCTAAAGTCCTAAAAACAAGTCAAGTTGTTGTAGTTGCAGGAAAAAATTCCGAAAATTTCTGAAAAAATGCATTTTTTTTGATAAAAAGCACTTTTTACCCCCACCCTATTTTCTTGTTTTTACCTGTGTTTACCAGGTAAAAGTAACACCAGGTAACACTTAAACATTTCCTAACGTTTTTAACTTTATTGTCACAACAAAAATATCTAAAAGATATCCATTTATGCTGTTAACCAACGAACTGAAATGGTTTCAAACTGCATTGGGCATTTCCACGCAAACCTCCATTTTTGTTTTGATTTGATACATGCGTCGCAAAGCGACCATCCGCAAGTTAATAATGTTTGACGACTATGGATGACTCTCGAAAAAAAAAAATGATGCACGACCTCCGCGAGATGGATGATCGAAAACGTCACTGTCATTTTGGGTTTGATTGAAATCGGTCGAGTAGCGGGACAGAAGTGGAGCGAAGGGGAGCCAATATTCGCGCGCTCGGCCATTTTCACGCATATTTAGATGCATTTTCAACCGGTTTCGTAGCATTTTATGGAAAAATTAAGATATACATATTGTTCAATTAAACTTGTACTTTTCAAATCCGTTTCAATAATTAAAATCGGACGATCCATAGAGCATCCAGACCTGTTGCAAAATAGTGTGTTGAAAAATTTAAATGACGATTGTGGCAAAACTAATCGTCGGACAGCGTCGGGGTTTTGCACACATAAAGTAGCTATAAATTACTACTTCTTCGCAAAGTTTGAGCCCTCGGCGTTTAAAAATGACCGATTTATGAATTTAAAAAGAACTCTTAATTTTCCGGTTTTTCCGAATTTTCTCCGTTGCTACTTATCCGATCGGGACGTTCGACCTCTCATTTTGTTCGTATTTTTATTCTCTACGAATCGTCCAGTCACACCATTAAGATTGCTTCATTAATTTCCATTTTATAAGCCAAAAACTAAAAAAATCGTGTTTTTTGCTTAAAAATGTTTATAATAAATTAAAGGAAAAAATTCAGAGTTGGAAGTATAACAGCAATCATCTACGGATCATCTTTTAGATGATGGCACAGACGGTTTTCTAATAGTATTAATGTCACGACAAATCGCTCTATTGCTTGGCCTAAAGGTAATTAGTAGACTTATTATTATCACACTGCCGAATTATACTAAAATTATTCTGCCATCTTCATAATTTGTAAAGCCCAAAAGTTACCTGTCACAGGTCAGTTCTTAATTTTTATTAAGTACGAATCGCCCAAGGCGCACAATGTTCAAACGAGGTTAAGTGTTTACTCAAGGGTTTTGTACTGACACCCAGCTATTTTCTCGTTTAGTCTTAACGCCTGTTTCTGATAGGATGTAATTATATCATTTGATTCCTATAGAAAAACGTGTCTGAAACGAAATTAAAATTGCATTCAGCTCGTTATGATTAAGCTCACGCGTTTCTTGAATATACGTATGCGTTAAGGTTAAATATCTTTGAACGCATGCATTTAGTTTTAAACTTAATCATAGTACATGTAAATATTTATACCTATCGTGCTCAAATTACAGGTTTTAAAAGAATTTCCGCTTGCTTTGGCCAGCTGGCCTGTCAGTCCTTAAAAAAACAACTTATGGAGCAATCATATAGTAAGTACAGGTTTGAGCCATCCATGAGTATTCCTGATTTAGAAATAATTAGAGAAGGGATTATATAAGGTAAAATAACAGTAACAGCGGGTTGTAGAAAGAAAATTTAATTCGTTATTAGCTAACAAAGCGTTAAATTTAATACCTTGGTAAATTGTATTACAATGTTAAACGGCCTGCTTCGGATCAAATTTCGGCCCTGATTCGGATCTAATCGTCGGGAAAAGTGGCATGATTAATGTGACAAGAGTCTACACAGAAAGTTGCACAATCATCCCGAAGGCGTGCGCAGCTCCTTTCGAACTGCCAAAATTAATATTTGACGTTAGTCGTTTCGTTTAGTGTGTTGTGATAAAATTTAAAGAAAACTTACCCTCCTATGAAATGCTTACCTATTTCCAATACAGCATTTAGATCCAACCAAATTTTTTAAATGACAAACATTTAAAAAAAAGTCGACCGGAGCACGGCCTCAAACCCACCATCTCTCGGTCCATAAGCGGATACTTTACCTCTGCTCGTTATCGATGCAAGAAAGCCGGTAAACATGTTACAAGTGCACCTTATACTTATATTTTTAAGGTTATGTTTGTTTAAGTTTTATTGACGATGCGCGCGCCACCAGGACGATTGTGGAAGTTTCTAAATAAACGCTTCTTGATTGTGAATGTCAAATTTTAATCTCAACAACCGAGCGTTTTGTATTTCTTGTAAAGTGAAGTTATTTTGCATGTTAAAATGGGAAAATAGGCAAGGCGAATAGAAAAATTACACAGATAAAAGAAAATAAACTAAATATATACATTTTAAGGAAAGTAGCAGGCGCGGCCCGTGAGTTAGTTTACAGGTGGGGCAAATTTTGTGGGCAACTAGTGGTATCAACGTAACAAGAAAAATACACTTAATGAAGGTTTTTTAATAATGTGCCTAGTTCTGCCAAGAAATTATTTACCTCCAAATAAACCTGTATGCCAAAAATTCAGCTCTCTATGTCAAAGGGCTTGGGCTGGGTCGTAGTAAATGAGTGAGTGAGTCAGTTAAGGATTTTATATACAGTGAGCGACAAATGCATTGCATAAATTCGATAAAAATTCAAGGAAAAGGTTTTTGGAAAAACGGTCGGTCACGTAATCTCTTATTATAAATTGGATAATTTAATGGAATAACCCATTTTTGATTGCATCTTTGAATTCTACAGAGAATTCTGAACATATCTTATGTAGCATACCCTATACCTAAACTTCACTGATGTCGAAATAATTACGATTAAATTTGAATAACAATTCTATCAGATTTTAAATTTAATAGTTAAAATTAAATTATAATTAGTTAATTAAATGCTCGAAATGCCACCCATGGGCTTCTTGACAATAAGCAAGCCTATTTACGTCGTTTCCATGATATCCACAATTTTTTCAGTTTCAACATTATAATCCCAATTTGATCACCTAATTTGGTCGGAATATAAATCTAACGACTCGCCACTAGTACTACGATATTAGGAATGCCCAAACAGAAACTTTTTATACAATAAGAAGTAAGGATTCTTTACATTTTGCAAATTCTTTTAATCAAGCTAGTAATTATTTTTTTAATTTAATTATTACTAGGCTACTTCAATTTATATTGATACGTCTCAGTAATAACCAAAAATTTCTTTCTACACCTATATTTTCGCTTAGGTAAGTAGGAGACCACTAGATGGAGTAAAGGGGCCGCAACAAAATATGATAATAACAATTACAAAAAAATAAAAAAGGGAAAAATTCGTTTTTTGCGTTTGTATGCAAAGTAAAAAGCTTAACAGGGTTTTTTATTTTATAAAATATGCAAATTGGATTTTAAGGTAAATATAGCTTTAAAGAAGCGGAATACTAATCTTCGGAGTTTTACTTCACTTCGAGTTCAACAGATAATAAATCAGCTTTTGATTAATTTTATTTTTATGAAAGTAAATTAAATTGAAGATTTAGTAGCTAGAAATAAGAATGCTTGATAAGAATTTCGTTATTCGTCAAGGCGCTTACATATAAAAACGAACAAAGTTTTAGATAACATACTTGGCAACTGAGATGTCAATAAACAAAAATTACAAAATAATAATTACAAAGCATTTTAAATCCTGCATACCGAATTATATCAGGTATCAAACCAGGATCAAATCTAGGAAGTGACTCCGCCGGCGGCGCCGGTTCCCAAAATATTGATGCATGGATACCGGCGCCGGCACCCGAGTACAAAATTTCTCGGGTGCCGGCAGTTCTAACCTAAAATAAAAATAGTTACGCCTTTTAAATGATATGTAAACATTGTGTTGTTTTAATTTTGCGTAGAAACTATAAAACATGAAAGTAAGTGATCAACTTTCTTCATATGAACATTTTAATTGCGTTTTGATGGACTACAAGAGAGTCACAAACAATTAGTTTTGGTTGCGTAATAGCAGAACAGTTGAGAATCAAAGACAATAAAATCCTAATACTGTGGTGGGTATTAATCCGGCTCTGAAATACTATTATCTGCGGTTAGCCTGTGTTAAAGGTGGAAGACCATTCAAGACAAAAAATTAAAAGTCAACAAGGAAGTGTTCCACGTATAAACAAGGCTGCCAGGCTAGCATTTTCTTGAACGTAAGTGAACATAAACAATTTCTATGCATCATGGAGCATGAACAAAATCACGATCATACTTCATCCAAAACTTATTTCAATTTTCTAGCAAAACAAAGACTAAATTTGCCAGAAAATGTCAAACTTTACTATTCAAGAAGCCTTGAAGGCTGAGGCAAATAAAAAAATCATTTTAGATAACTTAATTAGAGAAACAGATTGTTAAATGACATTGAAGGACCTCACTAATCTTGGAAATCGTAGCAAGACTGACGCAAAGAATTTTGAAGAATGCATGCATATTTTAAGAAATTCATACTGTTGTATTGATATTGAGATTTTAGTTGATTAAAATGAACTTTTCAAGGGTTTATATTAAGATGATGGAATGAAAAAATAAATGGAATATGTTCCAGAGATTACTTTTGTTGATGGTAGTATCCTTTATGGTCTGTGATGGTACCTACCTACTGTCTGGTAAATCTAAGTTTTGCGACTTACATAATAATGGTAGAAGATGGAAGCGGCCCGAGTGAGATTGTAGCAATTTGCTTGTTGGCGAAGGACGAAGGTTATTATTTTATTCGCAGAATAATAATTGTTATACTTTTGAAGCAAGATTTAAGTTTCGTTAAAGCTTACACTAAAATTATTGTTTTTTGATTGAATTAAGGTATTTCATCAAACCCAATCAAACTCTGTGATGGATTGTCCCATTTTGATTTAACTTTAAGTCGCCTGACGGTGTTCTCATCAGCCATATTTAATTTGTCCATATTAATAATGATAATTTCCATATTTATCAATCATAAGTGAAATGTTCCAAAGTGACTAGAATGTGTTGACATAATGTGCATATTTTCTTCTGAAAAAAAAATCAATATTTTAAATTTAAATCTTTCATCTTTAATTATTCCTAACAAAATCAGAAACGAAGTTAAGTACTCAAAATGATTCTGACTCAGTTGACCTGGGAGACCGTGCTGTGGGTCCTCATCTACAACCATTTTTGGGTATATCTCGAAATAATGAAAAAAAACTTAAACACGAAATATTTAGGTAGGTAAGGATCCTGACTGACATCATTATTTCTTCTGTAAAATTTATTATTCTAACTAGACCTACCTCAAAATTAATGAAGTTATTTTTATTACTTAATAAAATGACTTTTGTGTTTGTTTTTGATTGGCTTAGAAACAAATATTTAGAAAAAACAGAATTTAATTTTCCAAAGAAGTATACACATTATGTCAAATGTCAATGAAATATGGCAGAATAGAAAATTAAAAGACCCTTCAAATAAGGAGTAACTCGACACCCCTACTCATCGGAAATTTTGCACGAGGGGTTGGGTGGAAGTAGGGGGTAACAGCAATTATACCAAAATGTGTCTTCATAGCAAGCATAAGAAGTGGGGTTTTTTAATAAACATATTAATAAATAGAGTTGTACAGGGTGACCCATGTTAATTGAAATGCTCTTAATTTAAAGAGTAGGGTTTTTAAAAAAATATTTTTTTTCGGTCTTCTATATACACGCATACATCGTACTCCTAAATAAATTTGGGAAGCTTTGCAAAAGCAAAAGTTTTAACTAGAATATGCTTATCTTATTGTAAATTTACTGTAAATTAAGCATATGTGTATACTCTAATATCAAGAAGGATCCTTTACAAAAGACTGATTGGAAGCAATTAACCGGACTCAAAGGTGTATATCCAGTTAACTACCCTGGTCGTGATGTTCTTGTGCGTTTTGCTAATTAAGCAAACAAAAAGGGACGCAATCAAGGGGAGTGGTTTTACATGTTTCGGTCAATTTGGTTAAAACTAATTTACGCACAATTAGGTTTGCTCGAGATTAAACATTAATAAAGATACTTGACCCAAAAAACGATATTACCATTTTTATTACTATAAAGGTTGGACATGGAGTGGGGCCATCTTTATAATTAATTAAAGTCGCTAAGTCCGTCAAATAAAAAATTATTTTAGAACAGTAACCTTAACGGTTCTGGTATTTGAAGTCACCCATTTTAATGAAATTTGGTACACAGGTATAGTAAGAATTCTCTAAGTTACACATAGCCCCAGATAAAGCCACACCAGATGAGAAAGTGCTCGCACGCTTACTTTGTCCTTGACGCGAGAGTTGTGGATGGCCCGCACCAAATACTACATCGACACCACACCACTCGAATCTAAAATACAACTGAACAACTATATTCTTCGGTGTCCGGTGTCTGACCATCAGAAGGGGGCGGAACTTTAAATAAATTCGAGTTAACGTGTTAAATGTACACTTTCTCATCTGGTGTGGCTTTATCTGGGATATAGTAGAACATCATTTTTTTAGGCGCATATTGCACTATTGTTAAGCACGAGAATTTTTTTAAATAATACAATATTTCGCTTATGTGTAAAATGTAGCAGAATCCCTATTTCCTTCTATTTTTCTTAACTACTACCCGTACACAGATTACCACCGTGAACTTAAAATAATATATATTTTATCTGTACTTGTATAAGTAATGTTACGCGAGGTTTTCAATAGACTGTAAGCATAATGTTTGATTTCTCAAAATATTTGCCTAAAATTATAATATAATACTTTGGCAAATTGTCTTTTGTGAACTTAAAAGAAAGAAAATAGGAAGTATGAATAACGAAAACTTTTGTCGTTAACATTGGCATTCTCGATGAGATGCCACAAAAACGTTTTAGCCATCATCTCGTAAATGCCATAATTTTTTTAATAGATCTTTTGTTAATGTTAAATATTAGTCAAGCGTTGATTTCTTCCATTAATTTAATGGTTGTACTGTAGTGTGTTAGTGTTGTTTGGTATATTGGTACCTATTTGTTAATCTTTAGCATTTTCAAAACTAGTGTATTTTAAAGGGATTTTACTATAAAGGTGAAAATAACAATATTTCTTGACCTGCTGCATAGACAAATTATTAATAGAATTAGCAACTTATTCGGATTCATGTGTTTCTTACCAGTGGCGGGTTTCAGGGGCAATTACCAGCTTATTATTGCAAAGCGCCATTTATGAATATTTTTCTTCAATGTGAATTCATACCAGGATTCAATATATGCAGTGAATTTCATAACACACTACCAAAGGATAGGATAGGATAGGATAGGATAGGATATGATAGGATAGGATAGGATAGGATAGGATAGGATAGGATAGGATAAAAAATTAGTTTTTATTTTTTTTTATTTTTTAATCATACCCGAAAGTTTTTATTAGGGATTAGATAACAAATGTGGGATTTTCAATGACTAATTCAGCTGTATAAGAAACAGGACCATATGTTGGTGCGTAAAAGTGCTCCAAAAAGATGATCTCATTGTCTCCTTGGGCTAAAAATGGTGCAGGAAGATAAATAGTACGTTGTGGGCCAATCTCCGCATATCGTCCCAGTGCAAATCCGTTGACAAAGATCATGCCTAAAAATATTGTTATGTACTATAGTAACTATAGGATTACCGATTGTACAAAAAATGCACGTCAAGTACTGAATAAATTTAAGTATTATTTTATGAATCGTGAGTCAGTTCAACGTTACTATAATAGCTGGAAATAGGTACTGTAAATATTAACAGCTTATGTAACCTGCTGTATCAAAAGTACATGTGTCCATAATATTACACTGTGAGCCAGAAAAGTCACATTTTTCGTTTTTGGATAACTTTTTATTTTTTTATTACTAATTTAATTTGTAAGAAATATTTACGGTTGTTAAGGAGTAAAGCCAAAATGAACGATGTTCAAATGTATAACATAGGGCATCTTTAAAAAAGAAGTTTTTTTAAAAGGCTAGCAGAAATTTAATTTTTTTTTACCGTCGTCCTAAAACTGACTATCTCTAGAAAAAACCTTTCTTGGCATTTTTTGATGTTTCATTATTTGATTTAATTTTTATTAACAATTTTCCGACCCAATAATGCTTTTACGTAGTTTCCAAGTAAATATCATTGTTTTCGGTTAGTGAGCCATGAAAACAATATTGTTAAAAGGATGATAATTTCATAATGAAATTTTATTTCAGTTTTAATCGATCTAAAACAAAAAAAGACACTAATTAAAACTGAAATAAAGGTTCATTATGAAAGTATCATCCTTTTAGCCATATTGTTTCCATGGGTCACTAATTAAAATCAATGATCTTTAGTTGAAAATTGCGAAGGAGCATTGAGTCGGAGAATTGATCATACAAACTAAACCGAATGAAATATCAACCGATTTGATTGAACCGAGCTATGATTAAAATAAGAATGAAATTACCTTTTCCCCACCCCCTAGTATCGATGTAAGTGTCCTTTGGTTCATCATTGATCGTAAGCACGGTTCTGTACATTGTTGGTCCTTCGCGGCTTGTAGTAAAATTTTCCCAACCTTTTAACTCATTTATCCATTGCTTCTTTAATTCCATAGGAACTATTTTCCAGTCATAAATATTTTCATTGTTAATGGTAACGTTTCCTGAAAAATACAATCGGTTCAATGAGACAAACTAAACCAAGTATTATTGTCTGATCGCAATAGACAGATATTAAAAAAGAGTTTATTAGGCTTATTGAGAGTTTATAATTTGGGAATTTTGGACTATGATTAAAAAAATAAATTTTCAATGTATATTGCATGTTGAGTCACATCCAATTAATTGATGATATGATCGATCAACTTCACATTAAGGGATATTACAAGACCTTCTCTGATAGAATGCTTACACAGCAGTTTTTTAATATGCTCTTGAAATTTCATTATACAGGGTGTCCCAAAACCAATGGGTAATATTTCCCGAAAGGGGACCACAAGAGCTCGTTGATACCCATATGGTTTACGGATATTGTAATGGAAGTTCCTTTGGTGCGGCACAGGAATATCGAAGACATTTTCCGCAAAGGAGAACTCCTGGGCGCAAAGTACTTGAGAGAGTTCATACAAATTTGCTGAAGAGTTCGTTTCACCGGGGGCAAGGACGGCTCATAGGGGATTATGATTTGGAAAAGGCACTTAGATAGCAAATAGAAGATAATTCTCAGGTCGGACTTAGACCATTGACTAAAGACGTCAACATACCTCAATCAATTGTAATGTGTATTGTAAATACCATATTATTATTATCAATAATTATATCGAATATTTATTTTAGCTGGGAAGAATGACTCAAATGCAAAATCTTCACCCATATCATTACCAGAGGTTTCAAGAGTTGATGCCTAGAGATTTCTCATCCAGGATAGAGTTCTCTCTATGGATTTTAGGACACCAAAATTTGTTAGCAAACGTTTTATGGGCTCATGAGGCCACATTTAGTAGGGGTAAGGGGCTTAATACCCAACCATAACACTCACTTTTGGGCCGATGAAAATTCGAGAGCCGTGCGAATAACTAATTTTCAGTATAGGTTCTCTGTAAATGTGTTGACAGAAATCAGTTGGTTGGTCCAATTGAAATACCAAATAATTTAAACAGTAAGAGATATTTAGACTTTTTTCAAAAATCAATAAACAGGTATATTAGACGATGTTCCCTTCAGGTCCAGGGAGGGGGTGTATTTCCAATACAACAGCGCCCCTGCTCATTTCGGACGGCCTGTTCGTAACTGGGTGGATGGCAATTACCCTGAAAGGTGAATAGGCAGAGGTGGACCAGCATCCTGGCAAGCGCGATCGCCGGACCTAAATCCACTCGATTATTATTATTGGGGCCATATGTGCAACATAGTTTATGCAGCTGAGGTAGATACACGTGAGGATCTACTTCAGAAAATCATTAAAGCTGGAAATAAAATAAGTATAAATCGTTTTCAGATTCTTCGGGCACCTCAAAGCATTCGCCGTAGAGCTAGACTTTGTGTCAGAGAGTCATAGAGTAGTTATTTTGTCTTTTTCTTTATTTTATTCTTCCAAATTATTTTTGATAGGAAGCATTTTTCGAGGCATGTTCATATACTTAACTTTGGGACAGGAAGGATGGGGAGAAAAACGCCACTCGATCTACTTGAAAATTACGATATGCGTGGTCGCGATTGAAATTCCGAGCTGATGCAATATTTGAAATTAATCGTGTTCTAAAAGATATTTTAATTATTGTATTTCGTTTGGTATATGCTGACATTATTCAAAATATTGTGAAATATTATAAATAATTTTTGCAGGATCATAAAAATAGCCAGACATTTACTTATGGCTAGAATTCAACTCATATTATGCACTTTAAAAACTAAATTTTCTTTATTTTAGTTAAAGTTTTTACGGTCTACTTTTTTAAACGTTCTTAAAATTAATTCCTACGCTTAGGCCAGTAAATTACCTTGCCAAAGTCCCTTAAATGTTTGATTATATTGATCAAATGCACCACCATTCATACGACCCATATTTTCTACCATTAAGGACACAGTAGCTTCCTCTACGGGTTCAGTATTCAATATTACAGAGGAATTTTTAAGTTTCCAAAATCCAAATCCATCCAAATCAGAAGGTTGATTAAACTTGTGGGGAGCTATTAGTTTACCATTCACAAGAACCAATACTGCGTCACACACGTTTCCTGTTATAATAATAAAAAAATAATACTGAAAATAACTTCCTTCAAAGGATATACAAAAGTTTAGATTAAAAGAAAATGTATTTTTTTAATTTGTTGCATAAAAATAACGACAAAATGCCTACATAATTTTCTAATTAAACGGCATCATTTGTAAATATCTGAAAGGATTTTTTTGTCTTGTTGAATGCTCTTTAACTATAGAATATTATAAAAATAAAAGTCACCCGTTACCTTCTATGATCAAAACAGAGTTTGCACTTAAGTTAACTTTTTCCTTTGTATAGACAATATAACCATTACTTTGACCAGAACTGTTGTTTATATCAAGGAGTTCCATTGGTACTAAGTATTTAGATTCAAGAATCGTTGGAGAATTATATTCCAATAATGATTTTAATGTAAGTATATTTTTAATTTTAGTGCTGGCGTAAGCTACAGGTGAAATAACTTCCGGGGGGGCAGGAACATATGTTTTTACAGGATTAACTGCGGTAACCATTTCTCTCACAATGTAATATTTAGTTCTATAGGCACCGTTTTCATTTAGAGGTGCATCATAGTCATAGCTCGTGGTAATAGGGTCGTATCCAGAATTATCATAAAGATCATTAGCTAGAAAAAATAATTAATTATGCCAGTGGCGCATCCGGAAACTTTATTCGAGGGGTCTTTAAACCACTTGAAGGTGCCCTATACAATACGGATTTGAACAAATAATGTTAAAACAGCTATTCTCCGGGCTATATGCCCTCCAAGCGCTGGATTACACACCAAAATTTGCCGTATTTTCGACAAATACTGTTAGACAACAAAATACTTGGTTTGAATGCAAGTTAAATAGACTATTCTAAATTATCTAGTAATCTAAGTAAAAATTATTTTCTGCATTAGAAATCATAATAACATTGCTTGCTTTTATGGAAATATATATGTTTATGTACAGGGTGTTTCAAAAAACATGTGCCATCGCTCAAGGAGAGATTCCTTGTAAGAAACTAAGGCAAAAAGTTTATATAAACATGGGCCCGCAGATGCTTCGTTTCAAAGATCGTTTTAAATTTTTTAATTTTTTTCAGTTTTTCCAAAATATTTTCAAAATGGCTCCATCAATTTTGATGAAATTTACAATGTGTAAAGTACTTAAATTAAGCATAATTCTGACCATGAAATGACTTTGACATTTCCTCCAGGGGCGTACATATGAGAAGACGGTAACATATTTTTCCAATAAAAACATGTACGCCACTGATTTTTTCACATTTTCTTATATCGGCCAAATAGTTCGTTAAATTCTTAACAAAACTTATCTCTTCATATTTTTTCAGTTTTTATTTCGTTTAGGAGATAAATGTAATTTTATTAACCGTCTTACTGGTTTAGTTTTCCCAACCATCGGTTTTAACATGTAAAGACCATTTAAAAATTTAACGTCCTGTATCTTTGAAACAAAGCATCTGCGGACCCATGTTCATATAAACTTTTTGCCTTAATTTCTTTCAAAGAATCTTCCTTTAAGCGATGGCACATGTTTTTTGAAACACCCTGTATATCTACAAAAAAACTAAAATTATAATCAAACAAGACATATCAATTACTTCGCCCACTTTTCCTTAAAATTGGTTTATAAATTTTCTCAGTATTTAGATATTTCACATATTTGAGGATTAGGTACATTGAAACTAAACCCAAATATATTTTTTCAATACAAGTCATATTTTGTTACCAATAATACCTAAATTTATAATGATCACATAAGATAAGGAAATAAGACAGACATTATTCTAAAACGTATTAGTTTTTTTTACAGTCGAAGTAAAAAATTAAGTCATTCAAATAAAGTGGTATTCGACACGAAGTATTTATGTTGGGATTTTGAAGTCTATATATTGACATTGTTTAGGTTTCAATTTTATTGAAATTTAATTCAACCATGGGATTAGATAACAGAATAACTAATTGTATAAGAATCGTCAACATGCTTTTATAAATAATTAAGTATGTACGAACACTTTGTGTGTATTTTACGTTGTGATGCTATAACAGTATTATACCTTAACAAATGTAAACACATGTTCTATTTAGAGTAATAAGAACGTTTTCCTTATGAGATTATTCCTCATTCAACAAGCGCAAACACTTTCTTAGACCAAAACAAACTTACTTAAAGCTGCGCCATTGTTGAATCCAAAGTTAGTGCCACCATGAAACATGTAAGCATTAAAAGAAGCATTTTTGTTTAAAATATCTCCTAGAACCCTTCGAGTATCGTCATCAGATTTACCATTGTGGTTTTGTCCCCAATAATCAAACCACCCTATCCAGTATTCCATAACCATAAGTGGTTTATCCGGCTGAAATTCTGCAAGCTTATCTAGTTGTCCTGTAGCATCATCGCCAAAGTTTGCAGTTTGAAAGAGTACACCCGGCAATGTACCTGCAATAATTGATCTTAATTATTATAAATTTGCACCGCACCAATATTACCTACTTCTGAAATAAATTTTGTCCCGAATAGCATGGACTGTCTTGAGTATTACAGGTTATAGAAAAATTTTACCTGCAGCTGGACTTACAGGTAACACAAAGCGAATAATATGTCCAGATAGCGTGGACCTTTTTTTTTAAGTATAATATAGTGTCCGCGGCCTTGCCTGCTTACAACGGAACATATAAGGTTGCAAAAACTATACTGAAATGATTTGAAAAAATTTCTTCACTGCTGAATAAATCTGACCCTCCTAAATGAATAAGTTCACATAAAAGTACATAATTTCAACCCGCTGCTTTGCTGGAACATGAAACCCGATTATATCGTTAGGCTTGCGTAGGTTTGAAAATTTACATTGAAGTCTCGATTAAATAGAAGTGTTATAATCTGCACTTTCACTAGCGTATAGCACGTAAACAACATTGATGAAATCAAGAGGAAATTAGGTTTAATCCAGTTAGAAAAGTTGTTTTTGTGGTTCCTTGCAATTGTATAAAAATATGTTCTAGATGATGTGAGTCATGACCACACATCAAGCAAAGTCTGTGACAAAGCCAGGCTCAAAAAAGTCCAAGCTAACAAAATATTTCTTCATAATCGTACACCCGAAATTCGTCAAATTTTTACCGATGCAAGAAAACAATCAAACCTAGAGTCCAACAATACTTTTAACAACCGCATAGAAGATAAAGTGCTTTCCTGTTCCCATGGCAGCAAATTCCTGATTACTTTCCAAAAACTTTAGTCAAAACTTTTGTAGAAGCACTTTTCCTTCCCTGACCTGTGACAACAAAATTATATCAACCTCTAAAGGAAAAGCTAAACTATTTGCCAAACAATTCGCTGCTAATTCCACCCCTATTCCTCCTGCCACTTTCGCTGTCCCAACCGCTCCGTCTGTACCTTACAAAATGTCCGACATAATACTTAAGGTAAAACTAGTTAAAAAAATTCTTCTATCCCTTCACACCAAAAAGTCCTCCGGTCTGGATGGCACACCAGCAATTAGGAAGTTTCCTATTTCAGAAATATCGAGTAATTTCAACATCATTTAATAGTCTTTCACTTAACTTGTCAAACAAAAAAAAATATCTTCATATCTTCAAAATTGACGAACTTATTCAATTTCTTATGTAATAACTTCGCGCGCGGCTTTTAACGGCCGTGACGTCAAAACACACAACTCTGTCGCCCCATGGTCGCCGGGCCAGCTGCCCGCTGCTGCTTTCGCGTGTTTACTTTAATGCATTGTATCCTGTCCGGTAAGAATAACACTGAAGATTAAACGGGCGCCTATTCCGCTGTTGACGGAGTTGTGTGTATGGACGTCATCGAGCCTCAGCCAACGTGAGCGTAGCATATCAGACTTTGAAAGACGATAAGTTTTTTATTTCTACAGATAATTAAATACAAAAAGTGCATATGTTTTTTACATTTTTAGGACTATTTATTAAGAGAAAATGAAAAAAATGGAAACTTCCTAATTGTTATAATTGTTTTTCAGATCTCTTATGACAGTGGTATTTTCCCAGATAGCTGGAAGATTGCTCGTATGCAGCCTGTCCCAATGCACGGTTCGAAGTCCCTTCCATCTAATTATAGACGTATCTCTCGTCTCTCTGTTGTCAGAAAAGTCATGGAGAAGAGCATCAACCTGCAAATTCTAAAATATCTAGAAAAATATAAAATCATCCTTGACAGACATTACGGATTTTGTTATCAAAAATCCACAGCTGATCTCCTTACCTTTGTCACACATAACTGTAACAAGTTTCTAGAATTTTATGGCGAATCTCAGATTGTTGCTATTGATATTTCCAAGGCCTTTGACCAAGAATGGCAATCCACACTCCTAAACAAACTACCTGCTTACGGTCTTCCTCCCAGACTGTGTACTTAGATCAGTAGCTGTCTCTCTAATCGGCGCATATCTGTCGTGGCGGATGGTCACTCATGCAACTTCCATCATAGCAATGCTGGCGTACCCCAAGGTTCACTCCTGGCACTAACCCTATTTCTTCTTCACATTAATGACCTGCTCTCTTCAACCATCAATCCCATCTACAGTTATGGTGGCGATAGTATTCTTCACTCCAACATTCATTTTTCCAGATAAGCCTTGAATCGAGCTCGATAATAGACGCAAATCTATACACCTATCCATTTTCCAAAATCTTTAAATTATTATAGACTGCGGGGTGCCAAGAACCTTGTTCAGTTCAATGACTTCACAACCAAGTTTTGCTCCCTGTCACGCAAAAAATCCCGCAAAACTTACCCCATCCACATAAATGGCCAAGCCCTACAGAACAATATAACATTCGATCTTGTTGGCATCGCTTCCGAACATGATCTCAGATGACACAAACACATTACTTCAATAGCCACATCAGTAGCTAGAAAGCTTGGTTTTCTCATTCGAGCCAGAAACTACTTCTCCCGTTCCAACGTACGCCCTCTTTATGTTTCCCAAATAAGAGTCAACCTGTCCCCAAATCTGGGGAGCGACATAACATCCTTGATTTTATTCGACTCATCAATGACCCCGTCCTCATAAACTCCTTTTTCTCGCTCGCCGTTCTGTGACCCATGAACAACAATAGTGCAAAATCTGATCCATTTGTCCTCTTGTCAACCCCATCCATCGACTATATGATACTTCACGTACCTATGTGATACTTGGAAGTAAATATTAGCAAATAATTACTTACCTTTGGTTCCATGCCAGAGAGGACTATCTGCTGTAACAAGAAGTTCCACTATACCATTGTTAAGAAAGAGTTGACGCAACTGCTCCATATAAACCTTGTCAGGTTGAAATTTGTCTCCATATTCCAGGTTTCCATACTCATTCTCCACTTGAAAAGCAATTATTGGTCCGCTTTTTGTAAACTGAAATGCTGCCAAAAGAGTCAGCAACACATTAAAGTATCTAAAATTATTAAATAAATAAATCTCTATAAAAATCAGAAATAAATAAAATAGGACTTAATTTTTACTTAGGTTTATATTTGGTTAGTTCTAAGGCCTAACTATAAAATAGGTTTTATATCAAAATTTTTGTTTATACAGCATGACCCACGGAGTTCTTGCCAGATGGGAATTTTTTTTACTGAAAGTTAAAAGAATCACTTTTAATAAGCGTTACTAATAATTTCATTCTAGTTTGCAAGATGTCTCGTGGCTTTGTCTACAAGCACCCCACTCGTGATAAAAAAGAAGTCATTTCCTCACGAACTACATAAATATATCTTGGTTTATGCTAATATGTTAAGTTTGCCGAAATGTTCGTCTTATACTCTGAAATATATTATGTTGTTCATGTCAAGTAGTAGGCAAAAGACGTCGTATATTCAAAGATTTCGCTTCACCTGAGCAAATAATCATAATTTAGCGATTTTTTATTGCAGAAAAACACATTTAGAAAAAAAACATTTCTCTAAAAATATATAGCTTTTTCTTTTACAGAATTCTACGTAGGCGACAAATATCCAGGATTTGTTTGTACTCACTATCAACCAAATACACAGCAACGGGTGTAATAATAATTATTACCTGGTAACAAATTTCATATATGTTGATTCCGATGTTCTAAATCCCATGGGTTTTTCCCTTAGCAGCCAACTGGGAAAACCACCAAAATTATATTCGGAGCAGATATAGGGGCCAGAGCGGATGATAACAAACAAATCCTCTTCTTTTGCAGTATTTAAAAATTCCTCTAAATGAAGGAAGTCCTCAAACTCAGAACCACCGTTTCCAAAATCATAAACTCCTGAAAGAATGAACATTATACTTAATCTCCCTTCTTTCTTAATCTGCAAGATACGTACCGACCGATTTTTTTTAAGGGACTCTCAATGAAATTTGACAAAATTTTGTAAACGCATTAGACGATGAAGAGATGCGACAAGGCGACTTCCAGCAGGACGGCGCGCCAATTCACGTAACTCTTGATAATTTAAATTTTTTGGAAAAATTTTTCGAAGACCGAATAATTAGTCGTAATATGCCAGTTAGGTAGCCACCACGGTCCTGCGATCTCACGCCTTGCGACTTTTTTTATGCCCACACATTAAAAACTTCCTTGTGCAAATTTAGAAGACCTATGGGCTAGAATTACAAATAAATTTCAGGAGATTAACAACTCCCCCCAAGTGCTCACCAATGTTTTTGATGCTGTAAAAAGAAGACTGAGAACATGTTTGGAAGTAGAAGGTGGACACGTCTGTCAATTAGTTTAAATTTATAATTTTTAGGTTCTTTGTTGTATACGTTTCTTTAAAATTCTGCATTATCCAATGACAGTGAGAATAATGTAATTTTCGGGGATTATTTCACTCATGTGTTAAAAGTCCCGTAAGATGAGTGAAGTTTTTTAAAATTACAGCGATAATTTTTTTACGTCAATTAAAAAAAAATTACACCGATAATTTTTTCCTGTCATTTTCTTGGTTGTCATATTAATTTGTGTTTTCATTCGTGAAATAATCCCCTAAATACCACTCGAGCTTTAAAATTACTGATAATTTTTCACTCTTACGTGTTTTCTTTGCAAATTTCACTCGTCCTGCGGACTCGTGAAATTATAGAAAACACGCAATCGTGAAAAATTATCGGTAATTTTTAAGCTCTCATGGTATTATCCCCGATAATACCACGTGAGCTTAAAAATTACCGATAATTTTTTACGATTGCGTGTTTTCTATAATTTCACGAGTCCCCAGGACGAGTGAAATTTGCAAAGAAAACAGGTAAGAGTGAAAAATTATCAGTAATTTTAAAGCTCGATTGGTATTTAGGGGATTATTTCACGAATGAAAACACAAATACCTTTAAAATGTTGATACAAACAATAACAAATCATGCCGACGGTTGCTAACAGTAACTACGGGTTTATAACAATTGCAAGCCATTTGTTTTGTATCGAAATTAATATGACAACCAAGAAAATGACAGGAAAAAATTATCGGTGTAATTTTTTTTAATTGACGTAACGTCAAAAAATTATCGCTGTAATTTTAAAAAACTTTACTCATCTTAAGGGACTTTTAACACATGAGTGAAATAATCTTAAAAATAAAAACGTCAGAACTTGACAGTTTTATTTTTCGTTCACCTGTACCTTTAAAATATGTTACCTTTAAAGAGTAATAATTCAAGTCATATGTGACTAATTCCACGGCATACTTTGAGGACGTTTCTTTTTTGATCATACGTTACCACGAAACTGATAAGTTAGGTTTTGTAAAGTTTGAATTTCAATTCACTAATTCTAGAAAATAATCCTAAAATATAAGTTTTAACTGACACACATACCTGACTCTGGTTCATGTAGATTCCATGGTATGTACGTTTCAACTGTATTTAAGCCAGCGGATCTAATTTTTTTTAAACGGTCTCTCCAATAGGCTCTAGGCACCCTAAAATAATGCATGGCTCCACTGTAAATCCTAATGAGTTTGTCGTTTAAGGTAAAATAACTCTGGTTGGCATTTAATCCCTGCTTGATTCCATCTGCCGTAAAATATTCATAGCTTGTGGGCAAATCAGCGGAAATAGAAGTTAGACCGGAGCTTAGGGCCATAGCTAGAAAATTATTTGGCAGTTTTGTTTTTGAAGTAGGTTAAAATGAACACAACTAAGAGAACAAAGATATTTTTGTATTTAATACAAATATTTATACATTTACACAATTATCTCATAAATATATATATCAAAATTATCTATAAGTGATTAGTGGTTTATACAGTAAAGGACAGAAAGTGCGGAACATTGACTGATCTCGGTTTGAATATAACAAATATGTCGTGTTCTTTTGCATTGCTTTTTCTTGGACCAGTAGGAGGACTTTTTTATACTGATAAATATGTGAAAATATGCTGCGGCGTCACAACGTCATTTGCTTCATGTCTTCATTGCATCAATGTAAGAGAGTTGTGTTCGGCCTGGTGAACTATAGTTGCTGCATCGAGTGCCACTCCAGTCTGTAATATTGCGCAGCCAAGAATGTTGTTTTCTTCCAGGTCCTCAACGATCTTCTATTTTTCCCTGGAAAATTAATTTTGTGATTGAATAACGGTCACCAAGCATGTGACCCAAATATGACATTTTTCTTTGCTTTGCGATAGTCATGAGTTGTCTTTCGGTACCTGCCCTTCTCAGCACTTCTTCGTTGGTTACATATTCGGTCCAAGATATTCTCAATATTCGACGAAAAGTCCACATTTCAAACGCTTCGATGCGATTTACTGTTTTTACTTTAATGGACCAAGTTTCGGCAAAGTATAGCAGTACGGGCCAGACATTACATTTTATAACTCTTAGTTGCAGATCTAGGGGCAGATCCCTGTGTAATAGCAGAGTCTTACGTTTTAAAAATATTGTCTTTGCCATACCAACCCGCGCTTTGACTTCTTCGCCACAATCCCATTCCAGGAACTTACATATATACAGGAAGCGTCAAATGACTCATAGCCAACATAATGTGCAGTATTGAAAGAATTCTAATAACCTGAAACTTGATAACCTACGCATATTAAAAAATATCAAGAACGATATTTGATGTTCATTTCTGTTGTGCAGTGTATATGTATATGTACGTGCACATAATTAAGTTCGATACTTGTAATTTACTAAAAAACAGATTTTGTTTACGTGAAATTATTCTATTCTTTCCCGCTTTAAAGATCTAAAATACATCTGACAATGTTGCTGACATACAGAAAACATTAAAGGGAAAATATAATATATAATAATATAATGTAGATAATCTAACATAACCAAAAACTATGTTTTTCTACAAGCAGAAACCTTGCGTAACCGAATAGTCAAATCCTAAAAACCTTCCTTTTATTCTAGATAACTAAGTGGTACCAATTTGACTATCATATACCAGTATAACTGATATTATTAAAAATAAAGAACAATATAAGAATACAGGAACGAAACACTCAAGAAACAATATCCAATTTGCACCAGTTTACTAGGAAAAACGGATCATTAAAAAAATTGCATAATATTTGAAGGGTACATGAAAACGGGCCTCATCCCTTTTTTTACCAATATAGTGAAATTCTTAAGATTCGTAGTAGGTTGTTTCGTTAAACTTAGTGGACTGTATCCCTCTTTCTTTGAGGTTTGGGTAGAGCTTACCTTCCCCAGGTTGGATAAAATATAGATGGTTAGAGACAAAAAATAATTGTTTCATTATCGACTTAACATTATAAAAATAGTCGGCGGCCAGTGATTTATATCCTTAAGAGTAATTGGGGGCCCCACGACGGCAGCACAGGAAAAAACGGGAACAAGCGTTGAGCACTTAACTTGGCTAGGTACTTTTGTAGGCCCATTCTAAAATCACGCATCTTGCACGCATCCTCCAGCGAGAGAGACCAAAAAAAGTCACCTGGTTGATATGATATCGGATATCTAGCACTGGATGTTTTCGCGCGCTATCGCGTTTTACTAGAATATTGATTTTATACATAAATAAGCATTTATCAATTAATTTAAAGTTTAAAAGAAAAGTGAAAGTTTTAAGTATATCTGTAAAAACCCCAAAGTAGGAAAACTTACAGGGCACAAAAGAGAAATCAAAAAGAAAAGATTATTTTTAAGTTGCAACTTAAATTAAAATAATAACTAAAATTAAAGATTATTTTTATATACAAAAATGATTAGTTCAAACCTGTACATAGGTATTTCTCAATTATTACTTTCAGCAATATATTTAAAACTAAAACCAAAAGGCGCTCATAGATTAGTTGTGCTGAATTAGAACACTAAAAATGCTTATGAACAAGTTTTGCCCGTGTGCCTGTCATTTTGGAAAAGACCAGTTAATGTTAATCTGCGGCCACTATTGGGTACATAAATCACAAGTAGTACCTAGTCGTTTTTCACTGCAATTCTCAACAGAATTCTCGTGGACACTCTTCAGAACATTGTACTGCATACAGTTCGAGATCCAGTCCTTTAAAGATAGACAAACAAATTTTTGGAACAGGAAATACAGTGACACTCTCTTAAGGTTTTCTGCCATCAACAAAATTTTATTTTTGCTTTTCGTCTCTGTCCCGAGATGCATGGTCCTATTAAAGTTATAGGAATTTCTTAATAACGAAAAAATTTATCTAATATACAGATTTACATTTATTTTACAACAATAAGCATCATCTCTTTTTGAGGAAACTGAAGGAATCCTTATCACTTGTGTTCTGAACTGAATAATGTCATTATTTGATGTTTTATTTGCAGTAATTATTGTTTTATTTGGCACAACAAACGATTTTATTTATATAAAGATGACTAGTGTTTAAATTTAATGGTTTTTTTACGTTCAGAAACTAGAAAAAACGAAAAAGATGTAAACGTAATACAAAACCGATTTTATTAGTTAACTATGTCACCACAATATAAAAGAATGGATCCTATAATTTCAAATTAAAAAGTAATAGTTATTTACGTAAGAAGTGGGATATATATATATATATATATATATATATATATATATATATATATATATATATATATATATATATATATATATATATAAGTATCGATATTATTATTTGTTGTCAATAAGTTTATTTATCAAAAGTTTTAAATAAATTCTTTTAAAATAAAAATCATGTCTAATTCAGATATAAATTCAAATTCTTAAAACTTATTGTCGTATCAATTTTATTGATTGTAAGGAATGTGTTAATATTTATAACAAACAGAGTATGAAATATTGTCTTGAAAAGTATCTAGTAAATAAATATTTTTTAAAGTATTTTGTCTTATCTCATTATCGCAGTATTGCTGTAATAAACTCTTTACTGCACTAGTGCGGTAATATCGATTTTTACTTAAGTAAAACAAGAGGGATAAGTGGCCTATATTCAATCCATATCCAACTCCTGATTCATTACTCATATTGGATATGATATAATACAGAGATTTTGCGACCCCACACATCCTCTTAAAGGGCTGGTGAAGACCGTACGAATGTTTCCAGCCATGGATGTGTGAGTCGGATTTCCCCAATACACCCACGGTACATAATACTTAGACTTCGATCTTCGTAGGTTATCAGAACATAAAAAAACGAATAGAAATTGCAGACAGACTCATAAGCAACCAAGCCCATAAACGATAAAATTTAGAGTGAAGTATCAATTTTATGATTTTATAAATTTTAAAAATTTTTGGTCAGCTTTTAAATTCATTTAACAAATGAAACAAAAATTCTGTTTAAATCATCACACGATTTTATGGTTGCCTGCAATTTCCATCTGCTAAATCTTGTTAATAACTTTAATATCCTAAAATTTAGAGTGGAGTATCAATCTTATGATTTTTTAAATTAAAAAAAAATTTCAAACTTTAGCCTTTTTTGGTCAGCTTATAAAGTCGTTTTGCAAATGAAAAGAAAATCTTTTTAAAGATCCACTCTAAATTTGATCGTTTACGATTTTATGTGTGCCTGCAACTTCTATCTGCAAGATCAAGATAACTTTAATATTCTTTACTTCAATGCTAACGCAACCTTAAAAGCAAATAGGAATTGACAAAAATACTGGAAATATTTTCGAAAAAATCATTGAGTCACTTGTATCCGACTTCAGAAGTAGCCTGTCTAAAACATTATGAATGTGGGGATTAAAATATGACTTACGACCCCCAATATACACGATACTTCTTTGAAAAGCCAAGTAATAATTCATTGTCATCGCATGTGCTACGTTCTCTGAAGTGGCACATTTTTTGCCATATATGCTCTCTTGCAATATCTTTCAGCAAATTCGTAATATGAAATATTTTAAATGGGAACTGATTTCTTAGAAAACTCGTTTTTTCTTATTCTTTTTTCGAGAAAAAGAAGCTTCGAAAATTCTGCATTTAATGAGGGATTTTAAAGACCTGTTAATAAATAAAGACAACATGTTTACAATAATGTCAAAGCTATGGGACTCCGACTTAATTTGGTCGGCAGGTCAACCAATTTGACAAAATCAGCTATTACCTGGTGAGTCAACGATTGCGCGGAGTAATTGTATGCCTTAAAGGTAAGATTTGTGCTTTCGTGTTAAGGCGTGGTTAAATTTTATGAACATTTTAAAAATATTTTGAATTATATAGGGTGCGCTCAAAAAGTAGGGTGTCACAAAGTTATATTTTTTGAATGAATTTTTAAATTCTACGTGTAATTTTATACCTTTTTTATTATATAGTTATATAGTTTAATATACGAGAAAGCCATAGTTTTCAAGATAATTCGACTTGTAATGAAAATTTAGCATTTGCAAGCATCTCTTTATTGTGAAAATACTACTTAAATTTTGACTCAAAGCGATTCATAATTTGTATCCTGAGTAAATTAAGTCATATAACATATCTACTCTAAAATATTTGACATTTCATTTACAGGATGTTTTATTTCTAGGTCCAAATCATCCAATGTCAGACAACTTCAAATTAAAAAATGACACTTTTATCAAATGGAATACTTTATATATTTTTCTGCCATCTCATAGATCGTCAAAAACTTTTCACATTTTATAAAGAATGTCCTATCCCCATCTCTAGCGGTTTTTGAAATGTTTTGATTGGCATTTTGAATACAATAGTCCCTTCGCGGTAGAAGTAAAAACCTGTAGGTAAAACCAACTAAATATACAGATAGATATATCTTTACATTTACACTAAAACGTAATGAACACATTATTTTTGTAACTGTAACCCCCCAAAAAATCAGTTTATTCTTAATAAATGTTCGAATAAATGTCCTTGTTCAACACACAAGCCAATTCTTCTAAAGATATTTTCCCGGACATTGGATAACATATCTGGTGTTACTGTTATATATTCCTAATCCTATTTTCCATGTCAGGCCTTGTCGTTGGTGGTGTGACTTATACCCTATCTTTTATGTAGCCCCACAGGAAAAAATCTAACGGGGTAAGGTCACAAGATTTTGGTGGCCATGCAAGGATAATCCAAATATTCTCTGGCTTCACGATAAAAGTGGAGGGAGTACCATCTTGCTGGAGCCACATATTTTGACGTTCATCAAAGTCTACTTCTGCCAATAGTCTTGGCATTTCTCTTGCAAGAAAAATAAATAAGTAGGTCCGCTTATGTATTCATTAAAAAAATATGGCCCCATAATTCTGTTGTGAAGAATGCCGCACCACATAGTAATCGACTAATGATTTTAGTATTGAATTTCACGGACCCAGGGTGGGTTCTCCGTTGCATAACAATGCATGTTGTGTCCAACCTTCGATAGAAGACGGCACATGAAGAAGAAGATCTACCACGATTTCACGCGGGAGCCTTTTTAAATATATTTTGTTGACGGGAATAAAAATTGCGCCGGCTGCACTCTTTTTTGCCTCTGAAAGGTAATTTAAACACCTAAACCTATAATACGTCCATCGGGTTTTGATAGTAGCCCGACAGATAGACGAACGCCTTAAGGGGGCCTTCTTTTATATTGTATAAATACATATTTTTATATACACAAAGACATTTACAAATAAAGTTCATGTAAATATAAACTCCATAAGTAGATACATTTATCTACAAAGACATTTTATTCGTTGTATTCA
The DNA here is from genome assembly GCA_963971165.1 of Philopedon plagiatum. Lineage (NCBI taxonomy): Eukaryota > Metazoa > Arthropoda > Insecta > Coleoptera > Curculionidae > Philopedon > Philopedon plagiatum. The sequence goes on along the minus strand of OZ020197.1, from coordinate 20,969,601 downwards.
AGCCCTTAATATAAAATTCCTCTGTATCTTTCAACCCAACAACATAAAGGGAAAAAGCTAGCAAGGTAAAGAGACAATGCATATTTAATGACCTGAAATCAGGTTCCGTTGTGTGATAGTGGATTTAAATATTTAAAATACAAATACCATCCGAATTTACTATTTTATTAAATTTTTTCGAAAGCTTGTTTTCTCTTGCTGAAAATAGCGTCTGGATGTAAATTTTTAGCTTGAATTCGTTTTGCTTTAATTCAGCTATTCTTATTAAAGGCAAGTGAGAAAATAATGTAATTTAACGGTAAGGTCTCCTGATTGCACACCACATTTTGTTTTTTAGCTATAATATTGGTTGAATATATAGGTTGGGCTTATATATATATATATGTATATATTTTATATATATATATATATATATATATATATATATATATATATATATATATATATATACAGGGTGTTATGGAAATCATTTAATATATTGGAATGGGTGACTCCTGGGGTAGTCTACAGACATATCCAATACTTTTTTTTTCTTAAATCGAACATTTTTAAAATTTTCAAAAATACCCTAAAATCCGTCAATATTCGACGCACCTGGCTGAACGTACACAAGGCGCTTGACGGAAATTTGCGCGCGAAAAACTTTAAACAATTGAATTTTTTGAAACGTTGCCAGACATTTCTGTTTTTAAGCGTAATTTAAGACAAGTTAAAAAAAATTTGAACCTTTCCTAAGAAAAAACAAAAAAAAAATAGTAAAAAGGCACTGTGAAATCAGTCCTTTTTGTCAGTAGCCTTAGTTTTAAGTAATATTTAAGACACCCTATATTACATTATTAATGATATAAGTTATTCCTACTAGCTTAAACTTTCTGCCAAGGAAAAGTTAAAAATCAAAACGAAAATACTAATTGGGCACAACTACATAGTACTTACTTCAAAAGTATAACCAGATCCGCTAAATTAGTTTTGCTCCGGCAAACGTTACCATAATACGTAAATATTATTAGTGTTTTAAATTAAATTTAGTTTTCAACCCTATTACGCTACTCACTCAAAGAAACTAGATAAAACTGATCAAAATATTGGTTAACAACGGATCGACGAAGACCATTTTCTAGGTAGTGAAAAGAAATTACATTATTTAAAACATTAACAAAACATTCATTGTGTGGCTTGTATGCTGTTGAAAAACTTAAAATAAATATGGCGCACGGGCACGGCTCTTTGATGACATTAAGAAATCCTTCTGTTTCGATCTCCCTTCCCTTCATCATGCAACATGATCATGTCTCTTTGTCACTTCCAGTACTTGATAAAGTAGGTGGCCCTGATTTGGCGCGAAAATTTAAAATAGAACGCGTGTTTGTATTATTGCCTTTGAAACACTAGAGTTAAATGCTAAGCCCATATATCGAAAAAGAGGAAAAAGGCGTCATCGATTTTAAGAAAGGAAGAAGAATTAACCATTAACCATACTTTTTCGTTTGATTCCGATTGTCGTGTTTATTTTCTAAACAGTTATAGATTATTACCATGATATACGAGGATTATTAGTATTATTACTAAAAATTATGCAGTGAATATCCAAAACAGAAGGTGTGTTAATTTCGTGGAAGGGGAAGTTGAGGCACTCGTGGAGTTTGTCGAAAAATACAAAGAAATTTTAGAGAACAAGAGAGCTGATGCTGTTACGGCCAAAGAAAAAGATAAGATGTGGGAGCAGATAGCTGCCGAATGGGTAGCTGAGGGCTATGTGGAACGCACAAGTAAGCAGCTACGGGAAAAATGGAAAAACTACAAGGAAGTTAAAAAAAAATTCTTAAGAAAAGCAAGAGACATATAGGACTTGCGGTGGATATTGACTTTCAGTTATTTTTTTCCTACTCATTAGTGCCATTATAAGTCATTTTTATAGTGCGTTTATTATAAGAGTGGTCTTCATAAAAGTACACATCTAGTATAAAATAGTTACAATTTTACATTTAATTTTAGAAACACCTACACCTATCATTTCATGCTTCTTATTAAACTAGATCACCATACACTGGCAACAGTATGCTACATATGACGTCACTTCGAGGGAAAATCCTAAATTGACTAGACGCTTGCACCCCTTGTACCTACATAAGTACAGGTCAGTTTCTGGTCGGGTAGTGTATTGGGTTGACGTTTATTAAAATATTACAGGTCATTTTATTGTCGGGTAGTATGTTGAGTTGACGTTTATTAAAATATTATTGTCATATTTCATTTGCCCAGGTAAGCCCTAGTCAATTTAAAATTTTCCCTCGAAGTGACGTCATAACGTAGCATACCGTTGTAAGTGTATTGTGAACTAGATATAATGGCTAGTAAAACCTAGGTCACGACCAGTGGCGTATGGTGAAATTTCAAAGTTGTATATCTCTGTTCCTAATTCCTAGAGGTTTTAATAGTGTGCCCACTGGGAAGGTTCTGGTAAACTCAAGCAAAAATTCAACTTTTTTTTCGCAAATTCAAAACGTTTTTTTTTTCTTTACAAAAACATTCCCAGTGGGCTCACTATTAAAACCAATAAAAATTGGGACCGGTCCTGAACGTAGGAAGAGAGATATACAACTTTGAAATTTCACCATATGCCACTGGTCACTACCATCACTATAGTTGTGCCCTTAAACAAATTTATATACGGGGTGCCCATTTTAAGTTTTAACCACTAGTGTATAGTTGGAAGCTCTCCACTTTTCATTTTGCCCCCCCCCCCCTCTTTGATGGCGCCCCTTGTTTGCATTATTTTATATATTTTTAGCATTTTTGCAACAATTCTTCCAAAATTTTCATCTGCGGCGCATATTTCTGTAATCTTATTTTTCTGCTTTCAATTTATAATTTTTTTTATCAATACGATCACTTTTTGCTGCCCCCATTATAGCCTGCCCCCCCCTTAGAAGATGGCCACGCTACTGAAAAATATACCTACTCCATAATGATATCAGTTCAAATAAACACCCTGGCCCGGTATATATGTATCTTATTTTATATAGGTACCTACTATTATTTTTTAATTTGTTTACTGTCCTTAATAATAATCTACTTATACATATAATAAAAACTGTCTTATGTAAATAAATACTGTATATTTTTTTCTGTGTACCTGCCTGTAGCTTCAGTCTTAGGAAAGTAAATTCAAATTGGATATACTGTGTACGTGGTAATATGTACAGGGATATCCAAATAAATGTGAACAGGCCTTATAACTTTTTTATTTTTAAAAATGAGAAAAAATGTTAAATATGAAAGCTTTGGGGATTTTTATGGATCAATCATTCATATATCTTATCAGAAAAACAATTGAGTATCGAATAAAAGAAATATAGTATAAAACATCGATTTTCTCGCTTATTTTAAATTGGATTGTATGATTTTTATCATATTTTTGGATTTTTTTATTCAATGCTCGATTATTTTGCTGATAAGATATATGTATAAAGCTAAAAATCCCCAAAGCTTTCATATTTGACATTTCTTTCCATCTTTAAAAATAAAAAAGTTATAAGGCCTGTTCACTTTTATTTGGATATCTCTATACAATCGTGGTTTAAAACAGTTTAATTTTCTATTCAAATTCAAATTCATTTATTCATGCTATTACAAATAAATTGTTTACACACGTCAATTACAGATAAAATAATTTTCATATTTAGACAATAATAAAAACATTCCTGACAATACAATGCATTCAAATTTATAATTCGAAATGAACACAATAATACAAACACATTAAAAAATCTAAATAAAAATATTAAAATATATTAAAACTATAATCTAAGTACTGTTTTGTGATGTAAAAAGCATGTTTTATCAGGAACTGTTTCACCTTCATTTTAAACTGCTGAGTAGAGAGCTCTTTAACATTTTGGGGTAACTTATTAAACAGTTTTATTGCATAATATTCTGGTCGAGCCTGACATCTACCCAACCTGCAGTGTTGTGGAACGTAGTTGGTCTTATTCCTAGTGTCATGGTCATATTATTATTATTATTATTATTACTGCTAGCAGCAATAAGCGGTGGAAACCGATGAGATGCTGCCATATGCTATGTTCACAAGTATGCTATCACCTCGGCTATCACAATCTATCACAGTTAATTTCCTGCTGTTCATTGTCACAATTAGTCCATCACAGTCGCCTTACAATCGGTTTAATTCCGAGTAACACCACAGATCGTCAGAGATAATGCACAAATCCGGAGTTTATGGTTTGAAGGTTTTTATCAAGCCTGTTCTTAAATATATTTTTATTTGACGCACTGATGGTGTCTTCACTCAACGCGTTCCATCCATACACTACACGATTCGAGAGAAAGTTCTTCCTTACAAGTCCTGAACATTTTTCCTTTCTAAGTTTCATAGAATGACCCCTGAGCTGTTCGTTGGTGTTTCGGGTGTAAATTTGAAGATTTAGTACTGTCGAGTAGTGGTTGTTCAAGATTTTGTAAGTTTCAATTAGGTCACCTCTGTCTCTTCTTTCTTTCAGAGTGGTAAGCCCAAATATCTCCAAACGTTCACCGCATGGAGTATCACTAAGGGTGTGGGGAATCTTAGTAAATCTTCGCTGTACTCTCTCTAGAATTTCAATATCCTTTATATAGTAGGGATTCCAGACCATGTGCGCATATTCGAGTTTAGGTCTAACATACGTAGTATAAAGCTTTTTCATGAAATCAACAGATTTATTTGTAAAAGTCTTCTTTATAAGATATGTCAATGAGTTTGCTTTTTTGACTATTTGTGAAATATGTGCCTCCCACTTCAGGTCTTTTCTTATTATGACACCAAGATCTCTTTGTTCCTCGACTACTTTGAGCTGTGCATTCCCTAAAGTATATGTCAGACAGGGATTGTTAGGGCCTATGTGTAAGAGTGTGCATTTGTCTTGATTAAGTTTAAGGAGCCATGTCTGTGTCCAAGATTCTATAGCCTCAATATCCTCTCTGAAGAGATCCGATTGCAGAATTGGATTGAAATAGAGTTTGGTGTCATCTGCAAAACACGATATGTTGGTGTTAATAACCTGACTAAGATCACTCAAATAAGTTATAAATAATAGTGGTCCAATAACTGAACCTTGCGGGACACCACTCACTACTGGATAAGAGCTGGAGCAGACACCATTAGCTCTAACCTGAAAAGATCTTTCCGTAAGCAGACTCTCTAGAAACACTACAAGGTTTGCTCGAATACCGAAGTGTTTGAGTTTATAGATGAGCCTTTGAAACGGAACTTTGTCAAAGGCTTTTTCCTGGTCCAGGTATAGGACATCAGTTGGTCTTCCCTCATCATAATCCTTAGTCCACAAGTTTAGGCATTCTATTAAGTTAGTTGTGGTCGACCTTTGTGGTAGGAATCCATGTTGTATAGGAGGAATAACTTGATTGGATATGAGGAAGTGTGTTATTTCCGGAACAATAATCTTCTCCAGTACCTTGCATAAATGGCAAGTAAGACTAATTGGTCTGTAGTTAGCAGGGTCATATTTGCTCCCTTTTTTAAAAATGGGAATTATGTATGCCCTTCTCCAGCTGTCAGGGACGTAACCTCTGTCAAGAATGTCCTGGAAGGCTTTCACCAAGAATGGTGCCAAACTTTTACCACACTGCTTTAAAAATACTGATGGTATATTATCAGGTCCTGGACTTGAATCATGTATGTCTTGGTAAGACAGTAGGTCGTCCTTGTCTTTGATGTAGAGCAAACTTTGCAGGATGTAAGTCGAAGGAAGGGTAAGAACTCCCAACTGAACAAAGGCATTCCCACAATCCTCTCTGTACCCTAGGCCAGCCATGATTCTGACTGCCTTTCGCTGGAGACCAAAGACTCTTGTGCATGAGGTGACCGTCCCCATGCGATAATGTCATATGTCATAACACTATGGAAAATTCCATGATATGCTGTTCTCAGGGTATTTATTGAAACACATTCACTCAAATTTTGTAAAACAAATACACTACTTCCAAGTCTTTTACAAACATTAGCTACATGAACATCCCATTTCAGCTTCCTATTTAGATATATAGCCCTAGAAACTTGACAGATGCAGCTATTCCACCACCACGTGACTGACTTCGTGATGTAGATGCGCTGACAACATAATCCAGCAGGCTCAGCCTATCTATTTCTTCCTGTTCCAGCCAATGTTCTGTTAAACATAAGACTCCCAGGTCACAATCAGCAGTGGCAGCCTCGAGCTCGTGAAGCTTGTTTCTCACAGAGCGGACATTGTAATGTAGCAGTTTTATACATGACGATTTGCTACCACCAGGCTTCGCCCCTGTTGAGGTCCTAACTTTATTAGGTTTAAACAACTGTTTACTTGAATACCAACTGGTTAAACATTTTCGTCAAGAATGACAGACTTTTTATCCTTGGGCACACCAATTTTAAAAGAACTATATTTCTGCTTCCACTTTGTTTTTATCCGTTCGCATTCACAGTCGATGTTATAATTTAATTTTAGGTATTTTCCAATGTCGTCAGGTTTTGTGTCATTAGACAGTCGTGATACAAATAACCAAGAATAGCTACCTGATGAAGCGGCTTTCAAAGTGGTTGCATCCTTTTTTTTGCCTTCGATTGAGTTTGGTCTCAGTTTTGGATCCACTTGTTTCTTTTATTTTTTACTGTAAGCTTCTGTTTGTTTTGAAAGCATAGAAAAATATTGAAGGAGTTGAAAGTAGGGTTAGTCACTGTCATTTTCTTCTTTTTTCTTGGGATGGCTTGCAGTCACGCTAGACTGTTGTTGTGGTCCTACTGTGCCAAGTCGTTTTGTTCGATGCCAATTTCTGCTTCTTTTGTTTCTTTCGCAGCTAATTTCACGGAATTTTTGGTTTTACGGCTTTTTTTATTAGGTTAGAAATTTACGAAATTTTCTATATTCTTTTCCAAGTAAGCATTTTTTTCTTTAAGAAGTTTATTGTTTTCTTGAAGAATTTCATTTTTACTCTTTAGTTCGTCCACTAAAGCCTTTAAATACATAATTTCGATATACTTCTCTGGTTTGGGAATGTCATCACTTTGTTTACATTCCTTACACATTAATCGAGTTTTGTAACTTATTATTATAAGTATATTAAGTATATTAACTTTATTATCTAGTGAAAAACAATGTTTCCAGTGCTATAAGGATAACACTGGACATTTGGGGCTGTTATTTAGTGAAGAAGAAAGTTTCCACTTCCAGTGCTAATAAGTACGTTTAGTTGAAGATTATTATTTTACACTTCATTTGAAGAGCAGTTCTCTGTATTGTTTTGTGTTGTAATATTTTAGCTTTTTGAAATTAGTGTTACTTGGAGTTCTTTCTTTAAAGGTAACAAAAATATTAGGTTTTCAAACTTGATTCATAGAAATATGGTAAAAAAATTTGGCAACGCCTGACTTCGAAACAAAAAAATTTTTTTCTGTAACTGACATTTCTTGCTGTTTTTTATATGGCCATGTATTTATGACAGTGGCGCGCAGGTACTAAAAATTTTTTTTTCGAGGGCCGATATTTACCTTTTTTTATAGTGAAACACCATTTATGAATATTTTTATTCAATCTGAATTCATATCAGGAGTTACCCATTCCAATATATTAAATGATTTCCATAACAACCTGTATATATAGATATAGCGAATTAAATAAAAACTGGAAAATCATCAAGAAATATTGGGAGCAATCCGAAAATAAAAAAGCAAAACTTATTTAGTCGGAAAAAGAAGAAAAAAGCTTAATAATTCAATAATTTTATCTAGCTCTTAGACGTTCGCCAGATAAATTTTCTTTGTAAAAACAGAAAACATATTATAAACCATTGGTGTAGAAACGGAGATAACCAACCGACGGAGTGGCTGCGTTAGTGCCCGCTCTTAGACAAATGGTATTATATTTACTTCATTTGCTTCCAAATTCCTTTAAGTAAAAGTTTCATTTGCTTTCGCCCGGAAAAAATAAATCATAAAATAAAAGGCCATTTTTTATTTTCATAAAAGCAAAAATATTTGGTAGCTAAGATATTGTTGCCGTAACCTAAAAATCAATATAATAATAGACTCTATTTAATATGTTGCGTTTAATTACCTCCAAAAAGTATGCCGCTTTGCGAAAATTGGGTTTGCTGATATATAATGTGCCAAAAAAAGTACGCACATAAGGAACACTCCTTTTTGATTGATTTTTCAAAATAAAATCATGATAAAAATTATTTCTTACTAAAGATTTAAGTTGTCAGTATGGATGTAAATGCCGTTTTTTTTTTAAATTCACTTTAAATATCCATATTTATTTTTAAAAATGTCGAAAAAAATTTATGTAATACAAAGTTGTTTCAGATCAAGAACTTAACACTAATTAGTATCAAATTTAAAATTTCTTTCTCCACTGGTTCATCAAGCTATTTTGTATCATAAATCTACGTCAAACCAAAGGAAATATTGGTAGCCTTCTTTAAAAAACATAGTTTTTTAACCCTCCAGTCTATTGCATGCCGTTCCCAAACGGCAACATAACAGAACCGCTACAAAATATGACGCCATCTGCTGAACTTCGTTCCACTTTTACCGAACTCTGTTTATTAGCAGTACAGTTCACTATTTTAAATACTTTGTATTTACATATATATCGATGTTACACGAATAATGTTACTAGTAAATTTCTGATTACTGGCGAACAGGTGATCTTGATTAGTTAGTGTTTCTATTACAAAAATAAAGTGCTTTGTACTATTTGTAGGTAAGTGTTATTTTTTTAGAGTTAAATCTGACTGTTGGCAATAGATTCGTGCTAGAATTTTTATTTATTATTTGATTTTGTCATCTCAACATGGTTTAACCTCCATGTTCCCGTTTGGGATGTTCCAAAGCGCGAACAATATGCATAGGAAGTTTATCATGAAATGAAAATCAGCATTATTTTATAGTGCTAATATTTGACTTTTGTAGGTCGATTATGGAACTTCCTGAAATAAAGCCTGGCACATTTTATGGACGAAAGCGTCACGAAATGATACGGGTCATTCCTTCGGACAGCGATGATTCGAAACAGTCTGATGACGCGGATGGTGGTAAATCATAAGCCGCAGTATTAGATTTTTTTTTAGAAATTGAAATTGACCAAAATAGGATCCCAAGCAAGCTCTACAGGAAATTGTGGTAGTTGAAGATGATGACGTTCCCCTAAGTCACTATTTCATTTTCCAGCTAACGCAAAACTCTATTTTCCGGAAAAGATAATATTACGTGGAAGGAGTCACGAACTGTAAGAGTAACTCAAAAAAAATTATTTTCCGGATCTACTCCCCGATTCCCCCCCCCCCCCCCCTCCATGCTCACCAATGTTTTTGATGCTTTAAAAAAGGAATGAGAACATGGTTGGCGGTAGAAGGTGGACACGTCTCTCATTTAGTTTAAATTTATGATTGTTAGGTTCTTTGTTGTATATGTTTTTTTTTTAATTCTGTAGTATGCCATGACAATGACCATAATATAATTTGCTTGAAAATAAAAACTTCATTACTTGATAGTTTTATTTTTCATTCACCTATACCTTTTACCTATGTTATCTTTCGAGATCTACCGGAAGATATTTTTGAATTAAAAAGCCCCTATAATTTGTTCAATTTTTTTTACAGATGCGTTGATTTCACTCATAGTACACGGAACAGGCTTATATACAGCGTTCACAAAATACCAGATAAACCAATCAGAATAAACTCAAACGAAATGCAGCAATTTCTAGGAATATTGGTGTAGATGTCTTTCTGGGCTCCATAAACTTTTCAAATCGCCGACGATGCATCAAAATAGGTTTGAGGGACTCAAAGGGTTGCTTTGTTTTTCGGGTATTAGTATGGCTACTAAAAGTACTGATAAGAATTATTCCTTTCAAAGGTAGGACTTGGTTAAAAACTTATAACCCAAAGAAGCCTCATAAGTGGGGCTACAAGATGTTTTTTGTATAGCGTGAGTGGTTTTAGCTGTAATTTTGACTTTGCAGTAGCAATGTCGACATGAACAAAATGCCAGGGGAACCTGAACTTGGACCAGCGGGCAATATAATTGAAGCGTTCGGCCGAATAACGGTCTATGTTACAGTTTAGTAATTTTTCAGAAGAAGGGAAATTCCAAGATCTATTGATTTTAATGAACTCATGAGCGGAAATGTATTGATACAATTTTATTGATATATGATATAAAGAAAATAAATACATTTTTTGATTACATCAACAGGTCATTTCCGTAAATAACATATTATAATAACAAATAATTGATTAACAGTAGAGTATACAGATATATATATATATATATATATATATATATATATATATATATATATATATATATATATATATATATATATATATGTATATATATATATATATATATATATATATATATATATATATATATATATATATATATATATATAAATATATATATATATATATATATATATATATATATATATATATATATATGTATATATATATATATATATATATATATATATATATATATATATATATATATATATATATATATATATATATATATATATATATATATATATAAGTAAATCTTATCCTGTTTTATTCCATACAGAGTATGTAACAAAATCACACAAAACATATTTTCTCTGCTAGGTCAAGCATCACCTGCTGAGTAGTGGAAAAACATAGTCATAAGTCACTGAATTACTTTAAAAAAAAATTAAATAATATAGTATAGTCACTGAGTCACCGCCATTTCGTAAGAGAGAATTTGTAGGAGTTTTAGCACGATATTTAGTAAGATTTTCGTGTTAATGCCCCTTTATCTGGTACTTTGGTTTGGTACGTTGTAATAAATAATATAAAAATATAATTGTTACTCATTTTATTTCTGAAATGAACCTAATTAAAGAATTAAAGAAAGAAATATATAAATTTAATTAGTTTGCAGAAGTATAATTTTCCTTTGAATCTTAAGTCAACTTTTTTAAAAGCAGCAAAGGAACTTCCTCGTTAATTTTAATTCAAGTTAATAATGCATTTTCAAATAAATTTAATCATTTGTCATTAGTACGAAGTTTTATTTTCTGAGAGTTCCATTTTTATATTATGTAAATATATTCCAAACAATCGTTGGCAGCTGGCAACTTAACTTTTAATTTCTTGCTTTTAAAAATAATAGAGTCTCTAGCGTTATTTATTCTTTTAAAATATTGATTAGCAAGATATTTTAAAAACATAATAACCATCGACACATGCATCGACGGAGCAGATTCTGTAAACAAAGGTAGAGTCCTTCGGGTGTGAGCATTTCAAAACGCTCATGTGATGACAGATGGCAGTACTTTAAAGTTTAGTATTTATTAATACATATATGTACGTTGCCTTGACTTCTCTATCTTATTGTTCAAATACTCATCTTAGTTTGTTAAAATAAACATAATATTGCCCCATAAAATTCTACTATCCTTTAGTTAGAGGTAAAAGGATAAGGTAAGGCATTATAAATGAAATTTTTGTTTATATTAAAATTAAAAAAAAACTGTCCTTAATTTCTACTTTATTCTTACGCTTCCTAAATAGTTTAATTACTCATATAGGTGAAACAAAATGCGTATTAGTGTTCAACCAAAAAGATTTTTGTAACAAAACAAAGAATAGCAAAGGATAGATAAACTTTAAAACTGGCAAAGCAATACATTTTTGTGTTAAATATTTGCATCATTTTTCAATAAAATCTTCAATTGATTTATTTAAGTGGTTTTGACCTATTCATCACATTCTAATACATATAAGAAGTTTATTCAAGACAAGTAGTGTTAAATGACATTATATATTAGTATAATCTAAACTGCTGGCCACTCGAACTTACACACAGAGATTTTTAGGCAAAATTTAAAGTTCAATATTTTCAACAGGAATGCAAATTTTTGAACGCGTCTTGCAGATTTTTTTTGTATGAATGAAATTTCCGCAAAAACTTTTTTTGGTCGTTGCAATATGGTTCGTTACTAAGGTAACATGAATATCTCTAGACGTTTTTGTCACTTTTTGGATTAAGGCCCTTAGGTCTTGTACACACTACTAAACATAAAATTTGGGTAGCAAAATTTTTAAAATGCTATAACTTGACATTGGTTTTTTTAGGGATTGCAGGAACCTTTACATTAGGTTTAGAATTAGAAATTTTGTAAGAATTGACTTTTGGCCGTTGTTAACCAATCTTGTATATTGTAGAATTTAATGTAATAAACTTGTTCTTGTCGCTACGTTTTTGTCTATTATATCGACCCGGTATAATGTGTAAATTTCAACCTGTATATTTTAACCCCCAAATAAAATGCTTAGATTATAGAAAATGTAGATACGTGAAATAAGGATTCCAAATCCGAAAAAATCATCAAGAACCGTCAATCCAATGTCAAATTATAGCATTTTAAAAATTTTGCTATCCAAATTTTGTGTTTAGTAGTGTGTAAGGGCCTTAATCCAAAAAGTGACAAAAACGTCTAGAGATATTGATGTTACCTTAGTAACGAACCATATTGCAACGACCAAAAAAAGTTTCTGCGGAAATTTCACTCATACAAACTTTTTGATTTTTTGCATGACTTCATTGATCACCCCATATATAATAATCCTATGGTCCTACGATAAATATACGTCATGCAGCTTAATCCGAAAAACACTAGCTCTTAAAATCTGCAAGACGCGTTCAAAAAGTTGCATTCCTGTTGAAAATATTGAACTTTAAATTTTGCCTAAAAATCTCTATGTGTAAGTTCGAGTGGCCAGCAGTTTATTATGATCAAATATACATTAAACCAAGTATACCCTAATTAAAATTCTGGATAATTATAATCTGAATCTTAAAAATGTTTACACTCGATATTTCTAACAAACCAAGCTAGTGCCTTCATTACTATAGACAGTACATAAGCGTATTTTAATTTGTGCATAAATGAATATTTGGGTAATATTTAAAACACTTCTCAAAGTTTTAAATTAATTTGAGCCTTTTAACAAGTATAATCTTCTTTAAAATCCCCGAAAGGTATTTTTCAAGTAAACTTTTCTCGACATCTCCAAGAAACCTCACTGCATTTTCATCCAGTTCTTATGTAAATTACCAATTTCTTAATTATGTAGACTCGAAGATAAATGCTCTACTTTATTATGGCGTAAGTTTAAATTATAATTCAATAAGTTGTGGTGAGGCTAACGAGGTGAATATGCTTTTAATAGGCTTACCGCTAAATAGGAAAATGAGCGTGCCGAAAAGCACCAGAAGAAACTCCCTCTCAGAGGAGAATATTGTCACGTATCCACCAAAATGTCATGTAGGGGGTTGTAGGGCAGATAAATTTTATTAAAGTTAGATCATTGTACTTGTATTTTAAAGTTATTCAACCGGTGGTTAGTGTGGGGTCATGCCTAGTAGGTGACGAACTCCATAACGTGTGCCCATTCATAAAATCTCTGCAAACATCAGCGCGGTGGATGTGGAAGGCAGATGCATTCATATTGGTCCGCCGAGCGTTACGATTGTTAACTTGTACAAAAAGAAATCATTATATTATTTATACATTTCTAATTATTTAGGATATTTTAGCTCCCCTAATAAAAAAATAAATATGAACTAAAATTAGTCTTGCCCCACAATGTCCCACAATGTTTTAAATTCCTGTAGAGGAGTTTCACCGAATACGATGCCCTACCATCTCCATTTTATGTGTATGAATATCGATAGATATATTTAAATTATTCGTGAAATGTTTTTCAAATCTGCTTTTAGATTCCTTCACATTTCCAATAAATTGCTTGTCAATGAAATACGCGGGTCGAGATAAAACTTGTCCAAAACTTGAAACGAATGTACTTTATATGGAAATGACTGCTCTTGATTTTGTTTTTTTACTTTAAGTAAATAAACTTTATTTATAAGATATATTTAAATGATGTTTGACGTTAGTTTCTGACTAGATATGGAGCAACATAAATCTATTTATTTGAACTTCTTCAAGAAATGGCGAAATCTTAATTTATATTCAGAACTTAGAAAATACGAAAATAAGACTGGTTATATTGTCTTAAAAAACTGATTTTTTGGAAAAATTATTCGAATAGGAAATTCCCCCAAATAACTCTTTAATTATATGATGATAAATTAAAACAGATTTTTAGATTTAAAGATAAATCGGATCTTGGCAACTTCTAAACCCAAGGCCGCTCTGCAAGTGGATAGGTAGGAGGGTAGATTCAGGATGGACGTCAAGCGACCTGGACGGTGAGTACAGTTGCAGACGAAAAATCCCGGACACAACATTTTTTTCTAAAGTAATTCTTTCCATACCTTAAATCACCTGAATTTTACCTAAAAGTTGTCATGGAGTGATAATAAATGCCAATAGATTTTAAAAACATTTGCCACTTTAATTTTTGATAAAATCAACAGATTAAACCAACAACAAAGCAAGCGATGATGATGATGTTATTCGACGAGGGTCGCGCAGTAAGGAGAATATCCGAAGAAATCGGTTTACCAAAAGGTACCGTTCAAGAATTGAAGAAAAAATGGGAAAATGTCGGCTTTCTAAATAGAATGCCTGGAAGTGGAAGAAAGAGACTATCAAATAAATAACAAGATAATAACTTGTTAACTTTTCTGGAGAACCATCCATTACAAACAGCCGTGGAGTCGCAAAGACAAATAACCTTTCGTGATTCCGATCGGGTAGCAAGACGCTGTTAAGAACCCATTTCTAACTACTGACAACATCAAACTTATGATGAAATATTTTTCTAGTAGACAATACAATGATTTAAGTGACTTTTTCTTTCGGGCATTGCCGACTCTGTCCCCCTACCTACGGGCCTGGACTAGAGTGGACGAATCAATGCCAAATAAAGATTATTGTGTGATAGATACAAATAGGTATGTTTCTTTCAACCGAAAGCTAACTCGATTCACTGTACCCTCTTGGTCCACGGTTCCCACATTGACCCCTTTCCAAAGGTCGGACTCTACAAGAAAACTTCCAGATAGAACGTTGTCAGGTTTCAGCTAATCATGATTGTCGTCTGTCCTACCTTGATAACTTTATCCGGGGAACAGTCTAAAAATTTAAAATAGGACCCCAGTAGTGGACTTACGTTCGCCTTTGGCACACCTACATAATATTGTACTTCTGGATATCGCATGGTAATTTTAATTTTGCTGAGAGCAAGCTTCAATAGTCACACCAGCTGCTAAAATGCCCAAAAAATACTTCTTCTCTTCTAACTTATACCGTCTGTGTGTTTCCCAGATAAAACCTAACCTAGAAAACTTTTCCCACATCTGGGAAGCAACATCACATATCGCACACACCATCAAATCTATGAATGACCCAGTCTTCACAAGAAAACTCTCTTCTATTTTCTCCCTTCCTGTAATACACATCGACATTTTTTTAGGGAAATATTAATAACACACCGTATTTCTAGTCTGAGAATCTATTAACTTTGTTCCTGTTTCCAGTATTTACTGCTGATGTAAAACTTTTATATTTGTGCTGCTTCCTGCAACACAAAAACGAATTATTAACTTAACTGTAAGGTTCGTCAGGTAACCGCAAATCTCGTGACTCCAAATCACTTACGATTTCAAATTTTTTCGCTTATCTTACTAACCAACATTCGCATACTTACTAACCAACATTTCTATAATTGGTTTAAAAACCTAGCATTTTTTAAAATTTTATTCAAGACTGAAGGTTTACAAAAATGAAACAAAGGGTAAAATCAATCCTAGTCAGCGTATTTCCGATTGGAACTGTCGCATCCCAATTTATCTCCATAAAAAGAAAGATTGTTAAATATGCTTAAAAATATGGCCTTCTTTCGTCTTTGTCTGCTCTGGAATAGCATCACGTTGAAGCAATACGTCATACAACATTATCGAGGAATACGTTACTTCCTACATTTCTGACTTACAAATAACAGAGAAAGTTTTTGCAGAATTCGCAAGCCTTGTCATGTCACATATTGGCTTTTATGTCCCTTTTGCACAAGGGTCTCTATATAATCATAATATATATTTCTGTTAATTTATTTTCTGTTTTACTGTATTTATTGCCTTCTTGGGATTTATATATTTTGTTAGTGCCGAAAGTTACAATTGGCCACTGTAGTCAGAAAAATATCGTAAATTATTGTTCAATTTAAAGCTGAAAAGTAGGAAAAGTGAAGACGAATTGTTAGGCCTGTTTTATGATTTTTTTTACAAACTATAAATAAAAAATAAAGGATTAACTAGGGTAGGGTCAATTAAATAATTTTGTTTTAAGAGTAACTAAAATTTTCGTTTTTAAAATAATTTCCATTAATTTTTTTAATTAGCAAGTAGCCTAATATTAATGCAATTGTAGACACAAATGAAAGGAAACAATCACTTGGCTTGCTCGACGTGCTTGAGTGTCTGTGGCGGCTTTGAGACAAAGAACATGAACCCGATCTTGACAAAAACTTATTTTTTGTTAATTTTAGTCATATTATGAGGTTAAAAGTTGTATAATATTTCAACCACTGAAATACTATAATTTTGATAATGGGGAATATGCACTTAATCTAAATAGATTAAATATTTACAGTGGTTTGCTCCCATAAAATGAAAATTTTCTATTACAAATTTTGGTACAAATTTCGAAACTTGTAAAATGCAATGTTATTAACTGTGACGTCACATTACATGTAAATAAAAGTGCTATTATGGCTGGTGTACTGTAAATTCGGGTGTTAATTTATTTTATTTAAAATTTCGAACACACTTTTTATAACCCATCACATTCCTTTATTTTGAATCGTTTCTATGACGAGAAAAATTTCCGGAAACATTCATCCTGCCTGAGCTTCCAGCAAAATTACACGGGAAATTTTTCTGTCATTTTAAATGGCAAAATATTGACGCGGGAATCGAGGTGTTTAAAATTAAAGGTATTAGCCTACGCAAAAAAAAACATGTTTGATACACAAATTAATAATAATTATCAAAACTAAATATTGTTCTACCGATATTAATAGACTAAAATTCTTCATTGCCAATAGATGATTCATTTACGATGATCCTGGCTTTTACTATATCTGCAGAAATTAGAGGAGTAAAAACTTAAAAGTATTTGTTTAAAATAATGTTATTTGCTAATATGCTCCAAATGAGTTTTTCTTCTTACTTATCTTACGCTATACTTTGGCAGTGGTAAACCAAAACCTCATTTGTCCTCAAACTTGTGCCAGGATCTATTATTTCATAAAAATAAATAAATAGCTAAATAAGCTTACTTAAATTTGGCGATACTAACATTTAATTATATTTATGTAAAATTTTAAATCATCTTTGCACTACTTTCTTTTGGTTTCGGCTGTTCTTGGCACATGGAAAAAGAGTTTGTTTGGAGCACTGGCAGAGGTATTTTTGCATATTGGCATAATACAACATAAAATAAAAACGAGATGGCATTGTTTGATAAAGA
Source organism: Philopedon plagiatum (assembly GCA_963971165.1). Taxonomy (NCBI): domain Eukaryota; kingdom Metazoa; phylum Arthropoda; class Insecta; order Coleoptera; family Curculionidae; genus Philopedon; species Philopedon plagiatum. The sequence goes on along the minus strand of OZ020197.1, from coordinate 20,952,079 downwards.
GAATTACACACAGATTACACTATAATCATAAAACGAATTCTACGCAAACAAGAAATATTGTATAATATCACAAATAAACGATTCGGATTAGGTGTGATGAGTACGGGCAATTAAATGTACATTCAAGGCAGTGTTCCCAATTTTTTGACAGGCACGTGACCTATAATTGTACACAATACGATCCATCATTTTTTAACCAAGAGGTCGCGGTTGCGACCCCCAGGGGGTATAGGCATATGGAGGTTCCCAAATCCTTTTATTAAATAATTAATTTTAAGTATAATCAAGTGTTAGATATTTATATCCGAATATATAAACTAACTAAAGATGTGTTCCTTAATTAATAAATGTGACGGTTAAGATTGTTTTCACTTAAAAGTTTGTCTAAAGTGAATCGATATTTTTACTTTAAGTAAGCTTCTTAGTGGTGACTTTGAAATGACTCGTCATGTATCAATATATCGTCCAACACGCTTTCTATTAAACTGGACAAAAATGGGGAGATTTCTGGTAACAAAGTAAACATTTACAAGCCTAGGTATGATCGTAACAGTGCATTACTAATTAAGTAATAATAAACAACCAAAATATATCTTAATTAATTTATATAAATTTATGTGAATAAGTATAAATCCAAATTAACCCAAATTTTATTGATTGAATTAATTTTACCTTACAAGAACCCCGTAAACGCAGGCATCATTGTCTTCTGCAACTTAATATTTCTTTTGTAAATGTAAATTGGGAAAATAATGAGCGAATCCCTTGAACCTATTATTCAAATGTAAAAGTCATCAGCAATTCAGTGGTTCCTTTACAATAACAAGATTGACATTTTGTATAAGCACCAGTCTACATTTGCAAGTTATATCTACCATTTATCCGTGTTTTGCCTTGCAGACTATCCCAAAGATAGCAAATAATTGACGAGTCTGCTGTACGAAGTATACCCTTCACATGAATGATACATTTTCGATACGATCTGGGATTTCTTGAAGCCTTTTCTTTTTCATCAATTTACTGAACTTAATAGGTTTCAGTGCAGGCCAGTAATCATCATTAACAATTATTTAGTTAAAAGTAGAATGATGTATTGATAGAGGAGAAGCTGTTAAGGCAGTATTGTATTTTAAAGTCAATCTGATTTGATAGGTAAGGAATAACTAACCACCGCAACAAGGCCAAAAAGACATTTGGAAAAATGGCTCGGATTTTTAAAATATAACACACTTTGTAATAAGAATATATTTGCTAGTTTTCAGCGATCTACCATATAACTGGTTTTCAGTTCCCGCTGGGAAGGTACTCGAATGACGTCATTTTTTGATATCATCATTTTTAAAACTGGAACTGATTTTATTCTCAAAGCGGGATTATTGCAACACAAAACACACATTTAAATACCAAACTTTGGTTTTTTACCTAATATTAAAAAACAAATTTAAGACGTCAGAAGGAAACTTGTAATGTTTTTACCTATCCTGCAGTTAAAATTACCAATAGAGAGAGAGGGGGGAGTAGATACTAACTCCTCCGACACTCATGACATCAGTTCCAAATAGCACCGATGGATCCGTCGACTGATAAGCACTACTACCGATGCCATTGCATTCCGTTAACCTGCTATTTATATGAAGTTGTCAAGAACAGTTTACCAGTTTACACAAACAGTATAAACTGGCCCAGGTTTATAAAATAATCGCGAGGCCAACGATATGCAATTGAAGCACGTAGAATGGTTTCCGAAATATAAAATAAATAATATAATAAAATGCATGGAAATTTGGCTGAAATACGAAATTTTGACAATATCGCCATTCCCAGAATAACTCCATTTTATTGGACCTTTTTTACCAAAGATTTGTAAGCGTGTGAACATCATCATTTTTAGATACGTACATTGTTATTGACCACAGATACCTACAGGCTTAAATAATGTTTTGCCCCTTTTCATTAATTTGACTTAGTCTATGACTTTTCAGAGGATTACTGGATCAGATCGAGAGGCCACGATATACCCTGTGGTCATTGAATCAACATAAAAGTAAATATAAGCAATTAATTTTCCTAATAAAAATTTTAAAAAATATAATAATAAACACAATATGGCCTTTAAACACCATGCTAACCTTTAAATAGTGCCTAATTTACAAGGACAGAAAAGAGTTTATTTGTCCTTCTGATTGACCGCTATCGGTAGGAGAAAAAATTTAAAACAATACGTGCAAGTAAAATTATACACTCTACTTTTCCTATTTCCATAGTCTCATAACTTTACCACCCTGACAAGAAACAAACTACCTCCGTATCTTTAGATTTATTTCACTTATTGTCAAGTAAATCACTGCCTCCAGACGCGTTCTCATTACATGGCAAAATATGTAAAAACACTCGAACAAATCGAAGTTGGCATCAGGGGAAACAAAAACGACATAAATTCTGCCCAGAAACCATAAATATGTCCAGTTTCTGTGGTGGTTGTTAAAAGGCGCAAAGTAAAAAATAAGAATGACCACTGTACTTGGCCAGATTTGCTGATAATATTGAAAATATGTAAATGTGTATAAACAGATATTCTCCATTACCATGCTTTGAGATATCGCTCGTAGCTGTAAAAACACCTGCTTGGTTCACTTTGCATGGCATATGAAAAAAGTTAAGTGTACAAGTACGTCCGAAGAAAATCCGCTCTTTCTAAAACAATTATTTCTACACTGAATTATACTCGCAGGATATTTTCTTTTCATGGATATAGTTTTAGCTGATTTCAAAAAAAAATTAAGTAGGAAATGCTAAAATTGTTTCTCTAAAGGAAATATACACAGAAAATAGTTTCTAACAGGTTGTGGGCTCGGGGTTTCAGTAAGGGCTGCTTTCACAAAGTGGGTTTAACTGTAAACCACAGGCTGGTCCAAAATATTTCCATTTTACAATCGGTGGTTAATTTCCAACTGTTTAGGCCCATCCCTAGAGCTTTGGCCACCCCTAAAAAACTTAAAAAGACAACCCTCTTCCCTCCTAGGCAGGGTAATTTTTTTTTAGGAAATGATGGTTATATTTTAATTAGAATAAAAATTAAAAATGTGATTTAGCTATTGTAGTTATGTCCCAAAAAATATCACAAATGCAGTGGAAGTACTAAATCGCATTTTTAATTGTCTTCGGTTGGGTATAAGCCTAAAACATAATTTAAAAAAAAATTCAAATGACTATAACTTTCTACTAACACATTTCTTTCCCTCAAAATTTCAAAGCTGTCAAAATGATGTAAAAGTTGTTTAGAAAAAATAATAAATAAAATTCCTAGCCGTGTTCATTTTTTTCTTAGGAACCTAAACTTCAACTTATTTCGAAAATTACAAAATGTTTTTCTCTTTACCAAAAGATTCCCTGTGGGCTCACTATTAAAATCCCTGCCGCTGCTAAAACATATAGAGAAGTAAAACTAAACGTCATAAACATCTAGGGTAGCACTGTTCAATATACAACCGTACACTGTAAAAAAAAATGATTAAATTTTAAATCAAATTCAACCCAATTTTGACTAAATCCAGGTCCACGCCAGATTGATTGAAAAAATTAACACTGCATAGTGATTAAATCGAAGGATCTGTGATTAAATTTTCTTATTCAAAAAGATTAACCTAACAATTAATTCTGATTACATCTAAATCAATTTTTATTAAAATTTTCTTCCATAATGATTAAATTTCCATAATACTCTAATAATTTTTTATTAAATCTTAAATCCAATGTGATTGATATGCAATCATCAGTAGCACCGCCCTTCCCCTCTCCGCCCTATAAAGTACCTGATTAGGGCGTCGATTTTATTTATTAAATGACAATACTATAATACATAAGAAAAGGAACACATTAAAGAACAAACAGATGAAATTATATAAAAGATAGGTAATGCAAATTCCCAAAGCATGGGAATTGTTTGTCCCATATCATAAACAAAAATCCGGGGAGGTGAGGCGTGGACCTGGATTTCGTCAAAATTGGGTTGAATTTGATTTAAAATTTAATAATTTTTTTTACAGTGTAAAAGTTGAAAATAATTATATGAAGTAAAAACACGAAAATTATTTACTCATCTGTAAATAAATACATAAAACACTAATGAAGAAAAATAACTTACATTGGTGCATGAGTTCCTCCAAGGGATTGGATTCAAGATCTGAGATTTTTGCGTATTTCTTTTGTTTTTGAAACATAATTTCACCAACATGATGTAACAACAAAGTTTTTAAAACAATATTCGTAAAATTTTAGAACAGGTTGACCACTTCATTCGATATAACCTCACATTGCACATTGCACTACCACAGAAACCGCCATACCTACTGCCGATTAAATGGAATTTTTGCAGATTGCCGCGGGGTGGATGGATATCGGTACTCCCTTGTGATTAAAAGGTTGCGTACTGCGCATGTGTTGGCAGCTTGGTTTAGAAGTTTGAGTATTTTTTAGTCAGTAGGTGATTGATACTGATTATTGTGATTATTTTAACAAGGAAATATGATTTAAAATGTTTGTCTTTTTTATGCATTTGATCAGTATCGATTTAAAGTAATCGAGAATGAGTAATTTGTTTGAATCATAACGAAGATTATGAAACTGATTTAGAAAATAATTACAAATTAAATCAAAAAATTTAATCCGGCCAATAAAATCAGACATCTCTTGTGGTTAATCAACTGGATTTTTTACTGTGTATATGATTTATGATTTTTGCGGTGTTTATCTGTAGGTAAATACTTTCTTTGCAAAACTAGGCACATTATTAAAGAACCTTCCTTAGTTAAAAAAGTCTATTTTGCTTGTTGCGTTGATATCACTAGTTGCCCACAAAATTTTGACCCAACTGTAAAAAAATTCACAGGCCGCGCCTGAGGTAAAGCCAAATTTAGTGTGGTAAAACAATCAATTATGAACTTGTATTATGTGCTTAACCCCGATGAATCAAATCTAGTAAATATTATGAAATTCGTTTGTGCCAGCTTGAATCAAAGTGGATACAGTGCTCGCGTTTGAAATCATATTTTTAAAGAAAAGAAGGTGGTTTTCTGGCCTCAAAAGTTTGTGTTTCTGAAGAGTTAACGGCTTCTGATATTACCAGGAATACTTCAATAAAACGCCGTGGTCGTCATGTAAAAGAGTTCGCGGAGTGTTCCGAAAAAACGAAGAAATATAAAGTAGAAACAGTGCTAAAAAGTTTTAGCAGCGACAAACTACTAAGTTTTGCTGCTGATATCGCTGGTCCATCAACGTACACACAATCCTTAGTGATGAGGAAAAAGCTTAATGTATAAATAAATTTAACGATCTTGCTTAAAAAAACTAGGAACTTGTATCTCAAAGAGTATTCGTGCCTTCTATCTTGCCTTCAGCGTCAAAATGACTAATATTAATTTTTTTAGGATTTAAACAAAGCAGCATTTAACAGTCGATAAAAAATGTTTACAGGCATAATGGTCTAAGTCAGAATTGGACCACTATGACTTTCATTGGTATATTATATGGATGCGTTTTACGTCCATGTTAGTAGCGATATCTGTTAGTGTTGTACTGAAGATAGAAATTTCATATTTTGTCCACAGGTAAATTATTACGCAAACAGTACGATAGTATCAAGAAACGCAATTCCGAAAAAACTGACAGACCTCTCTGGGTTTCATAGGCACAATTATTGGCTGAAAAAATAAAAAGACAGACAATCACTAAACTGATTGTTTCTTTAAAACTAACATAAAAAAAGGAACTTCGAACAATTTTAATTATTATTACCGCCAGATGAAAATTATATTATCAAGAAAATAAAATTAATAAATGCTATTTGTTAAATAATGTTAAAATATATGTATGTTCTAATATTACATACTGTATAACCAACGATATTTTGTCGTCAATTCATATTTGTTTTTAAAACATCTCAAGCTGACGTGAAATATGCGACCCTTCTCCTTGTGTTAAAAACTCTTAAAACGCGCACAAATATAAGGATCATAACTTTTATCCCGTTAAGAGAAACTGCATGATGCTCTTTTTATAAGTGACACTGGCAGTAGGGCTATTTTTCATTTTATAGACCCAGACAAGCAGGTTAAGAATAGCAACAGTGGACAAAAATAATGGACTTGACGCATGCTTTCTTTTTCTATATAATAAAAACTCTGGAAGTGTTTGTTTAAGTGAAATATTTTTATCAACACTTGACAAAATCTGTTTTTTTTAAATCTTAATCTTTGTAATCCAATCTCCTGTATTGGATATCGCTAATTAAATTTAATTCACCACTGTACAAAAGATCTATGTTTGTGTCATTAATTTTCCTCATGTATTAATATGTCCATAAGACCTGTTAAATTATTGTTGAATTACATACTCTTTCCTTCAAAAAATATTAACCAATGAAAATGATGCATTTAACAATTTTGAGCCAATAGGAAACACACAATAGGAATTACAGCGATAATTTGTACTAGCGCAAGTTATCGATAATTTGAACTAGTGCACATTATCGGTATTTGCTGTTTATCGTGGGTTTCAGGATACCCTTTTTTTTTACAAAATATTTCAAACTGTTTGCAGCACGATGCCTTGGATTTCTTCGTATTTTTTGGTCCTAAATTTTTAATCTGACTAAAGTTTCGCAATATTGCTGTTCATTTTCACAAAATCTTGACAAATGAACCTGACGTGTTGATAATAAAACAATGTCATAGTTACCCATATTAGTATAGGTGGATACACGGTATTTATTCCAAGCAAAAATTTTTAATAATGACTTTTTGTCGATAAGGTTGCCCCAAGCATTCCTGGTATTTCTGTTTGTTGCGATTATTATAAAATTGAGGTATTTGAAAGTAAATCAGAAATTTAAAAAAAATCTGTTTCCGCCCGGGATCGAACCGGAGACCTTCCGCGTGTTAAGCGGACGCGATAACCAGTACACTACGTACACACATAACTTTGTAAAGCATACCTATTTCGTGTCAGAGTCCGCCATGTTGGATTTTTATTGATTTTTAATTTTTTTCGCAGTTATCACCTTAAACACTATTTATGTTCCAAATTTCAAAGTTCTAGCTCGATTGGAATAACCCTAGATTTATAATAATCTATCACTCAGTCAGTGAGTGCCGGAAATTATAATTTTTGGACACTCGTATCTTGGAAATTTGGAATATTGCTTCTATGTTAAGTACAACTTTTTACGCTTCGCAGCTACACGACCGCTTCCGATTGCCCGAATGTAAACGCCGATGTTAAGCGTTTTCGTTTTAACGCAGACCTTGGCCAACTACAGTTGAGAAAAATTTAATACTGTATTAAAATTTAACAGTGTTAGCTAATATTTAATTTTCTTTCTGCAACCAGCTGGTAATGTAAAGTTACTTTACATTAACAATCATGGCAATAATAATAATCGTAGCTCTAATATTAGAAGCGCAAAAATAAAAAAAAATAATTTGAAGGCTATTTTTTTTTCTGTTTGAACTATTTCAAAATAACGAAATTTTAATATAACAAGGCCTGACCGGCACTTGACAAATTCTGTTTTACCCCTAATTTATTTTTCTATCCGTTTATTATCGGAAAACATTACGTTTGACTCTCGAACACCCTGAACTTCATCTAAAGAAGGAAAAACAAATTGAAATGTCACATTCCTAATAGGCCAGTCAATATAAAGTCAACGTTCGGATACAATGAAGTGTCTTCCAAGTATAACAATGCTTTTAGCGCCAGCACTTCTGCTTTCAGGAAACGACCTTTTAATTTACCATTTAAAATATATTTAAAAATATTTCATAAGTTTGGACTTTTTAACGCTCTGAATATTTTGCTAAATACTAAAAAAAAGGATATTGAATTATTTTTAAAGAATGAAAATTGCTTTGGACTATCTTGTCATTTTTTTTTGGTTTTTATGAAATAAATTTACGAGGATCAAAAAACATTTTTTATGACGGGAAGTTAATATTCTTGTCTAGTATTTGGATTGAACTCAACAACTATAAATTTATTAATCATTATATCACAGAAACATTTATTAAACCCGACATGTGATGGTTTAAAAATATTTACAAAGTGCGGAGAACTCCGCCAAGATAACAAACACAGGTAATCAAAATAATGACTTGAATGATATGTGTCTGGCGAAACTTTTCTGTTTAACCCAAGGATTACTTCAGACAGGCTAACAATTTTTTGTTTTTCTCTATGAGTTGCAAATAAAAAAGGATATCCGATATCAGCTTATCAGAGGGGAACTCGATCACAGTTTCTGTAAAGACGTATCGCAAATTCTCGAGTCGCCGAGGTTTCGCTACACGGTTGATTTGAAAATTAAACCTGTGATCGTGGAGCACATTATAAAAGAAGTTTAAATATTGTTTACTAACATTTTTCCGTCCTTCGTCTGAATGCTTATTCTGTCTCTGTTATTTGGCTTGATGGCCTGAGGTGCACACCTATCGTTATTGGCTAGCTTGTTAGCGTCCCAGGATTAGAAGCAAAAAGTAGATGACGGTATTTTACGATAAACATGACAGAATTAAATTGTACAATACAACTAAACAGGTCAGTCCTTACAAGAAAGTTCCCTTCTCTCGCTTATCGCCGCGCTATTGGGGATTTATCCCTTTTCTACCGAAACTGTAGCGGATTTTGCTCTGAAGAACTAGACGCTGTAATTCCCCCTTTGCTGTTCCTAACAGAACAACAAGAGGCACGTTACTTATGCATCCCTTTACTGTCCAGCTACAAAAGCCTAAAACAACCCACTTCTCTCGCTCATTCATACCTATATAGGGTCTCCAGATTATGAAACACATTGCCTGCAGATGTTTTTCCTACCCTTCTCAACCTCCAATTCTTTAAATCCCGGGTCAATAGATTATATTTCCTTTCTCTTCAGATGCCCACGGCTCACGGTACTCTAGTACTTACACTTGAAGTCTACGGTCTACCTGGGCTGTCTCAGAAAAAAAAATAAAACATTTTGAAATAGAAATACGTAATAAGGTACAAAGACAATTTTTTTAAATATGGCTTGAATAATAATGCAAAAAAATTGATTTGGCACCCTCTAGTAATTAGCCGTCCAGCGAAAATTTCATTTCGTCAAATATAAAGAAAAAACAACATACTGGAAATGTGGCAACTATGAGGATGAGATTATCTGCATACAAAGTGAGGGGTGTAAGAGGTAAATGGCCAGAAAAACCAAAAAGTAAATGAAAGAAATTAAAAATCCAATGTTGTCAGCTTGTTCTGTTTTTTTAACTTTAAAAATTATCTCGAAAATAACTATTTCTTACAAAATTGGGCAATAAGGGATCGTGCAAACAAAACGATTTTTTATTTGCCTAATGTCTATTTTCCCTAAAAAAAATAATTTTCTCTCTTGGACTCGTTAATGTAGACTGTAGACTGATTTGCATTTGTCGCTGGACCTATAAAAAGAAGAGATATCCTAAGACTGACTGATTGATAGAATTGAGGTATTTGAGAGAATCGTCCAAATTGTGCAGCAGATAAAAGTTCCAGTTACTCTACTTTTATTAATATCTTACAGCATTTCAAAAATTTTATCACTAACTTTAACTTTTCTATAACTGTTAAAAAGACACTCTGCAAAGCTTTCTCATAAAAAGTTGAAGTAAAAAGCTCTTATCAAGAATTCCTACAAAAATTTTAAACTTTCGAAAAATAGTTTTGCACAGTATCCTTATTATTGTATTCTCTAAAGCAAATTTTACAGAAATCTTTTAATTTTCCCAATAATTATCCATAATCTAACACCAGTTTAGGTATGAGTGGAGGGCTCTCCTTTTCAATATATATTTTGTTGTAAAACACCATGTTAAATATAATGTATGCCTTGTTGAGACCATGATACGCCACTTACTTAAATTTGACACTGTTCACTCGTGCGTCAATTTATATACAGTTTCAATAAAATCTCACCTTATTGAAATAACTTTTCCATATAAACGTATTAAGGCATTAAAAGTGTCAGCACTGGTTTTAATAAGTTTCTCTATGTCAACTTGTATAAACACTGAATATTACATGAGTTTTAGTTCGTTAAATGGATGATTGTATACTTAGCTTCATTAGGCGGTTTAAATAGACTTAACTCATTTAGATTTTAATGCCTTTACATTAGTGTTTAATGAAAGAACATTCCGGTGAGCAATCTTAATTATTTGATGTTATAGAATGTATTTGCAGGCACACATTTTGATGAAAAAAAGAAGAGTTGTAGTTGGTGCTGATAGTAACGAATTGAAATGTTTCAAAATTATTTAAAACAAAAATTCAAAGTTAAGCTTTTCGACAAAGTCTTCAGTATTGTGATTAGTTGGACGCAACTCTCCAACTTTTGGCAACTCTGTACTAGATCGTTAGTTTCCCTATAGCTAACCTTGCGCCAACCAATCGTTGATCATTTGATCTAAATAGCTTAAGCATGTAAAACCAAAAGCATGTAAGGGTCTCAGTACTGATAAACAAGAAGTATCATAAAATCCTTACTAACTGGGACACAATTATACCGGCACACAAAAAAAAGTGGTCTGTACATTTGACCAGACCCATCTATCTATATGTATTTTGATGCGCTGAATCCAAATCCGAGGTCCGTTTGGCCCGTACACCCTCAAATTTTGAGTAAATTGCAAAAAACGCTGAAAATGGCTAAAAATTGCGAAAAAGTGCAGTTATGAAAAAGAAGAAAATTTTAGTGAACTAGATCAACTATGTTTCTTATGTATTTTGATGCGCTAAATCCAAATCCGACGTCCGTTTGGCCCGTACACCCTCAAAATTTTGAGTAAATTGCGAAAAAACGCTGAATATGGCTACAAATTGCGAAAAATTGCAGTTATGAAAATGAAGAAAATGTTATTGAACTGGATCAAGTATGTTTCGTATGTATTTTGAATCCGAAGTTCTTTTGGCCCGTACACCCCCAAAATTTTGAGTAAATTGCGAAAAAACGCTGAAAATGGCTAAAAATTGCAGTTTTCTTGACTTGTCGGTGCAGACCATATCATCGGTTTTGTAAATTGCAAGTTTTCTTGTTTTTTGGCCTTTTCCCATCGTGTTAACATTATGGTACACCGACCACAAGCGATATGTGGTACCCAGTTTGCATCCCAATTGGTAATTTTGATGCCGAAACAATCTTCGTAAATCGATTTTAATTTGCCAGATATAGGCCTTCGGTATTTTGTCACTTCAAATGCCCAACAAACAAAGCAAAACCAATGAGGACTTTTATTACATAATATGTGGGAGAGATTTCTTGTAACATTATACTCTACAGAAGCCAAGTTACCCACTACTGCAGAACTGCAGTCGCTTGATGACGACGCCTGCGGGCCTGCTTTCTCACCCTGACCAGACCCCGATACTGGGGTTCCGAATCCCTGCATCGTAAACTTATCGCTTGTGTCTGCCATGACGGCATACACGCCGTTAACCCAGGGACTCTGCCAGATGGTTCTGTTGCCCACCGTTACCACGTGGAGGTGCCCTGGTTACAGGCACAAGCAATCAGTCCTCCGAAGTTGAATTGCAAGTTCTAGCTATTTTTCGAAGTTTTTCGCAATGTACTCAAAATTTTGAGGGTATACGGGCCAAACGGACTTTGGATTCAAAATACATACGAAATATACTTGATCTAGTTCAATAAAATTTTCTTCATTTTCATAACTGCAATTTTTCGAAATTTGTAGCCATATTCAGCGTTTTTTCGCCATTTACTCAAAATTTTGAGGGTGTACGGGCCAAGCGGGCATCGGATGTGAATTCAGCGCATCAAAATACATAAGAAACATACTTGATCTAGTTCAATAAAATTTTCTTCTTTTTCATAACTGCACTTGTTCGCAATTTTTAGCCATTTTCAGCGTTTTTTGCAATTTACTCAAAATTTTGGGGGTGTACGGGCCAAACGGACTTCGGATTCGGCGCATCAAAATACATATAGAGAGATGGGTCTGGTCAAATGTACAGACCACTTTTTTTGTGTGTGCCGGTGTTATTAACAAAAGAATAATTATAACTGCAAGTCTGAATATCCAAGGTATCTACAATAGCGGCGTATGGCCCCAACGAAGATGCGTCACAGCTAGAAAGAGTTCTACAGCCAGTTAGACGACATACCCAATACCTTAGCAGACCAGCGGGAATATATTGTACTTGGAGACCTAATCGCACGTGTTGGTAGTAGGACAGATAGTAACGTTATGGGGAATAGTGATAGGTAGTTCGCGAACGAACTATTTAAAAGAACTGTTCTTTGAAGCGAACTAGTTCACAGGTTGGGTTTGGTGACAATAAATTATAACAGTCTAGATCTGGTTTCATTTTACTTTATTACACACAAATATTTTCACGCCGCCCATGGCGCTCATACGAGCTCGTATGATTTTTCCGTTCTTTACTTATTATCCAGAATTTAAACAAATTAAAATATTGAAGGATTGAAGTATATCACTACATCAGTCCTAACAAGAATTAAAAGTTTTAGTACAATATAGATCTAGAGCTAAAAATGTCCGGTTTGGTTTCTTGAGCGAATGTTTTCCAAACGAACGTAGCTAAGCTGCAGCGATTACGACCCTCTTACCTTGAAAACGGTCTCTGAGGAAGTGTTTTCTGTAAAATATGTACAAGCATATTGAACTATCTCTCTATTGGTTACTATTTCACTATCTATTTCTTTTATTTATTCTCTCGGAAATAGAAAAACTTAAATAAAACTAAAGCGCAATATATGCGACATCAAAACTTCAAACATTAAAAAAAAGAACATAAACTACTGCCATCCAAAGTATAAACTTAAAATGACACGGAACAAGAAGATTTATGAAGAATGTTCGTGTAAGTTTTGATAGTTTTGGAAGCATTAAATTTGTTCGCTAGAATTTTACAACTTTAACATAAAGATTGATCTTTGCCAATATATCAGTCGTAAAAATATGGCAGTTTTGCCTTTTTATATTTTGCATTTTGATTTTTTGCATGTAATTTTTATGATAGTGACGACTAACTTTCGTCGTATATATATTTTGTTTTGCTGCTCTAAGCCTGTCGATTAGAATATTTCTTTGCAAGATTTTGTCAGTAACGAAGTGGGATTAATTGTGACTTCTACAAAGATATCCCTGTCGATTATTTTAAACGTCAATAATAATGTTCCACAATTAGTAATATATACCTAAAGTAATGTACTGAATTTGAATAAATTATTTATAAAAACGTGAAAAATAAATGAGAAAAACGAAAACAATATTATAGTTATTTTACTAATAAATGCACAAATGCGTGCAACTGCAGATCAGATGACCACACGACACGCAGCGAAGTGCGGTCAAGTAGTAAGTGCCAATGACTTACACATAGTAAGTGCGGAAAAGTAATTTTTTGCTTATGAGTTAGGAACAAGGTTTATTTTCTACGAGCGTAAGAAAGTAAAACGGATAAAAGCATTCATAATATTTATTTTAACAACAACATAACAACTACAACATTATTATTATTATTATATTTTTGTTATTTATTATTAACAATATTTATATTGACCGAACAATTTGTGGTGTTTTGTAAATGAATTGCCGATGCCAATTGACTTTTCTGTAGAAGCTGCAGTATTCGATGTGGTCCGTACATCGAAGATATGGAGAAGAACCGGTCAGCAGCTGAAGTGAAGGTGGATTGTTTCTTGTTTAGGCTAGAACCGCTGGCAATCCTTAAAATTGTGTTGCGTATTTCCTTGTCTTGGTTGGTAGACTCTTCTAAGTAGCCCTCTGCCACGGTGGTAGATTTTCAGCCTTCCAAACTTTTTATATTAGTTATTCCTTCCTCGGTATTGACTAAAATAATGGCGGACGAACGTCGGAAGCTATGGCCCGTATACTATTTCACTGCATATATTTGAATAGGTGCCTCCTAGAGTAGTCTATAGACATTCCCAATACTTTTTGCCCTCAAATCGCGCATTTTTTTTATTTAAACTAAACCACACCCGTATCTGACACTTCTAGAAGGCATGACGTCATAGGCTCTAATATTATAAAGAAAAATCAAATGATCCAGCCGGGGCATTACCAACCTTAAATATTATCGTGATATCTCATTTTTTTCCGTTTTAATAAAACCTAAAATAACACAAAGTGTTTTTAATTCCACAGACGCATTTTACAAAAAATGTATATTTTAACTTAATAGGTGCAATAATTTCTCTACTTAAATGGACTACGGACTAATATTGCTTGAACTTTGTACCATTATTGTACCGTTAACTCAAACAATTGTCACTTACCTATTACGTTATTTACTAATGAGATGAGCATAATTTAGTACTAGCTTAATCTTTCTTTTCAAAAAAGGTTAATAATCAAACAATACATTGAACCCAGTTCAAAATAAACTTCGTGAAAGTCTTTGAGCTGACCGACGCACGCTTCAAAATTTTACTGCACCACACGCACAAGAGTTAAATCACCATTTATTACTTATTTTTTTGGCAGGTTTCTGCTTTCAGTATTATTATTCGCATAAACAAACGGTTTTTCGTCAATATTGTAACAAAATTATAAAAAAGTAAGTACCGACATCAAACAAATTCTTCCACAACACATGGTTTTTGACAGGTACGAAATCCAATAACCTCTCTCCCTCTTGCTTGCTGGCGCTATTAGGAAAACTTTGCAAGAAGAAATTGCGGATACGCTTATTCATGAACGATAAGATTTAGAGTGGTATTTTTCTTAAATCAGAGTTTCCACCTCATTTTTCAAATGATTCTATAGCCTACCAGAGATTTTGATTTTTTTTTAATTTTTAAGTTTTTTTATAAATCATGTAATAGAAACACCCCATTAAATTTTATGGTTTATGGGTGAGCGTTACTAGCTGCAACTCACTATGAAGTGTTTTGGCTTGGAAACAGTTGGCGACTCAAATCAAGAACGTGGTGTCCTCTTCAGGCGATTTGCTAACTACAATATTACGATGCTATAACGAGGAATGTTTTCGTTTCGTCCTTGTTGTCATTCTTTCATTATTTGGCATCTTTATCGATTTTTTCGTCAAGAAGTGAGCCCTTCTTCCCCGTTAAAAATCAGCTCATTGCAGTTGGCTTAATTAAATATGAATGAAAATTTAAAAAATGTTTGAAAAAAAATAAACTTTGACTTTCCCGCACTAGTGTGAAGGAGTACAACTTTGTGCACTAAAATGCGTACGCAAAGTACCTACTTTGCGCACGCTCGTAGAAAAAATATATTATCAGCTTGTATCTCGAAAACAGATCGCCTTTGGACCTACATAATAAGAATTTTTTCATGTTCTTGGTCAAAGATAAAACTGCAAAATTCTACCGGTAGAATTTTGCATCAGTAGCGACTGCTTTCTTTTATAAAATAAATCACATGTGGAAATGACTAAAACTTATTGATTACCCCTTATAAACCTAATAAATGGGTAACTTTAAGTTGTAAGAAGTGGTTGTGGGGTTTATTAATGTATAGTTTATGTAATAAGGGTTCGGAGATGCTTAAGAAAGGTTTGTTTGGCTTTTCCAAGGCTTTAGCTTACCGAAGGATTATTGTTGGGACAAATTTACAGACAAATCTAATTAAGCGGCTTGTCGAAAAGATTACGATTGTTAATTTCTAAATTTAATACTTAGTACTACCCGGCCAATTCAATAAGAACAAAAATTATGTTGGTATCATATTCAAACCTTTATACTGATAATATAAATCACTTTACAAGGTGTCCGAAATAAGAATCCCTATCTGTTATTCTGTGAACTAAAAGAGTTATGAAAACTATTTTAGTCCAATAGTTGTCCTGTATTTATTTAAAATTTTGTTTTTTGTTGTTTCCCTATACACGAGGTTGTATTATTTGTATCGTATTATATCAACTTTTTTACCTTTGAAACTATGATATTACTAAAGAGTTGTAAACATAGGTTATTCCAGAGGCGTCTCTACACTATTTGGAAATAAAATTAGGATCCAATTTGAAAATAAAATACAAATATTTATTTAGCTACATGGTGTAATTTGAAAATGCGAAATAAAAAAATTCTTCGATTAAAGTAGTAGAAGAGTATTTTACTTATCCAATGTATGGTGCCACAATATACCCTCAGGCCAAACGCGTGTAATCTAGTTTTGAGCCTGTGTAAACGCCTGTAGCATTATAATACCTTTTGTAGAGCTGAATTTACATTATCAACTATGTGCAACGAGTCATGAAGTGAACTATGTTGAAGGCTGTAAATAGCATCCTCTAATACACTACAATTTGCGTTTATAGTACGCAAATCTGCTTCGATTTTAAAAAGTGCTGCTGACTTTCTTTATTGCAGATGGCAATTTTTGGGTTGAACTGAGAAATTACAGAGTTCACATCGTTAATGTGTTGATTGCAATAAAATGCAGCTTCAGTCACATGCCCAATCTTGTTAATATGGTCTGTGGGGGTTTGGTAATCCCAGGACACAAATAGTTAAAAAAAAATTTAATCCGTTGTGGAGATTTTGTAAAAACCTTTTTGGTGCTGGCAACTAGCTCGTCAACATCTGGATTCTTGCTTCGAATTGTTTCTGTCACTCGGTGAAAAGTATGTAATAAACAGGTGATCTACAATAAATTAGGACTCAAAGTTTTAAGCCATCTCGCTTTTACATCGCAATATTATTCATATTAATATCCAACTTTTCTAAAGGTTGCGTTAGTAGTTGTTGGGTTGTTTCAGCGTTGCCTTTTCTAATCTTTTACTTGCAGGTACATATGGCTTTGTTATTGAATTCGGTGTTAATATGAGCACTAAAACATTTCCTACTTGGTTATTTTTGGTATCTGTACTTTCATCAACTGTTATCCAAGGTTTTTTATTATGTAATTCTGACCTAATGGTATTTCCCTTTGTTCTTTGACGCGAGGAAAAGCATACCGTAATTGTCAATGGGTTAGTAGAGGCCACTTATGCACATATTTTCTCCAAAAAGATCGCAAATGTTCGTTTTGAAGCACGCGGAAAGGAATATTGCAACAGATTACTACAAATATTTGTATATGTTAAGAAATTTTAAAGGCAGATTCTACATCTAAAAACATGAAAATAAGTTTATAGAAATATGGAACCTTAAACGCTTCTTTTTCGAGATACAGGGTGTTTAATATTTGCTTTTGTAAATGTTTCTTTTTAATTTCTCGAAAATGCGTTAAGATATTGACATGAATTTTGGTATACGCCAGTATGTAATCAAAGGGTACCTTTACGTGCAGAAATTTATTTTCTAGAGTATTTGCATCAGTGGCGTGAGTGCTCTTTATTTTTAGCGAAAAAATGGCACGCCACTGATTTCTTGATATCGTTTTCTTTAAACTCAATTAAGTCTGCGTGAAAAGTGACTCTTGAGCTTTTTTGTTCTGATGCACCGTTTTCGAGATGAAAATTAATTTATTTCTTACAATAAAAACAAATAATGAAACTAATGTTTTTATTAAATATTTTTTGTTCAGGAAACTGTGTTTTTTTTATTTAAGTTTATAGTAGATGCTGGAAATGGTTGCCACGTGCTTCAATACATGCTCTAAATCGTCTTCGCGTATTTCTCCTAACTCTTCGGAATAGTTGAGGTGTGAAAATATTAAACACCCTGTATCTCGAGAAAGAAGCGTTCGAGGATCCATTTCTGTATGAACGTATTTTCATATTTTTAGATAAAGAATCTGCGCTTAAAATTTCTTGACATGTTTTTGTAACACCCTGTATAGTATAAAAATTAATGTTTGTTTGTTTCTTTGTTCCGTATATGCGTTCCTATGCCATTCATCCGATTGCGATGAAAATTTGGTGAGTTGTTGTGCGCACGTCCTCGAATGTTTCTAGATTAGTACAAATAAAAAAATCTGTCAAGTGCAAGGTATACTAGCACAATTAGTGTTCCTAGCCGTCAGCCCCCCACTTAACTAGAGCAAACATCAGCCTCCCGATCTCCGTCCATCTGCTGCGCTATCCGCCGCCGACTGCCCCAAGGTGTATCGCATCGCGTATTCGCGCAGCTGAGAGGGCCAAATTAAAAATTTTGAAAAATGTGTAAAGACAAAAGTTGTTCCTTATATCGTGGGAAATATTTTTTTTCAAAATTTTTTTCTCTAAAACCAATGGTTCAGTTGTTATATATCTTCTATTTCCGTTTCTTTGTCCCGTATGCGTTCCTATACCATGCATCCGATGGCGATGAAACTTTGGAGAGTTGTTGTGCGCACGTCCACGAAGGTTTCTACATTATTGCAAAGAAAAAAAAATAAAAAAAAACGAGCAACGGGAAGCAAGCATTCTTTGAGTTGCATTGCAACACATGCCGGGTACTCGCTCGAGCAACGGGAAGCAAATTTTCTTTGAGTGGCATTGCAACCTAGCTTTTAAGTGTGCACTTTAAAGTAGACTTGTGGTTGTTATGCAATGAGATATTTATGAGAGTGCCAAGCTGGTCATAATAAACACTGGTCCCGAATGTCTATATGTAGCGTCTGCTAATTCTAGATTGTTTAATTTTCGCAAATGCAGTTTTAACATTTTTATAAAAAGTCTTGAATGTCCTCTATGGAGGCAGATATTAAAATAAATGAAAAAAGAAAATGCTAAGAATAAATACAGCCAAATAAATTTAACGTTGCAGTTACGTAACAGTAAAACAGTGAAAGTCATTTCGCTCCTTCCTAGCTTCTTAGGGGTAAACACGGAGATACTTTTTTCTCCAGATCTAATAAAAACATTGTTTAGTTGAAGAAAATGGGAATGATCTACCGAGTCATAATTTACAAAATACTTTATTAAAACACAAAATCCAAAAAAGGTGAAAAATCTATTCTATCAAAGTTTTTCTTGTCCTGTTTTTTTGTCCATGAGTGTAAAAATATATGCAGAACTTTATCGAATAAAACCAATCCTTGGTAGGCATTCTAACAGTGATATATGATAACTGAATCAGACTCCTAGGCTGCATATTTATTTACATGAATTCAGTCCGCATTTCGGGTGCTTCGCTTCAGCAGCAAGGTATTACTCAAACTGATTAATGGCCACAGATCCATTGACAAATGTAGGTGTACAGCGCCAATTCGCTATGGGTTATCTACTAAATGAATTAGGCATTTCAAACCGATTTTATCGACAAGGGCGCACAGCTGTTTATCGCAATTAAGTTTATATATAAAATGGTTTATTTGATGCCTAGAAAATCCGATATAAAATTGTTTTCTTGGATCGTACTTTTTGAGTAAGTGAGAGTTGAATTAGTTTAGCACGCTAAATCTGACAAAATACTATCTTGGGATTCACCATAAAGGTTTAAAAGTCAGTACCGTTTTAAATTTAGATCTTTTAGCTATATTTTATTCGATTTGAAACCAACACTTCTTGCAGCAGGAGAAGCCTCTGGAGAGTTTTAGCTCAAATGGGTTTTATATACATATCGGACCATTCATAAAAGACAAATACTTATTAATGGAATCACAACGATTACAACAGTGGAGCTTTGATTATTTAAGGTCTATATAAAAAAGTACAGCTTAGCAAATCGATTCATTATCTACCACGATGAAACATGGTTTGATACAGATTACTCCAGCAAAAGGTTGGGTTTGGTTTAAAGACTAGTATATACTAATGGAATAAATTGATAATTTTGATGTCCACACGCACTAATGACAAAATCAAACTACATCCTTGCCAATATAAGTTTATCATTTTCCAATTAAAATTTTAAAACTAGGATTTCAAAAGAAAATAATTTCATGTTTTATTTCACTAAATAATATTCTAAATAGTAAGTAAATTTTATTCAATTTTTATATACCCCTTAACTAAATTAGCTTGGTGAAAGATGAATAATTTATCATATTTTATTCCGAACCATAATTCTGCTGTCAGCCAAATTCATAAAAGAAAATTATAGTTTAGAATCATCATAAATATATAAAAACAGACACCCTTTTATCCAGTTGCAGTTTTTAGACGCAAAGCCAGTCTGTTGACGTCAGATAAATGTGTTTTCTTCTAGATTGGATTATTTTTAAGATATGTTTACTGCAGCTCCTTATTCGAGAGATATTTTAGCTAAAATAAAGTCAGGAAAAATATTATAAGCTAGACTACTGAAGTAACGTAAGGCTAAAAATTACAATACATAATTTAAAAATTCATATTTAACTGATTTTAAAATATTCTGCTGCAAAACACTCCCAGCTAGCTAGCAATGCGTACTGGGGTAGGCATTATTCTTTCCATCAAGTCTTATTTCTGAGGACAGATCAGAAGCATCTAAATATTGCGATGGCAATATGAGATCGTGCGAATGCTGGTAAAGGATATTTTCGATACATTAAATGATTAAGTCAATACTTCTTTGTGGATCTGTTAATGAGAATTTGCATTACATATGATTCCTCGGTAATTATTTAGATTAGTGGAAACAGCGAATTTTTTCATGAAATTTTGCACAGACCCTAATTTTGGGTCGTAGAACACGACTCCGAAGTCAGTTGTTGGCGGTCTCGTATGGTTTTTCCAAAAACATTTTTTTTTGCAAAACTTTTAGGTTAGCTTTTTCAATGAATTTCTTTAAATTTCGGCACTTTTACTGAAACACATCTATACAAGTCATTACGCACTATTTTTCTGAACCATATTTAGGCAAATTTATGTAAAAACACATTAAAAAAAAACAGAGAAAATATCAAAAAACTGAAAGAAAATAAACACGCAGCCCGAGGTCCACATTCTCGAAATTTCCGATGGAAAAAAAAATTTACAAATCGTTTTCCCGCAAATTTTAACAATTTTAACCCAAGCAAACCTGAGCAAAAAGATGGTCAGGTTTGCTCAGTTTTGATTGATGTAGATATATATGTATCTATATCAATCAGAACTGAGCAAACCTGACCACCTTTTTGCTGTTTTGCTTGGGTTGGGTATACACCTTTTTGTTCAGATATGGTTGCATTCATCAGCATGCATTTCCATAAAAAATAAGTAAACGTGACAACACCGGACACAGAAATATATTGTTGACAGGTAGGAAAATAATGGCGGCAACTAGCCTAAAATGGAATTTTCTATCGAAAAATGCAATTTTCTTAGCAATTTTTGCCTAAATGTGGTATTTTGTGTGACGAAATAAAATAAAAATTATAAGTTTAAAGATATGTTTAAGTGAAAGTGTCGAAACTTAAAGGAATCAATAAAAAAACGATAACCTAAAAGTTTTCCAAAAAAATTTTTTTTTGGAAAAACCATACGAGACCGCCAAAAACTGACTTCGGATTCGTGTTCTACGACCCAAAATTAGGGTCTGTGCAAAATTTCATGAAAAAATTCGCTGTTTCCACTAATCTAAATAACGACGTGCCGCTTGACACAAAAATAAATCATCTCGTCGAAGCTTCCTGGCTTCGCCACCATCCCTTTGTGTCAGTTCAAGCATTACCAAACAGAGTCGGAGTTCCTCCGTTTTTGACGTGAAAAATCCTTTCGTAATGTGATTATAAGTTCAAATAAACAAAAAGGCACATTTATAATATCTAATAGTATGTATAACATATAGAACCATTTTTCATGTATATGTGGACATACAAATTTTTTGTTCCCTGTATTAGTTATCTTTAATTAAACCGAGCAACCTTAAATTGTTTGTTTTAATTAAAGATAACTAATGCAGGGAACAAAATTCCCCATATATCTACCATTTTTGTAATATGTTTTGGAGAAACCTGCCAAGAATTTTCTTTCAAGGTATGACTGTTTTTTTCATGTATTTTTCATGTTATATTTATATAATGACAAGAAAAGTTAAAAAAGAATGAGAAAGGAAAAGAAAAAATTTTGACATGAGCTAACTCTTTCAGCAATAAACATTTCTGAAGAAGGTCAAAAGGGAAAAAAATGAAAAGTTAAATTTGACTACAAATAAAAAGTATGTAAAAACCAACATATAATTTTTAATTTTATCCAGGACTAATAAAATCCATAAAATGAAAAATAAAAATAAAATAAGGATTATTTTTTGATTCTGCTCTGTGTGCCCCCCTGCTATCGCGATTTCTGGGCCCTTACCCTTCATCAGGAAAGCTCACACCCACGGTGTGTGAAGAACAGACAACGTTGTCTGTGTAAAATTCCTTACGATTATTTTAGCTTCAGACGAGATTTTTGCCAAAGCAAGGCAAGGAAAGTCTTAAAAATAATTGATTCTTTCAATTTAAGATAAATATGCAAGACAATTTTCAATAAATTTTATTTTCCGATACATCAGCTGCTGTTTTATCCTTTCACTATTCCGTGGAATGATCGTATACATTTACATAGGTACAAATGTTTTGAGTTTGCTGGTAGAAGATTGCCAATAGCAGACATAGCCAATTTTAAGAGGCTTAAAGGAGATATCGAAAATAACTAATTATCACTATTCTGACTAACCAATTCATCACAGAAAATTATGGAAAAAGATTGCATTACTTTACGGATTACAATTTCTCGTTGTGTCGACATCACGATACACTTTTCAGGATCTGCAAGCAGGGAAACTGTTCGATGAGAGGACAGCTACTGACCTAGTGTAAACAGCCAAAAAGCTGACTTTTTTATTTCCAGTTTCCACGTACAGCTACTGTCTACTTGCCAGCCCAGGAACTCGCACTGTGTAAACTGCCTTAAGTTTCAAGAAAGAATTTTTTTAAGAAGCAGTTTTTTAAAATTTGATATGGTTTCTTTTTGTATTTTTAACACTTTTTTGACAGTTGTAGAAAAAATATTGTATGAAACTCGTGCGTCAAGCATATTTAAAAAATTTTATCGTTTATTATATAAACTGCGATCTCGTTCTTTACAGATGCGTTTCACGCACTAGTTGAATAAATAACTATTAGTCTCTTATCGAATCGTTAGGAGTCGGAGTTTCTTATATAAACTGAATTATGATATTCATAATCGGGCATGACTGATTATTATTCAAATAAATACGATTATTTTAGGTCAAATTTATCTCATCTCTACTATTTCTTTATATGGCCGTACTTTGTATGAATTTTTATGTGTTTAACCTATTTATTCTGTATATTTTGGAGTCCAAAGTAATATATAGCTACCTACATTCCTACATATTAATATAACAGTGACAACCAATGTGTTCCTTAAGGGGTTATCTACAGGCCTAAAAAAGGCGATTTTTCAAGAACTTTTCCTGAGAAGACTTAAATTTATTAAAGTGAAAATTTGTACACATATTATAGTAACTTTTAACTGTATTTTAAGATTTTGTATTTGAAAAAATAATAATTTTGAAAGCTGCTATAGCTGATCTAAAGGAGTTCCTCTCAAAATAGACATCTTGCGGTGACAACGATATCTCTGGACTGGATCATCGAAAATGAAAAAACCAAACGGATTTCGTTGAAGTAATGTATCATCTTCTAATTAATTGAAGAAATAAGCAAAATACCATTTTTTGACAAAATGGTGGCTTCTCAAAAAAAATCCATTTTTGACCAAAATTTTGGCCTTAAATTGTTTATATAAAAAAAATATTTATCGGTGAAAGACACCTTCGATTAGAAAAAAATACTTTAGAAGCTTGTGTTAAAATTTGAGACTGATCGGTTCAGCCGTTTCCGAGAAATCTCCGTCACCGACTTTAAAAACACAGTTTTGAGAAAAACGCGTTTAAAGTTTCAAAAGCACTTTACATAGCGTACAATCGCTCTGACACATCTTTACAAATATGCGTGTAACTTCGAAAATAATCGCCGGATTGCCTTGAAATTTTCTGTGTGTGTACTGGAATATATGTACATTACGAAAATGAAATAAAAAAAAATCGCTTTTTTGAAAATTCTAACTGTATATAACCCCTTAAAGCAACAGAGCCTTAAAATGATATAAAAATATTTACTCGATCTGCCATTCCACGTGGAAACCGAAGAAAGTGTGTAGATTGCGTTTCCATGTCCCTTCGGCATATTTCATTAGATTAGCAGTTTAGAATCCTATTACTCGATGTTAGTCTTCGAGAAAACAGGCGAATTTCTTAAAACAGTAATGAGGGTGCCCGTTTTGATACATACCAAATGCGATCTAATTTATTTGGAATCGGTTCAATGGCTCAATGGGGGTTAATACGTGTAGTTTACAATACTTCGGAGAAGCTTTCGCTTGATGAAGTTCGGAAAACTGTTTATGAAAAATTGTTTTCGTTTATCATAATGTTATCCTGATATTCGTTAACTTTCTACGAAACAAGGCGATTTAGTGTGCTTGTATATTTTCTTGTATAAGTTAGGTAACAAAAATGAACTTAAAAACGTGTCTAATATTTTAGTTCAAAATTTCCTAACCTAACCCACAAAAGCAGTAACGGCTCGTCAGGTAAAGTAACTAAAGTGCCACATTACCTATTTTTTCAAAAAGGTAAGATTTACGAAACCTGCTTTAGATTGGGATATGTTGGGAAAGGGTCTTACAATCTACAGGCAACAAGTTTCCGAAAAGTTCCTCCGATTTTTGTTTTACCAGGGGATATCGATATACAGTGTGGTCTAAGAAGGTTGCAGCAAATGATTTTTTTATTGATAATTTTAACGAAATTTAAGTATAACGGAAAGTATGTGGATACCTAAGAACAAAATTAACCGTTATCAGAATTATGAAAATTCACATAGCATATAGGGGAGAAACAAAAATTTGAAAATTGCTCAAGAGTAAAATACCCTTATTATTACAAATACGGCAAAATGTTATAAGAAAAAGTTGTTAAGAATAATTAGATTACGCTTATGTATGAAATCATGGCCTCCTATCTCAAAACAATTTTTAAGATTGAAGGTCTCGGAAGCAAGCAGTACTACTTATAACGTGGGTCTCCAAACCAGGAATGCTAAAAAAATTAGTATTTCTTTGCATAAAAAAATGTTTAAGAAATCACCTCTAGATATGGGAATAAAGGCTAACAATAATTAACATTCTCTTTATCTACGAAAGCTTGAGATTTTTTTTAACTTTTTTTTATTTGAGACAGTCCACGTAGACTTCAAGCCTTAGTACTAACGTACCGTGAGCGTCTGAAGGGAAGGGAAATCTAATCTATTGATATAGGATTTAAAGGCTTGGAGGTTGGGAGGGGAAGGGAAAACATCTGCAGGCAGTCCGTTCCATAATCTGGATACCCTCTGTATGAATGAGACAGAAAAGTGGGATGTTCTGGACTTTTGTATCTGGACTGTAAAGGGATGCATACGTAACGCACATTTTGTTGTTCTGTTAGGAACAGTAAAGGGATGAATTATAGCGGCTAGTTCTTTAAACCAAAATCCGTGCAAGTATCGGTCGAAAAGGAATAAATCCTCAGCAGCGTGCCGATGAGCGAGAGAAGGGAGCTTTCTTGTGAGGACTGGGTCATTGATGACTCGAATGATTCTCTTTTGGATAGAATCTAGGATGCTAAGTGTCGAAGGTGATGCCGATCCCTAGATATGGGTTGGGATTTATTTGGGAAACATAGAGTGTAAGTTAGTTTAGTGAAAACCGAAAATAATCCAAACTTGATATTTCCAAGACCTTTGACCAAGTATGGCATGCCGTACTCCCAACAAACTACCTTCTTAAGGTCTTCTTCCCAAACTGTGTACCTGGATCGGTAGCTTTCTCTCTAATTGGCGCATATCTGTCGTGGTGGACGGTCACTTATCTATATTTTATCCTATCAATGCTGGAGTACCCCAAGGTGCAATCCTGGCAACAACCTTATTTCTTCTTAACATTAGTAACCTACTCTCTTCAACTGCCATTCCCATCCACAGATATGCTGACGATAGTACTCTTCACTCCAAGATTAATTTTTTCAGATGTCTCGAATCAAGAGATGGATAATAGATACAGATCTATGCACGTATCCCTTTCCCAAGATGTTTCAGTTAAAGACTAGAGTGCCGAGAACCTTGTTCAGTTCAACGCCTCCAAAACACCGTCTTGCTCCCTGTTACGCAAGACTTACCCCAACCACATGAATAGTCAAGCCTTACAGAACAATGAAAGGTTGGATCTTGTTGGCATCGCTTTCGAACATGATCTCTGCTTACTCAAACACATTAATTTAATAGACACATCAGCACATAAAAGGCTTGGTTTTCTCTTTCAAGCCAGAAAGTACTGTTCTCCTTCCAACTTACAAACTCTATGTTTTCCAAATAACACCTAACCTTGAATACTGTTCCCACATCGCCTTCGACACCTAAAAGTCTTAATTCTGTCCAAAAGGCAGCCATTTGACTCAGCAGTAACCCAGTCCTTACAAGAAAACTACCTTCTCTCTCTTATCGCGGCGGTGTTGGGGGTTCATCCCTTTTCTACCGATACTTCCACGGATTTTGCTCTGAAGAATTCCCTCCTTGACTGTTTCTAACATAACAACAAGAGGCGCGTTACGTATGCATCCCTTTACTGTCCAGCTACAAAAGCCTAGAAAATCCCACTTCTCTCGCTCGTCCATACCTAGGGTCTCCATATTATGGAATAAATCGCCTGCAGACGTTTTTCTCCCTTCCAGCCTCCAATCCTTTAAATCACATGTCAACATATTACATTTCCCTTCTCTTCAAATGCCCACGGTACGTTAGTACTTAGGCTAGAAGCCAACGTGGGGTTAATATTGTCACTAGGTTCGTTTTTTTGAACATTTCGCGCACAGTTTTCTGACACGATTAAAAGAAACAGGTACGTGAAGACGTTTAACCTTTTTACAGAAAAAAACGTACATTTGGCAGTTTTCTGGGATAATAATGTGATGCTATCCCTTAGCAACGCATTGTACAAATCGAAAGCACTAAAAGCTTTAGGTATGTTTGCAATAATTCAAATAAAAACTATTACGAAATTACCTGTATCGCGAATAGATCTCACTTCACGCTACAAAATTTAATTAGGAAGTCTAAAAATCAAATTGGTTATAAACTACCCCTCGGAGCAAAATGTAACAAATTTAGTATTCAAATCCATGCAAAAGTTGGAAACATATACCTAAGATAAAATACTTCTTTCTTTCCAGGCTATAGAAATAATATCTTATAAAGAAGCATAGCTAAACTCTAAAATTCTATTCTCGTAGCGGTGCAATATAAACTTTTTAGGAATATTACCCTTTAACTTACGATAACCCTGTTAGGATTCTACTTTGGCCGAATTGTATATAAGGCAAGTCAAATATTTCTCCAAAACAATGAAGAAACTTTATTTCTTACATAAATATTATTTGTTGGCAAATTTTGCAGTTTGCAAGAAAATTGTTGAACACTTTATTGGCATACGTTTCACTGTAGTACGAGCACGAAGGTTGCTTCGAAATATTTAAATATAAGTAATCCGTCTTTCACGATTCCTCTTTCTCTACCAGCATGTACCATGATTAATCATCGCCCTTTTGATATTGACCTCTTTAAACCTTTGTCACTCTCATCATACCAGCGTTTATCTTGAAATAACTGCTGTGGATATAAGTTTCATCCGTATAAATTATATTGCAGCCCTCATTACGGTGTTCTATTATCTTTTTCAGCAAATTAAATCGCATAAAACTTTTCTGGTCATATTCTACATTCGGCAACATCGGAGAGGCACTCGCAATGATAAAGAGAAGCAATTATATTTTGATTCTGATTTGGCCAAAGCGAAAATCGTGCAGCGTTGCCAGTTCATTAAGCACCACTATTTTTATCATAAGAATAAAGAATAATCCATAACCCGCCTCTGATGCCCACTTTGCAAAAAATGAGAGAGAAGGAATGTCAGTTGTGACCCTCGTGGCTTCCTTTTTCTTGGTTCGTACTTTAGAGTATCAGTATTGTGAATTTTATACTTTTTTATTCCACCTGCAATCGATTTGTCTTAAAAACATGTTTTCGCGACTACTCTGACTCACCGTATTAGTTGTTCTCGTGAGATTTAACAAGAAAGATAATGTCTTTGGGCTTTGATTGCGAGATTCCTTAACAATAGAAGCACGCTTCGTAGGTAAATAATTTAAAATAACATAAAGTTATATTTTATCTTAAAACCTAATCACACGCCATTGATCTCGATTATTACGTTCCTACAGCGCCATACAATGGTTTTTGTGTATCGCGCGAGGGAACAACACTTACCCACAATACCCGTAAGTTACGGCCCATTTGGAGCGAGAATGGACATAACGTTCTTTTCAGAGCGTTGTCGAGAGCTTTTTAGGTTATTAAGTGATCTCTGTTAATTCTTATAAGTGGTCTGGGACGACGTATAGAAATACACTGCGAGGCGGGGAGTCCACTCGAATGTATTCCTTTACTGTTAAGCTGTGAAAACGGTGCGAGGTTTTCAACAAATTGGTTTCAAAATAAAAGGTGTAACGGAGCAATAGGTATCGCATGTACCTTAAAGTAAGTAATACAAATTTAAGGTCAAAAGATTTAATTTTTAATGTTTAAGGCGATGAGAACTTGAAACCCTCTTCCATTCATGCCGACATCACGCCTGCTGCAACATTTGGTGAAACTTCTTTTCTATTTTTTCCTATAATTTTCTTTATCTTTTCCATAATGCTTTTTCTTGCTTGTTTTCATAATAGACTTATTTGTTATATCACAGATTAAAACTTAGTTTTTGTACCAACACTCAATCCCCGCTATAGAAAACCGAAGCCTATTTGGCTTACCGTGTTAGGATTATCAAGAGATGATGAAACCAATTTAAGATGAAGGTTAAAACAAGTTTTAATTACCATTATTTTACTTTTAGTAATCTCCTGATGATAATAACGAGTCCAGTACAACAGTAGTTTTGGTTTGTGATTAAACTGTATAAACAGTACTTAATAGTACGCTAAGGGTTCCATAATCCCCACAAACTTTAGGCCGGCTTCACATTTTGGGACCAACGTTCTGATCAACATTGGATCATATTCGTAAAGTAGTTTTATAAAGCGTCTACACACTTGGATTAAGTTCAATTAGCTCCGAGGGGAGCCAACGTAAACATGTCTGAAATGCAAATTGTCGTCTGGGTGTCGTTACTTTTTTATTAGTTCACAACATTTGCGGCGACAGAATACAAATACGTGTAAAACGTGCTGAAAATGTACCCATTTGATAACGGGTACAAAAAGCGAAATGAGCTAACGCTCAATGTGTGGATGGCTGCAGGACTTTGGCGCAAACCTCTTTGGAGTTTTGTTAAAAACCGACAATAGGCAGATATCTCCCAATATTTGGACGAGCATCGTCGTCAACTATATCTTATGGTACAGACATTGGAGGAATGCCGTTGGACCAAAAGAGGACAGCTCCACACGCTGGAGCCAATTTTGGGGCCAATGGCGTTCATCCAACGTGTATACCGATAATATAGGTTGGCGTCAACTCAATTTTAATGATAAAAACGTTGATGCCAACGTTGGTTCCAACATGTGGAACAACTCTTAAAATAGTAGCTTATTAATTAACGTCAGCTATGGTGGATGGGACTTTCGTGGCTTTTTTTATCTTTGGACAGCCCACGAAGGTCTAAACCTAATGTACCGTGGTTGAATTAGAAGTGTTCGACTCACACATCCAGAGCTGGAAACATCCGTATCGATTTCACCAGCTCTTTAAGCAGATGTGTGGGGTGGTGCCTCCTCGGACCAGGACGAAATCCTGTGCCACCTTCCTTGTTTAGTGCGACACAGCATAACACGCGTGCCGAGCGTCGCTTAACTTCGGTGATCGAACGCAGTTGCTTCACCACCAAAGTTAAACGTACTATGAAAATCATTTATTCATTAACTTATATACATTTCATCCTTATATCTACAACTTAAGTATGTACACATATAATATACTATATAAAACAATACATTACGCAATATACATTCTATATCGACATCGAGGTACGGGCTTAGACTAAGCTAAGAGAAAAACGACCACGACTGGCCGGGGCGGGTGACAGCCCTGGGCAGCGTCAAGGATGAGTGACAAAATCGCGTAAGGCCTCCCCCGTGGTAGCTTACGGAGGCCATGGATAATTTTAACACTGCTTAGAGAAGCTTAGAAAAAATTTAAGTGAAGTTAATTAGATATATTTTAAAACCACTATTACTGTTACTGTTACAATTACTATTACTATTACTAATACCATTACCATTACTATTACTATTACTATTTCTATTACTATTACTATTACTATTGCTTTTAATATTACTATTACTATTACTGTTACTATTACTATTACCATTAATTAGTATTATGATTATTATTATTAATTATTAATTATTATAGGCTCATACAAACTGTTGTTTGAATACGCCAACGTACTGTAAGAGCGACAAAAAAAAACGCGTTCTTTGAGTGGGCTTCATTTTTCTTCTTTATTTTTATTTCAGTAATTCAATTTAAAATACAACGAAGGAAACGTGTTAAACCTTTTTTTTAAGACGTCCGCCCATAAAAAATATTATTTATATGAATAGAAGAAATTAAATAGCCGATTAGGTGAATTAGCAACAGACGCCGGCACAAAAGGAACCGACCTGTGGTGATGATGTTTTTTCATTCGATCTGCTTTTCAAAAGGACCCATTTCGTGCCTTAAGAATAGAACTGCCATTCGTTAAGTTAATATGAATCTGAATAGATGGTTCTTTGATGATCACTGACGACGCGACGGTAAAACTTTTTGGCAAATGTTTATCCACAGGTGTTAAGGTTTTTAACGTTAATTAAATTAGCTAATATTGTAGCCAGTATCAATATTATAAAACCTTTCTTTTTTTTGTCAAATATTTGACACAAAAATGTTGCTAACACAATTAAAATACACAGTTACACAAATACACAGTTTTTTGAAATAAAAAAAAATTCAGCGATACTTGCATAAATTTGTGGTAGGTATTTTTCTTATTCATTTTAATATTGCTTAATAAACCAATTTACTTGTTCCGACCCTGAATATTATCGATCAATTGCACTCTGCAGAATTATAGTCTAGTGTACTAACTGATCATCAGTCAATGCCAACTTGCAACTATTGAACAAAACGATACTTCATCGACTGACAATCGTAACTGATATGCTGCGTCAATTGACAGTAACAAACATTATTATCTTGCAGAGATTTCGTTGTAAATAAGAACAGTGAGGTGGAAGTACAAATGCAGTAAAACATGTATGGTATTTTTAAATTACTTCTCTCAATTCATGTTTTACAGAAGCACTTAGCCTAGAAAAAATATATAGTGTTGATCGTTAATTTATCACCGCTGTAATTATTTATAGTTACAATGTGATGTGAAATTTAAAATAGAGTAACTTAATAATTATTGTATAAATATTGTCTCTAAGTAAACTTACTGGAACTATCTGTAAAAATAATACTGGGTTTGCAATGCTATTGTGGATTATTTTTTAATTGGAGAACACTATCCAGCATCATGGAAAAATTCCTAGAATATTATTCCAACATTTTAAACCTTTTATTGTTTCAATCAATGTGTAAATAATATGTTAGTACTAACTAACTTCCAATTTTATCAGATTCGGTTATCAAGAAATTTAGATTGTCTGTTTCGATTAAAAATAAAGTAAGTAAGAATCCAAGTTTCGTCACTCCAAGCTGAATCAAACAGTAGCTTCAGCCTGTCAAGAGCCAAACTGAAAGAAAAATAATTATATTGAAAATCTTAAACTTACATATTATAGACTGTATAGGAGCAGATAAAGAATAGACTACAAAACTTAAAACTGACAAGATGGGTAGGAAATAAAAGAAGTAAATAAATAAATATTGACACGTCTTCATCAATTTGTTTTGTAAAACTAAAAAATACATGTCCATTAAAACAAGAATAGTTTAGCGTCCTTAATAGACGTAAGAAAAGGAAACACTCTGTCGCCACAAACATTTTCTTTTTCTTATAAATAAATCTTGTAAAAATATTTTCAGATATTGCTCCTGCAGTATGACTTTAGCCGCCCGGTTTCGTTCCCGTGGCAGCTAAAATGACCAACCGTTCTGTTTTAGGTGGAACGGGAGTGATATGCAATAAAGTGTAACAGGTCGATTCACTATCGCTTAGCGTCGAAAAAATGTAATGTTATGTCAGAAAACTAATTCTCAAATTCGAAGAAAGGGAATCAGTGGCAAATAAAAAATGGATTCAATGAAGAGTAATTAATAAGCGGCCCAGGAGGTTGGGACACTGCTATGAATCCTGCATTGTCTCTACGGAAGGTAAAGCGGTTACAGGAACTTGTCATGTCATGAAAGTATATGTCAGGTACTTAAACTGAACCATTTTGATCCCTATAAAATGGAAGTTCTCCACCGAAGAATTAAATTTTTTGAGGTAATGACAGAACTGCTGCGTATTACTCCCCAGTTGTCAAAAAATATTTGTTTTAGCGACGAATTCACTTTTTTTAAATGGGTCTGTAAATAAGCACAACTGTAGGTACTGAAGTGACGAAAACCAACATGTATCCAGTATCCAGAAAAAATAAATGTCTGGGCGGAAATATTCGGTGACACTGTTGTTGGGTCATTTTTATTAATGGTAACCTTCATGGCGACACCTACTTGGAAATGCTAGAAACCACCATTCAGCCTCGTATTGTTGAAAAACTGGAAAATCACTTGGATATTAACGAAAACAGAAACCTAGATGAAAATTTGATACATCTTCAGCAAGATGGAGCACCACCTCATTATGTTTTACCTGTCCGGCAATTTCTTAATGACACTTTTCCAGGTCAGTGGATGGGACGGAGAGGTTTAATAGAATTGAAGCCGATAATCACCCGATCTAACACCTGTTGATTTTTTCTTTTCGGGCCATTTGAAAACTGTCGTATTTAAAATACAGCCTACTTCAATAAAAGGTCTTCGGCAAAGTATTATTACAGAACGCAGAGCTATTCCCAGACAAGTTTTTGAAAATATCAGAACGGAATTCGAAAATTGGTTGTACTATTGTTTACAACAAAATAGAATGCATTTTAAGCATCTAAACAAATAAACTAAGATTTTTATAAATTACAAAGTTTTGTTTTATTCAAATTGTCCATTTTGTTAAGACCTGTATTAAATGGAAAATAAATTGACCAATTCAACTTTTTATTGTGCTAATACTACTGTGCTAAATACTACTCAATAAGAATTATAACAAAGGGGGTGGTGCCATTTGAAATTTTAAATTTGTGGTGTGGGGCACCTAAGGGATGGCTCACCCCTTGACTAAAGTATGGTGGTTCTAGTTTTCCCTACGTACCTATACCATTCATGCCAAACTGCGTTTTTGAAACTTTTATATTTCTCGAGATAATTTGCATTGAAATTTTTCAAATTGACACCCAGTACATTATATACTTAATGTTTTCTGCTAAAACAAGGATATCTTTACTAAGTGAATTTAATTTTTCAACTCAATCTAACATGGACCTGGATTCAATTGGAATTGTGTTGGTTTTAATTTTAAGTTTTAATAATTATTTCTAGGTGTGAAAAATTGAATTTAATATGGTAAACTGAACGAAATCCTCAACGCACTTAGTGGACAAAGCCCAACATCGGTCAATGCCAAAAGTATATTTAGAGTTCGGAGCCGAGCTTCACTGGTTGCCAAACGTAATTGATGTACAATTTACTTGCAGCCGGGTTCTTAATGCCTAAAGTGCATTTTAAAATCAGCTTAGCGACGTAAGTTATCGGTGCCATTTTTTGGACCTTATATGCAGGGTAGATTAATATAAGGGAAAGGGGATAAAAAAAGTAACACCACGAGTTCATCTATTATTTATGAGGTAGCAATACATGTCATGGGTACATTGTCAAAGACCGTCAAATAAATCGACAACCCAACCCAACCCAACCCAACCTAAGCAAAAAAAGAAAAATTAAACTTTGCTGCGGCTACATCCGAAATTTGCAGCAAATTACAATAATAGCAGTAAACGTAATTCTTCACAAATCAATACTCATTGGCGGAAACTGCAACTTAATATTGTTTTAAAGGTGCATCTTGCAATTATTAGCAATTGTTTCTGTATAAGTATCTACTAACTACTACTACTTTTTTTTCAATTTCAGAACCAATCCAAAATCTAGTTTTGACATCAAACGAACGCCCAACGATTACTTTTATATATTTTTCTTTCCTTGTCATATAAAATGCTCT
The DNA here is from genome assembly GCA_963971165.1 of Philopedon plagiatum. Classification (NCBI taxonomy): domain Eukaryota; kingdom Metazoa; phylum Arthropoda; class Insecta; order Coleoptera; family Curculionidae; genus Philopedon; species Philopedon plagiatum. The sequence goes on along the minus strand of OZ020197.1, from coordinate 20,917,804 downwards.
TTTCACTTTAAATTGCTACTTTTAAATAAATATATGTAGTGCATCAATAATAGTTGCCTGTCTTCGAAGTTTTGCTTTTTCAGTTAAATATATATTAGGTGACGTTGAGCGATGACCATCATGTGTATTTAGATGCATGCAATGGTATATACACGGTACACACACGTAAAGAGCATAAACCTAATAATACTGAAATATTTTTGTGAAAAGTAACAATTTCGTGGCCCGTTTCATAACAAATTAACACCAGATTTGATCTACTTATATACATCTCCACTCTCTTGGTGTTAAATATACATCAATTTCTGCGTTCCTAATTTTTACCAGACGTTGGTGCTTCTGCTTAGTTGAGTTGTTGATTCATAATTTTACAACAGTGACTTTTTGATTGTTGTTTTTTTGTGGGTGTGTATAATCAAGGTAAATGAGGATAGTTTGTGTACAACAAACTTAAATTAATTCTCGAGTTTAGCTACGATTGGAATCAGTAACCGGTATTAGTATCCATTTATACCATATAGTAGTAATAGTTACACTGTTGGAGAGTGTTTTTTTTTAACACCAAGGTTGAGTGAGGTGTACATTTAAGCAATGTTTTGTTTTCAAAACCATTGGGTATATTTTTAAAAAGGATACTTAAATGACCCTAATAATTTAAGACCTATATCATTACTACCCATTCTAAAGTTTTTAAAATGGCATTAAAAATCAAATTGTTGATCGCTTTGAGAAATTTATTACTTTTCATGAGAATCAGTTTGGTTTCAGAACTGAAAAATCTACAACCTCTGCTCTTATCTTTCTCATGGGCATAATAGTTAAAGGCTATGAACTAAATGAGGTCGTGGGAATCGTTGTTTGCGACTTGCTAAAGGCTTTTGATTGTGTGTCCTATGGTTTGCTGATTGAGAGACTAAAATACTACAATTTTGATAAAAATAGCTGTAAACTCATAAGCTTGTATTTAAGTAATAGAAAGCAGTATGTCGCCACTGACGTAGGTCAGTCAAAAATGGAGGAGCTGACCTGTAGATTACCCCAGGAATCAGTGTTAGGACCGATATTATTTCTCATTTTTATAAATAGCCTTAGTTTGGGTCCGGGTACTGACCTGATTCTTTTCGCTAATGACACCACTACATAGTAACGCGCGGATTCAGGGGGGAGGTGTTTCGCCCCCTCCTGAGTCATAATCACGTCATGAATTCGATATACGTCATCTGCTTCCTAGTGAAATAAATATAAGAAAAATCTCAAATTCAACTTAGTATTTCATTTATTGAAAGCGTTTCGTCTTAATAAAAGAGCTGACAGCTACAGCCTTCTTTAACAAGGAAGCCATGATGCAGACGATCTGGAAATACAGCACGGGGGCTGGAAATAGTAAGCAGCTGGTAGCGTGTCGTGTGTGCAAGTGTAAAAATGTCTACCTGTTTCCTAAAGTTTATGGCCGGGGCGGTTTTTCAAATTAAATATATTGTTTTCTATAATCGGCAACGACATGGGCGCCGGAAGAAATTTTAAATTGGTATATCTCTGGCGCTACTTACGGGACCCAGGACTTTGTTAAGGATTTTTGATAGTGAGCCTACTAGTAATGTTTTGGTCAAGAAAAACAATATTTTGTAGTTTGGGGAAAGACGTTGAAATTTTGCTTTGCCCCCCTCCTCCTGGAAATAAATGAACACGTTTAAGTATTTTTTTTATTATTTTTTCTGTTTTTAGAAGCACTACAGGTAATAAAGTTTTTCTTCACAAATTGAAGTCCTTCCTGGTCGGTCGGACATTCTATGGTTATGAGGAGTTTTTGTTAGAGGATAAAGGAAGTCTCTGCTGATTGTAACATTGCTTTTTTTATGTAACATGCCTTTTTTGTGAATAGTTTTTAAATATATAAATATTTTGTAACAAATGTTTTTTATTTTTTTTCTTAAATTTTATAAATGGTCTCTTGGGATATAATATTGAAATGTTGAAGTTCAGGGCTTTTTCAGAAATTTTTTGTATACCTATTTAAGTATTTGGATTAATAATTTCTTCTAAATCAACGAGTGTAAAATATTGAATAATATTAACAACAAGAATAACGTTTTGAATTTTAAAACAGTTTTATGGAGTATTTTATTCACACTACATTTTAATCCATAGTGAAAATTTTTACAAAGCTTAAAAAATACATTCCGTTTCATATTACAACTTAATCTTTCTCTTTAACTTTTTACAGCTGCAGATGTTGTTAGTTGTTGCAGTTAGTTTTCACAGCTGCAGATGTTGCAGTTGCTGTTAAAGCACCATCTGAATAATTTTACATATTTTATTTAAACGATTTGGACGAATTAAATAAAATAATAAAGGAAGTGCTACAGTTCCAGAAGAAAGATATTTTTAAACAAGTACTATAGAATTAATACCCTCATACTGGTCTATTACTGGCCTCGTTTTTACATAAAATTTCAGCCTTGAGAAAAGAATATCAAACAACTTAGGACAAAAAAGAAACAGATAAATTAACTGGAAAGAAGCCGATAACAAGTAGATAGCTAAAGCATCCGGTGGCCCCATAGTGGTATTAAATTGAGACCAATAAATAAACTAACTTTACCGACCGATGATAGCCTATCGGTCAGTGTCACCTTATATATCAACCACAAGGGGTGAAAAAAGTCCCTTAGGTTGAAAACAAAAGGAAAGAAAAGGAGAAAAGTGCTTTTGTTTTTTCGCAAATAACCAATCGCCTTATTCGTTTGTTCTTAAGAGTCGATAATAAAAGAAATGCCTAATGCAGATTTTTTGTTCTGAAATGATATTACTGTGCGGATTATTCCGATTGATGTGTGATTTTAGTTATATACAGGATTTAATAAAATTCAGTGGACTATTCAGTCACTGCAGGACTACCATTTCCTTTTTTGCATTGAATGTGTTAAACTTAAACCAATATGATTTCGCTACAAAGTAAATCTCTTATGAAAATTTTGTTCTTGTCTAGGTTCTACCTACTTGTAAAAAAGGTCGATTTTCATAAGTTCGAGAAATTTAATAAGTTCTATCCAACATTACGTCGATGTCGCTGCAATATTCGGTAATCGAGATTCGAGAATACACGACCACTATTCTCGAATCTCGATTACCGCATGCGACATCAATATATTTTCACTTAAAAATAATTTTCTTAAAGAAATGTTGCTCTGCCTAATTGTAAACGAAATATTATTTTCATAAAAATGAGAGATATACCAAGTTTTATGCAAGTAATATCGATGTCGCATGCGAGATTCGGTACTCCAGATTCGAGAATATGATTGTAAGGGCGGTTCTAGAAATTTTGAAGTTGTATATCTCTGTTGCAACTTACGGGACCCATGCTAAGTTTAGGGTTTTTAATAGTGAGTCTACAAGGAATGTTTTGCTAAAAAAAAAATTCGCGTAACGTAACCTTTAAGTTCATTAAAAGTTGCTTTAAAGAAGGTGTATTAGTCATTTCATATTAACGGCAGGAACAAATTAAATCAAAAATTCGAAAATTTTGTTTTTTTCAAAGTAACTCGAAAATGAAAAATCATTTAAAAAATTTCGGAACATAATTTTATTAGTTCTTAAATTACGCAACTTTTTTCTATTTAGCCAACTTTGTGTTTCAAACTATCAACGAGGTCCTCATACTAGCCCTTCTTATCTTGGACACCGTGTATATATCATATACTCTTTAAAAAGTGCAGTATCTATTCGCAGACAAGTTATAGATTGTTCAGGATCATTTTCCAAAAATTCTTTTTGGATTAATAATGAGTGTCCCTTTTGCCGAATATGACATGGTCGATTCCATTGCCTCGCTTTGCTTTTATTCTTTTCTTGTTAATAATTAATAAGTTGATTATAAATAACGATAAAAGTACTTTTGAAGATCTTCAGTTTATGTTTTTTAATACCTTTCCTATATTCTTAAAATTGTTATTCTGTTTCTAAAAGCTTGTTGTGACAATAAAATTCTACTAAAGTTGGCAACAACAACAAATGAAAAAGTTACTAAAAATTCCACAAAAAATTGAAAAAAAATAAACAGCTCCAATTTTACCCATAACACGATCAAGTTACTTGAGCGAAAAATTGATAGAAAAGTAACCGCTTTACACATACCAAGTCACTTGCTGAAGCACTTGTTCAACTCAAATTGATCAATAACTTGTTAAATGTAAAAACCGTTTTAACCAGATCAATGCTGATAGTCTGAGTGATGTGTGTCAATTTATTCTCTGGTGCGTCTTGAGCTCTAATTGATGTGCGATAAAGGCCATTGTCCATTTACATTTGGTGGTAAAAGTGACACTGCCAATGAGTAATTTAATAGCATGTACACTGTAAAAAAAATGATTAAATTTTAAATAAAATTCAACCCAATTTTGACTAAATCCAGGTCCACGCCAGATTGATTGAAAAAATTAACACTGCATATTGATTAAATCGAAGGATCTGTGATTAAATTTTCTTATTCAAAATTGATTAACCTAACAATTAATTCTGATTACATCTAAATCAATTTTTATTAAAATTTTCTTCCAAAATGATTAAATTTCCATAATACTCTAATCATTTTTTATTAAATCTTAAATCCAATGTGATTGATATGCAATCATCAGTAGCACCGCCCTTCCCCTCTCCGCCCTATAAAGTACCTGATTAGGGCGTCGGTTTTATTTATTAAATGACAATACTATAATACATAAGAAAAGGGAACACATTAAAGAACAAACTAATGAAATTATATAAAAGATAGGTAATGCAAATTCCAAAAGCATGGGAATTGTTTGTCCCATATCATAAACAAAAATCCGGGGAGGTGAGGCGTGGACCTGGATTTAGTCAAAATTGGGTTGAATTTGATTTAAAATTTAATAATTTTTTTTACAGTGTAAAAGTTGAAAATAATTATATGAAGTAAAATCACGAAAATTATTTACTCATCTGTAAATAAATACATAAAACACTAATGAAGACCTGGCATGACAAATCTTTTCTTTGAAAATACATGGAAAATAACTTACTTTACATTAGTGCATGAGTTCCTCCAAGGGATTGGATTCAAGATCTGAGATTTTTGCGTATTTCTTTTGTTTTTGAAACATAATTTCACCAACATGATGTAACAACAAAGTTTTTAAAAGAATATTCGTAAAATTTTAGAACAGGTTGACCACTTCATTCGTTATAACCTCACATTGCACATTGCACTACCACAGAAACCGCCATACCTACTGCCGATTAAATGGAATTTTTGCAGATTGCAGCGGGGTGGATGGATATCGGTACTCCCTTGTGATTAAAAGGTTGCGTACTGCGCATGTGTTGGCGGCGTGGTTTAGAAGTTTGAGTATTTTTTAGTCAGTAGGTGATTGATACTGATTATTGTGATTATTTTAACAAGGAAATATGATTTAAAATGTTTGTCTTTTTTATGCATTTGATCAGTATCGATTTAAAGTAATCGAGAATGAGTAATTTGTTGGAATCATAACGAAGATTATGAAACTGATTTAGAAAATAATTACAAATTAAATCAAAAAATTTAATCCGGCCAATAAAATCAGACATCTCTTGTGGTTAATCAACTGGATTTTTTACTGTGTAACTCTAAGACATTTGGTAAAATGCACTGTACACTGTAGCACGATGTTTTTACCACCATTTTGAATACTTTTTAACACCGTTTGCGGAGTATTAGTGCACACTTCATATATTTCTGACCGTGTAAATTAATGAGTGAAATAATTTTAAAACGAGAACTTCCACTAGAGGCCACCCTATACAAAACACAAAAAAGTTCTTCGTCCTTTTTTATGATCATCGAATGAAATGGCGGGAGATGTGATTAGAACTCAAGACGCTGCAAGCGATTATGTGAACTATAAACCGAGATTCTGTTTGTTTTTATCTCTTCGTTTTTGTTTCGGTTGGGGGTGTTTTATAGTATTGTAACTGTTATAGACTTCGCAAGTTTAGTTTTCGTTGATAAAGTTGTAAAATTTCAAATTATGTCAGTCTATTTCCTGTAGTTAAGTGTTCATTACTGGGGTGTATTTAGTTAAGTTGCAAAAAATATCTAAAATTTATCAAAATTAGTTTCTTTTTCAAGAATTTTCTGATATTATATATATATTGTTGTGTAATAATATATAATTGTATGTATAATGTTTTTTAAATTGACACATGTTTCCTTTTTCAGCTTAGCTCAATACCGCATTATTCAGCACTGTGCCAATTTCTTAAGACAAGATTTTATTTTGTCAATATTTTATTTCAGATTTTAACATTTTGACAAATTGTTCAGGGTTTGTCCCTTAAACAAGATGAAATCGGATATTTTCATTTTTTACTTTAACTTTTACATCTGTTTCCATTTTTAATTATAAGTGCTATAGCCAACTAGCTATTATTTAGGAATTATCAATAAACTCAAAATTTTTGGCGTTTTTTTGACATTTTCGGTAAGATCCTCCAACGCTCCGGTCTAATTTGACAAACAAAAGTTTTAAACGGACATGTGTGTATAAGATAATTACGTTTTATATTATGAATTTGTTTCTAAGGTTTTTCGCAAATTTATAAAGAAAAGGGCAATTTTTGTAAGAAGTACGTACTTTCGACAATAATAGAACCAAATTTATTCTACCAGCCAGTGCCAAGATGAAAACCAAGCAAATCGCTGCAATACCTGAATAATTCATACGTTTTCAATGACGACTTATTAACAATGACAGGACAAAAATCTGTCAAAAACTAACTGATCAAGCAGAAGATCTTAATGTAAACCAGTACTAAATCTTAAATCTTCTTAGTGAATCTGAACGTTAATTTTTAGTTATCACCTCTTCAATATATAATTATTATGTCATTTATTTGCTGCTATTTAAGCCTTGTATTGGTTCATTTCACTACTAATTGTGCAATTCTGTTACATCACTAGTGGCATAATGCCCTCATTAAATAACCTATTTTGAGTTTTAAAAATTAAAGTTAGTATCATTTTTAAATGGCTTTTACCCCAGGTGTTTTAATTACTTAAATGTAATTGTTAAATCTAAATTTTTTTTGTAAAACACCGATGTTTAGTACTTTCTTTAATCCAAGCAGGATTTTTTGAGGCTTCTTATTTTTTAAGGAAACAAAATTATAGAAAGATAGCTGATCTAAATTTTCCCGTTTTGACTTAAGGATACTACCCTTAAAATACATGCCATTTGTTTCGGGCCACCCTGTACATAGGATCTGTATTATGGAAAAGGAAAATAAAGTAGCTAAACATTAGGAAAGAAATATTTAGAAACAAAGTATATCAAACAAGGAACATAAGATACAATAGAAAGAAAGAAGCATACAAACATTTTTCAACATTTTGATTCTTTAATAAGATACCAGCTATTATAGTACAACAATAAAAGAAAAACATACAGCTGTCTTTCTAATCTTACCACAAAAAACATATCTCAACAAATTCAGTTTTTGATTTTTTTTTACATTTGTACTGATTAATTTTTAGGAATACTTTTTATTAGAATGCGATCTATTCTACTTTATAAACCAATAAATAAAATTACAAAAATATACTAACCTACATTTAGAAACGATTTAACTGACGGTTTACATTTAACCATTAAGAGTTTTTTCTGCTAAATATTTTTCTTTAAAGACGGGCATTGGAAATTAAGCTAATCCGCTCTTACGGACTATTAGGCGTTAGCAAAAGCAGATACGAAATGAAACTCGGCGCAATTACCAACGTGTCCGAAACGTATGCGCATGCGCGGAATATGCTACCTTTCACTTAACGAAGTTATTTATCTGAATTTTGTCTGGTGTTACTCTTATTATTCTTCCAAGCTAAAGTAAAACTAACAAAACAAAAGCTGCTAAATTTAAAAACAACTCTATTTTTTTGCTATTTGGTGTTAGATTAATTGGTCATGGTCAATTTAATTCTTAGTTAATTTGAACCACTTTGTAACCACTAACCCTGAACTTATTGCTTCAAAATTATTATTTATATAAGTATACAGATATATTGTCTTATTTTCGTATTTTTTCCGAACTCCAATGTATTTTATTATATTATTCATTTTATATTTCTGAAACCATGTTACGTGCTACAATTGCATACAAGTGCATATCGTTGGCCTTATTTCATGAACCCTGAACACGAACAGTTTATTTTAGGATTTTTTTTTTGTTTGGTTGTTTTCTTTAGGTAAATAGACACAATATGCACTACTGGATGAGAACTCTGGCAAATTAACATCCCTGGTCAATCAGTGTTTGGTGTGGTATAATCGGGGATAGAGTTATTGCTCTGCATTTACAATGAAGAAATATACACAGATTTTTTTAAGAAACCAATTACCCCAATTATTAAACCAAAACATAAATCCAGACATCTCATTGTGGTTTCAACAGGTTGGGTTGAGCTCCGCCCCATTATGCAAAACAGGCTCGTAATCATTTGAATGAAATATTTGAAAACAGGTGCAATGGACGAACTAGTCCGGTCAACTGGCCTTCTAGGTCTCCGGATTTGACCCCCCTTGACTTTTTCTCGTTGGGTTTGATAAAGAACAAAGTGATGGCGACTGCACTACAATCGCTCCGAATTTAAAAAGTTATACGGGAACTTTGGTTTTAGTTTTAAGGTACTTATTTATGAATTGATTAATGATTGTATTTTCACTGTCAATTTTTAAATCGTCAATTTATTATAAATAAAGGTACAAAACTACAATAGGGGCTATATAATAAATATGTTTTGGTAAATATAATACATCTAGATATACTATAAAAGGATTTCTTATAACAACACTTTATGCTTTGTTCTCAAATACCTATAAACATCTTTGTCAGGTTTTTTTTATACCTCTTTTGTTATCGAATTGTAATAAACTACTCCAATAGAGCAGTGATAAATGAGTACCTTTAGGAGGTTAGAAAAGGTTGGCGTGTTTATTAATGTGAAGCTTAAGGATAAGGAACGGGGTATCTCAAAGAAGGATTATTTGACCTTTGTTAAAGTTAAACTGACCCAAGTATTATTCAAGGGATAGATTTTCATTGTGTACTAAGCAAAAGTATAAGGTGGTCAATTAATATAATATTACATTATTAACAACCTTGATGTGATGTTTATGACATGTTACATGGATAAACTTGGCAATATGAGCTGAAGGCAAGTGGAAAATTCATCCCAATGAGTAATAACAATTACGCACAAGCAGCGGCGTAGCAAGGGAGGGGCGGAGGGGGGGGCGGTCCGCCCCGGGTACCATACCTAGGGGGGTGACATCAGTGGGCTTGAGCTCATGCCATGGAAAATATGGTCATGAAAATCAGTAAAAAAAACAAAAATTTATTATTTCTCATTATTATAATCTAAAACAAAGCTAATCTTTATAAATTTCATATTCCAAATCGCAAGCATTTTTAAATTTCTGTGAACAAACCACAGCTGTATTTTCAACTTTCAAACACTTCCTTGCATTCTTTATGTTGGTATTGTTATATTGTACCATCGTAAAGAAAGGCCAAGGGCATTCAATTTGTTCTTAGAAAAACACGTGTTAGGGAAGAATCGCTAAATCTACATCGGACGCCAAAGGTCATAAATTAAAGGCAAAGTGGTGACCTGAACGCTTTTTTATGTAACAATGGTCAAAATGCTCCTATTGACAGGACTCTAAATTTATTGAATAGAATGTAGATAATATGTATATTCAGATAGATGCACGTTGTCGGGTTACAGGAGATTGATTAAATCATGTAACTTTTAGTGTTTCCTTGTTGATTGTTGAGATGTTTTTGTACATTTACTCTTGTTGCCTGTTTAATATAAATTTTTATGTCGGCTACCCATTGTTAACTATTTGAAGATTTGTTATATTGTAAAAATGGGGATTCCCCGTAAATTTAATAAATAAATAATTAAATTATTCTTTGAATATACTGTTATTTTAAAAGTATTGGCTTTCAATGGTCATCCCTGACCTAGGGTTGCCAGATCCAACATCTTCAAAATCGGGTTATCAGCGTTTAAAAGCTGCTTCGAAATCTGGACCTGGGTCAAAAAATCGGGATGCTATTTTTTAATATATGAATAATATATGAAATAATATTTATTTAATAAATGAATTGAAAAGCAAACATATAAACTTTTAATGAAAATCAAACGTAAAAAATATAGTATAGCTTTAAAAACCATACATCTTAAACTAAGAACAGTCAGTACCACTTAAACTAAAACTAAATTTTACAAATCGAGACACATCGCCGATTTGAAGAGTGTAGGGGCGCAGGACATAGCCTTTGAAATCGGGACTGTCCCGATAAAATTGGGACGTCTGGCAACCCTATCCCGGCCAAATATTTTAATTAATAAAATAGTATTGTTCAGTTTTATATTTGTGGCGTCAGTGTTTAGTGTGCCTAGTGATTGTAAAAATGCGATACTTACAATTAAAATAAAAGAAAATTGTTCCTTACTTGTGAAGAACCTTAGCAAAAACTGGATTGCTTTAAATTTTTTGGAGTTTATAATCGAATAGAATCGAAGATTTCTTTTAATTGTAGGGCTCTATTAATTATTTTTAAAAAATTGTCCATTTGAAATTTTTCCTATTTAAAAATCCAGAAGTGTCAATAAAAATGTGAAAAAAATATTTTTTTGATAAAATAGAAATTTTGTCGCCAAAAGTAGATAATCCAAATGGGTTAGTTTGCGGCGCATTTTTTTAACCTTTATTCCCTACCATGGGGTGATACCGTTGATACCCGCCCCGGGTGTCACTTACCCTAGCTACGCCGCTGCGCACAAGTTCGATACTGTAATTTATTTGAAACTATTTAAATATTTCAAAATTCATTATATTTATTATTTATATAACAAATGAAGTTCGAGCGGAAGTAAGCGCTTGTTTCAAGTTGTGGTCATATGGCATTGTTGTATCATATTATTATTTTAATATCGTGATTTTGTCATATTACAAAAATAAACAAATATGTTTTTACTATGCTGCAACTAGCTCCAAAAATTCATTTTTAATACGAATGCGTGCTGCAGGGTACACAATTTTTTAACTGGTTTAATTGTTCTATAATTACACAGCATTTTTTTTATCTAACAAATTGCTATTTAAATAAATGTATTTTCTTATATGTGCCAGCCCATGTAGACTTCAAGCCTAATTAATAACGTAGCGTGGGCGTCTGCAGAGAAGGGAATTGTAGGTAATCTATATTGACACGGGATTTAAAGGATTCGAGGTTGGGGGAGGGGGAAGGGAAAATATCTGCAGATAATTTGTTTCATAATCTGGAAACCTTAGGTATGGATTAGCGAGAGAAGTGGGACGTTCTAGGTTTTTGTAGCTGGATAGTAAAGGGATGCATACCTAACGCGCTTCCATAGCTTTTGATTCGGGATGTTCTAGAGATTTTCATTTTGAATGTTGTTGCTATAATTAAGTAACTTGAAATATTGATAACGCCAGAATCGTATTTTATACATGCAGAAACTTTTATAGAATTTTCTGAGAAATCAGAAATAAAAAGGTTTACTAATTTAGTGCCAACTTTATGTATGGCACTGTATAAACTAGACTATTTTATCATATTACTAAACATATATTCGTATACTTTAACAGGCATGAGAAAAGTTTAGTGCAAAATTGAAAAATATGTTTATACACAAATTTTGTTGAAATATCACCATAATTTTAGAAATATAAGCATCTTATAATTCCAAATAATAAAATTACCATAAGCTAAATAAAAAAATTACTTTTAGCTATCTGAATCAAGTTGCGAACATTCCAGTTCTGATGCACTGTCATCACACTTGTTATCTTCTCTTTCTTCCGAATCTTCTAATGAACCCGCATTCACTGTAAACACTAAGTGTTCTAGAGCGTCGTCCAGGAGATGCTCTTTCCTTATAAACTAATCTTCATATTTTTTCACACGTCAAATATTATACAACTCTTGCTTATACACCTCCTCGAATTTTTGCCCAGTCAGTGCCTCCGTATCAGCCAATTGAAATGTAGTATTGTGAGCTGCTACCCCACTAATGCCCATATTTTTTTCTATATGGTTTAGTTCGGGTGATAAGGAGGTACCCTTAACACACAGTGACCATGTCGTTCCAACAGTTTATCCAACTTGTACTGCGTCGGAAACCGAAACATATTTTCTAAAATAGTTTTCTATAATTCCGGTTTGCGTAATTTGGGGCCTGTTGATAATCCCTTTTCTCTTAAATTTAGCATTTTTTCTTCTTTCTTGGAGGCCGTGGTTATATTTTATCATACTGGAACATTGTGATATGAGGCATGGTCTATAACGAGGACGGACGTCTCAGATAAATTGATCAATAATTGCTGTTCAACCCATGCCATAAAATTGTCGTGGTTCATGTCGTTGTGATAGATAAATGATAATCTCCCGTTTTTGTATCTGCAAAAACCGACAAGTAAATTATGGTAGTTGTATTGTGTCAGGTTGTTAAATGAGGATTAATGCTTATGGTTTAGTAATACCTATCTAGCCATACTCTACATTCAGCGACATCGGAGAGGCCTCGCAATGATAACAGATTTACCTTGATGGGACGGATTTTATATCGATTCTGACTTGGCATCACTATTTTTATCATATAAGAATAAAGAATAATCCATAACATGCCTCTGATACCCACTTTGCAAGAGATGAGAGAAAAGGAAATAATTGCGGTCTCTGTCAGTTATGACGCTCGTGGCTTTTTCTTGCTGGATTCTTACTTTACTCCACGAATTGCCTTAAATCTCATTTTCACCTCCCTAAGGGTTGATAGAGAGATGAAAAATAAATTTATTTTTTCACAAATCAGTAAGTATAGCCCAAAAAGTTAAAAATATGGGTTTAGTAGATATTTATGTAAGATTCTTTAAAAACCCATCTTACTCTTTTAAAAACCATTTTATAAGTGACAGAGACACACAGAAAAATATTACTTAATTGTTTATTCCAAATGACTTCAGAAATTCTTTTTAGATATTCCATTAAATATCTGTTGTTACGTAATAAATGTTATAAGCTGCCCCTAAAACAGTCGTGATAAACGGGCACCTTTAAGAGGTTTGAAGTGGACGAGGGGTGATTAGGGATCGAAGATGACTTAAAAATGTTTGCCTTGCCTTTGCAGGCCCTTAATTTATGGACGATGGAAACCAACAGCAAATTTTTATGCTCGAAAGACTTAAATTGACTGATTTTGAAGCAACAATACTTGGTGATCGTTCTGTTTTTATTGAAGATGCATATCGACTCGTAATCCTGCATAAGAAAAAGCAGTATTTAGCTTTTGGTTTTTAGCACTGTTGTTGCTATATAAGTTACTTGCTATAAAACATCGATGACTTTTCAGTGTAACACAGTAGAATTTCAAATCAGAATTTAATTTCGTACTTTTTCATTTAAATCGCGCTTCGCAAAAATTCGATACGTCTGCTGTCGACTCAGGGGCGGATTTAGAATTTTGTCTAAGGGGGTAGGGGGCGCAACGACATCTCGAGCTACACAAAAGTTTAGACCAAAAAAAAGGGCAAGTTCGCGTACAACTTTATTTTTGTATTTTTTAGTTCTAAGAAAGAACTATTTCATAACAGACAAAATATCTAAACTCGTTCTTGCGAAAACAGAATGGTTTGTCATCTTAACTCACCAACATTCTAGCATTTTATTCTGTCTATTTGTCCTGGTGTAGGAAAATTTTTTGAAAACACATTTTTAGGAAGCAAGTTTTTTCAAAAATATAGTTTCTCGAAAACAGAACTTTTTTGATAATTCAGTTATTGGAAAACTAAGGATGTTGTCAATTTTTTTTTTCGACCTACTTTTCGAATTTTTTTTAACCGCTTTTCGACTACTAACTACATTTTTTTAATGAACCATGTTTCTAGAAAGTATATTTTTTCACACATTGTTTCAAAAAATACTTGTACATTCATATATTTAAAAAAAAAAACACTTTTTTGAAAGTAACATAGCAAACACAAGGAAACGTACACCTGACAGAACACAAAAACAATTCGTTTAGGTTAGTTCAGTATCTTTTTGTTGTTTTTCATTGACATTTTCTAGGCCGGTAGAGTTCATAATTTAAATTTAGAAAAATTATGTTTTCCAAAATATATTTTCGGAAAATATATTTTAGAAAGTCTTAAAAAAATATACACGGTGTCCCATATAAGAATGCACACTACAGGGATCTCGTAAACCAGAAGAGATACAAAGATGATTAAATTAGAGAAAAGTTGCGCTTTGCTGAACCCTTGAAAGTCACGATTCGCAATCTAAAAAAATCCGATTACTTCCGAAGATATTTGGGAAAAGCCGAATTTTCCCGATTTCGTTTTTATTTTTTTCTGACTCTATTTAAAAAGATATGACAAAATAAATTTCACATACTCATTGCCACTTTTTCTGCTCTACAAGCCGGCGTTCTTAGATTTTCAATACGACGTTTCGTTTCTTCGCAACCATCATCAACTTCATTTTTTTAAATAGTCGAAAAATTTTGTTTTATTCCTAAAAAATTCTAATTTAAATTCTAAATCCCACGACATATCGCTTCTTACATTTATCCGACGTTTCGGACGAAAAAATCTTCATCAATATTATTTGATGATTATTACGAAGGAACGAAACGTCGGATCAAAAATCTAATTACGTTATCGTGTAGAGGAGAAAAATATACATGGGAATGTGGATTTTATTTTGACCTGTCTTCTTTTGTGAAATCAGAAAAAAATTAATTGCCAAAATTTATATTTAAAATTTCAAGAATTCGTAGATTTTTTTTGATTCTACTGTAAGAGATAGATTAAAATAAATTTTACATTTTTATTGTCGTTTTTCTCCTCTACAACATGACATCATTCAATTTTTGATTCTACGTTTTGGCTTTTCTCAACCATTGTCAACTTTTTTTTTAATAATCCGAAAATTTTATTTTAGCACAGCAAATTGCCATTGTTATTCTGAACATATGATTAAATAAGATTGTTTCAATGCACTTTTTGTAGCGTAAAATAAAATATTTTGTGTTTTGATAATAACATCTTGCTTATTGCACGTATGTGATACGTTGTTGAATTCAGAATAACAAGGGCAATCTAACTGTGCTAAAATAAAATTTTCGGATTATTTCAAAAAAGTTGATAATGGTCGATAAAAGCCAAAACGTAGAATCAAAAATTGAATGACGTCATGTTGTAGAGAAGACAAACGACAATAAAAATGTAAAATTTATTTTAATCTATCTCGTACAGTAGAATCAGAAAAAATCTACGAATTCTTGAAATTTTAAACATAAATTTTGGCAATTAATTTTTTTCTGATTTCACAAAAGAAGACAGGTCAAAATAAAATCCACATTCCCATGTAATTTTTTCTCCTCTACATGATAAGGTAATTAGATTTTTGATCCGACATTTCGTTCCTTCATAATAATCATCAAATAATATTGATGATGATTTTTTCGTCCGAAACGTCGGATAAATGTAAGAAGCGATATGTCGTGGGATTTAGAATTAAAATTAGAATTTTTTAGGAATAAAACAAAATTTTTCGGCTATTTAAAAAAATGAAGTTGATGATGCTTGCGAAGAAACGAAACATCGTATTGAAAATCTAAGAACGCCAGCTTGTAGAGCAGAAAAAGTGGCAATGAGAATGTGAAATTTATTTTGTCATATCTTTTTAAATAGAGTCAGAAAAAAATAAAAACGAAATCGGGAAAATTCGGTTTTTCACAAATATCTTCGGAAGTAATCGGATTTTTTTAGATTTCGAATTGTGACTTTGAAGGGTTCAGCAAAGCACAACTTTTCTCTAATTTAATCATCTTTGTATCTCTTCTGGTTTACGAGATCCCTGTAGTGTGCACTCTTATATGGGACACCGTGTATTCGAGAAAATTTTCTAGATCCATTTCCGAAAAAGCATCTTTCGAAAACGCTGTTTTTCGAAAAAATGTACCTACTTTAACATCAAAAAAGCCATTTTTTGAAAAAAAAGAACAGTTGGTTATCTTAGCTTACACGCGATAGGACAAATAGTTTGATTAATATGAAAGTGTAAATGTTGTAGCACTTTTTTATGCCTTCTATACTTATTTGGAGGGATATACGAGTACTTACTTACGGAAGTACAATTTTTCTAAAACCAATTTTTCAATTTTTTTAAAGCACTTTTTAAAAATACATTTTTTCAGAGAATATATTTTTGGAAATTAAATTTTTTCGGATATTAATTTTCTTAAGCAACGACTTTTTGAAAAAATAAGAAATTCAAAATTTTCGATTCCGGTTATTGATACTTTTGTGTAGAAAATAAAAACCTGAATATTGCAAATCCAGTTGAATCAAATAATAACTACAGCATATCAAGAATATTAAAGTCAAATACGAAAATATAAGGATAGAGGGGAGCGCTCCTTCTCCCTCCCGTAGGCAGTTGTGTTGGAAAATTAGAGACCAAACAAGCGTCAACAGTTTATTTCCGGAAAAATTTGCAAATATTTAGATAGTTCAATTCTGTAAAGTTTTTGCAGAAAAAAAGTCTATAAGTTTTTTTTAAAATTGGCATTTTCAACTTCGTATAATTTATTTCCTTCAGCCCCCAACCCTCCCCAGGAGTATTACAGTTCTAACAAAGAATAACTTCTTGTCGAAAAATTAAAAATAAGGTCCATTTGTGGTATAGGTAACCCCATCCAGTATAAATAAAATTTATGGTATCACCAAGTTAATACCAGCTTGTTCAGGTTGGGTTGGGTTTGTTTTAAAAGAACAGTATCTTACGTAAACTTTTTTTTTGGTCGATAGTTCTCTTAAGCTAAAGTTGATGAAAACTTAATCACCTTAATTTGAGTAGGTGCGTATTGAACTATTCCTGAGGCCAAATCCTAAATCCGCCCCTACATTAACGGCACTGTTTTAAACAAAAAAATAAAACATTTAACAAATGATTCAAATTCATACATTCCAGTTAACGCTCTAAATACGACGAAAAGGCAATTTTCATGAAAGTATGAAATGTTAAAATTATTTTTTATCAAAGCAATAAAATTTCCAAATAAAATTTTCGCCTATAAAATTATATCAGAATATTTCAATATTTATGGGGAGCTTAAATTAAGCTTTTTAGAAAATTGTAATAAATTCAGCTGTTATAAATGTAGATACTTTGACTCCGTCAATAAAACATTTTTAAAGATTTAATATATACGAACTCTATTTGAATGTATTATAATAGGTACAGCTTGTCCCAAAGAGTTATTACGAAATGGAAAAGAAACGGTATCTTTTTCATCGAAAAGGTAACTCTTTGCAAAACGTCGTGTTTGGCTAAAATAGGATAAAAAATATATATGTAAGTATTAAATAATTGTGTATTCGTGTAATAATATTCATAAGATGAGGTGAAAATAAACAAAAAATGGAAATTAAGATTCACTAAAATTATAAATTGGCCTATTTTTGCAAATACAGGTTTAAATTAGTAAGAATAAGAATCAAACAGATATGTTTTGTCCCCTAAAAAAGTTTGTATTATTTATTTTTGTATTTATAAGAAAATTATTTAAAATATGTAGTGCTATTTGCACTTATAATCTCCCTAGTGATTGAATTATTCCCGGAAATTTTTCCGAATGCACAAATATTTTAAGATAATATCCCAAGTCGCAGACGAGTGATGATTCTCTTGAAGTATTTATTTGTGAACGAAGAAAATGTTCCAGTTATTAGTCAAATCAGGGTGTATTCTAAGAAACTTTCACACGAAAATGAAATGTAGAAATTATGGATATGGATATGGATATTTCCAAGTAAATTTATGGTCTCTTCATAGCTAAAAAAATGTCTAGAAAAATATGTTCTACCAACTTCAGTTGCATATAAAAGAAATTGTTAAAGACGTGTCCGATTTATTGTTTTTTATTAAATTTAACTATTTGGTCAAGTGACACTTTTCCCGAATATGTTTGCAATCTCTGGGTACACACAAAGTCTACACATTTTATTTTTCTTAATTTATTAACACCTTGTACATCTGATCTCAGATTTTTATATGGTAAAATTTTTTCGGTAAGCAGATTTTTTTTATAAAGAATGACTTTTGGTTGTAAAATTATTAGTAAAGATTTGTTTCCTCTTGTCAACGTCATACGTGGACACACTGTATATTTCAATAAAAAGCACGTTTACTCTGTTGGTAAAGCAAAAATGTGTTCCCAATAATAATGATTTCTTTGTTTCTTAAATTTGATTCGATCGATCATTAAAGCAAGCTTGGGCGTACAGATCAAGGATGGCGCTCAACAACAGTTTAGAAAAAGATGTATTATTCACTTTCTAATCTATATACTTTGTTAGCCTATGAAAGCAATTAGAAAAATGTGTTTAATATGGGGGTAGAGTTTCTGAATTTTGATATCTTTATGGTATTGCTTACTTTGTATCATATTCTTTTGAATTTAATTAAATGTTCGTATTATTTAAAAATTGCACTTGAATCAGAAGTATTTTGAATTAAATAATTGCTTCATTTAATAAAGACATTGACAAACTTGTCCCTAGGATAGGTGTCATTATTGTTTATTATGTAAAAACTAGTACTTGGGTTAAAGATATGAGAGAGAATTGGGACTTTTGGTAGAAAATGATAAACAAGGTATGTTTACTCTTACGCAAAATATCGTTTTCGTATTTTTATGCTCCCTGTATAAAAATCAAATTTCTCATAACGTGAATCTTATTTATTTTACAGGCCAAAACTTTTATTAGGCGCCACATTTTTAAGTAGTCTTGCAAAATTTAGTCTTTTTCTAAACCCCATTCGTGGACATACTGTATAATTTGTATCTAGTAGAAAAGTACAAAATATTGAGTGGCGATAAATTTTCCATTCCTGGAACTCCTCCAGAACTAGCGAAAGCAGTAAAATGCTGTCACATTAGACTTACTTCCAAAATAATCAAGACATATAGGTACATATGTAGATATGAATACCTATGCATACAGTCGTGATATGGACTAACAAAAATGCGAGTTCTTTCTTGGAAAACGTTGTAATGACATACTTTCTCGAGCTGTGCTCAAAGATACATCTTTTAAATATCGTATTTTTGATAACTTGTACACACTAACAACTGTAGGAAAATATTATTTCCTTATAGTACAGAAATTAATATTTCCTAACAGTTATTTTTCGTTAACGACTAGAATGCATCTTGCTTTCCTGCGTGAAAATCTTTTTTCTTAAATTCTTATTTATATTCCACGACACCAAATTCTTATTTATTTTCCTTTTCGAAACTTTTTAGGAACTGGGAATACCTTTTTAATTTGTTTGGGCGTTATATATTGTGAAGTAAAGGCTTCGCTTTTCCTTTGCCTGATTTATAGCGGACATTCTAAGGATTGGCCCGAAGCTTTTCATGAAATTTGGTCCTCTTTGTAGGCTTAGTTGGGAAAGTTATGTTTTATTATATATACCGAACTGAAAGCCTGGATTACTTTGTAAAGTCTGTCATTGAGATTTTCTGTTAGCAATAACTATCAAGTGATTGAAGGCCATTGTATTTAATTGGGTGGCAAAATAATTTATATAAAAAATAATCCTGCAATAACTATCAGGTGATAGTAATTAATTATTGTATTTATTTAGATGGCTACTTAATTAAAATACAGGGTGTCTAAATAGGTGATACCACTATTGCCATCTTCGAAATGGTAAAAGATACGAAGTCTGTTAAATTAGAGAAATTTTGCCATTTTTAGTCCCTACTCATATTTCGTTTACGAAGTTGCCAAATTCTCTACAGCTTCTTCTCTACAGGGGATTTTTTAAAAATAGTCAAAAATTTAATTCTTAAATATCTCGAAAACTATTATGGTTAGAAAAAAATTGTTTTAACACCAATCACACGATTTTTTACCTTCTCTATAGTAATGTTATTGTTGTGTTTATATCATTTGTTTTTATTGAGTTACTGATACTAACTTGTTTTTCTCAAATACGAACCTGGGCTTTTTGCTGTATTTTTTGAAAGAATACTTCATACCTATTACAACTGTGTATCACTTCATTATGTTTTTCGACGTTTTGGTGAAGAAAAGCATCATCAGGATATTCTACCAGTACGGACCTGGCATTTTTCAAGTCAATGCGCCATTTCACAACCACAAAAACCACAAACCATAGCGATAGGTTGTGAATTGTCCCTTATCATGGAAGATCAAAAGCCCGTATTGTTAAAAAATCCTGATGATGTTGCTATTCTTGATCAAAACGTCCAAAAATATTTTCAAGTTATACACAGTTGTAAAGGGTATAAGGTATTCTTTCAAAAAATGAAGCAAAAAGTCCAGGTCCGTATTTGACAAAAACAAGTTAGGATCAGCAACTCAATAAAAACAAATGGTATGAACAAAACAATAACGTTACTTTATAGAAGGTAAAAATCGTGTGATTTTTGTTAAAACAATTTTTTCTAGCTATAATAGTTTTCGAAATATTTAAGAATTAAATTTTTGACTATTCTTAAAAAATCCCCTGTAGATAAGAAACTATAACTGAAAATAGCACATTTTCTCTAATTTAACTGACCTCGTATGTTTTACCGTTTCGGAGATAGCAATAGTGGTATCACCTATTTTAGACACCCTGTATAATAAAAAATCCATTTAATTTTTTCTAAATCCTCTAGAATGAGATAGAAGATACAAAATCACAGGAGGGAAAGAGACAGAATATTATTTTATTTTCATTTCAGTAGATCACATGGTGGCGATATAACCATTGATTCCAGGCATTGTTGATTACAGGAACGAATTTCAGAAGTACCTAATTCTGGGAAGAAAGTTAATTGGATGTAATGTTCCTTTGAATGTTAGCAATACATTCCTTAATTTCCCCCTCGAATGAAACCGGCGCATTCCCGACATTGAAGGTAAAAGTATTATAATCTCAGATTCTTTTTTTACGTCGAAATTAGTTAAGGCAAAATTAAAGAGAATACTTGGTATCTGACCTAACAGCCATAGAAAAATAGCAATTTATTTTATTTTATTTATCCCTTTTCTACGGATACGGCCACGGATTTTGCTCCGCAGAACTAACCACTATATAATCCTCCCCCCTTGAGTGTCCCTAACAGAACAACCAGAGGCGCGTTACGTATCAAACCCAACCGAAATCGATGAGCAAAAGTTTGGCCCACAGACGTCATAATTTCGATGTTATCAGTCCGTTTCTCGAAACTTTCAATCAAATAATTTGATTAGGATCCCAGTTACTATGATATTATCATTAGCGATGGAATATTACAAGTATCCAATTAGTTTACTTCTTGATTATTTATTTGTGCAACTGGACATATAAGTGTTAGGACCAGTCCATCTCTGGTACTCTGATTCAGTCACCATTTCATTGGTTGCTAGGTACCAAAAAACTTGCAAAATAAATCCGACATTCCGCATAATAGTCTTCATTGTCTGTTGTTTTAATTCCTTAAAATTTAACTATTGCTAAATTTACTTCTTGTACCAGGCTAGGTCAAATTCCGCCCGAGTCTTTCCTTACGGATTTTTTTGTGTCAGGCTTCTAGGCACTCTTCGGACATTTCACCGATTGGAATATGAAAATGTTCAATATCATCATAGCCATGAAGTATTTTATGAATGGTTACTGGCACATTATACCACAAATACTTTCGAAGATATAGATTTTTGGTTTCCCTAACAACAGTATTAAATCTGGCCAAGTTAATATTTGCTTTAAAATTTAACGGTCTTAAAATAGTATCAAACTTAAAAAGCAATTCCTCATTAAAACCTGTAATTTGAACACTTCCTTTGTATTGGTCCAAGAATTTTCTAGCAGTATTGCTGTCATTGGAATTGCCATAACTAGCTATCATAGCTTTGGTTTGTCTATATTTAGTACAAGCTGTTTAAGCTCCTCCTGAATGCGTTTTTGTGTGTTCTTTTATTTCTTTAAACTCTGCGGTTGTCCGCCATTTTTTAAATGAGAGTCGATATGCTATCTTCAAGCAACAATCCAAAAAAAACAATCCAGCTGTGCGGTGTCGATAAACCGTACTTGTATTTTTCTGAATCTTGAACAAACTTATTTAAATTTGTCTTATTCATTTCTGTAGGATTTGTTCCACAAATATAGCAAGGAAATGATGATTTTGTTTTCGTTACAGTGTTACATACATTGCCGTCAACCATTGTTAGGTGAAATTGAAAATTAACGGTAAACAGTTTTTCCCTAATCATTATAAGTACTAACATTTGTAACTTCATTCTTGAAATAATTTTCAAATTTGTTTACAACTAACGCTGTATTTTCTTTGGAAGATAAAAAAAATATATTTTCGGCCACATAACGATGACGCAGATAGCTGATTTTTCCAAATTAATGACCCTGGATTTTTTTCTAATAACATTAAAGGAACAAAAGCTATGAAAAACATAAACTAATCAGTAGCACTTTCTTCTAAAAATGTTTGTTTGTAAGTATCGTACTATGGCCTGAACTCCCACCCATGCTCCATTTACTAACAAGTGTTAAATTTGCGGATTTTACATTTGCAACACACTCAGTGCTAACAAGTTCGGCAATACTACTAACGGTTTTGTTTGATATCAAAAATATTTACCTCAACAAGAGTTTCAGAAAATAGTCGCAAATTCAGGGAAAAATGCTTTTTAAACAAATTCAGTCTATGTAAACTAGGAAATGTATTTTTATATATACTATTTACAACCGACCTTAACAATGCGTATTTGCATTCAGATAAGTCCAGATCCAAATATAGAACACGGGTTTGGTGCAAGGTTATTTTTTTAACTGACGATGGAGATGAAGTTGACTAAGTAGATATATCGACCGCAAAACGCAATTGTTCCAGACTGAAACTTTGTAGTAACGGCTCTACTTTGCATCTTTGTGTTTTTTCGAAACATTCCTTAAATTGCTTTTCTGGGCGGCGCGGCGTCGAAATGAAGAATATATACTAGTATCGTTGTTACTACTTGCAGAGGAGATGAATCTACATCGCACTGAAATAGTGGTCGCTAAAAATCACTTTCCTTTTTTACTAAAAAAATTTTTATGCGTGAGCACTTTTCCCACTTGAATTTTAGGGCATCACACACCTGTATGAAACATAATTCTGGTTTGTCAGGGTTCTGAACATTATATCCGTTCATAACCAACTGTTTTATTTCACTAAATCCTTTCTCACTTTCAGCCGACAGCCAAACTTGAAAACAGTAAGAGGACATATCGCACCTGAAAAAACAAGTTTTATCAAAAGTTTGCAAATATTTGCAGAATTAAATTATACAGCCTAAATCTACAATAAATGTTATACAAAATACCAAAAAATTGCGTTTATAGTTTTATATAGTGTTTTTTAGAAGCCGGCAGAACCTAAGAAAAAATTGAAATAAAAATTTGAACATTTTCTTTCATTGCCTGTAATGATTAAATAATCTACAGTCTACAGGGAACTCAGGCAAAATTACGTTTTTATATAACTTACATTCCGGTATTTTAATTCTCCATCACAAAAACACTTTAAACAAAACATTTCAGAAGTTACGGCCCTATAAAACAGGTAAAAATGCAACTAAACAGTTGTTAAAATCTTACCTGCAAATATCCTTATTTCATGGTCCTAAATCCATTAGGATACTTGTAAATCTGAATAATTTTTACTGAAAGCGTTTTACTTGGTCACTTTATTACCCTTTTAATACCCACTTACCTTCATGTTAAATGGTGGAAAATTACATTTTTGTCCACGTTTCAATGCTCCGTGTGGCATCGAAATGTCCGTCTCAAAGAGTACTAGTCATGAGACGAAGTCTGGCGCCCAATGATCATGTTATATCTAGTACCGTTTGAAGCCGACTATTTCACGCCATGCATTTATGAGATTGAAGACAGTCGAAAATCTAGCCAGAAGTGACGTCAAAATTGGTCTAAATTAGCATCATTAAAAGGGTGGCTCCGTGGCCATCTATAAATGCTAACTCACACATATAAACTTGTTGTGTGTTTCATACATAGGAAATTTGGCAGCCTGCTCTTGGAAAAGCAGTACACCTTCATTGGTAAATGTTCTTACATACTGCATGTTTTTTGATGAAATTCTGTAATAATTTTCACTTTCTCACTAAATTTAACGATTTAAAAATATTAATTTAATATGATTTCCAATAAAAATGATGTAAAATCTAGCTAGATCGTTAGAAAGTGTCTCGATAAAATACTGGCATGCCGTATAATTTTAATGTTACAGCTTTATTGGTTAAAACAAATTAAAAAGTTTTCATTGTTAAAAATTTTATGCCATTTATGTCTTCATCCGGTTATTTTATTGATAATTAAAAAATTTATTGCCGACATTAACTTTCAGATTTTTTTATTTCCTAGTCCCTAGTTTCTTTTTTTTTCTGCGCTTTGTTGTTACCCTATGGAATATAAATTTTATTGTGATGTTTAGCATATACAGGGCGCTATGGGAGAAGTTTACTGCATTGTATGACAAGTTACAAAAAATAAGTAAATTAAATTATCATTATGTTGATATTCTTGACTCTTTCTTGTATTGACCAAAATGTATTAATGAAGCCAGAATCTTTCGGCCAGCATATCGTCGGTGGTTCAGTATAATTTAAATTAAATACACCCTAGTTCATTAATGCCACATTCTAATGACCTACCGAAGCACTTACCTAAAATTGTACACTCTTTAACATCATTGGTGTGAACCACAAAAAAGATTTAATTTGACGCGACTTACAGTATTGTAAATGTATGTAACTTTCCCTTTAGCCTTCAAATCGGTTCGGCCATCGATGTTATTGATAATATTAATGATAAATTCTTGTAGTTCAGTGTTTTTTAAAAACCCCCAAAAATAAAAATGGATAGGAGTAATGTCTGGTGAACGCGGACACGCCATAAAATTGGTCCGCGTGTAGCCAACCAACGGTGTCCAAAAGGTTCAGTAAGTAGATTAGCAGGAACGCAGGTATTGTACGGCGGCGCACCATCTTAAATCATTAATCACGACTACATATATTCGTTTTATTTTTGTGATGGCCGCTTGTGGATAAGTTGTCGAGAACGGCCGTCTAATTCAGTAGCCACATCGGCAGCCAAAAAGCTTCATTTTCTCTTTCGAGCCAGAAAATACGTCTCCCCTTCCAACTTATACACTCTCTATGTTTCCCAAATAAGACCTAACCTAGAGTACATCCTTGACTCTATCCAAAAGAGAGCCATTCGAGAAAACTCCCTTCTCTCGCTCATCGCCGCGCTGTTGGGGATTTATCCCCTTTCTACCGCTACTTCCACGCATTTTGCTCTGAAGAACGAGCCGGTATTATTCCCCCCTCGACTGTTCCTAACAGAACCACAAGAAGCGCATTACGTATGCATCTCTTTACTGTCATTCATACCTAGGGTCTCCAGATTATGAAACAAATTTCCTGCAGATGTTTTTCCTACCATTCTCAACGTCCAATCCTTCAAATCCCGTGTCAATAGACTACATTTCCCCTTCTCTTCAGACGCTCACGGTACATTAGTACTTACGCTTGAAGCCTACGTGGGATGTCAGTTAAAAAAAAACACGGCCGCCTACGATAATAAATGGAAAATTACCTTAAAATGTAAATATCTCCGTTATTATTACATTTAGTTATATGTAGTAAAAGACAAATTTTATTTAGAATATCACTATTTATCAAACGGTTATAGCAGTTTAGGGCATTCCATTTAAAAAAAATACATTTTTGTTAATATCACGTGATTCCGATATTCAATTCTTTCTTTCAGCTCTCATAATAAGAAAGTTAGCAATAGTGCAAACTTCATTTTGAACAGGTTGTATAAAAAAGAAACTGACTGACTAACTGACTGATTGATGGACTGACGTATCAACGCACAGCCCACACCGCTGGATCTAGAAACGTGAAGTCTTGCACAGAGGTTTTTTATATAATGTAGGCATGCACTAAGAAAGGGGTTTTCAAAATTCAACCCCTAAGAAAAAATATTGAATGGTCATATTAGCTTAAAACTTAACAGAATTACCCTAAAAAATAAATATTTAAACACGTGTTTTACAGTTTTTAATAAATTAACCCCTAAAGGGTTGAAATGGGGTTCAAAGTTTATAATGGAGTAAAATTGTTATACGGTTATATTACCTTGAAGCTACGTAAAAGTAGGTACTCCAAAAAATAAGCACATGTTTTATAACTTGTTAGACATCAACCCCTAAGGGCACGACATGGGGGTTCGACATAACCAGAGATCGCAGGCAATTTTTTCAAAAATGTTGTTATTTTCGGGGTGATTAAGATCAAAAAATATAATTTTGTGTAATAGATGTTAAGAAAATTAACGGGGGGGGGGGGGGGGGGTTGTAAAAAGCTGATTGGCTATTTCTCTAACAATGTTAAGTAATGTGACATTTTTAGGGTTATTGGGGTGTAACGGATGTTATAAAAAATTAACGGTGGGGGGGATTTTTGCCCCATGTAATATTGAAATCCTGTCTCTAGATATAACTAACCTAATATAACTGATGTTTCATGTATTCATAATCATGATATCAAAACTACACTATTATTATCTATAATACGCGGACGAATTCGCGGGCGGGTAGTTAATTATAATTGTTTAAACACGGAATTCCATTGAATGTGCCCCATTTTATTGTTTTCGAAAATATACACAAAATGATATCATCTTCACCACTAAACAACGACATATTTTCGCTGCTGCAGCTGGCTATAAAATAATGAAAGATGCAACTCCGTGCGAGCGTTTAATGCGGCGCTGAACTGCTGCGGCATTTGCTGCACCGAGCGCTATACAGACTATAGTAGTGAGAATATGACCATATTTAAGGATTTTTGTTTGGATTTAAGACTGCATGAAATATCACTTGGAGAGACAAAATATTATTAGGTTAAACTGTATCATCCACCTCACCATAACACACAATTTTCAAATAGACTTGCTATCCAATTAGCTAAGACTGGTTTGAAATGATTCTTGAAACTGTTTGAAAATGAGAAAAAGAGAGAATTACATATAACGTAAAATTACACAATTGAATTGGTCACTGTTAATTTATTACGATTGGCTTAACTACAACGAAACACCACCACAAATGGTTTATTATTATTACCACACTAGAAAATCGCATTGGGCATTGACCTGGGGTAATTTAGAGAGGACGCGTAGGAAGAGAGTGTCGTCTCTAGTCTCGTGTTAAAAACATGAACAATCGGTATTTAATACGGACGTTCAATTTTTGTGTTTGTTGTTTTAACGCTATGAAAAAAGAAACATGAAAAGAATATACCCTGATATTGACTACCTGATGTGTTTAACGTCTTAAAACTGATAAATTAATAACATATGAATAAGTTTCTACTACAAAAGTCACTAAATTCTTACTGTTTTTATTCGGTTCCTTTATTCCAACAATAAACACGGGTCGTTTGGCACTTGGAGATAATTTATGCCAATTTAATAGATTTTTTACGGCGTCAATAAAACCGTTTGTTTGAAAAACTTTATTTCCATAGTGGCTTTTTGCGGTCGAGAACGAAATAAACGTTTTAACTTAAGGATCATTGAGTTCTTTTTATGAAGGCATCGAAGTTGCGCCTGCAGGAGTGTAAAGTGGATAAAATCCTGCTGATTTTTGTGACTCTTTTACGTGGCGTAAAATCGTATTTGACTAGTTTAGGTTTATGGTTTTAAACTTTATGAGGGCCCAAAATGCCGGTTTCCTTGCTTTAAAATTTGTTTATTGGTAACATATACTGACAAAATGTCCCATTTTGTAAGAATAATTTAGTTGATTATTTATATTTAATATGGATGAAATAATATTGCTGGTGGCATGCTCACAACGAAAAGCTTGTGACGATACTTATGTTAATTTCATATGTAGCGATACAGTATTTTTATTTCATGTAGCCTATTATAAAAACAATAATTGATAAGTAGCGGGGGGGCGTAAGTTAATTATAACAAAAGTCCTACTAATAAAAATCTTTATTTTCAAGCAAGTTTGTTCCAAGTTTTATTTAATATTTATTGTCCTTTTTTAATTAAATTTATGACAGAAATTTTTAAGACAAAAATTACAAGCTGTTATCACATTGTAAGGGCTTTATTTTCTTTCTTGACTTTAATAATAACAAAAATTCGACATAGGGTGCGTCAAGTAGATGCTTGACCCAATTAATTAGAGAAGATTTTTCATAAGATGATGATTTGTAACATGATATTGTTTGGACTTTTTTTTCTAGATGTAATTAAATATTATATTCTCACTGTTTACAAAAAACAAAACAAATAACTTATTTCATATTGGTAATACAGTAACGAAATCGGAAAGAAATCATCTTTCAATATTTTTTCAGATCTTTTGGGTGCTTACCTACATTACGTAGCTGAAAAATTATGAAATAATCTATTTTCTTGGACTAGATGATGTAGACGAAACTCATCGCTCTGCCTATTATAGCCAGGCAACCATACAAATCTAGTACTTATATCAAGTTTCTCAGTTAGTTCTTGCCAATTGGTTTAGAGTCTATAATCAGTTTTAGGCTAACTTTAAGTCAAAGCTGCATAAAACAAGGGCCCAAAAGGTTCCTGGTTTTGTGACAATATTATGTACCGAAGTGACGACTCTTGGCACATTCAGTGGTTTGACTGTTAAGAAAGTTACTTCTCATATTCCAAATGATTTCCTAATACCTTTTGAGTTACCAAGGGCTATTAACCGACCAGTGCTCCATAGATGAACTATCGATGAGCAAGTCTGGAATTCAGGAAACGTAATTTGAGTTTTAGAATTTATTATTTGTAATTCAGAAATTATTTATTTTTATTTTTTTTTTATCTTCTGACAGCCCACGAAGACCGAAATCTAGGTACTATGTACCGTGGCTGTACTGGGGAATTGACTCACACATCCAAAGCTGGAAACATCCGTTGGGATTTCACCAGCCCTTTAAGAGGATGGGTGGGGTGGTACCACCTCGGTCGAGGAAAAATTCCTCTACCACCTTCCAACAATCACAAAATCTCCATGGTCGAAGCGGGATTCGAACCCGCGCCTCTCGGTTGCAAAGCTGGCACCGTACCAACTCGGCCACCGGAGACCCATTTTATTTTATTTTATTATTTATTTATCTCACATTCAACTGCACTCCATACACGGTTGCAATAGCTCTGGAAAATATGTCAGTTGGACTTTAAGTCACATTTAGGAACTCCGAGATCATCTGGATTAGAGCTGGCCCAAAGTTACAATTACAATATGTTAATTATTTTTTATATTTTTAAAGTTTCATTTTATGTCTTACATAAATTAATTTTCTTGTTCGTATGTAAATATATATATATATATATATATATATATATATATATATATATATATATATATATATATATATATATATATATATATATATACACTTCTCAAAAGAATTAAAGGGTCGCTTTTTTTAAACGTTTTATCTTTCTCGCGAAATTAACTAGAATGTCGATGTAAACATATCTTGTTAATCGACCATTCTGTTACCATATTTCACTAAATTCGTTTATTTTTCTTGCGTTTCCAAGAAGCAGTGAATAAACACCTTTACTCTGAACGATAATTTGAGTGATTGCACGACTTAATTTATTTTTCAACTATTGCCAGCTACTATCTTTTTTATTCATACCATAAACTATTGGTGCAACGTGGTGAAACGAGCAGTGAGAAGATATCTCAATCCAGTAGAAGTTGCAAGAATAGTTGCTTTAATACAAGAAGGAAGAAAGCAGCGATATGTTTCTGAAGCGTTTAATGTAAGTCAGTAGTAGGGAGGATGTGCCAAAGGTATTTGGAGACGGGTCTCGTCACCAGAAGACCAGGACAGGGTCACCACAGAAAAACGACCCCCCTAGATGACCGATTTCCAAGACTTCAGGCACTTCGTAACCGTAGCCAAACCGCTTCCAACCTTCAAATGGATCTTTCCAGAACCAGAGCAGTTCAGGTTAGTGACCGAACTGCTAGAAATCGACTTCGGGAAGACAATTTAAAATCTAGACGACCTGCAAAGAAGCCAAAGTTGACCAGAAATCATCAACAAAGGAGGGTGATCTTCGCACGTGAACATGAAAATTGGCAATTGAGGCACTGGAGCAGAGTCATGTTTTCAGACGAGTCAAGGTTTAAGTTATGGGTGAATGATGGAAGAGTTAAGGTTTGGAGAAGGCCAAACGAGCGGTTTTTACCAGCATGTGTTATTGAACGAGTAGCTTTTGGCGGCGGTTCAGTCATGGTCTGAGGAGACGTTTGGATAAAAAATGGTCGTACTGAACTTGTTGTCATTAGAAATGGCGCTCTTACGGCAGAGAGGTACATTAATGAAGTCCTTGAAGAACAAGTGCGGCCTCAAGCACATGCCGTGGGGGAAGATTTCACTTTTATGCAGGACAACGCTCGACCCCATACACAGTAAAAAATCCAGTTGATTAACCACAAGAGATGTCTGATTTTATTGGCCGGATTAAATTTTTTGATTTAATTTGTAATTATTTTCTAAATCAGTTTCATAATCTTCGTTATGATTCAAACAAATTACTCATTCTCGATTACTTTAAATCGATACTGATCAAATGCATAAAAAAGACAAACATTTTAAATCATATTTCCTTGTTAAAATAATCACAATAATCAGTATCAATCACCTACTGACTAAAAAATACTCAAACTTCTAAACCAAGCCGCCAACACATGCGCAGTACGCAACCTTTTAATCACAAGGGAGTACCGATATCCATCCACCCCGCTGCAATCTGCAAAAAGTCCATTTAATCGGCAGTAGGTATGGCGGTTTCTGTGGTAGTGCAATGTGCAATGTGAGGTTATAACGAATGAAGTGGTCAACCTGTTCTAAAATTTTACGAATATTCTTTTAAAAACTTTGTTGTTACATCATGTTGGTGAAATTATGTTTCAAAAACAAAAGAAATACGCAAGAATCTCAGATCTTGAATCCAATCCCTTGGAGGAACTCATGCACCAATGTAAGTTATTTTCCATGTATTTTCAAAGAAAAGATTTGTCATGCCAGGTCTTCATTAGTGTTTTATGTATTTATTTACAGATGAGTAAATAATTTTCGTGTTTTTACTTCATATAATTATTTTGAACTTTTACACTGTAAAAAAAAATTATTAAATTTTAAATCAAATTCAACCCAATTTTGACTAAATCCAGGTCCACGCCTCACCTCCCCGGATTTTTGTTTATGATATGGGACAAACAATTCCCATGCTTTGGGAATTTGCATTACCTATCTTTTATATAATTCATCTGTTTGTTCTTTAATGTGTTCCCTTTTCTTATGTATTATAGTATTGTCATTTAATAAATAAAATCGACGCCCTAATCAGGTACTTTATAGGGCGGAGAGGGGAAGGGCGGTGCTACTGATGATTGCATATCAATCACATTGGATTTAAGATTTAATAAAAAATGATTAGAGTATTATGGAAATTTAATCATTATGGAAGAAAATTTTAATAAAAATTGATTTAGATGTAATCAGAATTAATTGTTAGGTTAATCAATTTTGAATAAGAAAATTTAATCACAGGTCCTTCGATTTAATCAATATGCAGTGTTAATTTTTTCAATCAATCTGGCGTGGACCTGGATTTAGTCAAAATTGGGTTGAATTTGATTTAAAATTTAATCATTTTTTTTACAGTGTACGGCAAGAGTTGTTAATGAATATCTGCGCCAAAATAACATAACCACTATGGAATGGCCAGTTCTCAGTCCGAACCTTAATCCGATAGAGCATTTATGGGACCAACTCCGGCGACGTATTCGTAAGCGCCTACATCCACCAGATACGCTAGAAGAACTTGCATAAGCCCTTATTGAAGAATGGCTTCGCATTCCCCAAGAAAACATACGAAAGCTAATTCGCAGTATGCCGCGCAGATGCGCTACCGTAATTCAAGCTGGTGGAAGGTTTAAGCGATATTAGATTTACTTATTGTTTAAATTTTTTAAAGATTGTTGTTGTTTTAGTTGTTAGTTCAAAATTGTTCATGCGAGTTTTCAGTTTACTTTTCGGTTCCTTTCAACATATTGTTAAATTATCTGATTGTTGTTATAGTGATATGACGTTTTTATAACAGTTCCTTAAAATAAATATTCCAGTAATGCCTAACATCAAATTTCTTTAAAATACCGTTGTCCCAAAAAAAGTTATAGGCATTTAAAACTTTGACCCTTTAATTTTTTTGAGTTTATATAGATATATATATATATATATATATATATATATATATATATATATATATATATATATATATGAAGTAATCTTGAAATAAATTTGAATTATCAGTTAATGGTTTTAAAATTACAAATGAGACTTTCTGAATTACATATGATATTTTCTGAATGTGACGTTTTCTAAAATACAAATAACTATTTTTAAATATAGTTGACACTTTCTGAAATATATGTGACTATTCTAAAACGAAATTGATACTCTCTGAAATGTAAATGGCCATTATTCTGAGATGCAAGTCCCTCATTCTCAAATAAACTTGATGCTTTCTGAACTAAAAGTGGAAAAGGTGTAACATTACCTCTTCTTTCTTCAAGTTGTTTTTCTTTTTTTCCCACCATCTACGAAAAATGTTGCCAATCCTTTGGTATATCGCTATTTCGATTTTTCTGGTAACAGTTCGAAGTTCACATTCTTGGCTTCTTTGAGAGAAAAGTGCAACTTTCATCACGCATAAAAGTTCGCAAATTACTTACAAAAAAGTATCTATATAAATGTTGTTAAAAATCTCTTTATAAGGAAAAACATATGTTGGCAGTTAACAGAACCTTAAAATCTTGAATGATGCAGAAATTGTTATGGGAAATTACGGTACTAATGAAGAGATTGTTTTAAAATAAATAATTAACTTAATATCAGAGCTTGGTAAGTCTGGCGGCTTTTTTAAACCTTCTACTAAAATCTGGATGTTAAGTTATAAATTACTAAATTAATGTAAATGAAATTTTTTTATTATCCTCATAATGGCTTCTTTGTCTACGAATAACTAAATAATGCCTCGAAAAAGAAACGTATTAAAAATATGAGACTAGCAGTCCTATTCAAAACATTTACCTACCTACCCCTTTGCTCCATAGCAATAAATTTTATTGCTCTTGTTAAGAGATTGGAGATTAAAAATGTAAATTAAAAACATTTAGTAGGGCTATTTAAAACTGTGTCCCGCAGCGAGCCATCACAAATGATTTTGCCTGACGAAGTACAAAGGGAACCAAATATAAAAGGGTATACAATCTATAAATCAAATGAAAGAAACTCCATAGGTAAAAAGTGGTTTGTCTGAATCTGGAATGTTCATTTAATAAAATACAGGATGTTTCTAAAAACTTCCTGAGTATTTTAAGGACAGTTACAACTAAAAATAATAAGTAAAGTTCCCAATAACGCGTCGGAAAAAGGGTTATTTTGGAGATACAGGATGTTAAAGTTGCTGGGTAATGTACCTTTGGTTAACCCAAAATATTTTTTCAGACATCACGGACTTCGGTTGATAGCATAGTTATATTTATCGCTGCATTTAAAAAAAATATCTGGATATTTTGCACCGTTTACAAATTATTGAACAAATCCATTTCTCTGCACGTGTTTTGAAAAAATCTTTTATAAACAAGATACTAAAAAAAAGGCAAGAGACCAAAACGACTTAGAACTAAACAGGAGTACTAATTATTTAATTTCAAGTAGTCAGTGGCGTCGCGAAAAAAGTTACAGTTGTGTTCAAAATATCGTAAATCGGTCTTCGAAATAAATTGTCATCAGATGTCTCGCTGACAATGACTGAGGCATGGTCAACATGTCTTATTTTGTGTCAACTTATTTTTATAAATAATCGAATTTTGTGACAAAAAAAATAGAATGCCACAGCTGAATACCGTTCAAAAGGCTCAAATGCCTGTGAGAGACGTCGCGCAGGTATTGCACGTAAATTAAAACCAGTTCAGAAAACAAAACCTAGATGGGAGACGCATGGAACATTAGATAATAAAAAGCCAAGACCAAGGGCTACCACACAAGAAGACGAAAACGCTCTCGTGCATTTTTTAGAAGAAAACTCATTCCAGGTAGAGTAATTTCAAAACATACTTAGGCACAACACCAGACTCGCCCATCAAAACGTTCTATTGGATATTTAAAAATATACTTGAACACAATGGATTTCTAGAAAATGTACTGCATTTCAACATATTTCATAAAGCACAATATACCTGCCCAAATATACATACGCACAACGCTATCTTTCAAAAGGCAATGTTATTATTTAGCGCTGAACTATTTAGAGCAGGACGTTTTGTCGCGGGACTTTAAGCGCAGGACTGTCTGTTAAAGAATATCAAGGTTTTAATATTTACTGATACATCCTGTATCTTTTAACATTAACTTTCTAATTACGGCAATTTTTGCTAAATTGTAATATTTCGATGTCTGGAATATGTTGCTGATGCCTTATTCTTTTTAGAACACCCCATATCTACTTTGATTAGCACAAGGATAATAATTAAAAACTGTTTAATATTTCTGGTGTTTAAACCTCACATGCAAGTTTTGGATCGACTTGTTCTACATTTATAGTGTCAATGTCAGAAGTTGCTAATGGCAAAATTAAGTATACCCGTTCCTCTCATTAAACTGTCTTTTTTTGGAATAAAATTAGTGATGGGTAATAACTTGTATAAAATGTCATACAGAAAATCGATTAATTCTTAATCTGGATCTAGCATTAAAATTCTTTAAACGTGTGTTAATAATGTGACAGCTTTAAATGATTTATAATTACAAAATAATTATTAAGCATTATTTTTATCAGCTTAATGGCACTTCATATCAAATTAACTGTCACTGGTTTAAATTTAAATAAAAGGGTTAATAATTTTTATTAAATTTATTTTGATATTTACAAGAATATATACAGTGCTTTCATTGCGAACTAGTTGCCCTTACTAAGCCTTGAATTAAAGGGAATTCGGTGCAAATGAAAAACACGTCAGTAATTAAGATATCAAAGGGGATGTTTAAAACCAATACATATTAAATTTTACATTTTACCCCCCTTAACCAAGAATGTAGGCGAATTAATGCTGAAGCATTTCATAACGACCGCGAAGAATTTGAAGTAAGCTGTATTATTGTGTAGCTAATAATGAGGCATAGTTTAAACACTTATAAAAGTGAGTGTGAAGTTTGTTTTATCCATACCCCACGAGATATGCAAGATGCAAGCTTCTCGGGCCTGAGTAATTGACGTCTATTAGGCAGATGGTGTAACACTAGATGATATGTACCATACCAATAAGTTTACTTTATCTGATCATTAAATATTACCAAGTTTAGGTTATGCTGACTATGCGTAGCATTTTTTAATAAAAAATAAAAATTTAAAGTTATATAACATTAATCTTAAATTAGCATAAAGCAAATGATAGGGATAATGGCCTAGCCACGTAAAAAGACCCAGTTTTCGATTGGACCCTTGCCCTGGTGGCATGTCCCTATTAATTGAGTATACAGACGTGTGAAAATTATTAGAATAATTGTTTTTTTTTCAACTGCTCCTGCAATTCAATGACTGGTTCCCAAATAGTGACTTCATGTACGATGGTGCACCGTCCCACAAAGCAATGTCCATCACCAAGTTTTTGGAAGAAAATAGAGTAAAAACTATGCCGTGGTCTGGAAATAGCCCAGATATGAACCCCATTGAGAATCGCCGGGCTATTGTCAAGAAGGGGCTAAGGAAAACAAACATAACAACAAAAGTGGATCTGATATCGACCCTGATAAACATCTAGCATCATGATGAGGAAATCAAGAATTCTTGCCAAAAACTGGTGGAAAGCATACCGAAGCGTATTGAATCGCTCATGACAAGGAAGGACATGCATACTAAATATTCAATGTATCAGCATTGTGTTAATTTTTCAATAAAAAAAAAATTTGCACTTCTTTAATATGCTTGACAATAATATTCTCATAATTTTCACACGTCTGTAGTTATTAAAACGTAACAAATTAAATGATAAGTATTTTAATTTTATAGTCAGTAAACTTTTGCAGTATTATATTTCAATCGGTCAGTTTTTTAATAAATGGTCAGTAAAATAAATAAATGGTCGATAAAATTAATAAATAGGTAGTTAAAAAATAAATTGTAAGTAATATTTGTAAATGGTTGGTAAATTTAATAAATTGTCAGCAATTCAAAACTGCATTGAAAGAAGTGATAGGAGCAATAGATATTTGTTTAGGCTAGTCGATAAGTTAATGTAATATTCTGAATAGTTAATAAAATTGAAAAACTGCAACACTTTTTTTTTAAATTTGTGTCTTCTCTTAAAAAGCAGATAATGACGTGAACCAAAAAATATTGTGTCACACCTCAAAACAAAACATAATGAAGCTAAATTTTACCCCTCAATTTTTCCACAGGGCGTAAAGAACTTAAGGATAAAAAAGTAAGTTTGGTTTCTCCCTGTATAATAATCAAGCCATCATCCAAGCCAACATCCCGAGACACAAGTCTACACTTTTCTAAAAACTTCACCAAAATCGGAAAACAATAATTTAAAAACTCGGCTATCAACCTGACTAAAATTATTTTTCCCCCTCCCTGTATTGTAAGCAACCTATTTTGACACTGCTTTGACAGACGGAAGTGAAAGTTACTCAACAAGGTATTGGTTGCCCTTAACGACAGGATGTAAGTCAACTTACATCCCTAGGGAAATAATAATCTGAAATTATTATAAGAATAACTTTAATTTTTGATTTCATCAACATATTACAAAAATCCGGTGATATTAATTGAAATGAATATTAATGGTACAATTATTACAATTATTCACATTATTAACAAAATTTGGAAACACGTTTTCTCGTTTCTTCTTGATGTGTATTGCATTTTCTGACTCCACAGATCCTTCATTTCTAACCAATGTTTCTGTCACTGTTGAAGCACTGCAAGAGACTTCTGGCTGGGTCTTATTGTATAAAATTTTATTCGCTACTTCCTTTTTATTGTTGAGGCTCTCAGCTACGTAACTTTCCGCAATAGTAGCGGATTTCCATCCACCATGTCGCTTGATAGTTAATACATCAACTCCAGTATTTGCTAATAAAGTTGCCGACGTTCTTCTAAAAGAGTGTCCAGTATACATTTTGAAGTTCTCAAACTTTAGAAATTTCGCAATTTTACTTGGAATTGACGAAAACGTATTTTTCCCAACAGGCTAGTTTAAGCACTTTCCATTTTGATATCGCATAAAGAAGCGCGGATTAATAGTCGTCATGTGGGATCTTATATCAATGTACTTTTGAATTATTTTGAAATGACAAACCTGAGTGTCGTCACTTTTTGTCACTGTAAATGTACGTGACATTCCATTTTTGGAGTCAGGAATGGTCACAATTATGACTTCTTGACTTATTTTAACATTGTCCATTTTCATTTCACAGAGTTTATTAGAACGGCACGCCCCAGCAACTCCCATTGCCATTACGACCTTCATCAATAAGTACATATCATCGGGGGCTTCAAGCATGAACTTATTCACATCTTCCCTGTTAAACACATTCGATTTTTTGGGTCTGTAACCATCATTTTTTCTTTTCAAAAATGCTCGAAGTTTTGGATACTTAGAAATATCTATATTTTCCTCTATAAAAAGGGTGGACTTCAACATCGAATACTCACACCATAAGCTTGATGGGGACTTCAGTAAAGCACTTTTCTCGTGGAAATACGCCAAAAACAAGGCTTCTGAGACTGCAGTTGCCGTCTTGCTTTGGCACCAATTCTTAAAGGATTTATATGCTGCTTCATACCTTTTTTTCGACTTTTCCGGTAGTAGATATAAACAAGCAATATTTGCTGATTCTTCTATGTCTGAAACATCCATTTTGTCCACACAGAATCAAATAATTCGACTTCTTCAAGCTTTTCGCTATGAATTGTCAACTTGACGTTGTTGATAAAATAAAAACTGCTTATATTGCTCTGGCAACGGATCACGGCTGCCTTCATAATTTAATGAGAATGCTATCGAATGTAATGATAATAAAAATCCAAAAATATATCCAGCATTTTCTGGTAAACATACAATTCAGGGAGGGGGAAAATGTTATATACTATATGGGATGTAAATACATTAACCAGTCTCGGACTTTTTTGCCAGCTCTCGCTATCGCTCGGGCGCAAAATTCGTCCTCGACTGGTAAATGTTACTTACATCCCTTATAGTATAAATAACTATTAATCCGGAATTTATTGTCGGGAAGTGTATCATACAAAATTAATTAAATAGCTGGTTAATATCTAAATAAAATCATATTTTTTATTTATCGAAGACATAGTGTGATAGCTTCTACCGTTTTAAATAATTAATAAGCCTGTTGGTTGCCTCCTCCATTTCAAGCCGACTTTTTAATAAGGGGCTGTCACTGGTTTTAATTAAGCTGATAAAGGGCGGAGAACAGTAATTCCGTGTTGAGTTTTTAGTTAATAAAGTCTTTTGGATTAATTTAAAGTATTCGAAAAGATATTTTGATGTAATTATTACCAAATTGGTGCCATAAAAACTTCGCTAAATTATGAGATAAAATTTATTGCAAAAATATTTTTTACTTAAAGGCATCTTAATCGTTATTTATGGTATAAAATTCTTGAGAAGCACGTGTTTGTAAATATTTTTATGTTATTTTGAGAACTACCAATTACTAATATTACTACTTAAGTGGTTTTCAGAAATAAATTGATGTCACGTATCTCCATTCTATTGAGTTTTGCTAATATACTTTCATTTAAGAGAATGTATGTTTTTGTCTTGACGAAAAACGATTTTTTGGAGAAGAAATTACCCTGTAGATATAGTTACCTAGTAGATCCAGGTGTCCTCAAAGCATAAATTTACACATATTTCTTTCACAAAAACAAGAATCCCCAAATCTATCGTTCTCGAGATACAAGGTCCGGAGAAGATATTTTGTATCGATTTTTTTTCAATTCCAATGTAGATTAGATTTGGAATCAATTAATCTTTTTTTTTATCTAGGACATCCCACGTAGACTTCAAGCCTAAGTACTAACGTACCGTGGGTGTCTGAAGAGAAGGGAAATGTAGTCTATTGACATGGGATTTAAAGGATTGGAGATTGGGACGGGAAGGGAAAACATCTGCAGGCAATCTGTTCCATAATCTGGAGACCCTAGGTATGAATGAGCGAGAGAAGGGTGTCTGTTCCTGGCTTTTGTAGCCTGTCTGTTCTTGGCTTTGTATCTTTTAAGTATGTATATTTCTTGCTACTTAAAAATGGACTCCGAATGTCACTATCACTGCGACAAGTCTAATTTCATAACCATCAAGATTTTAAACTGACAAGTGTAAGAATAAGACAACTACTTAAGTTGTTTTCTATGGATTATTGATTCATTTGCAAATTTGTAAAGAAAATGATACTCAAGAAAGTACTTTCCATAACAATAGGACTAAATTCATTTTAGCAAGGGCCCCCTAGATAAAAAATCCTTGGAAGTCAGACAAATCGTTGAAATATTGGAATAGCTCAGCAGGACAAAAACTCGTCAAAACCTAACTGATCAACTAGAAGACCTTAATTTAGTTAATTTAATTGTTCAAGTAATCTTTAAGTTACTATTTTGGTATTTGAGGATCGGTTTTTACGCTAACTGTGTTGGCAGTTTTATAAAAAAAAATTGATATTTTTCTATCGAAATTTCCAGATCTCTTTGGATATAAATTTTTTTTCGTACTTATATAAGCGGACGCTTCTTCCAAAGTCCTGTGCCACAATTAATTTACATCCTATATATTCGACACAGACCAAATATAAAATAATAAATGTCAATACTATAATAAATAATGTACCAAGTCTCATATTAGTACCCAATCTGTCTAAACCCCAGCATTTATTTTAAAAAAAAAATTCTATTGGTATTTTATGTAAGACCTGTAGATATTTTAAATGCAACCTAGCAAATTTTTCATTATTTTGCTTCCCTATTCCAGTGTATGTCGTACCTTCACGGCACAACAATCGGTAAGTTCCGAGAAAAACAAATCGACGAGAAGCGACGAACGGGGCTACCGCGCGAACGTTTTCTAAATGCGCCCACTCCAGCTATGGTGTACGGCAGTACGGTTTGTCGGCTTGTTTTGTTATTTTAAACTCTGAAAGTGTACATCAGTTTTAGTCCGTTTGTAGCTGTAATTTCGCTCGTATCGAATTATCAAATTGTTTTTTTTAATAAAATGTGCTTATGTGATAGACATGGTTGGATATTCTCGTGCAGTTCCTGGATATTTTCTAAAAACTGGCTCTGAAGTCAGTCTTTTTTCACTTCCACAAGACTGTCTAAGGTAAGTACATAGATTAAACATTGAATTATTAAATATATAGTTATTTTTATTTATTTATCCGTTGAACCTGTGATTGAATTATGCAAACAGACAATGTGCACTTTACTAAATAGCAGGCAAATAATAAAATATTTTTTTTAATTTGGCGGTCAACTTGCGGCTGTTGATGTTTAACTGTTTGATTTGTAATGTATATAATTGTGTTTGGAATTTATTATTATTTGTTTTTGTTTTAATCAATAATGTTTGTACCAAGTGTACAGCTTTAAAATGTTATATTATGTTAAATTACCGCGCATGCCTAAAGAAACTCCACTAGGTCACTAAATCAGTACCTACTAGTGAAAAAAGAAGACGAGAGAACTGATTTAACGCCATCGGTCGCCTTGGAAACCGTTGGAATGCATTGGTTGTGTTCGCCAACGTCGTACACTCCAATTAAAATGTTTCCGAATTTCCAGTCACATGTGCCTTGGAGTGCGTTGGAACTTTGATCTGTACGCTGTTTAAGCTGACCCAACAACCGTTATTCTCTGGTTTAAGAGCCTTTTTCTAGTTTGCATTCAAACATACTGGGTAAATTCGAAGTTGGTAATTCACGCTCTTAAGTTTTAATGTAAAATGACAGATTAAAACGAAAGACGGCCTCTTTGCCAAAAAATAGGGTTAAGAAATATGAGTAGGCGCGTATATACTTTGCGAAAACACACTGTTCTCGATCTATAATAAACGAAACCAAAAATAATAATAAATTACCTGACGTCCGAAAAAATACCTCCATTTTTCCCATTTATGACTATTAAAAAGACATTACACACATAACGTATTAATGTATTTTGGGAAACATTGCATAAATTTTAGGTATATAGGTTTTAATGGAGAGGCCATTTTTCTTTTTACAAAACAAGACTTGATTTATATTCCTTCATTACCAGTCTTTTAGCTGAATTATTTAACTGAATTTAATTAAAATTTATTAATGTCGATGTTAGAATGTAATTAGTTTTCTCATGTAAAAAAGTTACAATTGGACAATGTCCTAAATATTAAAAAGTATTTCTTGGTACAAATTTTCCTTCTCCACATATTGATTTGATTTATTATAACAATAAAAATGGTAATAACAATTTTATTCTTTTACCCACTGTGAAGCCACATGTCAGTTCTTTCAATAGTGACTCTCACGAAAACAGTTCAAGTATCTAAATGTTAGAAAAACTTTTCGTTATTAACAGGTATGGTCTGTTATGGAAAAAAGTGGTCTTTTTCATTTCTTATATACCAGGAACGCCGTGATGAATCATAGACTGAGAAAACAAGGATAACGGCAAAACCAAATTTAAAGTTAGTTCCATTGCAAAGAGGCGCGTGCGGTGAAATTTCAAAGTTGTATATCTCTGTTCCTACTTACAGGAACCGCACCAAAATTAGGGGTTTTAATAGTGACCACACTGGGAATGTTTTGGTAAAGAAAAAGAAACATTTTGTAATTTGCGAAAAAAGTTGAATTTTTGCATTGCTTCCACTGGGAAAAAAATGAACACGTTAGTCATCATTTTGTCGACAATTTTTAAATTTTAAGAGAAAAAATGTGTATGTAGAAAGTTATAGTCATTTGAATTTTTTTTTTGAAATCATATTTTAGGTTTCAAAAAATTCAAATTACTATATCTTTCTACAAACACATTTTTTTCTCTTAAAATTTAAAAATTGTCAACAAAATGATGTAAAATTTGTTTAGAAAAAATAATAAATAAAATACCTAAACGTGGTCATTTTTTCCCAGTGGAAGCAATGCAAAAATTCAACTTTTTTCGCAAAATATAAAATGTTTTTTTTTCTTTACCAAAACATTCCCAGTGGGCTCACTATTAAAACCCCTAAATTTGGTAAGGTTCCTGTAAGTAGGAACAGAGATATACAACTTTGAAATTGCACTGCACGCCGCTGATTGCAAGGAAATTTGACAGAAAGCATTTCTTATAATGATCTTAGAATATGTAATATACATAAGTATACCCCATGGAGGGGATACTTATTGACTGGTCGGAGACGCTATATTTTTCCATTGCGCAGAAAACGACAGAAAGACGCTGAAATGAAACTTATTTCGACTATCGTTTTTCACAACATTTTATTTAAAAGCAACATATTTTCTCTTTATTAGCACTACATTCCGCAGAAATAAAAGAAACAAAAACTGGAAAAAACATTTCATGCGTCATCCTTTCGACAAATCCAGCAGCACAAATCGTTTATCATTCGTTTTTAACAGTTCCAGACAAATTCATTTTGCTCCAAACGTTATCCTTCACGCGAAGTAAACAACGGATTCCCAAGTCATCTCTAAATCCTTGTCTGCTTCGGGCTACAAAATACTGATAGTTATTAAAAGAGCTTTTTTAGCTTCGACTCACGTTTTTGCTTGTTCCGACCGATGAACCCTCATGAATTGCCCTTTTGGGCTGTCATAAAATTTAGGGCAGATATATTTTGTTACTTGCGATAATAAAAATACGCTCGTATGAACACCTTAATCTCGTAAATAAAAGAACAATGTGGACTGATTTATATGCGTAACGTGTTCTGTCGGTTCGTAGGCGAGTTTGAATTGGCTGTCTTGCTCGCTTTTTGTTTTTTTAAGTCGACGTACATAACCGTAATTTATTTAAAAATTTATTTAAAATCAAGAATTTCCCTATGCAGGAGAAACCTTCCCAAGTCCTGTCATGGACATGACCAAATGTAGCGGACAGGCGCGGTCCGTAACTTTTTTTATAGGTGGGGCAAATTTTGTAACAAGCAAAATACACTTTTTTAATTATGGAAAGTTTTTTTTAATAATGTGCCTATTTCTACCAAGAACTTATTTAGCTACAAACACCGCAAAAAACATAAAATACTAAAATTGCATTTTTTGCTGTGACTTTTATTAAATTACATGCAAACC
Organism: Philopedon plagiatum; assembly: GCA_963971165.1. Classification (NCBI taxonomy): domain Eukaryota; kingdom Metazoa; phylum Arthropoda; class Insecta; order Coleoptera; family Curculionidae; genus Philopedon; species Philopedon plagiatum. The sequence continues at coordinate 20,874,206 of OZ020197.1, read as the reverse complement.
GATTCTTGAACTGTTAAAGCCATCGTTAACACAAGTACTCAAGTACTAGTACTACACTACATCACAGAGGACACAACACAAATATCAAATAATATTCAAAAACACATTCCACAACAAAATTAGGAATGCCGAAACACCTCCCACCATAAATTTCGTTATCATGGAAATAAATTAGTAAAAATTTATTATGACGAAAAATAGTGATCAACTGGTATCTTATTAATCCTTAGTCATAAGCTAAAGCCTGTGGTATTAAGGGCTGCAGATTAGGTATAGTAATTGGGCTATTTTAGTATACCTAGTTTGTCAATCTAAAAATATGACACATAGCTGAAAGCCTGGCAACAGCCGTTCTTAGGGAGTAGGTGGGAACCATTTTTTTTTATCTAAGACATCCCACGTAGACTTCAAGCTTAAGTACTAACGTACCGTGGGTGTCTGAAGAGAAGGGAAATGTAGTCTATTGACAAGGGATTTGAAGGATGGGAGGTTGGGACGGGAAGGGAAAACATCTGCACGCAATTTGTTCCATAATCTGGAAACCCTAGGTATGAATGAGCGAGAGAAGTGGTCTGTTCTAGGTTTTTGTAGCTGGACAGTAAAGGGATGCATACGTAACGTGCCTCTTGTTGTTCTGTTAGGGACATTCAAGGGGGGAATAATACTGGCTAGTTCTTCAGAACAAAATCCGTGGAAGTAACGGTAGAAAAGGGATAAATCCCCTACAACGCGACGATGAGCGAGAGAAGGGAGTTTTCTCGTGAGGGCTGGGTCATTGATAAGTCGAATGACTCTCTTTTGGATAGAATCAAGGATCTTAAGTGTCGAAGGTGGTGCCGCTCCCCATATGTGGGAACAGTACTCTAGGTTAGGTCTTATTTGGGAAACACAGAGAGTGTATAAGTTGGAAGAGGAGAAGTATTTTCTGGCTCGAAAGAGAAAACCAAGCTTTTTAGTTTCCGATGTGGCTAGTGAAGTAATGTGTTTGTGCCAGCTGAGATCATGTTCGAAAGCGACGCCAACGAGATCGAATGTTTCATTGTTTTGTAGGGCTTGGCCATTCATGTGGATGGGGTAAGCGTTGCCAGATTTTTTGCGTGAAAGGGAGCAAGACTGGGTTTTGGAGGCGTTGAACTGAACAAGGTTCTTGGCACCCCAGTCTAAGATTAATTGAAGATCTTGGGAAAGGGATAGGTACATAGATCTGCGTCCATTTTCCAGCTCCTGATTCGAAACTTGTCTGGAAAAATGAATATTGGAGTGAAGAGAACTATCGTCAGCATAACTGTGGATGGGATTAGTAGTTGAAGAGAGCAGGTCGTTAATGTGAAGAAGAAACAGGGTTGGTGCCAGGACTGAACCTTGGGGGACACCAGCATTGACAGGATGGAAGTTAGATGAGTGACCATCAACCACAACAGATATGCGCCGATTAGAGAGGAAGCTGCCGATCCAGGTACATAGTTTGGTAGGAAGACCGTAAGAAGGTAGTTTATTGAGGAGTGCGGCATGCCATACTTGGTCAAAGGCCTTGGAAATATCGAGAGCAACAATCTGAGATTCGCCATGAAATTGAAGAGACTTGTTCCAGTTATGTATGACAAAGCTAAGGAGATCAGCTGTGGATCTTTGGTGACGAAATCCGTAGTCTCTCATGGATGATTTTGTGTTTTTCTAGATATTTTAGAATTTGCAAGTTGATTACTTTCTCCATAACTTTGCTGACAACGGAGAGAAGAGAGATAGGTCTATAATTGGATGGAAGGGACTTGGAACCTTTCTTCGGGACCATAATAGTTCGCTAGATTTTAAGTAACTTGGAAATCCCGGATCGCTCTAAAATGTAAGAATAGTAGTATATCGTCCTTGTTTCTAATAGGTAGGGGGTTTGCTTGGGTTTATATAGAGTTCTATTCCACCGTTGGATCAAAGGTACTTACATAGGATAATGCTGATGATGCAAAATTCTGAATGTCTACTATTTGAGTGTGTCCTGAATTTGATGCGCTATCAGACGATAATACAGTTATTAGACTTTGGTCTTAGTTTTCTGTGTATGAGTTTATGAGCTTTGAGGTGAAAATGCACTTGTTGTAGATATAGGAATGCTGCTGTTTACAGATTGTGAATAAAACTGTCCAGGAGAGTGGGGTGAATAATGTTTTTTTTTTTGACAAAATTTCCAGCTGTAATCAAGGAATTTTGTTTATAATTTTAAAATACTGTGTAGTTGTGCTCAATTAGTATTTCTCATTTTGGTTGCTAACCGATTTTCAGGAGAAAGTTTAGGCTGGTAGTGCTCATCTCATTAATACCGTAATATAGGGTAAGTCATAACTATTTGTGTTGCTGATATAATAGATTGTTTCGTTCTGGTTACAATTTGAACCGATTTCACGAGTGGTCCATATTTTTCCAAATTAAGTAAAGAAATTTCTATTAAATTAAAATAGACATTTTTGGTAAAATGCGTCTTTGGAATTAAAAATACTTTGGATTATTTTCGGTTTTGACTAAAACTCATAAAAAAATGAGATGTCGCGATAATATTTAAGTTTGACAATGCCGAGGCTGGATCGTTTGTTTTCCCTTTATAATATTAGAGCCTATGACGTCAGGCTCTTCAGAAGCGTCGGATAAGAACCGGTATTTGAGAATTTTTTAAAATGACAAAAATGCGGGATTTGAGGGAAAAAAGCATTTGGAATGTCTGCAGACTACCCCAGGAAGCGCCCATTCCAATATATGCAGTGAGTTTAATAACACCCTGTATACATATTACACTGTTTCCAGGTATATCGCGGTCTCTGATAATGTGGAAGATGCAAAACTAATGCAATGGTAAGAGACAGAACGACAGAGCCTTAATAAAAATGCAAATAAATAAATTCTTCTCCACTCGCCAGTGCAATACAATACCATCAAAATAAAAACTCGAGAGGATGGGACTATTTTCGACTCGGGTTCAGGTGCCATCCAGCTGTCGCAATTTATGGGCCTTTACTGTTTATCAAGGAGGCTTACAGGGTAGCTGAAGAATAGGCCTATCAAAAATGGTGCTCTTCTCTAAATTTTTTATTGAGACGGCTTTTATTGCACTGGCGATGTACAGCCATTGACAATTCAAACTTTCAGGTCTACATGGAAATGCACATCTGAGAGTTTAAGTTGTCAATGGCTGTAGTATAGTCAGTCATCCATGTCATATTATTTTGAAAGAATGAACTAAGCGAGGAATCCAGTAGTAGTGATTGTAGATTGTAGAATAAGGTAGAAGAAAATTTATGGTACATTTTTAAATTGCTTCCATTTATCATAACACGCAATATATGTATGTCTATCTTATAACCTGGTAAACCACTTAATATTGGTGTGGAGAATTACTAACTTAATGGCCTAAATTTAAATTATAGACAACGAATGAACAGTGGATAGCAATGACAAACAAATATTTCTAATAGAAATAAAACATATGCAATTTACCTGTTAGCATTCGAAATAACAATTTACCTATCAATAAATTTACGTACCCACGAATTAATATAACATTCACGATGAAATGGTAATCCACTATTGTTTTAATTAACATTATTGTAGCTATACGTAATTACTTACGTAGTTAATATTAGATAGGTTGAAAGTAAAAGTATGGAAGAAATATTTTTGGTCGCAAATTAATATATTTTCTTTAGTTATTACATCTTTACTATTTCTTACATACATGTAAAGCAATCATAGAGAAATATTTTAAATAAAATTACTGGAAATAAAAATATATTACCAGTCCTAAGTCTGCAGGAGGCAGGAAACATTCTGAAAATATATTTTCTTGTAGCATACTAAGTAGGTTATTTAATTTTAATACAACATTTGTTTATTACCTTGTTTTATAATAAAAAAAGTAATATGAGCATTATCTATAATTTTGTATGTATCCAAAAAACAATTTGTATTCAACAGCGTGTCGATACGATTGCTTTTAATTTCTATATGCCGTGAATCATCACAACTCAAAAGTCTTTTTATCTTATAAAAGTATAATTGCTTTCTAAGGCTTATTTCGTTTTTAATCCTGGCTATATTACAGGAAATATAACACTTATAACAAAAATAAGCTATATAACTTCTTTTTCTCTACAGTATATTCTGCTGTGACCCCAAACATTCCAGGTGTTCTATCATATTATCATATTATCGATAAATCGAAAAATGGTGTTTATAGAAAATTGTGCAGGTTTGTTTCCTTCGTTACTAGAGAACTAAAAGAATTCGACAAATAGAGGGACAGGTTTTCTAATTATTTAAACAAGGTGGACCGAAATTATATCAAAGGATTAAGGCTCGCCTTAGGAAATTTCTTTTTTTTACATTTAATTGTTTATTCCTTGATTTTCGGTAAAATATTAATAAATATATGTACACTTATTAAAAAGTGTTTAGAAAATGCATTTATGTACTTAAATCAATAATAAAATTATTTAAAGTACTACAATTTGTAAAACAAAAGAACAATAATTTATTAAAAAGATAAAAATGAGGACCTTTGTATTGTAAACGGTCATTTACTATTATTACATTTATTAAAAAAGGTTTTTGTAACATAACTGCTCGCAAAAAAAGACAGATATACCTATTGGGGAATGCACAACTCAATCCAAAATATTTTTGTAGTCCAAAAATAGGTGATAAGGGTTATCAAAAAATGAAATATAGGGAAAGTTGTAGGGGTGTGCTTAAAGACTCGGAAATACTTACAGTTTATGCTATTTTTATCTATGAATGTCTGGTGTTTTAAATTGCAACTTTAAATTAAACATTATGGATGATAGGTTGCATCCCGGTCTGTAGGTCGCGCGAAAGATGCTCCTTTCTCTCTGCCCACATCACAGTTATACATTGGCAATCTCTTTTTTGTCTCAGTTATAAAAATTATTCAGGTAAAAATACCAACTCTTCCATCATTTTCTAAAAATCTATACCAATCAAATATAAAGTCTTTTAAATTCACTGAAAGAAAATATAAACATAAAAACTGAACTCTGAAATCTAACCTCGAAAAGCTAAGCAAGCTTAATAAATTCATAAATGGATTTCCCCAGCGAATTTCTGGTTAATAAATAATATTTTAATTATTCAATTTTCAAGTAGTCCATTAATTAATAAACCGTGTAATTGAATTTACAGTGAGCAAGTAATGCACTTGTTGAGCTAGTAAATATAATGCACACCACCTTAACTGCAGCAATGAATTTAGGTTGTTTTGCTAATGTCTTGATTTACTGGCAGCTACTAAAGGGATTTATGCGGTAAAGCTTGTTTGGTTGGGGCATAATATAATTTATACAGGGTGCTCAATCAAGTTAGTGTCATAGATAAACTATTGGCTATATCCCTCGAAATAAGATGATTGAGTATGACATTTTATTAAAATACACTAGTCGGCACATAAAATCGTATTACATTGTATTATTTATAGTTATATACTAGGGCAGTTTTATATTGCAATTTTGAAATCTCATTCTAGATTCTTAGATCTTAAAATCATCAGAAATATCAAGAGTTCTCGTCCACTCCTCCATTACCAAACATATTTCTCTCGACATACCCTTGATTTTCGTAATGATGTCAGAATAATCATAAGCTTTAATTTAAATTTCTCCATCACTTTCTGTCGCGTCATAATCCTAAATAACAGCTGTCTTTTAAATACCTATCGATTCTTTATCCTCTTTTTAGCGTTTTGGCCTCTTTTCTTTAGTGTGGTCCTCTCATTCGTTTTTTTCCTCCATTAAAGTTAAAACTCTTGGCCTTTGTTTTCTTTACAACATCTCAAGGGCGTACTCAGCGAGGGGCTAGGAGGGGGCAGCTGCCCGCCTAGAAGAAAAGATAGTCCATGATCTTCGCAAACCGAGTGCGCATCCCGCCGCCTTCCTGAGCAGCTGACCCCCCCCCCCCCCCCTGAAAAAAAATTTATTTTGCAAACCGAATTCGCATCCTCCAAAATAAAATGAGTTACCCCCTGTAGTTCAGAACCTGGGTACGCCCGTGTAATATGTATTAATTATTTTTGGGAGAAAGTCTGTTCAGATGGGGCATATTATAAGTTACACATGGACAGGGTGCTCTATCAAGTTAGTATCATAGATAAACTATTGAATGTATCCGCCGAAATAGAATGACTGAATATATCGTTTGATAAAAATACTGTTTGGTAAGTAAAATCGTATCATATTGTATTATTTATTATTATTAGGAAAGTTTTATAAAGCAACTGCTATATATCTTTCTGGAATTAAATTCTAGAATCTAAAAAATTATCAAGAATTTCTACAAGATTCTTGAATCGGATTGCCATCGTCGCCCAGATTTCGTTTTACGAGTACCTAATAGCAAATTCAAGGTGATGTCCTAAATGGGTCTAAAGCTCCTAAAAAAAATAGATATATGGGAAAGAGCACTGTTCAACTTAAAGAATGCCGCTGGAAATTTTTGTTGTGCATCTTAAATTGATTCACAATGATTTTTTAAAGTTGTTCAAAATAGGAGTTATCCAGTCTTGAGAAACTTCTCAATAAACTAAATAGGCAACTAAGTTTAAATTGCACAACCAATAATGAACTTGTTGAGCTGGTAAATCTAATAGTTCATCGTTGGGTGCGTTTACTCCAACAATTAAATTGTTGTTTTACTATCTCCTCGATTTACTTGCATTAGTTTTAAGCAATTTAACATAATTTATTTTATTATCAACGGATATGCCCTTTTTAAATAACTATAATAGTAATGAATAATATAGTGCGCTAAGCATATAAAACACCGAAAAATTATAACAAATATACAAGTCTTATTAGCAGAGAAGAGACATAATTAGTTCTACAAATTAAAAGTAATGAATTGGTTGATTTAATATTTATAGATTTTTCTTAATCCCATATAACAATCCATGTATTGGAGGTTCTAACCTGTTAAAATTACACTGAATTTTTACATTCATTCATAGTCAAGTCTTCATTACCGGCTTATAGCCTGTGTTGAGTAAAAATAGAATATTTCCACAGGCAATATAACTATTCTTATTTAATAAGTATGTTATCTTTATTTTTATTCTCCTCTGTACTCTATCCTTTGCCAGCCTTTCCGCATTTTTCCAGTCCAGGTCTAGATCCTTCAGATAACATCCCACTTCCTCGTTCCATTTTCTTCTTGGTCTTTCTCTTTTCCTTTTATTTGTCGTCCCCACTTTCCAAACCTATTTGGTTAGTCTTTCCGTTGGCATTCTTATCATATTATGTCCATACCATCTAAGTGTACTTTCCTTTATTTTCTCTTCTATTGATCTTACTTCCAGTCTACGTCTTATTTCTACATTTCTCACCGTGCCTGTCAACTTTACATCTGCTATTTTCCTCACTTTTTTCATTTCCGTTGTCTCAACTCTTTTTTTGTCTGGTTTCCGTTCAAAGTCCATAGCTCCGATCCATACATCTATATTAAAAATTGCAAAGAAAAACATAATAATTTCGTCGCTGGTGCGATACAAGCAGACCGTAAAATAAATGAAGAAAAAGGACTATTTTTCTAGTTCAGGTGATCTCCTACTGTCGCAATTTCTAGGCCATTACTCTTTATCAGGCACTCTTAAACCTTGGAAATTTGAAGAACAGACCAGTTTTTAACCAGAATTAAAATGAAACCTTATATCCATTGGTTCATTTTGGATTGGTAGGATGTAGTGTCTCGCGCCAACTAGTTTACCCAGTTTTGCTCCAAAATTGTCGGCTGCTAACACAAAACAATAAGTTTACATCGAATTTCCTCGACAGTATAAGTGCACAATTGTTAAGAATTGGAAAATTTCTTCGGTGTGTCGGCAATAAAAGAAGACCGTAAAATAAATCAAGAAGGACCATTTTTGACTCTTGACTAGGTGCATTTCTGCTATCGCGATTTCTTTGTTGCGTTGGTTTCATCAAGCAGGATCACATACAGGGTGTCCGAAAAACAGATCATGTTTTAGCCAGAATCAAAATTAGAACTTAAATCAATCGGTTGGTTTTGGATGTTTCTTTTAGTTTTTTTTTTAAGATTTTCATTTATAAACTTTAAAAAATGGTGCGTCAGTGTGAGGTGTACGAAAAATTTGGTTCTTTTCTTCCGAAATTGACTTTTGACCAGTCTACTCAGTTCGAATAAGTACAGGCTGCTTGGAAAGCCAAAGCAACGGCCCGCGTCCTACACACGCGCAGTGTATGAAACAAAACAGAACACTATTTATGAATACATGGTTTAATCTTACCTTGCTAATCAGCCTATGATTTTAACGTGTAAATCACAGGTGAAAATACAGCATTAGAGTAGTAAAACTGTCAAAAACCACAAATAAATTATGTCAGAATAATTTATTGTTAAAGCATTAAAATTAGATAAACATTTCTTGTGCAAAAGATGTACTGGACTGTACTGGTAATTAAAAAAACTCATTAAAAGTTTTACGTAGTTAAATCTGATTTTTCCATTAAGATTGCAATGCTGATTTAAAGCAAACACAATCTAGAAGATTTATGAACTATGGTTTTATAAGGAAGAAAGTAGTTGTAATTTCTATTAATGGAATTAATTTTATTCATATTTTTTTCTCTCGTAATTTCAGCTGATAACAGTAGAGTAGTCCCTTGTAAAGAGATAAAAAGACTTTTGTAATTTCCCTTGCAATATTTTTTGATTCAGTACATATACAGCGGGTTGCAAAAGAAAATTTAATCACAAATTAAAGTAACGTATTGATGAAAAATAAAGCACAAAAATATCGATAATTAAATAGCCTTTCTAGTGACCTAAATCTAGTGAATATGTAAGGAATGGATGGAGAGGTCATCCTTCCACAATATTCAGTGAAATACTTTACTGTTAGGGGAAAAATTTACAACAAAAGAATAAGTACAATGGTATAAAGAGTAATTTTGATATGTTTATAAAAATAAAAGGCATATTTTTAGAAAAATTGCACATTATGATTTAACTTTATTTTTCATACATTTGTTCGTATAGTGTGCATACTCATACAAAGGTGGATACCGACTATGAATGTATTGATGTATTATGATAAATTAGATGCCCATTTGCTATAAAAGTGTATATACGTAGTTTTATTATAAAATATCAAATAAAGCACTTTCCTTTAAATTTTTGTATTGGAATGTAAAATTTTGACAACGTAACCAATATTTTATCAAAAAATTTTACCAAAAAGATGATTTTAATCATAGCATGTGTAATTAGATTAACTCATCATTAAGTACTCTTTTTGCTAAAAATAAATGAAAAAGTAAACAACTCCTAGGTTTTGTAGTGGCAATTGTCAGTTTAATTATTGATTAGCTAAAAATTTGGGCAGTTGCTGAATAAAAAAATTGCCACTCTGTTAAACTGACTATCTCTAGATTAAAAGTTTCCTGCAACCGGCTGTTTATTATTAATACCCTGGCATATTCGCCCCATTCAATTTTTGCATTCTGGGTAGCATACTGGAGACCGAATATTCTCGACCTCAAAATGCTTGGTTTAAATCCTGCTGGGGTATCATTTTTAAAATACATGTATATCGCAATATGTATCACTGAATGCACAGATGTGCTTATAACGTTTTTATTTATAAATGAACTAAGAACTAGTCATCAGGACTTGTTCGATACAATTCTGAACTGAAGGTACCGACGAAACAAGATATTAAAGAACCGAAGTATATTACATCGTCAAATTACTACATCTCTCTATACATATAGAAAAGAAGAAACTGACCGACTGATTGACTAACGTATCAACGCACAGCCCACGCCGCTGGGCAGTACCGTAGCTGGATATAGGCGAACTAGGCCCTTGCCTCGGGGCGCCGCGCCGGTGGCAAGGGGCGCCAAATAGTAAAACTATAGAGTCTATAAGCTAATTAGTTCTTGTTGTAGGGGCGCGAAATTCCTAACTTACCTTCAGTCAAATTTAGCCTAGCTACGGTACTGCCGCTGGGTCTAGAAACTTAAAATTTTGTACACAGGTTTCTTGTATAACATAGGCATCGTCTAAAAAAAGGGATTTTCAAAATCCAACCCCTAAAGATACGAAATAGAGGTTCCAACTTTATATGGAGAAAAAATATTAGATAAGGTCCTATTAACTCGAAACTTTATAGAAGTACTCTAAAAAAGTAAGTGTTTAAACACGGGTTTAACAATTTTTAATAAATCAAGCCCCAAGGGATGAAATGGGGGTTTAAAGTTTGTAATGAATTGGTATATCGCGGACGAAGTCGCGGGCTGAAAGTATATAATATAACCACTAAATATATGACGACAAATCAATCTGCTAAGCCTTTAAGATTTTTGTTGAACACCAATGGTTTTTGGGGTTTGCCTGGGCCCTGCCTTTCTCTCATTAATTGCGCTAATGAAAAAACTTTTCCTTGCTCATTTCTTTTAAAATCACTAAAATTGAGTTGTTTTTCGTTTTGATATCTAATTGCAAGAAACCTTAAAAAGTTACTTTACTAATTAAGATTTTGTTTTCATATTTAAAGCAAAGATGATATAGATGTTTTATAAAGTTTGTGTTCATTTAAAAACTGCTCTGGAAATGGAACAAGTTAGATTTTTCCGTAATATTTATTATTTCGAAAATGCTTTATACTTATGAAATGTTTACTTAAATTATAGTGGAAACACTGTATACAAACTGTAGTGTTTGATGAAATGTAATATCAAATATATTATTTCATGATGGAAAATTAAATGTAGTTTTTAACAAATCGATCCAATGGAAATGGAAAAGCTCTTAAATGACTTCACGGCCGATCTATTACTTTTAAATGAAAATTTTCGTTTAGATTTACTGAAAAGGTTTTAGATTCAGTATTAGTTTAAATTAAGATTTTGTACTGTGGTAACTACAGTACCTATTTTATGTTTTTTGTGGTGTTTATTTGTGGATAAATAGTTTCTTAGCAAAACTAGGCACATTATAAAAAGACCTTTCGTGATTAAAAAAGTGTATTTTGCTTGTTGCGTTGATATCACTAGTTGCCCACTAAATTTTGACTCACCTGTAAAAAAATTCACGGGCCACGCCTGATATTAGGTATATCAAAAATAATTTCAGTGACATAACGTTAGGCCGATAGATCGCCATGGCTCCAGTTGTATGTTTTAAATTTGGTTACGGAATTCGCTTATTAAAAACTTCTTATTTTTCTTCATTGTAAAAATATGTATGTCATATGCAATATACCTATCAAGCTTATTTACGCCTATACCTGAGTTTCTTAGATTATGACAAATTGTCTTACAATAATAAACCAATACAAACTCTTAACAACCAGATTCTCAAACGCTAGTCTGATCTAACTTGACAACCAAAAGTTTTAAACTGACAAGTGTAAGAATAAGACAACTAAGTTTTATACTATGAATTTATTTCTAAGCTTTTTCGCATAGTTATAAAGAAAAGGGCAATTTTTGCGCGTACTTTCGACAATAACAGAACTAAATTCATTACAGCAACTCATACCAAGATGAAAATCATTTATAAACCAAGCAAGTCGCTGAAATATCAGAATAATTCACACGTTTTTAGTGACGACTTATTAATAAAAACAGGAAAAAACCTGTCAAAACACAACTGATCAACTATAAGTTCCTAATTTAATCCAGTACTAAATCTTAAACCTTCTTAGTGAATCTGAACGTTAAACTGTTAGAACTATTCTTCTGCATCCACTATGAAATTAATGCTGCCACTGAAATGTCACAGCTATGCCGGGCCCAATTCTTGAAGGTAAATAGTAGAAATTAACGCCACATATATACCTAAATTTAAGCAAAAATACAACGTTGTCGACCCGTCGCAATTAATTGATGTGATATACAAAATAAATATTTTTAATCGCTTAAAATTAGAACGTGAGTTCGCCCAGTTTTTCTACGTTTTTAACAATGGCCATGCAAGGCTACGTGTCTAGTACTGCACCCATAGTTTAGCGGAACGGCACAGAATTTTGCGCTATTGCATTTTACTTTTTTTAATAATATAAAGTTGCTTTGTCAGCCTTATAATCAATTTACATCACTGAAATTATTTTTGAAAATATAGTTAGCCCGTTTATTCGATTAGGGATATTTTCAACAGACCGTAGTTTATGATATTATTTGGCATTCTATGACCTTAACCACCTTACCACCCTGTGCAGGTGCCTACAAATAAAAGGATTTAAAACACACTGTATGTTGTGTGTAATGTAATATTATACAATACACATGTGGGCGCTCTTAAACTCATTCTATAGGTTTTAGGATAAATGACAAACTGTTCTATTATTTTCTAAACGAATAAACCGCTTCTTTGTTTATCGCCCTTAAGATGTGACGACAATAAATCAGTTGAAATGGCTTGTGTGTAAATTACCTTCACCACAGGATTTCGAGTAAAATGCATATGAATTGCTTACCATAATTTAAAATTGTAATAAATATTTGGTGGTTTAAGATAAAAATCACAATTAACATAAATCAAGCCACCCAGTGGCTTAACGAAAACATACGTTGATTACCAACAGGCAATATGCTGTACTTGTCACCCAGGTTGAAAGTGTTTTGTGTTTTTTTTTCGGTTCTTGCATTTCCCTCTATTATTTTCTTTGGGTGAACTATTTTTTTGCATTTTTCTAGCAACGTTTATAAATAAGTTGTAAGAAAAGTTGAGAACAAAGCAAAATTAGATAAAATAAGAATTAAAGCACAGAGAGAAATCTTAAAAGTGGAATCAGTAAATAGTAATATAGAAGAGGAAATATTGCGATGACTTGGGCACATAAAACGAATGGACGGCTCGAGACTGACAAAAAAGATACACGAAACGAGAAGTGTCAGAGGGGGGCCTAGAAGCAGACCTAGGAAAAGATGGGAAGAAGTAAAACAAGCATTGGATAGACGAGGAAAAAAATGGGAAGAAGATGTGGAATATGGTAAAAGAAAGTAATGGAAAAGGATATGAAACACCAAAGCAAGAGACTAAACTCTACCCAACGCTTTGTTACCAGGAGGGTATGATTACGCGAATTCAGCAAGCAATGCTCAGGTTAAGTTGAAAGTATTCCTTCTTATGTCACACGATGGAACATCACGACTTATCTTATTTTCAGCAATTTGTTTCTGAATTCTTTCGGTCAACTGTCATCTCATTTCTGTGATTATTTCCAAAAGAGTCAGTGTCAGAATTGTCTTTGACTAAAGCGTATTTGCCTCAGCTCTCTTCATTTTGATCTTTAGTATTTTCGACTACTCTATGTACCATTAGTAATTTAATTAAAATTTATGGAAGTAAACATTATTTCCGAAAATAAAACACGATTCTACCGCATCGTCATGATGGAATCACATTTATAAGGAAATTCGTCTGTTTCTGATTGTTGTGACACATTAAAATTCCCGCCAGTAACACCATCATCTGGCGAATTTGCGAGTCATTTAATCAAGTCTCCTATAAAGTAACAACTTGTTCGATGTGATAGTCTGGGCGACTACTGCAGGGTAGAACAGAATATTACTGGTAGCGGTATAGCCTATAACAGCCTTTACTGGTAAATAGCTGACCTAATCGAGTTGGCAGCTGCCATAAAAAGAGTTCTGTTCGAGGATTCCTATGGCCTCTTGCCTGTCCGGCATCCAGCCAGCCATCAAAAGAGATACGTACACATTCTACAAAGATCTTAACTGCTATGAGACTTTAGTTTTATTCTCAAACTCGGAAAGTTAAGCTTCCTCGCAGTCGCCGCCCAGACTATAATTGGGCGCCCCCTTTCTTATAAATTAAATCCTTTGTCCAAATCTCCAATACCTTGATTAATTATTTAGTTAAAGATTAAGAGCAGGAAGCCCGTGTGACCTTCAATGTTATATTGATTAGTTAGTTTCCAACGGGTTTATCATTTATGACTAAACACTAATTGGGGGTTTGGAGTGCTTTTTTATCGTTCTAGTTTGCAAGGTTTGCTTTTCCTTTAGCTCAAATATTGTTGTTTTACGTCCTTCTTTTAATGTTATTAGACGTTTTTATTTTAAATTTGTTGGCGAATTCACCAATTAATAAGTAATTGGAGTATTTATTTGAAATAAAAATATTGGTTGGTTCATGTTAGTTTTCGTCATTGAAAAAGGGTGTGTTTGAAATTAAAATATAATAAAATGACATAGCCAATACCTTTCATATTATGCTGTACAGCAGTCGCATACTTGGTAGACTAAACTCAAGTAACATATTTACTGTGACAAGAATAACAGAATATATTAAGAGTTATGTCGATAATATAGCTGCGTGCTGCGCGTGTCCCTTTGTTCCTTACTGCAGCCGTGTATAATGTATATTTTTGCTGTAAGCAATGCCTCAGTGTACAGCCTAAAATAACCAATAAAAATCAATAAATACTAGTTAATGCAGACGTAGCCTGCACTATAGCCGTGTGTATTTTACAAAATTGCAACCGATTAGAGACCTGACAGGATTTATTTGAATGGAACATATGCTTTGGCTCACGACAAAGGTGCTGCACGATTTTCCCTTATTAGTGCTACTGGAAGGTCGTCTAAACCCTCTCGGCCAGATTCTACAGCTAGACCGGTCTAATTTGACAATCAAAAGAATAAGACAACCACACATTAACATGAATTTGTTTCCGAGTTTTTGTACAAATTTATCACACAAGAGCAATTTTAGTAGGTTCTTTTCACAATGATGACAGAAAATTATAGAGAAAACCAAAAACTGTTTTATGGAACATTAAAGCAAATGAGACAGAAGAAGGAATATAACATGAAGAATATAAAATGTTAGCGGAAGAAGATAAGATAATGGAGAGATGGAGTTAATATTTTGAAGAATTGACATATACTGAAACAGATCAAGAATTAATAGCAAAAATAAATAAGACACATGAACTACAAGAAATAGAAAAAATAGAAGAAAAAGAGTGGAAAAAGCGACAAAAGTATTGAAAGAAGGAAAAGCGCCGGACAGAGACAACATAACACCGGAGGTGATAAAACATATGGAGAAAGAAGGTTCAAAACATCTCACAGAATTGATAAACGAGATAATAAATATCAGGAAAATACTAAAGGATTGGAATTCAGGTATTATATTGCCAATATACAAAAAAGAAGATAAGAGAAGCTGCAGTAACTGTCGAGGAATAAAGCTTTCAAGTATCCTAAGAAAAACAGAATACCAGAAAATAGACTAAGAAATAAGATAGCGACGATACTAGAAGACACCCAATGTGGATTGGGAAAGAGCAGAAGCACACAATATCTAGTTTTCACTATAAGACAAGCAAGTGAGGAATTTATAAACAAGAACCAATACATACATATTTGTTCATAGATCTAGAAAAAGCTTTCGACAGAATTCGAGAAAAAGAGATATGGAGGTTTTAAGAAAGAGAGAAGCAGAATACAAATAGATGAGATCGGATATCTCGTAGGATGAAGGCGTTGCTTCACACTCTCCAGTCGATAAGTAGCCAAAGACAGACAGATTTGCGCGAAACCAAGGGTTGACAGCCCTTGGGGAGTGCATGATCTGGCTGTCGGGTTACTGAGGACCGTGGTTCGTAGCCCACGTTAAACTGTAGGACCCGGGGCCAATACACTCGCTTGTAGTGCCAACGTAATAAAAAATAACTTTAAACACCTATAAATATTAGACGAAGAACAATGAAGTTAAATAGAAAAATAAACGTCGAAAAAACTAAAAGAATGATAGTATCACGAACAAGAAACCACATGATAATATTAAAAGGACAACAAATGGAACAGGTACACAAATTCATGTATTTGGGATCAATAATCGAAGACAATGGAAGAATAGATAAAGAAATAAACGACAGAATGGGAAAAACAGGAAATATATTTAACATGATGAGGTCAACATTTTAAGGATAAAAGGAAATATCCAAAAAAAAACGGAAATAATCAGGAAAGCAGTAGGGCCATCGATCACGTACAGTAGCGAAACATGGACACCTTCGGCAACACAGAAAAAGAACATCAATGCAATGAAAATGAGGATTCTTAGAAAAATAGAAAAGAAAAGTAAACGAGATAAAATCAGAAATGTATAGACAAAAGTTACAAACAAAACATATAAGTGAAAAAATCGTGGAAGGGCAGTTAAGATCAACAATAGAATGACAAAAATAGGCAGAGTAAAAAGGGAATAGCATGGGAATAAATTAGGAAATTAACTCAGGATAAAAACAATGGAGAAGAAAGTACAAATCTCAACTCAAACAGCCTAATGGTAGAAAGGCTTATATTAAGTAAGTAAGTGCTTTTCACAATTATAGAACTAAATTCATTCTAGAAACATGTTCCAAGATGAAAGCCCAGCAGATCGTTGAAATATTACAAATCAAAAGTTTTTAATGACGACTTATAAACAATGAAGAGACAAAAACCTGTCAAAACCTAGCTGAACAATTAGAAGATGTTAATTTAAACCAGTACTAAATCATAAACCTTTTTAGTGAATCTGAACTTAAATGACTGGGTAATAAATAAGCGTTTTATCACTATTTCAGAAGGTACAGCCACTACACCGGTGCAGCAATTGGACCATTTTTACAAGTGCATCTTTGCACAAACGCTTTGCTTTGCACATAATAGAAAAAATAATTTGTCTTCACGTCCTAATCACAGAAAAAAAATAATATAGCTATTATTTTTTTGTTTATCTGTGCTATAGATAGGAAACACGATGCACACTGAATATTGTCAATGCCATTAGAAAAACTATTTTTTGACCATACTGATCCATTAGGGTTCTTGGTAGAAAGTAAAGAAGCAAAATAATGCATTTCTTACGTTCCTGCTCTATGAAAAGTACGATAAAACCTTGTAATAAAACTTCCCATAGGTGATAAGTGTCTTAATTAATATAAATAAGGTTGGTAATGATCAATGAAAAAAAATATGTTGGTACATTAAAAGTGATAGGATCTGTGTTGTTTAACGCATTGCCATTAACTAAAAGGGTGTGTCTTTTATTACTTCCAAAATTACAGTTTTGAGATTTAATGTTGTCTCAGTGTAAATTAACTAGCCTAGGTATTACAAAAGCTTAATTATTTTCCTGCAGCCTGATATTACGGTATACAACTTATGTTAGATATTGGTATAAGCATAATTTTACACTCATATATTATACTTTAGAAAATGAAAAACATTTTAAATGAATTTAAAGACTGCCGAGCTGCTGTAATTATGAATGTGTGATACGTTACAGATATGGCTAAGCTTAATCAAGTGTTTGTGTGTACATAATGTGTTTAAACTTATTTAAACTAACAAATAAATAATTTGATTAGGGTCCCTTCTTAAAACATTTTTTGGTGTAGACAAATATTTTGGTTTCATTTCTAATAATGTTACTTACATCAAAATGTATACAACACACAACTGATGAACGAGTCACTGAGAAATTTTGCACTTTGCATACACGACAAGCTATCAACTGTTTACTATTTCCAGCCACCGTGCTGTGTTGCCAAATCATCTACTTCATGGCTCCCTTGTTATAGAATGCTGTAGCTTAAGCTCTTGTATTAAGACAAAACGGTTTTTGATTTTTTTAATAAATGAAATAGTTAAAGTTAAGTTAAGTTAAGTTAAAGTTGAGCTTTTTCTTATATTTATTTCCCTGGGAAGCGCATGACGTCTATCGAGTTCATGCCGTGATTAGGGCTCAGGGGGGGCCTTGAATCCGCGCCTGAATTGACAACTTTCTATAAAGATAGTAGAAAAAATAGTTTACCTAATTTTGATACTTACTAAAACAACAAGCTAGTAAAATAATATATTATGTACTTAATATAACTTGTGTGGATGGTGTCTTGCTCTAGCTCGCTTGTGTTTAGTGACCTCGACTGTCGTCTCCTTTGAAAAAAGTCACCTTTCACACCACTATTTCTTACTGAGACTTTCTATGAAAAAATTAAGAATTTATTAATAATTATTTTGTACAGCTTTTAAGTATGCTATCCGCTTCATCCATGTAAGGAAGTCCATCCTTAATATTAAGAAATTCTTACTTCAAAGAAATAATAAAATTTATGGCACTGGCATCTTATTGTTCTATTAATTGATACAATAAAATTTGATCGTAAAACGTCGGTCATCTCCAATATTATGAGTTTTTGTACAATTTTTAATAAACTACTACCATTAAATTAATATAAACGACTTTTTTTAATAAGCAATATTTTGGGAATATGTAAACTAACTTAATAGCTACAAGCGGCGGTAAATAAAATTTATATCTGCCATTAAAATTAAAAGGTGTGTTTTTATTATCTCTAAAGCTTACTGTATTAAGATTGGATACTTTATGTTATATCCGTGTATAACGGATAACGTAATTTATATTATGAACGTTTAGTTACAATTAAGAGAGGACTTAAAAGGAAGTTGTTACTATGTGTATGTTCCAAAATGTTGGTTCACTTTATCTCTCCGAGATTTAAACCAAAAATACTGAGACATTTAGGGAGTACTATCACTATCTTCCAGTTGCTAAGTGATCTAGATCATTTAACATAATTCATTTAAATATATGTATACAGGGTGGTGTAAAACCCTAGCAAAATAATTTTACAGGTGATTCTCCGACCAAAAAAAAAAAAAGAAAACAAATTTCTTATTGCCTCTTTGCCTGAAAATGCTTCGTCTTCGAGATAGAGTGTGATATTTTTAATTTTGTTTTAGTTTTTCTTATTTCTTGCATACCTTTGTTAAAACAATCCATCTAAATTCTGTACATGCAACATTTTTTGGAGTACCTATATTAGTACCTTATTACTTGAGAGAGGCATACATGCATCTAAATTTAATCAAAATATGCACATAACTATGCATCCTTTTTAACAAAAATATGTAACAATTTAGCCTTAAAATGCAAAATGCATAGAAATTAGAAAATTTAAAAAAAAATATATACAATTGATTTTTAAAGCCAAACCTTTATTTTTTAATTAAAACGTATAATGGCAATAAATCTTTTTTAACAAAAATATGTATCAATTTTATCTAAACATACATACATTATCTAAACATACATTTTTATGGGTTAGAAGATAAAAATCACACAATAATTGATTTTGATATTAATCAGCATTTATTTTTAAATTAAAAGGATACAATAAAAATACTGATATTGCTAGGCTAAAATTTTAGTTTGATATATTATAAAAAGAGTTAACAATTAAATGCTTTTCAAAATTTTCTACTAAAAAATTTTGCCTCCTATTCCTAAAAATATGTTTAGCACCGAAAAACTTCTTCCAACATCTACTGATGTAATCGGATAATACTGTAAGTTTGGTATTAACGCACATGGCCAAGGTAAAACCTCTTTGGTGATTTATCATCATAAATATTTACCACTTCCATTAAATACTTAAATTCATCATTTTTTCTAGGGTATCGTATAATTTTTGTCTAATTTTAACACCTTTATCACTGGGAACATTTTTACATTTATCGGAAAATGTTTTAGGCAGGTCAATGGAGGCTCTTAAACTAAAATTGCTATTTTATAACATCTGGTATAAAACTAAAATTAACCTTTATGAACATAAGTTGCTTTGAAACTGCCGGATTTTTTTAACATTTCTTGACTACCAACCCTATTTCTTCTTCACATTAACGACCTCTTCTCTTCAGCTACCAATCCCATTCACAGTTAGGCTGACGATAGTACTCTTCACTCCAATATTCATTTTTCCAGCAAGAAATTTTATTGCCACCGAGCTCCACCTCTGGGAAATTTTACACCCATGAAGAAGTTTTCGGCATTTTCAATATTTATCAACAAAATCAGTAATATTAGCATCTACACAATACTTCATGTGGCCTATTTAATAACTGAACCAGCAAACAAGATGTTTTTCGTATTATATGCATCTGGAATTCATCGGCTGGTGCTGCTTCCTGACAATACATCTGGAAATTCCTAAACCCCTATTAAATTTACGACGTGGTCATAAAAGTGGACAGAACAGGCAGTTTTAAAATCTAGTTTATTTAAAAATCCTATAATATGCATAATAATGCATTTTTAAAGTAAATATGCATTATTTTATTAAATTGGTCAAAATATGATGTAAAAATTGCATATAACATATGCAAATTGCATTTATTCCGCTCTCTACTTATTCCTATTTTGAAAATGTGTGCTATAAATAAAAACCAGAATAAAATTAGAATTTTATCCCCTTGCATCTCGGAACTGAAGCGTTTCCGTACCTACATTCACGAATACGAGTAGAATATTTCTGTTCTGGTTTTTGGCCAATGAATCACCTGCAAATTTGTGTTTATAAAGTTCTGCGACACCCTGTATATAATAATTACTATTAATAATTATTTAAGATGTATCCAATATTTTAGTCACTTAGGCTTTCAAGTTTTATCAGTGGGCCTTAGATAGACGATTTTTAACATTTAAACTGGATTACATTATCCGATAACAAACCACCGTCGAATTATCAAAATCATTAATTTTGTAATCTTCTAGATTGTTAATCTGGCAGAAATAAAGGTTAACTCACGCTTTAAGGCTTATCTTTCTTCTTGCGAGCCAGCGGTGCATACAAATTTAGTATTTTAAAGATATTTTTTTACATCAAAAAAACATTTCTATTCTGTGAGTTTGAAAATTTATTTAAAAATCATTATTATTTACGATTGGAAAAAATTTCAAACTTCGATAATAATTGTTCTACCTACGGCTTTAAAAAAAAAGTAATGATAATTAATTTAACTAATAATAAAAATCAAACCGAATATTAAAATATCCAGGTTTCAACGTGTGGAGAAAGGTAGGTTTGTATGGATGAAAATGATTTGCTTTAAGAACTCTTCCAGCAGTGGATTTACAAACAGAGCGTCTATCATTTCCAGGAAGTACTTTTTCCAAATTTCTCAACGAAGTCTTGGGATTTTCAACAACGGCTTAGATAATTGTAGGTGAATATCCTCATCATCTTCGGCCTGAACTTGATTTTTTTTTATTGAAGCTGCTTTCCACACTTCCACTACTTTTAAATTTTGCCATTATGTATCCAACAGTTTGATGTAGATACAGATATTTCGGGATGGCTTTCATGGAAAATCTCAGCAGCTTCCCTAACTTTTGTAGTTGTCGCCAGCACAATTAAAATAGTTTTAAATTTTTTGTTCCGTGGTTAGTTTTGAGGGCATAATTAAGGAAAATGAATAAAATGATAAATTGATAAACTGAATGAATAGAACTATACTGCAAAGAATGTCAAGGTATATGTCAAAGTCGTTCTTAGCATATTTACCTGTGTAAAAGATAATCACTTTTTATTAACTCATACTTACATTGATTTCGTAAAGTAATGTAAAAATGTAAAAACATTTTTTTTTCATTGGTGGCTGTAATTTCGTATTTAGAGGGAAAAATGATTCCAAATAATTCCTTAAATAACTTTTCTTTGTATCTTGCTAAATATGTTATTTTTGGGTATATTTTACGTTTTTATAGCTATCCTGTAACTTTGGATGTTCTTAGATTTTTTCCATAGGGATTCTTAGTTTATTAATATGCAGAATTTTTCTACACCAAAGTGATTTTTTTTCAACTTTCAGTAAAAAATGTTCCCATGTGGCAAGAACTCCGTGGGACACGCTGTATATACACTATCTATATCGTTACTGTGGTAATATTAAAAAGAAAATTAATAAACATTTACGACATTTTCAGACAAATTTTGATAAACCGTTACTTTATAACAAAAAAATTTAATTTTTG
Source organism: Philopedon plagiatum (assembly GCA_963971165.1). Lineage (NCBI taxonomy): Eukaryota > Metazoa > Arthropoda > Insecta > Coleoptera > Curculionidae > Philopedon > Philopedon plagiatum. Next base: position 20,852,336 of record OZ020197.1, on the reverse strand, counting down.
GGAATGGACTAACTACTAAAAATATATGATATTTTTTATAAATTAAAGAATCGTTAAAATTGTGGCAACAAATTTTTCTTTGGGACTTGTTGAGACTGAATTTCAAACGAGTCTGTAATTTGATACTGAGCTTAGTTGATTTAAAAGTAGAAAATTTCGTTTTAAAATTACGTAGGGCACGTGGCAATAATATTTTGGGTTTATTTTTAAAAGATTAAATTCTTTGTGCAATAACTAATTGACAAAAAAAAAATAAAGAAAAAATTTAAATATTTTTTGTCTAAAAGCATTGTCTCCTTGAACATTTATTGGATCCAACAAAGAAAAACGAACATAAGTAATTCTTTTGCAAGTCTTATTGGGCCACGGATGTGTAGTTTTTTGACTTCAAAGGAACGGCTTGGCTATGGAATTTTGCATATCATTTTCCTTTTATTTTATATCTTTGTTGCGGCATTTTTTTATCATCTGATTTAAATGGAATTTTACACAAATTATTTAAACTAAATATTTAAGGTATCAGTTTTATAAAAAAAAGTTTTAAACTGAACCTTTTGCAATATTTTATGGAAATTCCGTGCAGTGAAAGAACTTTAAAGAAATACTTGTTGCGTCTGTAAGCACTCTAGGCGGTTTTAGGTGGGGCTTGGGGGGCTAAGCACCCCAAACCTCGAAAGTAAGTTGCCTAGCCGCCTATTTACAAACCATGGGCTTGAGCCCCCCCAAAAAATAGATGTCTAGAACCGCCTATGGGGATCCTTTTTACCATCTTTAAATTACTCCTCCAGCAAGAAGGAGTATGCAAAATATTGCGAAATTTCAACATGACACTTTACCTGGAAGTCAGTTTTCGGGCACAATACATACCTACATAGGTACACTTTCCGCTTTAAATATGACCAACCAAAAGGTTTAAAGTTTGAAATCCCTACCAAGCTTTGTGAATTAGACGGTAAACTTTTTCATTCGAATGAGTAGGTTTAAAGCTATCAAAAAGGGTTTATTTATTTCACTTTGCAAAATATACAAGCTTTGTGGTTGCAACTAAATGTGCGACTCAATAAACAGGATATTTTTCGATGTAAAATCTCGCAAAATACACTTTATATCCGAGCAGGTTAATTAAAAGCCGGTTGTAAAAATCGAAACAATTTTCAAGTATTAAAGTTTTTTGTCAAAAACAAAAGTGTACAAGTACCTAAATACAACATTATTATATCCGGAATTAACTGTAATTTCAGGATCCCTAGTTTAAACAAACTTTGTGTCCTTTTCACCTTAGCTTCATTATTTATTATTCATACATTTTTGAATAACCGAAATTTAACTTAAGGAGGAATCTGGTTTATTGAGTCCAAAAAAAAAACTGATTTTTCAGAAATCGTCTTAAACGAGAGTAGCATATTCCCTTAGAATTTTAAACCGAAATTTTACTTTACTTTTTGAGTTACAGTCTTTAGTAGATCACGCGTCGCGCAGCCTTTCCTGTGTCTTAAAAAAAGTCAAATTTGACTCACATTTCTTGCAAGAAGAGGTAGAAATTTTTCATAAAAATCCTTTGGGCCAGATTCTCCTATGCTAGTCCGGTCTAATTTGACAACAAAAAATTTTATAAGAATTAGACAGCTATATTTTATACTATGAATTTGTTTCTGAGTTTTATTGCAAATTTATAAACGAAAGGGTAACTTTAGTACGTCCTTTCGACATTAATAGAACTAAATTCATTCTGGCAACCCGTTCCAAGATCAAAATCATTGGGAATCCAAGCAAATCGCTGAAATATCAGAATAATTCATACATTTTTAATGACGACTGATTGACAATGACAGGACAAAAAGCTGTCAACACCTAACTGATCAAGTAGAATATCTTAATTTAAACCAGTACCTACTAATTGTAAATCTTAAACCTTCTTAGTGAATCTGAACGTTTGTTTTTATTGCAGCCGCACGTAACTTTTTTAATTTTGCCATTTATTTAAATTTTAAATAAGAAACAATAGTATAAAATTAAAGAAAAACATAGGATTTTTGGTTAGAGGCAAAAATTATGGCGACTAGACTGTATACAGTGGAACAACTGCAGCAGCAGTTGTCAAAATGAATCAGTTAGAAAACACGGTTGTGTCCACTTCAAATACACAATAAAATTGCCTCAAAGTCTGAAACAGACTGACTTAATTGCAGTTGAAACACAATTGTTAGATAATAATGCATTTTTCGGTCTTCTAAACCAGATTCTCGCCTTAGCCAAAACACTAAGAACGTTGTACCTAAGCGTCTAAGTCTTTTGAGTTGGCCTAAGTAGCATCCTAACAAAGTTTTCTAAGGACAGTTTCATGCGAAAGCTCCATCAATAACTTGAACCATAATATATTTTAATATGTTTAGAATGACCTTAAAAAGCTTGATTAACAAGCACTAAAAATAGAAAAAGATACAATATAACTGCAGTTTTTCAATTTAAATATTGGAATAACTGAAACCAAGTAAAATATATCCTTTAGATAAGCAGCTGGACTTTTCTGGGACTTTTGATCTTGCATGTAATAGGCCTCTCGGTAAACCGTAGTCATATTACCGTTTTAAGGTTAATTGTAAAGTTTTCTTAAGCCAGTTTTATACAAGCGACTATGAATAGGTTCCTAATGAAAATAAAACAAAACTTCGCATTTATTTTTCTTTTTTCGATCAAACTACTTGCTAGCCTGTTATATAGATTACTATGTTTAAGTGGATCTTTAGAGCACAATTCAAAATTTTTAGTGCGCTGCTTAAGCGGTACCTCTGGTATATTTCTTAAAATTTTTGAATGGGTTTCCCGCGCAAATTTTTCTCAGTCTGTAAAGAGGTTAGCTGCTTTGCCAGCAGTATCAAAAACTTAACAAAAGGATCTGTCATTTGGGTGGATAAAACAGTGTTGTATTATCGGCCCACTTGAAAACAGCTGATTTCGTGTTTCGACACTGTTGCGTCTTTTCTCAATCCCTTTTTTTTTCTGTGCCATGGACTAGCTTAAAATATGTGCCGCTGTTTCCTTTTATTCCTGGCAAAGGCTACCTTCTGCTAAATCCATTTTACTTATGTGCTTCTTAACCCTCAATGTCCCATTAGTAAACCACTATTATCTTGACAACATTCCGGCTGCAACTTTAGAGGTCTGCGGTAAATTTCGTCCTAAATCCTTCGATGAGGTATTTGTCCCAGACTTGGTGTTTGTTCCTATCATGTTCGGAATTCCTGAATGTTGAGTGGTCCATATTTGAAATACGGGTAATATAGAATACCATATTATTGATTCTAAAGTTAATGAACTTTGTTTTTACTTGGACTATTGTATACATCTCAAAAATAAACGCAAAAGAAAAAAAAAGAACGTTCATAATTGAACGAAAAAACATAACAAGAACAGATGTGACTGATTCAGCAAATTTCCATTACTATTATGCTCCTCTTTAAGCTTAGCCTAAAGACTGAAGGTCCTGTTCTCATATACAAAACAAAAAAATCCTTTTCTTATGGTTGATATTTTAATATGCCTATTTCACACAACTTGGCCATTTTGTTCCTGTGAAAATGCACTTTTTTTAATCTACCCTTAATAAAAATCTATTTTGCAAATTTTCTAACATTACATGCCTTAACATTTAGTTAAATAATGTTTTATGGTGTGATATAACATTAATGAATTATTGTAAGTAACACCAAGTGCAATAATCACATTTGTAAAAATACTATTTCTTATTATTTCCCTCTTCTTTGCCAGGTTCACGACAAGGTACTATTTTAAAGAAGCATTATCTACTATTGCTAGGTTTATAGCAAAGTTTTATGTGTTTTCTTCGTTGGTCTTTTTTTTTAAATCAGTAATTTTTTTAGGATATTTCGGTAAATTACCAAGAGAATTTCGTTCACCTGTCAAAATCAAGATTTTGGCATTAAAATACGGGTATTTTATTGTTTGTTACCGTAGCTACACTTATTGTTGAAAAAAATTATCGCGATAATTTTTCTGTCAAAAAATATTTCAGCCAGTCATATTCAGAGAAACACCAAAGTGGGTAAACAAGTTTTTTATTTTACTACAGAAAAAATAAAAACAGCTATCTAATATACGAAACAATATTACTAATTAATTTATTGAAATTCTGGCAATTAAACAGGCAGTTATTGTAGTAACTACAATAACTGCAAATCAATTTGAGTTCGGGTGGTACCTATATGACAATATGACACCAGCTACTTTTTGTGACAACAACGTGGAAGTTTCACCTATACGGGATGTCGCAAATTTGGTTTAAGAAATTTTCCTGTGTATATAACGCGTGTATTGAAAAGTATGGGCTATTTTTGGACAGATCTGCATTCTTGCGGTCTAGAGCAAGCAAAAGCATTCGTGCACTACATGCACTCATGCTCTTTCTGGCTCCAGCCGCATTCATGCGGATTTTGCCAAAAATTTCCGATAATTTTCAATGCACTTGTCATATTATATATGAATATTTTCACCGATTCTAATTTACTGGACTAGAATTAATGACGTTAACAATGATCTATCCATCACACAGTATAAAATTAAAGCATGAAATTAAAGCAGTTTAATTGATGGAGGTAATATTGTGATCTTTAAAAAATTCATCCACCCCATGTTATTTCATTAGCTCAAAGTTATTCTCAGACGGTTGTGTAATGCGGGAAAGTGTAGAAAAGATTAATTAATTTCAGCTGCAGCACTGAAACAGAATTAAGAGTGGCTTGTTTGCGCCGTTTTAGTTGTTTATCAACATTTACTTTCTCTAGTGGATTTACTAAGTTTTTTACAAATGTACAAATGAATTCTACTTGGTGATTTAAATAAACACGGCATTTTAATTATTTATTTCTCGATCCAGAAAATCCTAATTTACTCAAGCAACTTTCAAATGGCATGATTACGTGGAGTTTTTTAAGGTTAAAAATAAAGATATTTAGCAGAAGTTTCAGAAAAAGTAAAATAGTTCTTTTTAATATTGTCGGCCAAATTAAGGTTTCTACTAAGTTTTATATACATGTACAAATGCATTTTAGTTGGTGATTTAAATAACGTAGTGGCTACATGTCCGCCGGCGGTAGGTTACAGTTAGGCTTAGAATTCCGCCGCAAGGCGGACTCATGCAAATAATAAGAACTTATCCGCCGTAAAAATTATAGTGCGGCGGAACGCAATGGTTGATAATTCATTTTCCGCCTTTCGACGGATTTTACTGCATAGTAGCTAAGATCCGCCGACAAAATTTTTGCAAGCTTTATAATTTATATATCTATATAAATAACACTCCAAATTTACAAGTTGTTTTTCCCACAAATTTTTAGATCAGCGTTAAAAGGTGAGGTGAGGAGGTGGACAGGTTTGCTCAGTTTTAGGTTTCAGCAGTATTTTTTCAAAATTTTTGATCTATCTTTGTTGAGTTTTTCACTGCGACTGCACGATTCGTGTTGGTATAAAATTTTATCAACACCTCATCCAACTGACATTTTATTAAATAAGATACTGAGTACCTACTGATGAAACCGAAAACTGAGCAAACCTGTCCGAGAACGTATTTCACAACTCCTCATCTCACCTTCTAACGCTGATCTAAAAATATGTGAAACAACTGAAACAACTTGTAAATTTCGAGTGTTATTTATATAGATATATAAATTATAAAGCTTGCCAAAATTTTGTCTGCGGATCTTAGCTACTATGCAGTAAAATCCGTCGAAAGGCGGAAAATGAATTATCAACCATTGCGTTCCGCCGCACTAAAATTTTTACGGCGGATAAGTTCTTATTATTTGCATGTGTCCGCCTTGCGGCGGAATTCTAAGTCTAACTGTAACCTACCCGCCGGAGGACATATAGCCACTACGTTTAAATAAACCTGGCATTTTGATTATTTATATCTCGATCCAGTAATACTAAATTACTGGCGAGACTTTCAAATAATTAGCATGTTTACGCTGAGTTTTTTAGGGTTTAAAATAAAGTTATTTTGTGTAGTTCTTTTTTAATATTGTTATCCAGAATACCGTAGCTACTAAAATTTGTATAAATGTACTAATTAATTTTGGTGAACCCGGCATTTTATTTATTTCGCAATCCTGAAAATCCTGATTTATTAGAGAAACTTTTAAAGAATAAGAATGTTTTCTAGAGTTAAATATAAATTTATTTCACAGAGTATTTTGAAAGAAAATAAAATAGTTATTTTTTAATACTGTTGGTCAAATTAAGGTAGCTACCAAGTTTCGTATCAATGTACAAATCTTGACTTACTAGAGAGACTTTAGAAAGTAAGTTAAACCAAGTAAAAACATTTCTAAATAATTCTCCTGTTGTTAACGAAAAAAGACAATGAGAGCAGGAAATATGAGCAAGTCGATTCGCTAGAGAGTACTCTATCAGGGCTGATTTTATACGGAAACAATCCATATGTGGCTAGAACAATGTAACGGAGTTATAATGCCTGTTAACACAGTGATTGAAGTTATCTCCACTTGCTGATAGATGGGCTTTTCATGACATTCCCATGGCTACTCGATAACCTATTCATGTATTTTTGTTCTTATATTCTCTGCAATGTCTGCAGCAATCTGCATACGTGCCTGTTTTCGATCTTCAATACAAATTTAATGGGATAAGAAAATATATTGGTCCTCTCAGGCGTAGTTAGATCGTCAGACTACGAAGAGCTGTTTAAATTTTAATGTTGTAATATAGTGTGCTCTAAACAGGACCGTTCCTGAGGTACCTACTGCCCGTGTGTGAGAATAATTTCTCCCCTCCCCCTCCCCTATATTTCTCTAACTGTTTTTACCTTTGAAAACGCAGAAAATGTGAAATATATATTTTGTTTAATAAAATCATAAACTAACGCGACAATGATTGATATAATAACAAAATATTAACAAAATAAAATACATTCAATATAATACACAGTAATATAAAGTAAACACTTATACTAAATATCAAAAAGTTTAGATAACCTTTTTTTTAAAGCGAACTCTGATATAATAGCTGATACATTTATATCCTCCAAAATTTTCTCTCCTATTATTATACTAATGATAACTAAGTCTGAAAGTCTGTTGATCTGAGTCTGAAAGTCTGTTGACCTTAAATAATTTTTATTTATTTTAAGTTGCGAAAAGCTTCTGTCGCCGCTAGCAACTGTTACTAAATGTTTTTTATTGCAATGACTAAATTTGGAAATAAGTAGATGAGGTTATTTGTAAATAATTAGGAAATCACATTTAACGAGTCCATTTCAGGGCAAATATAGGGTGCGATGTTTTCAGTTTAATGGCATAAATCTTGAGCTAGAACATCGTCTTAATATTTAAATGACCATGTAACATATTCTTTAGAGATTTGAATTCTATAGACCTACTTGCTTTATTTATTTCAAGGAAATTATTTCAGTCGTTGAAAAAATCGAAAAATATGTGCTGATTTTTTATTTATTCGAACCTTTTTTCTATTTTTTTGTGATAATGCAGTGTCTAATATCACAAAATAAAAATTAATTTTAAATAGACCCTGCGGATTTTTTGGAGCCTCGTCCCTACTATCCTATTCAAATAGTTTATTTGTACTTATCTAACAGCATTAAGCGGTAGAAATGAAGGGTCGCAATCGGTATCTTCGGCAATATTTTTTGCCTCTTCTAAAATATCGTTAAAGCCTTGATCTGATCAAATGTTATATAAATATGTTTTGGTATTAAAATAATACTTGGTAATGTAGCATTCGATTCCTGCATAGTTTTACGGGCAATGCTTATTTTTGTTAATATATGAAATGTAATAATGCAACAAATAAACTTAAACGACTTCATTTTTCTAATTAATGAATTTGTCATATTTGTAGTAAGTATTAGGATCTCTTGTATTACGAGTAGCAAGATAAAGGGTAAAGAGAGCCTCATATTTTTTTAGATTGTGCCTAAGAACTCTTAGTGCATCTATTCTGCTTTCCCACCTAGTATCCGAATGAGGTTTTACTGTTAAAGCAGGGATTTCACTTTTTAAGACCTGCCAACGGTTAGTCGATGTGTAGAAGAAAACGTAAAACTCTTGTACAATGGCAAAAAAGCTTGTTATTTCTAAAGACACTTTTGCAACATCATCAACAACTAAATTTAAACTGTGAGACGCACAAGGCACATAAGGTTTATGTCAAGAATTTTTTTTGCAAGCCATTTTTGCCTCCTTTCATATTCGCACCAATATCATAACCCTGCCCCCTCAGACCCCCTAAATTAATGTTATCTCAAAAAATGTATTAGGACATTAGTTAAACCCTGGCCTGTTGAACCGCATATTGAAATGAATCCTAAACAATTCTCCCCAATTTATATTCTCTTTGATTTATTATTTAAAAGAACAAATCTTAGTACAACGGTAAGTTGGTCTTGGTGACTTATATCAGGGGTGGAATCTAAAATTATAGAAACTTACTTTTAGCACGTTTGCTAACATGCTAAATAAACAGGGCGTTTATATTCATTTTCAATATGAACACCTAAATAGAAAGGCAGAATTGATGGAGTTCTGTTAATTCTGATGATGAGGTCTGACATAATATTATTAAACTCTGCAATTTTTTTAATTAGTTTTAAAAATTTTTCATTTTGTTGCTCGGACAGCTAATTAGTTGTGCCTTTAAAACTTAAATTTTGACCTGACAACAACTTAGCTGTATAAATTATAATTTTTAACACGGGCACTCAACTATCTTTCTCCAGATTTATCAATTTCTCAATAATATCTCACTAATTATGAGTGAATTAGTAGTTGTTTTCGAATAAATTCACTTATTTAAATCAACTCTAGATTTTGTACTACAAAATAAATGTTACTCTTACATTTTTTATGTCATTCTATAGATTGAGTTTGTCTCCCATCATTATGCCCGTCAGCTAAGGCACTAAAACAATTTTCATTTTACAAGAAAAACAAAATACACAATCTTAATTCAGAATACACTAGCCAAATTCTTGGAATTACTTCCCCGTTGCTTATTGTTTTATGTAATATATGTTCTGTTAGGTATAATGTTATGTTTGATCTAGTTTGTAGTAGTTGCTAAGTTGCATTAGACTGTCAATGTTATCTCCAGAAGATCAATAAAATTACTTGAAACTATCGCCCGACTATCATTAAAGAACCCATAAGAAGACAGTACAGAACATGTTGGCAGCGGTTGAGTGTTGGTCAGGCGAAACGTTCACCGAAATCATTGGAAAACTATAAAATAGTTTTGGCATTTGGTGAAAGATTTTTCAAGAAAAAATAAGTTATTTCCCTAGTAACCATAAGTAAAAGGTATGCCGGAGTTACTATAACGATAGGTGACAGCAGTTTGAAGAAAAAATATTAAAGAGTTTTTGAGTAAAGCAACAAAAAATTAGTTTCTCGCGGAGAGAAAAGAAGAAACAATAAAATCAAAATGCCAGATGAGACAAGTACACCCATAGTTAATTTGCCTGTGCCAGTGCAACCTCCCGAAAAACTTAATTTTCAATGCCGAATTTTTGGCCTCAGTGGAGAAAAAGGTTTGAAAGATATATGTCAGTATCCGGACAGGATAGCAAAACAGATGTGGAAAAAATCAATATTTTGGTTTATATTATGGGGGAAGAGTCAGAAGATATACTTTTACAGTTCCCCAGTTCTCCAAAAAAATATACTGACGCTTTGAAAGCATTTGAGGATCATTTTATTCCCCGGCGGAACATTATTTTTGAAAGATACAAATTTAATTCACGAGTGCAAAAACCCGAAGAACCAATTGAAAGCTTTATTACCAGCTTACATGCATTAGCAGAAAATTGTGATTATGGCAGTTTAAAAGATGAACTAATTCGTGACAGAATAGTGGTAGGAATGTTGGATATGAAAACAAGCGAACGTTTGCAACTGCAATCACAACTGACATTGAGTGATTGCATTTTGACTGCAAGACAAGCCGAGCTACAAGCAAATCAAAATAAAGAATTGCACTTGGATCTGCGAAGTCGGCAAATTGCAAAATTATCGGTGGATCGTAATGGTGATAGCAGCTCATCGTCTTCAAAAATAAAAAGAGGTGGAAGTGACATAGCTCAAAGGTATTCTCCATCAAAAAAGTGTGGTTACTGTGGATTACAGCCTCATTCGCGGGAAAAATGTCCAGCTTCTAAGTCAATATGTAGATATTGCAAAAGAGAAGGTCATTGGGCTGCAGTATGTAGGAGAAGCTCAATTACTATGGGAAAAAAGGTTAGGGTTGTCCATACTAATACTAATAATGATTCCAATTCTGAGTCTGATGGCTGTGAGGATACTCAAGAGTATGTACAAAATGATACTTTTTTAGGGCCAATTAAAATAAATTCTATAGACTCTAAGGATTGGACTAGTTTAATTTTTGTCTCTTAATTAAGTAAAAATCTTGAATTTTTAGTAGATACAGGGGCAGATATTACCTGTGTTCCAAAAAACATATTAGATAGTCGCTTATTAAAACAAGTTGAAGTTACTCATAAACTAGTGACAGGGTCGTCAGGGGAAAGGCTAGAAGTAGTTGGTACTTTACATTTATGTTTAATCAAAAATAACCGGGTTTTGAAAAGCGAAGTTTATGTTATCGATAAATTGAGAAGGCCAATATTAGGGAGATCAGCTATAATTAAGCTAAATATTGTTCAATTTAATGATCATAACGGTTCAGTCAATTCTGTTCAAAATTCTCTAACAAAAGATGAGGAGATTTTACAAGAGTTTCCGAACTCATTTAGTGACGCTGGTACATTCAAAACGGAAATGTCTTTCAAGGTTAAAGATGGTGTCCAGCCATGTGTTCAGTCAGTATCACGTATAGTTCCTTTGCCTTTGCTCAAAGCTCTCAAAGAGGAGCTCGAGCGACTGCAGATGCTCAATATTATTGAACCTGTTGATTATTACACTCCTTGGGTAACTCCAATTGTTGTAGTACAAAAAAATTCAAAAATTAGATTGTGTGTTGATTATTATACCTCTGTTATCTTTATCTAACTAAGGAAAGTTAAACTTTACATCCATTTCTGTAAGTTGGGTTGGGTCTAACTCCATTAAAGTTAATTTATTTTGTCCGATAGTACGGAAGGCCAATGGCCAGGATCCTTATAAACATCGACTTTATAAAAAAATGAATATTTTCAGAGTTTACTGCTTCTAGCGAACACCGAACTTCTTAGTCGTTCTTGAGCACGAACTTGATATAGATGGTTGTACGGCTTGACTCCTGCTAAAACATTTTCCATGATAATTATTTGACGAAGAAGGTTGTTGTTCTTTGTGTCTCGCCTTATCGTTCTCGATCACGCTCACGTGTTGGTAACGTAATATTGCCTCTTGCGATTCTGTTGAGACTAATAATTTTCTAGGTACCTATACATAATCTGTAATGTCCAATTAGACTCATATAACTGTCACAGCCAAAGATGACTGTAATTGTGGTCAATTAATTTTTTTACTTTATTTAAATTTTTGAGCAACAGCTTGTTAAACTTTGACGACATTCTAGAAAACATTATTTTTGGCAGAATTTGGCACATGATTGTTACATAAAGAATTCCTTTATCTGAAAAATCGCACCTGATCTGAATTGTATTTTGTTTGTTACAGGTAAGAACAATTTTTTTTAAAATTAATTTTGTATGATTCGCTTTTTAATATTGTTTTTGCTGCGTCTAAAATATATTGTTTAAAGAAGTTAACTTTAAAATGGAGAAAATTATTTAATTTGGTGTTGGTGCAATTATAATTTGAAAAAATATTAATTTTAAATGGAATGTAAAATTGGATTTCTTCTTCCTTTTCCCAACTTTATGTGGGTTTAAACCTGTTTACTTTAAATCATTGTTAATTTCGTTTACTCATATCTGCTAGTCTTCCTCTATATTTTCTTATAACTTCCAATGCCATTACTTTTAATCATTATTTATGTTTATCAGATACCGTAAAACGTGACTACAAATATTTAAAATAAATATTTACAAAGCTAAAATTTCAAAATCAAAATCAAAAGAGGGTATGTTTTTTCGAATTAAATGTTTCTGGGCAAAAAATTATTTTTGAAGACATAAAATATAATGTGAAGGCCACTTCGTTCTTATTGCTTTTGTTAGGACGTATTTCCCAAAATGTTTCAAAATGATAAAATTTCTTGAGATGTCATATCTTTGTTTATTAAAATTGGTTTTACCAAGACTAGCATTATGCATTTTTATTAAAATAAACACCCATCAATACGCGTAGGATCTTTTGTAAAATGATCTTAAAATTCTAAAATCTGGATGTACAAGTGCGCAAGTCCTATAGCGCCAAAATATGCTGAACAAATTTATTTTATAATACGGTACTTATAGAAAGTAAAAGTGTTTATAAATTGCTCCATTATTTTTATCCCAAATCTCTTATGCCAGCATCAGCCATTTAAATAAAAGGTATTTCAAAATTGACTTGTAAAGCACGCTCCGTTCGTATTCTCTTTTAAAGCCTTTTATATACCTACCAACTTTTATCAATAAAGTATTTAAAATTGGCTCGAGATCCACACTTCTCCCACAATATGTGCTCAAAGTTTTTAAAGATTAAAACTGGATAATTTTTCGGAAGTTGGTGTAAAAGTAATATTTATGGATCATAATAGTCAGTTCGACGGCGCTCAAAATTGGTCAATGTTCTGGAATGAAAAGAATTATAATAAAAGATGAGTTTGCGTCCAGTTCAGTGGGTTTCGCTGCGGCCGAACCGGACAACTTCCGGGACCGATTATATGGATCGTTTGAGGAGTCAAGTATGTGGTGGGCTCAGATTATGCTTCTTCGCCATATCCAAAAGATAGGAAAAAGAAACTGACTATTTGTGGAGGGTCAGTAAGGTTAATCGATTTGAAAAGTTTAATTTTTTTACGCTTCTCTCAAAATAAAAACCATATAGACTCTATCCTGTCAGTCCAGCCGATTGCGAGCACGATGTTTTGAAAAGTCAACTAACACTAAATGTTAAAAAGATAGCAGACTTCTACCGTTTTCCACAGTATTTTTACATATGTTGACATGGCGTAATAACTTGGACTGCGTATTAAAGGGACGCTAGTAACATTAAGCGCCCAAATGTCATTATACTATTGAGGGTTTTCCGTTCCCAGAATTGGTGCCAAAACTTACTGCAAGGAAAGCCGTCAGCTCGACTTACCTTTATGGGTAAATGCAGAAAAAAGCAGAATAACACTAGTGCAAAAATTGCAACGGCAGCATGTCGTCAAACATTGTTGTAGGACGACTCTCTGTGTAGTGGTACCATCACTCTAGTCCCCGCCGCACCATCTTGCCCATATTCCAGCAAGCAGAGCACATATGCGATCAGTGGCGGTAGGAGAAATTGTAAAGTTGTATATCTCTGCTCCCACTTAAGGGACCCATACCAATTTATGGGTTTTAATAGTGAATCCACTGGGAATATTTTGGTAAAGAAAGAAAAACATTTGGTAATTTGCCAAACGAAAGTTGAATTTTTGCTCGGCCCCCCATGGGAAAAAAATGAACACATTTAGGTATTTTATTTATTATTTTTTCTAAACATATTTAACATCACTTTGTCGTGAATTTTAAAATTTTAGGTGGAAAAAATTTATTAGTAGAAAGTTATAGCCATTTGAATTTTTTTAACCTAAAATATAAATATATTTTTTTTTTAAATTCAAAGGACTATAACTTTCTACTAACACATTTATTCTCTTAAAATTTAAAAATTCTCGACAAAATGATGTTAAACTTGTTTAAAAAATATAATAGAAGAAATACCTAAACGTGTTCATTTTTTCCCTGGGGTTGTCGAGCAAAAATTTAACGTTTTTTTGGAAAAAACAAAATGATTGTTTTTCTTTACCAACAATAACACAATCTAAATATCAATAAGTAAAACTAATAAATAAGTTTCAAAAATTGACCCTTATCTAGTAGAGAATAGGTATGTTGAAAATGTCTTCCATTATTAGCTTCCAAATAAGCGTGCGTACGCAGCGTATATATTGTCCAGAACCAGTTGAAGGATATTCTCGATATCTTTTTTAATGCTCGTTTTTTTACAAATCAATTTTTTTATTCCCGATAATAATCGACGATTGTTTTTCTTTTATTTTACAAGGAGACACGCTCTGACCATATTGTGTTCGGATTCGGATGCAGTGCTCTCTATTTCCTCGTTTCCATTTTAAGCGCTCTTCTCTCTTCATCTATTTCTTGCGCCGAGAGGAGCTGGCGGCTACGACTTTTACGCTTTTTTTTCTGAACTGATTCTGTGATTGGATGAATATTAGCGGCGCGCTAAGTGACTGTGCAACATCACAATGTCATAACGATTTCATGCAGGCCCGTTAGCTCCTCTGGGGCACTTTGACCCACCGGCTTTTAAAATCCTGTCATTCTCCTAGAAGGAAAAAAAATTCAGTTCTTTAATCGTGCTATGGTATGTGTTTATAGTGTTAACCATTTATAGGAAAACAAAACATTTCGTAGTGTTTGTTGGACTTTCATGGTTTAACCAAACGGCTGGGTTGTATTATGTAGTAATAGTAATAAACTTTGTTATTGTTTGAACAGCGTGCGAGTCCGACAAAAAAGTTTGTTTTTATTTTGATTTCAATTCCAGTCACGAGCCTCGTTGTGCGTCATTTGGAAGCGCGTTCGTTTTTGTAGTTATTTTGTCGAGTTTTTGATTTTTTTGTCGTAAATAAGTGCGCTAGGCAAGTGTAAATACAATGATGCATTTGAAACAACTTTTCCTTGTAGTAATATCGTAGACTATATAATATATTTATACATATATATATATATATATATATATATATATATATATATATATATATATATATATATATATATATATATATATATATATATATATATATATATATATATATATATATATATATATATATACCATATATATACAACCCAACCTAAGCAAACCTAAGCAAATTGCATATATTTCGCTCTCTACTAAGGACAGTTCTATTCTTTAGACAAAAAATCTAAGCATTAGTAACTTAAATAAACGTCGAGCTACACTGTCACCACAAAATATATTGCTGTACTGCTTTAAAATAAAAAAATACCCGCAAGATAATAAATAAATCAAATCAAGCCTTCTGTCTTCAAGTAAATAATTCAGGTTCATCTTTAAATTTCATCCACTGGACCCTGCTTTTTATTTCCACTTGCTTGCACCTGCTCCCGCATACCGAAATGCATTCTTAAAACCGTTTCAGAAGTAATCAAGTTGTTGTTGTTCTAAAAATAAAAAAATAAAGAATTTATTAATGTCTTAGCCTAGCATCACGTTCACCGATAAATCTAAAACTGTTGTTACAATGCGACGAGTTTATATTTTATTGTAAAGTGGAAAGATTTATGAAGTGAATGTTATAGAATTCATTAAAACTCATACCCCAGGAGTTTTGAATTTGGGCGATTTGTAAAGATTTAGTTGTTGTGTCGTAATCCTTAGGTTACAGAATTATTAATTAAGGAACATTTTACATGGCGTGTTTTGACAGGAAGTTAAGTTTTTTACTCCATATTTTTAAAGCAGACTGTTTTGCTTGTCAGTAAGGATACAGTGTATATATTTATATGCACTGTATCCTCCGTATGTATATCTTCTAAAATACTCGACATTCAAAATTTTAAAGGTCTATTCGAACTCAAAAACTATGGTACCTATTATTAAATGTCTCTATTATTTCAGAATATGCTATGACTACTGTAACACAATTTACAACACCAGCAAGAATCAGAGGGTGAGCAAGTAACTTTAAATTTGAGACTACTGAAATTTGTTAGGAAAAATTAATTTTTTAAAAATAATATCATTTTGTTCTGCATTCGAATAAATGTTTGACCCAACCCAACCTGAGCAAAATCGCAAGACGTGAGTGGTATTACTGGATGCCTACCACTGTTCCCCATACTTTCTTTAAATTTTACATTCCCTCTAATTAGGATTTAAAAATGTGTCTTCCTTACAGGCACTTTTCTTCAAGTAGAGTAACAGGTTTACTTTAAATGTTTCTTGTATTTGTTGAATAAGCATCTTGTCTATTAATATTTAAAACTGGACAATTCTTCAAAAAAAAACAGAAACATACAACGAAGTCGGTAGACAAAGGGGCTTCGTGATTAAAGATTTAGCTTTAGCAGAAATCCAAAAATTATTTATTGTCAGTCAACTCTGACAATAAATAATTTTAACTGTTATGAACAGTTAAATTAAATTTCTCTTAAAACATTATATGCTAAACTTTTTATCTTGCATTTGATCTTAAAAAGCTACCATTTATCATTTTTATAAGACGTATTCCAACAGTCCAAACCGAAACTAATATGGTTAATGTTAGTACTTAACGTGAAGTCATCAATCTAACGCTAAAGTAATGTTTCTGGGGGTCTTTATTAACAATGTGAGTGGTTACCACCCACTCTTAATATATAAGTAGCTATTAGTATTCATGTTATTTAGATAAAAGGTGTACCTAAACAGAATTAAAATAATATACTCTTCTATTATTATTTATTAGCTTCTGAAGTAAGCAAGTTATTCAGTTATGCTTTAAAAATAAAAAACTTGTATGCACTGATCCTGTCGGTTTAGTTGAGTTGAAATAATACAATCAAATACTTAGACTTTGATATTTTAATTAAAATGACTCTGAGAAATGATAGGACATTAAAATCCCGGGAAATATTGTGATTTCGGAATTTCGAAAGTAGACACATGAAAGAAGGGAACTTGTTTCGTGCGGTGCTCTTTTTATGTAAAATTTTGATATTGAAATAAGGTTGCGATAAAAATACACTATAATCAGATTTTCTCCAAAATCAAAAATTTGTTCGCAGGTTTTTTCTCGTGCACATAAACTAAGATAAACTGCCACGGCGTTTGAAATATTTTTTATTTGTAATAGTTATTAACCTACAAGTACGGAAAATGGCACTTTTTCACACACACGGTAGTGTGTCGACGACGAACGACGCGAAGCGGAGTTCGGCCAAGCCGTGAAGGGCGGAAAAGACACTCTCCGCATGTGTTAGGTACAAAATTTTCCTACGCGCGCCGGTTTACCTCCAATTTAACAAAAATTTAGAGAAAAATAAAAATCTATTATTACTAAATTGAAGAAAACAGTTTAATAATATGAAAAACTTGTATAGAAACTATTGTTTGCGTTAAATGAACATTTTTTTTTAATATTGTAAGGAAAAGTAACTTTCCGGGAAAGCAACTTTTCCGTACTCTACATAACTGAGAAACTGTTTTTTTTTTAATTCGTGCGGAAAAATAACTTTACAGCACAAGTGAAAAAAGTACTACTTTCCGCATCCGAAACAGGGTCGAAAAGTACACTTATCTTCGGACGTTCGAAAACTGTTACTTAGTAAAAACGCCTGAACACTCGGCTAAAAGTATGTCTTTGTCTAATGAACTAGAAAAGAACAAGTGCGGTTCATACATTTATAAATGCCTCGAAACGACTTTAAATAAATCCTTTATAAATAATGTTTTTAAGAGCTTTTTAACCTAAATTTATTTTTATTTAGCAGAAAATAAAATATTTTAAGGCTTTTATTAGTTTTAGTAAGTCTTGCAAGCTTCTAATTTATTGTTTATACAAAAATATAAGGTTAAATAAGATGTGGCCAATGTTTACAAATTGTGTTTACAGTATCGCTTAGGCTGATTTGTTATGGCTTCAACGAATGTTAACTCATCCCGTATCCATTCTTTATTCATCCAAGGTTGACATACACGCGTTTGCTCAATTTTTAGCAGCCACAATGTATTAATATAATGACGTTCTCAAACGATAAGTGAAATCACAATCAAACTGATAGGTATCTGTGATAAATATGCTCTATCGCAGGTTTGCTGAATGAGGGCAGGTTTTTAATGAGAATAGGAGGTCATAGGATGTTATTATCGGAACAGATAGTCATATATATCAGCCCCATCCGATCAATCTTCACAAAACCCGACTTGAAATATTGATAATATTTACAAGAACAATTTGGGTGGCAACTGTCTATATGGCTAATGGAAACCCAGTTTATTGTAACATTAAATTAATGACTACTCATAACGGACATGCATTAAACATATTAGTTTCGGTTTGGGGCACTGTTGAAGTAAACACACCTTATATGGATGATTAATGGAAACTTTTTAATATCAGAAGCCTTAATATTATTAATTGTCGCTGTGTTACAAGAAAATATATTGCCAAATTAATCTAAAGACTTTTTGGCTAGATGATTTATTACATAAGCATAAAATGTCCCGTTTTAATAATCTATTAGCAATTTTAATAAGTGAGCCATTCTTTTATCTTTCAAATTTAACGTAAGAACTATTACATGCCTTGTGGTTTGAATTAACGTAATGTGTTTGCATAAATTTTACCACCCTATAAAGACGATTGACCAACATTATTGTTCAGCAATATATCAGCCAAAACATTGTAATTAAAATTATTTTAAAGCTACAGCACAAAAATTCGCTAGCTCAAGCTCGCCGATAAGTCTATCGATCATAATTTTATAGAATTAAATTCGCTGATTCAGATCATGGACAGTGTGAAAAAATTTCAATTTGGAATCTTAGCTCGGGTTCCAGTATATTAGTTAAATATCTAAATTTCCTGAAATTAGCGAGTCGAACATAAGAACTTATATGTTTCCAACAAGATGTTTTTCGTGAAAAAAATATACCTAGCTATTGTTAATAAACTACCGTATTGAAAACCAATATTTTCTTCTACTGAACTGTAGAGGAAACCATAAGCATTATTATGTTCTTAGCAAAACTTACTACCACACAATTAGAACATGTTATTAAAGATCCTTTTACACGAACGATAGAAAGTGCTCAATCTGGGGCAACATCCACTGATTCTTGCGCCACAAAATCGTATAGCAATACACAGCAACAGCACGTAAATCAATTTATTGGTTGTTTCCCGATAACGGGGATAACGGGATAAACTGGGTTTCCATTAGCCATATAGACAGTTGCCACCCAAATTGTTCATGTAAATATTATCAATATTTCAAGTCGGTTTTTGTGAAGATTGGTCGGATGGGGCTGATATATATGACTATCTGTTCCGATAATAACGTCCTATGACCTCCTATTCTCTTTAAAAACAGCAGATTTTAGACTATCAGCTTTAACATTTTTCTCTGTCCTTAATGAACATTTAAAATTTTAAGCTCCCTCTCATTACAGTACTTGGTGAACCTTATAAAGCAAAGCCTGTGCTACGTCACAGAGATTATCCGTTTAGTAATAATAAAGCAAGTCAACAAAATCTACTGAACTTATTAGCACACAATTAGGAGATTTTATTAAGAGATAATTAGCATTAACCCCTAAACATGGATCTAAAAGGTCCACAAACCCTATTACTCTTAAACATGAAACACAACATTTAATATTCAAAGCTTGCCGGCCTACTTTGCATTATTATCCCATCCTTGTTCGGGACTTTTAATGGCTGAAGCTACTAGAGATTAAAACTACCCTGTTCTACAAATTACCAGTGCGAGAACAAAGTGGCACTTAAAATATTCGAGCAATGTTTCCATTACTATGATTAGACCTAACCCGGATATTGGCTAATATTCGAAATTAACCCTTTGTTGATATCCAGATAGGATGATGATAAAGATGGATGGCCATTATAATAACTTTTGCTTAATGTTTACAGATTTGAATCCAATTAGCAAATGGCAATATACACTGTCGCGTCAGAAATCATTTAAACATTCCGCTGTACATTTCGGCGTTTCTGCAAAATTTGACCACAGATAAGTTCGGATGTGAAAACCAGATGGCGAATCAAGGGTCTGAATATTAATAGATAGTGTTTAAATTCGAACCTGGAATAGACAAGCAATAAGTTGATCAGACCTTCAGTAACGAGCGGTGACGTGGGTGCAAATGATTTTTTCTTAAAATAACTTGAGCCGTGGATTTTGTAACAGATCGTGGAACAGTTTGTGAAATATTTATCGATGAGATTGGATTTTCCACGACAGCTTGCAAAACTTCTAATTGGGTATCTTCGTCCGTCCGCGAAACCTGATGCTTGTGGGAAAATTTATTGCTCACAGATTCGGTACTTTTAAATTTATTAACAATATATTATCCAACAGTCCCCTGGCTTATTATTTTATTTAGATGTATTTCATTAAAAATTTCAGCAGCCTCCCTGTATGTTTTATAGTGGTCCCCAAGAATTAACACTATCTCAATTTTTTCCTTTACGGTAAGTTTAAGCACCATATTTAATAAAAAGGAAACACAACTGTCAGTATTTACAAATAAAACAGTTAGTTGTAAAAGTTTCATTTGGTATTGGAAGGATAAGGCTCTAGCTTAAACCCTACCTCCACTTACTGTAATATTTTTCTATAGGTTGCTGGGTTCAGCTGTCATCCAAATGCGCGATCTCCTGCAGCCGCGACTTGTTTCATTAAAAGACGTTAACTTCACTAAACAATTTGGTATATTTATTACTTTTAAATATGGATATTTTATACACTATTGGTTTTGACAGGTACCTGATATAAATTAGTCATATTCTGGTGTTACAAGATGTTATTGATTTATAGGATCATGCCTAAGAGAACACTGGGACTTTTCCCACACTGGTACACCTAATTTGTGCCACTTAACGAGATTTACAGGACTATGCCTAAGAGAAACACTGGGACTTTTCCCACACTGGTACACCTAATTTGTGTCACCTAACGAGATTTACAGGACTATGCCTTAAAGAAACTGAAGCTTCCACGAACTAAAAAACAGGACCATGCCTGAAGAAACAAAAGGGGGATTCTTTACCCGCACTAATTGTGGTTCGGTCTTACTTGACCTTCACGATTCTGTCGCGTCAAGGGACGCGACAGTCTTTCGTTGTGGTAGTAGGTGAAGTGATACTGTTCCCTCGCCGGGAACTAAGTTAAACTGAAATGGACTACCCTTTTGAGATGGGTGTGACCGGACTCGGCCTATTGCCGATCACTTCGCGATGGCGTTGACGAATTATATTTAGGCAGATATTGCCTTATTGGTGAAGGGGCTAGTACTTGTAGTCGTAGTCACCGGCCATCTTTACATTTCCCAGAAACTGTACCGGTAGAAAGTCATAGTAATAAAACTAAGAGATAAAAAATCTTCAAATGAAACTAAACCTTTGAAGTTTTGCCGACAACGTGCCGGTGTTTTAGAAGAACTAAATTAAATGAAAGATTATATTTAGATAGTTTTACCGAAATGGTTTTTGTATTTGCCGATAACTGCGTATTTTAAGCGAGTTAAATTTCCAAGAAAGACAAGTTTGAGCTTATGTATTTTGTGGGGAATTTTATACCTGCTTGGTTATTGATATTTATTTGAAAATAAAAACAGAGTTCTAGAAATTCCATAAACGGTTGGGTTTCCCCAACAGGTATCATACCTTAACTTGTACTTTGTGTATTTCAGAACACTTTTTTAAAAAATTCTAAGGTGCATATGAGTGACCATAAAATTATTTTGTCAAATTTTATATTCGATCACTTTTTAGTTCTGGACGACACTTTCTTACGTTGTTGTACTTTGCCATTAAAATTAAAGGTAGTTTTCCTGCCACGGCATTTATCGTTTTTATCTTTTTTGACATCCCGTAAATGCTGGGTCAAAATTTTTGATTTGAGTGTTATTTTCTCAACAAGCAGAACTTCTTATGAAGGATAACTTTTTTTCGTAAAGTCAAAACAAAAGATTCCCATTTGTTAACATGATTTCTGATAGATATACTTATAGTTGCTTGGAACATAACAAGTTTCAATTAATTTTTGGTAATAAGAATCAAAAGAGTTTGGCCTCTAATCGAATAGAAATAGCCTTAAATTAATAAGGATCATATTTCAGTAATTACTTATTATTCTTATTAAATTCATTAAATTAATGAACCCCATATATTTATCATTGAAGACACTAAAATATAAAATTTCACCTTATTCGGATATGACTTAAGTTCTTAATTAAGCCGAAACAACAAACAAAATAAGTTACTTCAGCGGCGATAAAATTTAATAGTACGTCATAAAATTCCCTATTTCATTATAAATTTAAAATTATCTTTAGCTTCCAGTTTTAATTTAATTATTGACTGAGCTGCTGATTTATGTCTGTTTAAAATACAGAGCGTGTCATCCGTACTTAAGAAAAGGAGCAATAGATTATCGTTACCTGCAGCACTTTTTAAAGCAGCTATTAAGAGCAAATAAAAACAATTTAATTAATTACAAACGTTTACAAAAACTTCCACTAAATTTGGACCTTGGTGTCGGTACAAAAACAGCCTTAACTTTTTTCTGGGTTAATGTCTTGTTTTTTTTTCTAAAATTATGAAAACTTAGAGCTTTCTACCAAAAAAAGGTACTCATAATTTACAACGCTCAGATGCACCATTTTTGAGAAAAATGTCATACTGTTTAGCATAGACGGATCAAGTAAACATTAGTTTTCCATTAAAACTTAGCAGCAGGCCATGAAATCGAATGTTTTTATCAAATTTTCTAAAAAATAATGCTACTTTTATAAGCATATTAACGTTTATGTTGTCTTGTAAAACTAATTTTAGAGTTATGCATTCTTCACACGAACATGCCCAATGGCTATTATTATTAGTATTATTTGAGCAATGAAGAAAAATTAGTTTTATGCGTAATTATATATTGAAGGACTAGCCACTAGAGGAACACTAATTTACTTTGATTAAATTTTCAAACAAATTTACATTTTGTTGAATGCACAGTCTGGAACATTTCCTGATATTTTGCGTAATACGAAGTATTTGGAACCGGTTTTGTTTTTTAAATTTATAAATTTAGATTATTTAGCTTTTCTAAATGGCCAAAAATCAGTTCCATATACAATACACATCCTGTACACTTAAACATTCATTCTTATAATAAAAAAAGTTTAACTTATTGTAATGAAAGTGTTAAGAAATCATCTTAAATCCATTTTATTGGTCTCTAATGGCATACAAGCAATAAAAAATTTAATTTAATTATCTTAAAGGTCTAACCTAACAGAATAATTAATATACTACTACGATAATATAACACTTGATATAGGAATAATACAACACTTGATATAGGTCTACCAATTTATGTTCTTGGCCTGAGATATTTAAGATGAGCTGTGTTCCTAGTATTCACTCGTGTTCTGATAAAGTTAACTGAGTGCTTATCGAGATGTTGATTACCTTTTTTTTAACTTTTGACGGATTATAATAAAATCGTTGGCCAACGATGGCTATTTTGTGATTCACTGCTATATCTGCATTGTAAAATGGGATTCAGTCTCTAAAGAAACTCTTAGAGTTTTACAATACTTTATGATGCTTAGGTAAACTTTAAATAAAGAGAAATAAAAAAAATCTGTGTTGTGTCCACCATATAGAGGAAGTACGTAAAATTTAGAAATAATAGTCAGAGTGCAAGCAACATGGAAGAATTGGAAGAAAGTCTTTGCTGTACTATGTCACTATAGGGTCAGTGTGAGAAAAAGAGGAGTAATTTCAAAATGGTGATACGATATGCAATGTACAACGCGGTAACAAGGCCAACAAAGAAAATACATGAAAGGAGATTTGCTCAAGTTGTGACAGAAATGAGAATGTTAAGAATGATAAAGGGGTGTGGGGTAACAAAAAGATGCAAGGCCAGGAATGAAAAAATACGAAGACCGGACAAGATTGTGGAAACATCTAAGAAGATACAGTCCGAATAAGAAGATACAGTCTGAAACAGATGATGTTACAGAAGATTGATGATCCACAGGGCTGGTTTTGTCCATCAAAAAATATACGTTGATATAAAGGCATTGAATTTTCTCTAACAAGCGACCGCACATTCTAAAAGTGATGAGAAAATTTGAATTAAAAATAATCAATAATCCGATTTTTAAATAATCGGGATTATCCGATGATTAAAATCATAATTAGATTATAATCGATAGCTCCGATTCTAAATAACTCGACAAGAGAAAAACAATTTTAACTAGCAAGCAGTTTAAAATGTACTAAACAAGGTTAGCCTCACAGGATTGAGTTGCTTCATAGTTAATACATACATAATATGTAAGAGCTCAATCAAAAACATTATTGTAAATCGCCATTCGAGGTGTGATGATATGAAAAATGAGTTTATTTAATTTTGCGGATTTTATTAATATTCTGAAATACTGAAAGACGTAATAATATTAGTATAATGCAATGAGCATTTCATGACAGCTATATATATTAGGGCAAGAGTACGAGTGCCTCAATAGCCATTAAATGTGAGTTGCATACACTATTTTTTCTACGACCAGTAACAATAATGAAAAACAAAAATTTCAATTTTCAAAATTTATTAAACTTATTTTTTTCGTATGTTTTTTCTGATTTTACTGGTAATAAATTGCTTGTGGCTCTTGAGGCCTATTCCACAATTTCTGGTGGATTTAGATCCTTAATTTCACTCCCACTGTCGCACATTTTCACCGATTTTATTTTCAAAAAGCACAAATATGAACTGTCAAAATCTATTAATAGTAAACATGTCATAATCATTGCAGTCTGATATTTACCGAATATTGCTGTGATGTTGCATTTCTATTGGTTATAAACTTGTGTCTTAATGAAAAATCTCTATCTTAATGAATCTTATTAAAGTATAGTTAGTAAATAAATCAATTAAAGTATGGGAGTAGAAAAATAACTAAGAATAATTAGATATTCACATGATCTTTAACAAAATTGTCGGCCATATTCTCCAACGCTAGATCAGTCTAATTTGACAACCAAAACTTTTAACCTGATAAGGGTAAGAATGAGACAACTAAGTTTTGTACTATAAATTCTGAGTTTTTTCGCAAATTTTTAGAGAACAGGACAATTTTGGGACCTACTTACTTTCCACAATAATAAATCCAAATTTATTCTAGCAACACGTTCCAAGAAAAAGTAATTTGGAAACTAAACAAATCGCTATATAACTCATAGGTTTTTAATGACGACTTATTAACAATGTCAGAACCAGGACCACTCTAACCATTGGGCTAACAGGGGCTGCAGCCTGAGGGCGCCACGGCGCAGCCGCTTCACAATTATTCAGTTTTTTACATTTTATGAAATGGGCGAAGTCCATGTCCGCTAATTTAATTCATTTTATCTTAAGTGTTCCTCCATCTCTAAACAAGTAACAATACAATTTACACAATTAGTTCAATCCTTAAACAACCTATCTTGTTGCAAAGCATATTAAAAATGCTTTATTTAAGCATGCGGAAAAACCGTTAAATACTCCTTTTAGACAAATGGCGGGCATTTAAGCTCACTTCACTCATGTAAGCTGAGGGCGCTTGATTTTGTTAGCCCACGGTGCTTAAATGTCTTAGGACGGCCCTGGTCAGAACCAAAATCTGTCAAACCTAACTGCTCAACTAGAAAGTTCTAATTTAAACCAGTACTAAATCTGAACTTTTTGTTGAATCTGAATCTGAAATTTCTAAAGTGTTAGGTTTGTTAACAGATGACAAGATTTGTTATTAGTATTATCGCTCACTATTTGCATCTCCCTCGATCGGCAAAACGAAGATATCCGTTTTTTAAAAATATCATCTGTCGAGTATCGATTATCATTATTATCCTTTTTCGTTGTCTGATCTATCATTACATGCTTGCATCTAATAGTAATGGCTTTTAAATGAGCTGCTTGTTTTTATTGCATCTTTAATTACATTTTGAGATAAAGGAGTTACAATGATCAAAATGATTGAAGTATATTTATTGAAACAGGTTCTTGCTGGGACCATTTCTTCCATTACTTCCTATATCAGCCTAGATACTAAATCAATCTTATCATTTTAATTATAACTTTTATCCAAATTATCGAGAATGTCACTTACAAACTAGGTTACTCTTTTACTAACCAATGTTGCCTCGATATATATTTATTAATTAAGATACTGAAGGATGCATGTCGCTTGATACCATAAAGTTACGAAGTAATCTTTATCAGTTTTTTCTTTTATTTTTTATTGAATTTTCCCAATAAAAATGGGATTTAAAATATTTGTGTTATCTGTTAACAAATTTTATAAGAATATATTAGACATAGACCGTATTCATGACTGGCCGGTGGCTTGGTGAATAGCGCCGCAGAAATGCGAAGCGGACTCACTCAACCACGGTGCCGCCTGATTCGATTCCGGTGATGTACCATAAAAAAAATTAAAAAGTACAGGTCTGGGTGATTGTCAATATGAATGCAGCGTATGTATGGTCACCGTATACAGACAAGTATACGGTGGTATGGTGTATGCATACTGAATGAAGGAATGTGGTAGAGGAATTCTTCCTCGACCAAGGAGGTACCACCCCACACACCCTCCTAAAGGGCTGGTGCAATTTTTAGGAATGTTTCCAGCTCTGGGTGTGTGTGTCGGCATTGATCGATGCAACCCACGGTACCTCAGTACTTAGGCTTGCTGCCCTCGTGGGTTGTATAAAGATAAAAAAGATTAAAAATAAAACAGACAAGTGTGGTTCGGATTGGCGCGGGAATTTGGGTGGACAGTGGCTAGTTTCGCAGTAGTACCATGGATTCTGACCAATAAGCATGACTACTTTTGTTGCTTCTCCAAAAACGTAAAAGAAGAGGAAAATCTTTGAGGTTTTGGATCCATCCCATTGCTAGAGACCCGCTACAGTTTGGACAGTTTCAGACGTCATACCAAAAACTTTGTAGTCATCACGATAAGGTTTTCTGCTTTTGAGAACGTCAGTGCGTTCCTTTGATGAGTTGGCCAAGTATATCAAAGACCGATACTGTGAGAAGGAAGGGAAATATCAGCAGAAGAAAAACTTTCAGTCTGTTTAAGGTAAGTTTTTATTTATTTTATTTCATTTTTATATGTGATAAATGAAATAGATTAGAACAAGTCGGTAATAACAGAATCACTCTCTTCTTGACTTTCTACAGAATAAGGATGGTTCGACGAGCCAGGTGAGAAAATGCTCGAATAGCTAGGAGATATTGCCGCAATGCTTACGTTTACATGTGATTGATTGAAAGTGTAAGGTTAGAGTTGTATCAACGTTGAAGTACTGGGAGAGACTGACAGAATACTTACGTTTGCTGCAGCTGACTGGAACTGTGAACTGGTTGAGTCATCGTCGTGTAAGTAGGATAGTGTAATGGAATATTTGCGTTTATCTGCTGGGCCTCTGTCGTTCTTGGAACAGTGTGTGACCTGCTGTGAAGTGAAATATTCCACATATATTTTTCAAGCTTTCATCTTTCCATCTTTTCATCAGCCTGAATTTCGGGTATAAACGTGTCCGTGTCCGTGTCATACGGTTCCACCTCGAAATTAAAATTATACAAATGATCCAGACAACGACTGCGAGAAACCGTGGCCGCCTTGCACCTGGCCCGTATAAAAACGAGAGGAGCGCTGTAGTCGGCTTGTGGTCAGCACAGGTATGTCAGTGAAATTGAGAAAATGGCAACACGAGAAAATGGTAACGTCGCCCACTTCAAATTGACACTAGAGACAGGTGTCATTTTTGGAGTTTTTCTTTTCGGACTAAGTTTATTAGTTTTATTGTCTTTATTCAATTTTTAACAACATTTGTACAAACTTTAACGTCAGACTACTAATTTTATTAATTAGGAAATTGTTTTAAATATTTTCAAAAATGTTTTTATTTCCACTCGAGATTATCACCATCTGAACCATCTTAAACGCTGTCACATCGCCATTTTTCATTTAAATTTCAATTCATAAGTGTAAAGAAGTGATTTTTCGTGAATTTTTAAAATTTCTATAGACCTTTTTAAGTTAAGAGAGATTCTCCCTACCCATCAAGTAAGTTTGATTATAATTCGTAACACATTTGTTTGGTTGGAATTTGTACTTTGTCGTAGAAGTTGAAAGTTTAGGCCACCGCGACGTGTGCCTCATTTTGGTTCTGGATTCCGTGAGTTAGGACTGCAGCAGGCAAGTAATGTAAGTACAAATTCTGAATTTATTACTTCGGCAAATCATCAATTATTGAGAATTATTAGAGATAGAGTTCCATCTTTGCAACTTTTTACATTGGGTGTTGTATATATTAAACCTGGAATATATGGAGTTTCCTAAACAGAAAGATTGGTAAATTTTTTGGTATACCAACATCAAACAACGATTTTTTATGAAATCCTTACTTTGAGATGCAGATTATAATTGTGATTTTTTTTTCAATAACATAATTCCATTGCTTTATGAACTTATTTAAAATTGTTGAAAATATTTTAAACCATTTTTGAGATATCGCCTTGTAATAAAAAAATCACCCTATATAGTGTGTAATTTAGATTGTTACTATTGATGAAATTAGATGCAACTTTGATTGATTTGATTATACCCATTTCTTATGAATCAATACAGTATATAAATTTACATTGTCAAATGTATCGCTTGTAAGCTGGATCAAATTAAGTACTTTACCTCCACCATTGTGGCTTAATTTATTGGTGAACATGCTAAAACAAATCCCCATTAAATCAAACTTAATTGGCTGTGAGGTGTTTATCTAGAATGTTTAATAATCTACAAATATTTTTATAGGCACATAACTTGTACTTCTTGAACTCTAAATCACCATTTAAGTAGATTAGATATTTGGGACTTTTAATGGTATCATAACTCGTGTTTAAAAGCTAAATATTGTATAGGCCTACTTTAAACAGTGATAGTTGGATGATTCCAGTTTAATGTTGTTTATAATTTTTACGTGAAATAAAATTGTTTTTATAATCAAAACACAAGTATCGTAGAATTCCTTTATACAGGATGGGTTTTTTAAAGTGTTAAAGGCCATATCTGGAAGACGGTTTAATATATTTCATGACATTCTGGTGAGTTAATAGGGAGATGGGGGACATATTATTTTAACATATTTTTGACATTTAGTCCCTCTCTCTGTTTTGAAGGTAATTTTAGTACGTACTTTCAACAATAATAGAACTAAATTCATTACAGCAGCTCGTTCCAAAATGAAAATCATTTGGAAACCCCGTAAATCGCTGAAATATCACAATAATTCAAAATTTTTTAATTACGACTTATTAACAATGACAGGACAAAAACCTTAATTTAAATTCATATTTGGTTTATTACTCACTTGTCAGGATGCCAGTCAGAGATCCATTTGAACGAACAACAGTAGAAGAATTAATTTTTTTTTTACATCACCATTAATATCAACCAATTATTTTACAAAACCATTTCAAATTCAGCTTAAACGATCACATTTTCATAGTGTAAGATTTGATAAATGATCATAAACCACGAGGTTGCTAAATCGTAAAATTTTCTAACCAGAGAGACCTGGTGTGAAGTTTGGTTATATTTATGTAAATGCGACAAGTTCAAATTTTGATACCAAAGAACAATCATTTGTAATTTTTACCTCTATGAAAAAAGTGGGTGGTAAGTTATGTTATATTTAAATATTAAATTAAAGGGAAAATCTGAGGGATTCTGGAATGAAAGAAATCAAACTAATTCAAAAACCCCGACCATTAAAGAAATATTAAAAGCTTAAATCACTCGTATGAACATATAATGTTAGTAGCATGTATTTAGGCGGAAGTAAGTAACGAAAGGAAGAAGTAGATGAGTGGAGGGGTTAGATTATGCAACGGGGAGAAAGAAATTGATATTAAAGTATCAAGGGTTTGGAAACCGTTCTTATATATTTTTTGGCTCTTATTCGAAAATGTTTACATCGTCTGACCTATTACCGCTCTCAACCGATTCTTCCTCTTCAGAACTTTCTGACTGTAATTTCTGTTCTCTTATAACCTTTAGCATATTTTCTTAGTTCTTAATTCCTGTATTACTTCCACTAATATATTTAAAGCGAATACACTCTTCTCCAAGACTTTAATTCCAGTAATATTTTTCCCATCGTTAAATTCCGTAACAAAAGATGTCTCTCGATCTCGACTAAATAACATGCATGGCAAACAAAAACCGGAATTATTGAACACAGAGTATAAAAGCCAGTCTCGCCGAATCACTTTACCATTCCGAAGCTAGAGAATTTTTTTTTAGATGCATAACATGTATGAGAACCTTCAATACTCTTTTTGGTTTTTCAAAATCAAATTCGGTCAAATTCTGTATAATTGGATTCTTTACTAAGACATTAATTATTACTGAGATAATTACTATTTTTGCAGGATCATAATTGTCACATGTCATTGAAAAATAAAATTATCAGACATATGTATTACTATCATCCAGGTAAGTGGCATTATTATCACTAAGCGAAAAATCTAAAAAGAAAATTACACCTACTTATTTTTATTTAAATTTAATAAAATTGGTCAATTTACCTTCGGCATTCCTGAGGTCTCTGGTATATCGGTGAGTTTAAATTCAACCCGGGACGGGCCACCACTATCATTTGTTTTTTTAAAGAGAATGTCTCTTTTTGGAAACTTTTCCAAAGCTTCGGCCCGCCTTCAAGGTTTTTCTTTCGCAACTTTTCCTTTTTTTGCGCGGCTTGGAACGTTGCCAATTGTTGCTTTTTGTCTTTTAATATATCGTAATAAACACATTATATTATGGGCAACTTATGCAGTTATGTGCCCGCACAAACACACAATGTAGTGCGCATATTAATAACCTTGAAAACTGAGAAAAAACAGACAAGTCTTTCTGCTTTTCGTGATGTAAGTGCATACGTTATCGTTTAGATCTTTTTTTTGAAAAATAATAATTTATTTTATAACTCATTTTTAATCGTAACCACAATCCTTTTATTTTTTGTCCGTAATCAAGGGCCCCTTCAAAGCCTAGGGCTAGGCTATAGCCTACTGTGTCTAACGGTTAATCCGCCTCTGCATGGGCAGGAGTATATTACATCACTATAGTCTGTACACCGAACGTACGGAGTAACAAAACTACCTGATATTCAGGTTCAGGTAAAATCAGGTCAAATTTTCGGAATTTAAGCGGTCCTCTTTACACCCTACAATATTCAATTGGTGCGGGTATTTCATTTATATTCTGAGTTCTGTGGCGTACGGTCTATAATTTTGTTTGTTGGTTGAGTGCTTTTTAAAAATATTGTGTTGCTTCTTTTTTCGGTGTGCTTTCTTTAAAATCGGGATATCTGGCAGCTCTATTTGAATAAGTAACATTCACTATGAATATCGTATTGAATGAGCCTCAATTACCACCAAAGAAACGGATAAAACGATCTTTGTCCGTTTATGAAAAAGGGAAGGGAAAGGGAAGGTAGGAAGATATATTACCTAGACGAGACTTGGGTCAATGCGGGACACACTGTTAGTAAAGTATGGGTGGATGCTTCAATAGAGCATCCCATCAGGCAAGCCTTTCTGGAAGATCTTTCGACAGGATTAAAAAATCCTTCAGGTAAAGGGAAACGCCTGATTATTTTACATATCGGATCCGATGGCGGCTTCGTAGAAGGCGGCTCATTAGTTTTTGAGTCAAAGCAGATTGGTGACTACCACGCAGACATGAATGCTGATTTATTTGAAAATTGGTTCAAAAATATTCTAAGCCATCTAGAAGAGAACGCTGTCATTGTTATGGATAATGCTTCGTACCACAGTAGGCGTATTGATAAAGCTCCGAACACCGGAACAAGAAAGGCCGAAATACAAGAATGGCTAAGAAGGCATATTATTTCATTCGAGGAAGATATGGTCAAGGCAGAATTATTAACTCTTGTTAAAGAAAATAAAGGTGCTGACAAATATGTCATTGATGAATTGGCCAAATCCACCAATCGCAGAATTTTACGCCTGCCGTCGTACCATTGTGAATTTAATCCTATCGAGTTAATCTGGCATCGTGGCACAACAAAAGTCCACAACACAAAGAAAATCATTTCAATTATTCAGCCTGCTTAGTTTAATAGTAAAGTCACTATTATAATATTAACCATTATATTGTGGCAAACCTTCTAAAATAAATTAATATGTTTTCATTAATTTACCTATATACTACGCCACTGATGATTTTCGCATTATCACTTCTGCAAGTACTTGTGCAGTGTAAACCGGGCCGTCCGGCACCGCCTTGTCTGCTCGTGATTACTCCGTACGTTCATTGGATAGACTATAGTGAGGTTACCACGACTCTACGATGATAATACTCTGCACTAGTAATAATGGCAATGCTTCTAGCACACTACTTAGTAATAGAAATAACTATTACATATATAAGTTTTAATCTAAGAAACACTCGTTACATACGTATTACCAAATTACAACAAAGAAACAAATTTTATATAATTTTTGGAGGAACTCTTAAAACATTTTGCGGCAAAATAGGATATTTTATGATATTACCACAGCTTTGCCAGTTATAACAGACAATCGACACATTGTCTCGATTTTATATGCCGCGGGGAGTTTTATAATAAAGTAAAACTCTGAATTTTATTTTTAATATTAGCAATTTTTTGAAACGGAATAAAGAAAAAATTTAATATAGGAAGAAAAACATATTTTTTGTGCTTCGGTTGTATTTTTGAATTAATACAGTTTTAGAATGAAAATACATGTTTATTAAAATATTTAAATTTTTTGATGTAATTATATAAATATTTATACTTATACAACTTTTATTATTACCTTAATTTCATATTGTACACATTAGAATTATTCGAATGTCAGAGCTTACGGGTGTCTCCCTAAAATATGTAGCTGCGACCTCAGCAATGGTAAATTAGGTTTACTGAGTTTTAGAATATCAACAAAATTGTTACTGATACAGCCTTTATGTATCGATTCTATGTAGGTACACTGCATTTTTTGTTTTGATAATTTTCTCATAAAAACTGAACGAAATTCTGCTGTTGAAACGGAGGGAACTTGCTTTGTACTGGGCTATACCAATTTATGTATTTAAATATTGCCCAAAACCACTTTAATATGTCAATTGAAGATTTTATCGAAAAATAAATTATGGTGTAAATCTTTGTGTTTCCAGTTTTCTAGTTTATCCTTTCTTTGTTAGCCTTTATTTTGTTACAGAAATCTTTTGAATTGTACACAAATACGCATTTTAGTTACCTATAATGGTAATTAAACTATTTAAGAGGCCTAAGTATTTAGTTGCAATTAACGACAGTTTTCTCTTTAATTTTAATAAAAAACAATTTACTAGCAATAAACGATAGTATCCTAAAACAAATTCCGTAACGAAAATATGTTTGGTTTAAACAGTAAAATATTTTTAGACACTTTGTATAATCGAAAACCTAAACAAACATGAAACAAAACAATTACGCCTATTTCATTAATGCTAAACAAAATTTAACCCAGAACTGGGATCCCTGTTTTGTTTGGTAAACAAAAAAGAACAAAATTACAAGCAATGCTCTTAAAGCTCTATAAATATTCATTAACAAATCCATACCAGCGAATGCCGTTACGCGAGATATCTAACCCGGTCAGACCTGCAGATACTGTTCAGTATTTTTCATCTTATGCACAAAAACCGTACTAAATGACGTTATTTTCCAGTTTTCCCGTTAGTGAATTTTTGTAGGGTATTCGTATGTTTATATAAATGTTTATTTGGAATGTTTTTAATGTCACCACTGCATAAATTTTAGTTTAAAAAATACGCAAAATCTTTTTCACGGAACATTTATCATGAAATGAAGTTATAAAAAAATGATATGAAGGTATCAAATAAATAAAACTAAATTATCTGCAAAATATTTTCTAAAAGAAATAGCATTCCTTTCCTCTCTGTATCAGTTAGAAACGCACCTTACACCATTCCTTTATAAGTAAAGTCCGTGGCACGAGTCTAGAGCTGGCGGAAAAATGCGGACACGCCTATGCCTCCACAGCTGAAACTCCACGTTTTACGTCTTTTACCTCCCTGCCACCTCAGGCGTTGTAGCTGTAGACTCGTGCAACGGACTTTGGTAGTCATCCATACTAGTTCATAATATCATACACCACAGATGAGTCCCATCATATTATAGGTCCGGAAATGAAAAACTAAACCTCTGAACATTATGCCCTAGAAAATTGTTTTTACGCACTTATACTCTACTCATACTGGCGCCCCAATGGTCGTCCACATAGTAAATATGGCGGCGTACTGTAACGTTGGCGGCGAGGCGCTCCTCTCCGCTCGGCGCTTATGGTTGGGTACGAAGTTTTTGGAGCTCTACAATAAGTCTTCTTAGAAAAATAAAATATGTAGACAGAATTTAATGTTTTTAGGTTGTAATAAAATTAAATGATCTGCTCTTATAGATACTTATATATTTACTGTATTTAAACAACTATTTTTATAGCAATAAGGAAGGTATAATTATTAGAAAAATTATAGTTGTCCACCCATTTAACGCCTGAAATAGCTTCAAAAAATGTGACTAACAAGGTGATATTTCTAAAGCCTTCACGTATCCACTTTGATTATATTCTTTCCGAACGCGCTGTAGGACATCCGTTAAATACCTGAAATTTCGTTCTTTGGGTTACTCTATAATTTTATACCTGATTTTGAAGACTCGATACCCCAAATTATCTTCATCAAAGTTATAGGGTAAATATTTAACTAGAAATTGGCCTTAGGTAGTGAGTGTGTAAAATTATTTACGAGCTGAGGAGATACTTGAAACTTTAAAATTGATATTTATTAACTACACAATATAGTTTTATGAAAAATCTTTGTTTGGTTGTCTAGTAAAATATGTGCATCTTCTTTACACTAGTAGAATTAATAAATTAAGAAATTAATTAGGACGCAAATTAAGCATACAGAAAGAGGAGTGGTCGATTTTTTTTTTCAAGCGATTTGTGTGTATTAACTATACATGGCTAAATAGCCAGCTGTATATTCTTCTCTCATTAGAAAAACAAAACAAAACCGATATTTCACTTAATCACGTAATTTCCTAAATACCGAGCAAATGGACATATTACCTGCAATTTAAAAATAAATGGAACTTTGCTTTTAAGTAAGATCTGCTTTTTACAGTAGCGAAAAGTTTTATGGAAAAAATGTTAAAATAATATACCCAAATAAGTACCCAACCATTAAGACATTAGAACAGAAGGTGCAAATATGGAATATGCTTGCAATATAGAATATTATAGACTTTTCTCCCTAAAACAAGTGTCCCTATCTAGCAAAAAACCGCCTCCTGTGGATTAACTCAGCTTGAATGAACGCCGCTCCTCAGCAAATGGTTTTAGTAAGGTGTAAATCTGCTACGTGTGTTGTAAATTACGCGCTGCGAAAAGTTTAACAAGTAAATATTAATGTCTAACTTCTTTAGTGGTAACTCTTTATTTCAATTTTTGTTAATTTATCTCAATGCATGAACTGGATTCCAAGAAAATATTGCTGTAGTTTAGTATTTTGCCATATGTAACGAGATCTTACCTATAATGTTGATTATGGGGCTGGTCGGAAATGTGGAATAACATTCCATATTTGAAGCATTGTTTCTTCGCATATATTTTCTGCATGAGTTTTCGTTAGCGAAAATAAAAGAAGGCAATATAGTAAAGCAAGTATAAGTTGGGCAATTAAAGCAGTGAGAGAAAAAGAATGGGATACCTCAAGGCTGCCAAATTTGCCAAAAATGTTATTGAAGATCAAACTTCTCTACGCAGTTCAAAATACACGAACATACAATAAAGCTTAAAAATCTATACAACTTCTGGGAAGGACATAGCAATATGTTTGTCTTAGTCTACTCTGACTTTCTTACATATGCAGCTACTTCGGCATTCTGCCTCTTCTTTCCTCTTTGTTGTTTATGCTGTTCTCTTTTCGTGAATGCGATTTTTGCTTTTCTAGTCAACTTATCGTCATAATTTCTCTGAGAAACAAAATGTTTAAAATGCCTATTTGTATTCTGTAGCTGTAGTCCAAGTTTCAACTTCATATAGCTAACGCAATGTCCCATAAGTACATATAATTTTAGATTGCTCTTTCTCATTTCTACGCCTATGCCGTATACCAATTCAGTAGCTGTCTTTTCTCTGTAAAAACTTTCTTGGCTTTTGCTATCCCGCTGATGACATCGCACTGCTTCGGTTTCCTTTTTTTAACATACTATGGAATAGAATCCATTGATTTAGATTTTTATTCCCTCCTCGTTTATGTTAACTATTCTTTTATGTTCTAGGATATTGCATTACTTAATATAAATATTTTCTTTTTATTCACTACCTTGTGCTCCATCTAATTCCGGAAGTTATGCATTTTTGCCATAAAACCATTTTGTAGACAATTTTGTTAAACTAAATCAGTACCTACTATAAACATTTCATTTAAAAGCGTAAGAATGACAAAATTAAATTATTATTGGTTACTATTTTTAGATTTTATAGAATCGTTTATTACTTTGCAATCGTACGTCTTAATAGAGATAAAATTAAATCCATTTTACTTTGTTCTCTCTTCACTAATAACATTAAACAGTGAGTATTTCGTTGCTGAATAGTTTGAAATTTAAAACGCTGAAATCTCAGTTCGTACAGATGCTGACAACAAGACTTTTGATTCTTTAGGCACAAGAGCATTTATTCTAAAATATGGTTAGCACGTTTAGAATATTCTGTGTGCAAGCTTTGAGGTTTTTACGTTTTAGAGATCATGCGTCAAACATTAGCAGAACTCCCTAATACTGCACTTGGCCTGACGGCATTTTCGTAGTACTATTATTTACCATAAATCAGTGACCAGATAGCACAGAAATGTTTGTTTCATTGCATTCTTTTTTGCGTTAACAGAAACACTGAAGGGGTATAGATGGGAAGCCAGACAATCTGACACTATGATTTTTATCTAACTTACGGTAAGCTTTTTTACGTGACACATTTTGATCCATGCCATTAAAAAATAAAATATTCATGTGCAGTATCACAGGAGAAAATACGTTTTCTTAACATTTCTTTTTGATATGTATCGCCTGGTGCTGAGTTAAATAATACTAGCTGGTTTGCTATCACAAAGAATAAAAGCCGCTGGTCGTCAAATCATTAGTTCACATACACATTGTATTATATCACTATACAGTGCGAATAAAATGTGTAAGTGTACATATATATAGGGTACAATGGCGAAATACGACCCACATTTATAAAAAACTGATATTTAAGTTTCTAAAATACGTTTTGCGGTATATATATATATATATATATATATATATATATATATATATATATATATATATATATATATATATATATATATATTTTAATTTAAGGATATTATCCAGCACATAAATAACACCACAAAACATAGAAAATAATATGACACTATGAATAAATTCAAACAAAAAAAAAATCAAAACTGGGGCGTTTTTCACCATAATGATCTGAAAAACGCCTCATGCAAGCATAAACATATGTCAACTCTTAATTTATTTGTTTTTTCCACAATTGTTGCAAAAAAGGTTTTTATACTGAATGAAATTTATAACTGAGATTAATGATAAACTTAATTTTGTTAAAATTTAGGTATCTTGTACAGAGAAGTTGTAAACTTTGAAGTCGGCGCAATTTCACAGTATAAGAATCCGTAATGATAGTTAATAAGCAATTAATAAGGAGTTGAGCTTACTTTACAGTTTGGACCTTTGGTTTACAAATTACTTAAAGTCGAACACAATTAGGCTTACCAGTAGGCTCAGTAATAAAAAACTAAAATTATTACTATCTATTAACAATTTATTAATGTATTATCGTTAATGATTCCTATTATACTTTAAAATTGTGCTGACTTCAAAGTTTAGAGTTTAGAACTTCGGTGTACAAGTTACCCAAACTGAACAAAATTAAGTTTATCATTAACCTGAATATTGTCACGCCCTATTTTAAAGGTGTAACTAGGGGCGTAGAGGTAACTGAACCTTATCTAGATTGAAATTAAACGTGATTTTAAAAACAAACTTAAATCGTTTATTTATAAAAAATAGGAACATTCAATGACATAAACAAAAGACAGATTTATGTTATTACTCTCGAAAGAAAACTTAATTTTCTATTACTTACATTAAATATTTGAAGATCATTTGTTCTACTATCACAATCACAAACGTATCGGACTGAGGATGGTGCACTAGTGCCCTTTCCGACTCTTGTCTCGCCCTGTTACCCAGTCAGCAGTTTCCCCTCTTTTTGAGGAGCGTTGACTTTATGTCAGAAACCTCAATTCTGCTGACTTGATAATTAAGCGTCGTTTAAATAAATTATTTCAAGTAATTGTTTGATTTTATAAAGGAACTGTAATATTTCATAGTTGCAATTTTAATGCATATTCAATAAATAAGCTACATCCTACCAATGTAGAGGGCAATAACTTATGATTTATGATTAAGTAAAATAGGATTATAGTTTACTTATTGAACTTCCAAATATTGATCCATGAAATATTATTGGTTTTTCCACTTGTGACAATATAAATACGTAAAAATATTATTTATTTAGTTGGTTTATTGTTTTGAAAAAAAAATTATTAGGAAAATGGTCTTTCCTAGTCGGTACTGAGATTTTTGCGTTTAAGGATTACCGATAATAATTGGTAGTAAAATCTCACTATTGACTGGTTTCTTTAAACTTTATAAAATTTATCCAAATAAGTAGTCATGCACATGTGTAACTAATACCAGCGGGCCAAAATGTTTCACATTGTCAACATGGAACACTCCAAAAGTGCGAAAATATTTTATTTAGGAGGCAAAATACCACGTTATAGTTATTCAAATAAAGAATAAAAATACACCTTAATGAAAATGGTTTCATAATTTTTCTCAGTTTGCATTAGGAATAATTTAAATTATAAAATTTTTCAAATTCATAAAAGCAATCCAATTATTTTTATTAGTTTTTTGTTTTCATCCAATTTAAAGCATCGCAAATCACAACATTTATTCGAAAAATTCATTTCTTGCTAAAGTTTTGGACGGGACGTTAAGTCCTTTTTATCATGGAGCGACACTTTTTTATTATTTACGATGAAGTTAGCCGGAACAAACAGGCCAATAAAATTGAGTTTCAATTTCATCCTCAGCCAAAAGAAAT
Organism: Philopedon plagiatum; assembly: GCA_963971165.1. Taxonomy (NCBI): domain Eukaryota; kingdom Metazoa; phylum Arthropoda; class Insecta; order Coleoptera; family Curculionidae; genus Philopedon; species Philopedon plagiatum. The sequence continues at coordinate 20,813,089 of OZ020197.1, read as the reverse complement.
AAAAAACTGATCACTTATCTCACTTTAATCCGGAACATGATATAAATCAAAGAAATAAAACTGTTACATTGGTCGCTTTTATGCTTTAACTTTGCTGTTTTCTTTAAAAGAAGAACTAATTTATAACAATAACTGGAATTTTAATGCCCATGTTGACATTCCATGAAAATTTAAGCCAAGAGCAGAGTAGCTGCTTTAAATCAAAAAACTAAAAAAGTTAGTGTCTTAGGGACTAAGCTAGTGTTACGTTATCGTCAAGATATTTAAACATTACCACAGCAAAGGAAACAAGAGTAAGATCGAAAAAGAAACAAAATCACCATATAAAATTTAGAACGTCCTGAAAACCGGATATAAAAGTATGTGCCAGATTACTTACAAATAAGGTTCGTCCTGTGCTTTAATGTTCAGAAACTGTTTTAAAAGATGTGATGTACAAGTCTATCACTGTTTCTCGGTGAATATAATCGTAATATATATATATATATATATATGTATATATATATATATATATATATATATATATATATATATATATATATATATATATATATATATATATATATATATATATATATATATATATAGCTCGCTTGCACAATCCCCTAGTTTTCTTGCAAATCTTTAATGTTTATTAACTAAGTGTTATTTTTGCAGTGTAACCAACCAAGGACCGTACATCCAGTGTAGATCTTTGACCCAGATACGATTTTGATAACAAACTTATTTAGGGAATAAAGCACCCGTCCTAACATCGTATATTTGAAAGGATCGGATTTCTGAAATCATAATTCCTGTTAACAGCAATTTAGCAACATAAAATTCAAAAGAAAGTTTATTTTTGTCTTAAAAATGATTTTGAATTAAGTGTAAGTATATTTAACACTATAAAAACTATTATTACGGACAACAACAAAATAATGAAATTGGCAGATGACAAATGAAATTGCACCGTATCGTATATTTTGTTCTGCTTGTTAAAACTGAATTATTACGAGAGTGGCATATGGAGTGTCAACCGTTATATTCAGTCAAAAAGTTAATTCAAGCATACTTAGTAATCAAGTTTTGTTAAATAAGAAAACTGTAGTTTTATTGTGTACTGTATATTTTTAAAAAAGCAGATATACATAATCAGATATAAATTGATATTAAGTAATTCGTATACATGCTTTTTGTTATAAGTAGTGTTCTTTGACTTCTGCGTTATACTTTTATTTTTCTTTTAGCATTTCAACAAAATGTTTAGAAAGTATTTTGAGCCCCTCTTCATTAATCCCTGTGGGAAAAATAAAGCTTTTCTCTTGTCTTAAATTTTTATTACTACAGGATTTTAACGTGTGTTTTTTCGGATCCATTTTTTATTAAATGGCGTCTGCAATATTTAATCAGGGATTCGTCTTGGAAGAAGTTCTGGTTTATAAACCATGTTGGGATAAAAGTTAAGAGTGAGTTTTTAAGAGGAAGCTTAGAACATTAAAAATCTCAGTACTGACTACTAATAAACATAAACGTTCAGGTTCACTAAAAAGGTTTAAGATTTAGTACTGGTTTAAATTAATACCTTGTTTAGGTTTTAACAGGTTTTTGCCCCGTCATTGTTAATAAGTCGTCAATAAAAGTTGATAAGTACAGCTAATAACTGTTCCTTCAACACATAATCGCCGCACGGTCTCGGGAACCGACTGCACTAAAAAAAAGGATACCTTGGTTAAAACGCATTTGCATTTTACTCAATAAAATCACGACTTTGAACGGGACCAAATGGATATTCTCTTAAATTTTTGTATTTGTTCTCTTATTATCAAAACATTATATGATTCTGAATAAATCAAATATGCGTTTGGCCTAAATAACAAGATTTCTTAATTTTCTTAGCCTAAGGAATTAATAGACATAATTGAAAATGATAATTTATTATCTTAAGAGTTTAGGTTCTTAATGAAAAAGTAGATATCTTGAGTATCTTCAATTTTTAATATAGAAATTTAAATGAAATAACTGATTTCTTAATTGAAGTTTCCCTATTTTTTATGAAAATCGTGGTTTCTTGCTTTAAAAGCATCATGCTTTAAGGCAAATAAAATTCGTTCCAAGCAAAATTGTAAAGTTTGTTGTGTAAGAAACTAAATTATTTTTGGTGATAGATACCCGGTTTCTTCGTTGAAAACTGTCTCGGATTTGATTTAAATGATTGGTATTTTAATCCGAATGTAGAAATTTTCAAACGTTTCGCGTTCAGTTGCACGAGTCACCTTCAAGTAGGTTCACCAGTGGACAAAAAAAATCGCACATATGAATAATTCATAGTCTAAGTTACAGCCCCCTAATAGTTATAGACTGTTAATTTGATGTGTAAGAATTTATTATAAAAATCTGACAATGTGATTACTATAACTATTACGTGACAAAATAGCCAGTTTAAACAAAAAGAACTTTACTTTTATGCATACTTACATCTGTTTTTAAATTATCGATACCAATCTTTAATCTAGTAATATCTGCAAAATTCCCAGACTTTAGCGAAGTAATCTGCTCTTCTGTTAAATAGCCTTTCATTTGCTGATATTGCTTTCCTCTTATTCGTATTTTTTTTTTTTTTTTTGGTAGTATATGGAGTAACCAAATTTCATAATTCAAACGTATGAATGAAAGTCTACTTGTCAGGGGTACATATAAATATGCAAAAATTGAGAATAAATTCTCTAACCACCTGAAAATTCCTTATACAATAAGGATTTCAACAAATAATGGTAAAACAGCTATTCTCCGGGCTATATGCCCCTCCGATACGGCAAATTTTGGTATGTAATTCAGCGCTCGGAGGGGCATATAGCCCGGAGAATAGCTGTTTTACCATTATTTGTTGAAATCCTTATTGTATAAGGAATTTTCAGGTGGTTAGAGAATTTATTCTCCATTTTTGCATATTTATATGTACCCCTGACAAGTAGACTTTCATTCATACGTTTGAAAATTTTACCTTACGGTAAACTCTACTCTGAATGCTCGAAACTGCTAATGGATGGCGCTGCCTGTGTCTCACTGCTTATGCAGTACGACAGTTGTAGCTTTAAGGGATTACTTTTTCGGAAGGTTGGTATGTTCGTCTATCCTGTACTGATGAGAACCAACGAGTTCGAAACCGGTCTGCAGGTGACGACATCCTAACTAAAGAAAAAGCTTCCTTCTTCCTAGTAATTTCTTGCATTCAAAACAAGTATTTTATTATCTAACTGTGTTAGAAGAAAATACGGCAAATTTTGGTATGTAATTCAGCGCTCGGAGGGGCATATAGCCCGGAGAATAGCTGTTTTACCATTATTTGTTGAAATCCTTATTGTATAAGGAATTTTCAGGTGGTTAGAGAATTTATTCTCAATTTTTGCAAATTTCATAATTATTAATATGTATCGGAGTTCATTCTAAAGTAATTTTTATAATCATTAGGATCATCTTTCTTAATGTGCTTCAGCAGATTTATATGACTATACTTCTTTCTTTTTAAAATTTAATTTTTCACTTAACGTCTTTTCTTAATTTTTTTTTTATTAATTTTGTTCACTACTTGTGCCAAAATAACAGCAATTCACGCTTTTCTTTTTACGTTTCCATACAAAAAACTGTGTCGGAACTAAATATTGATACAAATATTGGTCGTGTCAGGACTTTCTCAGTTTACTGATGAAATATTGACAATAAAAAATATTCACATTATTTTTGACCGTTTGAGCGCCGCTTAGAAAAATAAGCGTAGGATTGAGCAAACAACTTTTCGTCGAATGAGTTTATAGGAATTATCTTTGTATTTAAGGTGTTATGTGATAAAAGTAACCTAAATGTAAGATATCTGGACCTCACGGGGTCCATTTTTGGCCGAAGCTCCATCCTGTTAAAAGATTATTTTTTCATTTATTGAAGTCTTCCAACAAAGGAACAATGTCCATGTGTAAGTTATAAATATTTCTCTGGTGTAAGTGTACGGTATGGTATAACGACCTATAATTCCTACCCACACATTCACTTTTTCACTTCTCTGGGTATGTGTTTACTGAATTACATGGGGATGGTCCCTATCCCATATTCCCCTATTTTGTTTATTAACTGTCCCATTTGTACACGGTAAATAAAATACGAATTGTAATAATGGGATCATTATTAATTCTATCCATTCAGTACTCAGAATATCCCATCTTTTCGGAATAATCATGCGGTATGAACTGTTGAACCGTCCGGACTATGTAAGATTTGTACTTTTCTTGTTTGTAGCAAGTACTAGACGATTTGGATAAGCTGCTGCAAAGGCAACTTCTCGATAAGATATTCCTCTTATACTGTTTGACACCATTTCAATTCGTTTTATTAATGGCGTAAGTGGACAGTTTTTTACAAAATTATGACAATAAAGTTTTATGGGTCAGGAAATGTGTGGCATCTTCACCTGGTATGCAGAAGTAAAATATAATAAAAATGCAATGTTGCAAGGTCTTAAGATTTGTATTTTGTGATGTATCATTAGCAAAAATTTCCTCGTTTCTTCAAAATTCTTACAGACAATATGACAATAAAATTTATCTTTTTCCTTTTTAGCATAATAAAACTATTTTTATAGATATTGTTATTATACAAAAAAGTTTAGTTATTCGCCGAGATGAATAAATCGTATTAACTATAAAGAAAAATTAAGGATTATGACAAAATTAATAACGACAGTTAAAGAACACGTGATATGTTAGAAACATTTTACTACACTTAAGCGCAGAAAAAAAGTGTAGGTTTTTAAATTATAGTAAGAAATTACCATCAGTCTTCTCCCCCATCTCTATCCCTACGACCATTTTCAGGAGGAAAACGAAATTACAAAATTTTTCCTCGACCTATTATATGGATTAGCGCCAGTATATAAGTAATTATTTGAATCCAGTAGTTATTTCAATACAAAAATATAAGAAAGCATTTGTCAGAACGACAAGCTCTTAAAAGATTTTTGATAAAATAGAACCATACAATAATTAAACATGGTCACTGATAAGCTTTCTTCACGTTAATATTTTATTGATGTATTCATATTAGTTATTCATTCGTTAACGACCTATTTTATCAGATTTACGGAACAACTTATAGCCCTACCTAATGGTCTTTATTAATTCATAATAATTAGTTATGATATTCAACATCATTAATATATTTTATTTGATAAAGATATCTGTTTACTATTATTATAAACAACGATAATAAATAATTCATATCCACGACAAAAAAGGGAAACAAAGAAGTCTTAGTTTTGAAATTACACATTTAGACAGTACTGCGGATTAAATATCAGAATATTTTCAGGATTTACTGATGCGCCGCAAATTTTTTGAAAGTATATTAGGAGAGCACTTTTGGGAAATAGAAGATGAAACAGATTGGAATATTTCTAAAATTTTAATTTACTCTCGATCTTCTAATTTTTCTCAAGACCTTGAGATATACATATTATCACTAGTTAAAAACAAGGTTAAAAAACGTTATTTTACGATTGAATAAGAAGCTGGTTATAATATACAGGGTATCCGAAAAGCCTTAGTATGGGCAAAGGTCTTTGCTATTAGGAAAGATAGAGACACCAAGTTTCTGGTGTATTTTACTGGTTAATAATTCTACTTTTTCAACCCCCTTGAGGGGTGACGCTAGGGAGTTGTGATCAAAAATTTTAAATGCAACCCTATGCTGTGTGTATTTCATTGTACCTCAGCTCTTCAAAAAATAAATATTTTATCGCAAACCTGAGGTCCGTGTCTTAATTCGTTTTTAAATGGCTAGCCTTTAAAAATCACAAATCGTGAAAAAAAATTAATTTAAATACCTTTATTTCTCTTATTACTTTAAAAGTTGTTCAATATGACCGCCATGAACTTCTTGGCAGTAATAAAGTCAATTTTGGAACTCACTTCTCACATTTTCGAGAATGGCAGGTGTTACTTCTTGGCGGAGTTCCAAAATCGACTTTATTACTGCCAAGGAGTTCGTTATAGTCATTTTGAACAACTTTTAAAGTAATAAGGAAAATTTTTTTATTTTTTTTTCACAATTTTTAATTTTTGAAGGGTTTCCTTTTAAAAACGAATTAAGATATGAACGTCGGGTTTGCGGTGAAATGTTTCTTTTTTGAAGACCTTTAAAATACGACACCACGCGGAATAGGGTTGCATTTAAAATTTTTGACCTCTACTCCCTAGCGTCACCCCTCAAGTGGGTTAAAAAAATTAAATTACTTATAAAAGTATAGTAACCAATAAAATATAGTTCAAATATGATGCCTCTATCTTAACTAATAGTAAAGATATTTGGCAATACTAAGGCTTTTCGCACACCCTGTTTGTTGTAAGGTACAGCTGGGTTCCTGCATTATATGAACTCTTGTCATTTTGATTAATGTTGAGATCTGGATGATAAAAAACCAGTGCTTTCTGTTTGGATAGCTAGACTAGAAATTATGTCTCCAATCTCCAAGCATCAAAACAACTTATTTTTCGATCCAATTAGCCTTCAGATATAACAAATCCATCAACATAAGATAGATTAGGGTCAGGCAACATTTTTATAATAAGTCACCGGCAAATTACGAGGATACATATTTTTGTACAATTTACTTTATTTCTGTTTGTTTAATAATTTTAGTTTTTCCTAGAGTGGCCTAATACCCAATTCATCGACCTTTTTATGACGAATCCGTTTTTCAATAACATGGGTTTGATTGACAGATAAAAGTCCAATTCTGCAGTGATCTCGCAAGATGTTATCTTCTATTTCTGGTTAATAATATATATTCGGATGGTTTCTTCTCCTTTTCCTTTTCTTCCGTGATGAAGAAGCGACGATATCATGATTAGAGAAATATTCGGACCATCGGGTATTCGAATTATATTAAGTCTGTACTGTATTAAGAATCATGACAATAGCCCTTCGTTGGGCGCCAATTAAACTATTATACTGGTAATTAAGTATGGCCATTGATATATTTTAAAACAAATACTTTAGGTTAATAGTTTCTTGTTACTTTACTTTATATTTTCTTCCTCATATTTTACCTCATGTTTTCGTACGTATAACATCTCATAAATTTATACATCGGCACAGCTTATTGCCTACACCAGCCGAAATTAATTTTCCAATTCATAAGCAAAAAATTATGTTTTTATATTAAGTCTGTACTGTATTTAATAATCATGTGCCAATAGCCCTTCGTTGGGCGCCAATAATTAAACTATAATATTGGTAATTGAGTGTGGGTCGTTGATATATTTTAAAACAAATAATTTAAGTTAGTAGTTTCTTGTTATTTTACTTTATATTTTCTTTCTCATATTTTACTTCATTTTTTCGTACGCATAACATCTCATAAATTTATACCTCGGCACAGCTTATTGCCTACACCAGCCGAAATTAATTTTCCAATTCATAAGCAAAAAAGTATGTTTTTATATTAAGTCTGTACTGTATTTAATAATCATGTGACACTAGCCCTTGGTTGGGCGCCAATAATTAAACTATAATATTGGAAATTGAGTGTGGGTCATTGATATATTTTAAAACAAATAATTTAAGTTAGTAATTTCTTGTTATTTTACTTTATATTTTCTTTCTCATATTTTACTTCATTTTTTCGTACGTATAACATCTCATAAATTTATACATCGGCACAGCTTATTGCCTACACCAGCCGAAATTAATTTTCCAATTCATAAGCAAAACAGTATGGTTTTATATTAAGTTTGTACTGTATTTAATAATCATGTGACACTAGCCCTTCGTTGGGCGCCAATAATTAAACTATAATATCGGTAATTGAGTGTGGGTCATTGATATATTTTAAAACAAATAATTTAAGCTAGTAGTTTCTTGTTATTTTACTTTATATTTTCTTTCTCATATCTTACTTCATTTTTTCGTGCGTATAACATAATACAACATATAATAAATTTATACATGGGGACAGTTTATTGCCTGTAGCAGCCGAAATTAATTGTCCAATTCCTGAAAAAGGATGTTTGTACGCCTTTTGTACCAGTCAGATTTTTCAGAGTCGGTCCCGTAGAGGCATGCGCACTCTCCATTGCTTTCAGCTGTTAATGGATGAGAACTGAACGACCAAAATCGAGTTGATGCTATTGGCATTTATCGGTGCAAAGCCAGCAGTGACTAACGGATGGCGTTGTTCGGTTTTTGTTTACTTTTGAGCTTAATAACATTATTAGGCATAACTATATAGCAAATTGAAATTAGCATTTGTGGAAACAAGAAATATTAAAGCAACGTAGCGGATATAGTAAATACTAAATTTTCTTCCGCGGGCTTCTTTTCATAGAAATGATGGTCTCTGAAATTTTCCTGCGACTGCTTTTATCTCAATGTTTCGCCGACCATTCGAAGTGACTTCTTTAAAGCTGCTCTCACTGATCGCTTTAAAGAAGTCCACTAAAATACCTGAGGAAACGCTAAAAACGGTAAAACTACTTGCAGGAGAAATCCAAGAGCCTCCATTAATTATAATTCAGTTGGATATGCTGCGTTATCACTTACATTTTGTTCAACTATAAAATGTCAATAGCTTAGGACTCGGGTTCCCCTTATTTGCATTTCAGAACTGTATTAATCATGCCCATTAGTTTATTTCTGTTCGGGTTTGCTGGAACTGCTTTGAAATGAATACCGAAAAAGCAAATTACTGTTCTCGTTTCTTGAGGAACTAATCTCGAACTGGTTCTCAACTTCCAAATCAGCCCCTCTTTTGGGGAAGAAATGAGTTTAGGACAAATTGCTAATTAATATTGACGCATGCGTATTTGGTCATATTTATTGACGAGATAACCTGGAAAATAGCTTCTATGGATTTAAAAGAATTTTTATTAAACTCTTCACCAAGTTCAAGTTCCTCTTCAAGCAATACAATCAGCGTTCTGTGGAACTACCTAGTTCCAAAAAAGTTCAGAATTTTCATCAAACGTGTACAATGTACATGGTTCTGCGTAGTCCTAGAATAAGATTGGAACAATCCGATTTTTAGAACTCGAACAGAGTGGTATCACTCAGACCAAAACTAAGTGTTTCTATATCGGTGCAATATAAAAGCAACGATTTATGACCGCAGCAAAGCGTCCCGACTTCTTCACCTACAACTTCATATTAATCAAGCAAATTAACCAACCAAACCGCAGCCTCTGTAAGATGATGCCATCTCCAAGAAGTGCTGAAGAAACACCAGCAACCACCGACGTGATCGTAGGCGTTCGGTATGCATCGGCCTGCAAGCTATTGGTCCAGCGCGCGTTTCGCCCTTTTAGCGCCACTAGCAGCAGTGGCAAACCGTCCGCTGCTTTCGTCACATCTGAGAGTTACCGTTCCGTTTTTCCTCAGCAGGATTTTCTGACGATTTACGCGCGTACTTTGAATTCCTGCAATTCGGTTTCGCAGCAATTTTCGATTTCTGCGGATTGAAACGAACGAATTGATTCGCAGCGTTTCATTTGAAAACGGCAATTAGACGCTTTATTACGGACTGGAGACTGACTGACGGCGAGGCGTTTTAAAGTTTTGCAGAAAAATGAGCCTGCAATTAATTGTTTCTCATTGGCTGTAAAAGTTAAAACTTTTTCTTTTGTTTTTAGAAAACTCTTTGTTGGGTGGAACATAATTATTTCTTATATTTGATCTTATAAAAAAACTAAAAAGTGAATCTGTGTGTGAGTGTGCAAAAAATTGTGGTTTTCCTGAAACATAATATTATAAGTACACTTAGTATAGGATTCCTCCAGTGAAAGCAACTATGGGAAAATTGTTAGTGTTTTCAAAACTCTACTGCAACGAGTTGTGGCGCTTGATTTTGGGGGTGATATGTTTATGTGTTATATGGAGAGGTGCTGATGGAGAAAAGTTCGATGACGAACCTGGTAGGGTACACAATTATAATTTTAAATGTTTCAGTTAAATACTCGCAGGATTAAAAAGCTTCGTTTAAGAAAAATTCAGAAAACTTGATGTGTTGACATTTACGGGATTAACTGGCGTTTCGGTCACATTTTTTTATTTTGCCTTTATCTGGGCATTTTATTGTCTGTATTTAAAAAGATTTCGGAATATGTACTCTATAGAGTGTTGGGTTTAAGTTGCTACTACTACCACATTACAACTAAATTCTAGAACCTAAAAAGACTGTCACAACCCTATCTCTGACAGTTTTTATTTTTTTATTGCGAAAAGAAAAAAAATGTTTATATAGAAAGGTACAGTCTTAATGATGTGAATATTTAAAATGTCCTGTAGATTTTTAAATAGGTACTAAGAATAAATTTAGATTTCACTATAAAAACATTTAAACTTAAATAAATACAAGTAGTGTCATATTTAAAAAAATAATTAAAGATGGTAACAAAATCTTATTACATGATAGCGCATTCTCGGATTTTTTAAAATTTGACGCATTTTTTGATTACATTAGTTTGTTGTCACATGTCACATTGCGCTAACTATAGCTGTTATGCACCCTCATAGTTACACGAGTCGCGAAAACGCATATAGAAAAGTAGTTTTGAAATAAAATAGGACCTATAAAAGAAGTTAACGTAAAGCCAGCATCATATTTCCTCAAGTACCTACTAGTGGGCATGAGAGATAACAATGTTATTTATATTTTCTAATGCAAATTTTAATTTTTTTCCCTAACTAGCGAACTTAAGCGGCACAAAATGTTTGTGGAATGAAATGTTGGCAGGACAGAAAAATAAATTAATCATAAATTAAAAAGTAATCAAATGCACTAGTTTTGTAAATAAGATTACGGAACAGTACATTTTTCGAAAGGTAGGCACGGTTGTTACTTGGATGGGTGACCGCCAGGGAATGCCGTGTCTCGCACTAAACAAGGAAGGTGGTAGAGGAATTCTTCCTCGACGGAGGTTGTACCACCCCACACATCCTCTTAAAGGGCTGGTGAAATCCCTACGGATGTTTCCAGCTCTGGATGTGTGGGCCAATCCCCCAGTATACCCACGGTAGATAGTACTTAGACTTCGATCTTCGTGGGCTGTCAGAAGATAAAAAAAAATGTAGAATAATTGTATAGTATATTTCTTAGTCCAGAACCTTGTTTATGTGTTATATGGAGAGGTGCTGATGAAGAGAAAGTTCGATGACGAACCTAGTAGAGAACACGATTATTATAATTTTAATGTTTCAATTAACTTACACTCACATGATTAAAAAGTTTCGTTTAATAAAAGGAAAATTCAGAAATCTTAATGCGTTGACATTTACGGGATTCACTGGCGTTTCGGTCACGTTTTTTTTGTTTTTGCCTTTATCTGAGCATTTTATTGCTTGTATTTAAAAAGATTTAGGAATATGTACTATATGGAGTGTTGGGTTTAAGTTGCTGAGATTTACTACCATACTACGACTAAATTGTAGAACCTAAAAAGACTGTCACAACCCTATCTCTGACAGTTTTTATTTTTTTATTACAAAAAGAAAGAAAAAATTGTTTATAGAAAGGTAGATAGTCTTTTTATGATGTTAATAAGTAATTGGTGAAATGTTCTGGACATTTTTAAATAGGTACCTACTAAGAATAAATTCAAAATGATTTCGTTATAAAAACATATAAGCTTGAATAGATACGTAAGTGTCGTAGTTAAAAAGAAAATTAAAATGATCACCAAATCGAATTACCTGATAGGGCATTCTCGGATTTATTTTTTATTTTTATGTACCCTCATAGTTACACCAGTCGCGTAGGGGAAAGCGGGGTGTAACGGTGTATTTACGTTTTAAGGGCCACTTAAAAATATCTAGTGATTAAAAGTTAAGCATGTTTTGATGCAAGTCGAGTATTTGGAATATTAGTTAAGTATCTCAATTCTTAGCTATGAATTTTGGGACTTTAACCATTTGAAATAGTAATTTAAAAAAAATGCATTTTGCATCGTTCTGCCCCGTAGGTGGGGTAGATGGGGTACTAAATATTTATATTCACACACTTTTGAATGGCCTTTTGAATTTACCATTAACCCGGTGTCATCGCAATTATAAAAATGCGGTCACCGTTTAACGTATACTTGTCTGTAGTGTCCAGTAACGGTCGCAAAAATTGAGACACTGCAACCCGATTAAAGCTCATTGCGCGAGCTCCAGAAGTCGCCTCTGGGTTTCGCAATGCTAAGGTCATGTCTCGGGTCATGTTAAAGAATCGTAGATTCAGTCTTTCCCAGTCATTTGTGTTGCTGTATTAAACTGGTCACACTGATTTTGTATAGCTAACTGATATGCAAGACGTTGAAAATCAATCATAGTCTAGCTTCCAAACATTTGAGATAGTTCACCAGTTCCAATTCTAGCTTAGCCGAAACAACACTTTGTCGGTTTTAAAATTTTCGGGTTCGTCTTTTCTTCTGAATATGCCTTTCTAGGGTAGTCTGAGGGACGCGAAATTGGCCTGCAACTCTTTTGTAGCCCATTTTCCCGTTAACAACTGATAAAACAGCTTGATTTATCGATTCAGTCGACTAGCCCTGCCTTTCTGTGTTTCGAATATAATTTCAAACCATATATATATATATATATATATATATATATATATATATATATATATATATATATATATATATATATAATTATATATCCTGGCCTAAAAAACATGTTTCCGTCGCAAACATATCTGCAGGTGTTACTCACCGCAAATAATATTTGACAAATTATATGAACAAACAAAATTCTTATTTATAACATATTTTCGGAAGACTCTGTATATATTTTAATATGAATATGCCTCTAAATAAAAATTATTAACTTAATTATTAGACATAGTTTTATTTTATGAAATTATTTACCTTTTCGTTTCACGCAAATAAATACATAGAACGCAATTGGCAGGCAATTTACCAATATCTATTATTTTAAATTAATTTATCCCTTTATTTACCTACATGATTATTTGAAATAATATACTTTAAAATTTGTAATCAGGAGTAAAGTATATTGCCAATAGAATTTATATAAAATCTCCTTTACCTAACGTAAACTCTATATTGCGCATTACAAATTTCAAAAATAAGTAACAGCGTGACGTCATGCGCGAACCCGGTCGAATTTCATTGTCGCCTTTCCATTTCCTTTATATCCTGATGAAATTTCTCATCCTGTTCTTCACTAACTGCTCCAAGATTCTCTGGAAAATAGTCCAAATGCGAAAATAAGAAGTGAACTTTTATACTCATATAGCACCCTAGCTTCTGAAAGTAATCCAACATATTTTTGACAATATTTTGATGGCATTCATCCTTACGATTTCCAAGTATTTTTTCAATTACGTCCGTAAATGAATGCGGTATAAAACAGGACCAAAAATTTCCCACTCGGTATACCCATATTACCCATATAACAATACATTATAGGCACAGTCTTGTACGTGATGCATCAAACTCAAAATAAAGCAAAAACAGCTTATAGCTCTTAAACATCAAAATCGTTGTAGACCTGTGTAATTGATTTACTGGATTAACACTGTTGTTCCTAAAAAGTAATAATATACTATGAGTTGTTATTAGTAAGAAACAGAACTACAATTAAAGTATGTTACTATCATTAAAAATATTTATAAATAAACTTTGTATAGGTACATGACAAAGTTTAAAATATAAGTGTGGGTAAATTTAGAATGAGTCCAACCAGTCAACCACTTCTAGTTCACCCTCAATCTCCCTTAATATTCTTTCAGTAGATTTCTTTGTAAATCGGAATCTTCTATATAATGTCACGCTATCCATATCATCAAAATACTCTGATCTGTCATAAATTCGAGCAAATCCAAGTCATCTTCTTGGAATATTTCGTCCTCTAAATCCATTATATTTTAAATTAACAACAATTTAACAACCAAAATATGTATTTTCTTGCTAGAGTCCACAAATGACAAAAGAGCAAACCGCTGTCTAATTCGCCGTCATGTTTATGGAGTTAGAAATATTCGCTTAACTGCCCGAAATTGCTGGATTAATTTAATCTGGTTTATGAAGGTTTTTAAGGACAGTGGAGTGCACATGAAAAATTTCTATTAAACGAGATTACAGATTAATCTGGATTAACTGAGGGTTGTGCATGAGTATGACAGACAAGAGGGAACGCCACTGTACATTCAATCAGTTGCACAGCTCTAGTAATAAATATTTATAAAACCTCATAAGGTTTAATAAATAAGTTGGAAATAAAAAGTAACATACTTCCTTGCATTAAGAACTGTGAAAATGAAGCCATTCTAAAGCCAGTTTAATATACAGCAATATATTGTTACCATAAGGCATAATTGGGGTTTCTCGTTCCGTATTAACTCACAAAAGCAGATATTAGAATAAATCATATTGGTTTTTGGGACACCCTGTATAAACATAAATAAAATGTCTGGGACATTTTTAGCTTGTGAAATTAAATTTTAAGTTACCTAGGCCTTTCCTAATAATCTTATTCTGCGTTATTTTATAATACTGAGTACATTCACAAAACGAAAACAAAGAGAACAACATTCCGAAATAAGTTATGAACTTTTCTTCATGAATGAACGGCCAAAGTTTTCTAAAGATTTTGTCGGCCAAATTGTTGACAACTTTGCCAAATCTCTGTTTCGAAAGCATCAAGAATATTCTTAATAAATTTCTCTTATTTGTCTTCCTTTGATATTTTGAGGCATTGAAGCAAAGCAAAACTTGATCTATATCTGCTGTTTGTTGTGATGTGATGTTCTGAGAGTTTTCATTTTGGTAGGTAACTGACAATAATCATATGTTTTTGTACTTTTAATGGGAGTTACAACACATTATATACAAAAAGTTCTTTTTTAAACTATGATTGTTATTAAAGAGTTGGTTTTAAATTCAAGCTTATTAATAATTTAAACAAATATACAGAAAATATCTAATATTAAATCTGAATGATTTTAAAAATATTATACACATAAAAATACCTTAAAGTAGGAATAAAATTGTTTTTAACTCACTTCAAAAAAGGAGGTTCTCAATTCGTCTCCTATATTTGAGTATATGTTCATATTGAATTATGACTACACTAATTTAAAAAATCGCTATTACGAAAACTCAATAACTTTTTAAAAGTATTAAAAATTTGTAAGTTCTACTTACCGCTAGCAATAGGCTCCATAGCAGTTTTGCAAAAGTTTTTCAAAAATTTGGCAAAAAAATGAAATTGAAAATCACTAATATAGGCACTGTATTAAACACAACTCACAACAAAGCTCAACTTTAAACTAGAATATTTTTAAAACAGACCGTGCTATAAATATAGGAATAGGAAGGGCTGATTTTAATGACCTGGTTATCAGGTACTAAAATGGTATCCCATAATTCTTAAGTTGGTTTAGTTGGTACTTCCGATTTCTGGCCACGATTTTGCCCATATCCTTTCAGAGTTAACGTGCGGTCTCTTGGACCGCATGACTCGAAAAATGCCGATATTTCTGGAGCAAATAGGATCTCGGTCGCTTGGCATCATATAGCTTATGCTCCAAGGATGCCACGTTCAGTACTCTAATACCAGTGGTTAGGTGTGCTTCATTTCGGTGTACGGTTTAATTGCGGTCTGTGAGTCCGCCTGTTACCCTTAGCGTTAGAAGTTTAAAGGTAAGTACAAAAGTGTTTATATAAAAATAAACATCTAAAATATAAGTATTTCTTTACAATTCTACGTATAGATTACGAAACTGAGCAAGATTATCTCAAACAACTTTATGATGAAGCGCCAACCGATTCAGAACCCGAGGTTGAGCCAGATGATGACGACCGCAGTTTAGAAGAAGATCACGTTGAAAAACAAGACTACGATACTGATGCAGAACAAGACATCGATGATTTTCCAAAAGTTTCAGACCTTCCCAACAATGATGATATAGCATCTTTACTGAGGGTACCGTGTTTCATAGGCAAGGATCAAGAAACTCGGTGGAGAAAACATAATGTGACAAATTTCTCACATGGCGAACATACGGAAGATTTGAACTAAAGTTACAGTTACTTATAACTTTTTTTTAAAGAAGTTTGATAATTTTAGATTGTATTACAAGTTATTTTCCCAAAAGTTTACTTTTCTTACTATAATTTTTTTTGTGTTCAAATTTTTTGGGATAAACAGCTGTTTTTAAAAATAAACAAAATATACGTATAAAAATTAGTTGGTTGTTTTATTTGACCCTCAAAAACATTTAAGAAAATCTTTTATTAATCTGCTTTATTTTTTTTTTTTCAGTTAAAAATGCGGACTCTGAGACCGACGTTATACTTATTGTCTGACATAGGCACGTTAACCCTGAAAGGATATTCGCCTGTGCGACGATAGACATCATAGTAATGTGACAAAATATATACTTAAATATGTTTATCGTTCTTAATAATAAAATCTTTTCTTTCAAATGAGCTGAATATCTTGTTTTCAATCAGTATTATTGATATTTTTGCGATTTAAGTTTCTCACTACAGCTGGTATCATATCGTCTTTCAGTAACTGTGGGTTAAAACAAAAAATAGTCACTTGCCTATTATTATTAGTTAAATTTTAATAGATTTTTTAAAGATCTCTCACATAATCAAGCTTTGTTCTAAATGACGCAGCGGGCGTTCCCCACTTAATTCTATCCATTGATGTGTTGTCTGTTGTATTTTAAAGGTTCTCAAAACTTCACAGGCTCGAAGGGTCATATAAAAGACATGTTATTGTGGAATGTTGGTTTTATATCGGGTTAAATTATACCTAGGTAGGTACGACGAACAAAAAATCTTCATCTTTACTTCTGTTTTTTGTTATAACCTATCTCTCCCTCATCACAATATCACAAATGTTTACGATCGTGTCAAATGCGGTAGCTGTTGAAAAAATTTCTTATGTCAAAACTTATACCGCACAAGCTTTTGAAAATGATTTGTTTCACATAGCTGGCTATCTGATAACTTGATCGATGTGTCAACGACTAAAACCGCTTACGCAATTTGACATAGAAGCTTCACAACATTTGCAAAAAGTGCTTTGTCTTGTTGAATAAACTTCGTGCCGTGTACCACAAAGTAATATTTTCCCCTTGATACAAAAAAAAATTATGGTCACCTTTTAGCAAAGAGTGTATTTTTGCTTCAGATCAGCAGGATTCTTAAAATGCTAATGTCTTAAAACTGCTCCTGCAAACCAACCTTATAGCTGGTTTACAAAAATAATGTTTATTCTTTGAAATGATAAACCTATTAAAAATATTTAATGGCCAACAGTAGAATTTCGTGTTACTTATATACAGGGTGAGTCGCAACGTTTTGAAAAAACACCTTACATAATAATAATAATAATAATAATAATAATAATAAAGATGTTTATTTATGCCAATAAAAATAATTGAAATATAAATATAAAATTGATAGAAGTAAAAAAGAAAACCAAAAAATGACAGTAGTATACTAGTTGGCATAAATAGGTAGGATTTTGATTTATAAGAAATCATTCTTCCAATCCTACCCCTACTAAATAATTTTTTATATTATTTTTAAAAGTTATATAGCTTAAGCCCCTTAGACTAGAAGGAATATTATTAAAAATTACAGAAGATGTATATTTAAACGAAGACTTATATTTTTCAGTATGATGTTGAGGTATTTCTATTGCGTTCTGATTTGTAGTATTAACATTATGAATATTAATCCTGAATTCAATTTTTTCAAATAAATATCTAGGTTTCTGAGTTAAAATTTTTTTATATATAAAACAGGATAAGGGGATTTCGCGTCTTTTTTCTAATTTAATTATATGATATTTTTTAATTAAAATTTGTTTAATGAATGTTCAAAGACATCCTTTACAACGCCATGATTATCACCTATACACCGATAAAAAAACATTAAAATAAAGCATCTTTATCGTGTTTTTAAAACGTTTTAATTAAAAAAAAAATAGAAATCTGATTAAAACTTTTGATTTTTTTGGACTTACATTTGCGTGTAGAGTACACTCCTAGAATTTGGTGCGTTCCTCCAGACTCGCTCTATAGAATTCTATTTGTAGCAACAAACATATTATTATACTCTATTTTATAGTAACTGACTTGCAGGCAGAGATAAAAAATAACTTCCTTTCTATTACACATAAGTATCTAAATCCCACCAAAAACATGCATGTAAAAAAGCAGGCTAAGTTCTCGTCAGGACTGTGTGTCTTGTTATCTGAAAAAATAACTAAAATGTAAAAATTATGCCAAGTTCCTTGCCTACACGTTATTAGCAGTGTTTTGATAAGCATAGAAAAATATTGTGTGAATTAATTTATGTCTTTAATAATTAATATAAAAATAAATAAATATGAAAGTAAATTTTGATGTTCTTTGAGTTTTTTAAATTTCGAAATTCCTTAATATTCATTCACCATCTCATCAACAATTAAATCATTTCTAAATTCAACATCCTATTTTTTCACCACCACTGTGAAGGTGGGACCTATTTAGCTATTTTTAGAATTTTAAAGATATTTATCGGCCTTCTCATAGATTGTGTATCAAACAATAATATCTTTTGTCATTCTATTTTTTCATTCGATTTTTAAACTAAACTCTTTCACATCATTTTTTTTTAATTTAGCATGGAACACGAACGCCGGTATTTAAAAATCAAATCATTACATTTAAATTAATTTAACTGTTTAATTCAGCAGGCAGCTGTCTTTGTAATGAACATTTAATGGGATAAATTGCACTTGTAATAATGGACTAACTAGTAAACATGAATAAACGAAAGTTGTGCCGAAAACAATTAAACATTTTTGGCAATTGATATTCAGCAGTTTAAATATTTCCAATCAAACTCAGTCCTGTATAAAGCAATGTTAATTAAACAATGGCAACAATGGAAACAATAGTTTACTATTTTACATAGCCAATGTACTCAGAACTGTTGTTCATTAATTTACTCATTAAAAAAAAATCACCATATAGGATGGTTGTTATCATTAACGTTGCTACTTACGATTACAAAGTGTATCACAAACCGAATTCTTTTAATTGCTATAATCCCAGTAAATAACTTAAACCAGCATTATTTAAAAGATACATTTCATCCCATGAATCTTCCCAGTCCAGATATTTAGAAGAGGAATCATATGAGACGACGATGACACTGACGTTGACACTAAAACGGGGCCTACACTCTATATCTCATTCTCATTCTTTAATTTACTAATGATAATTCTACTGATGACAACAAAAACTTCTTTCCTGTTCAACAATACTACTAATATTTCGTGTAAACTTCGCCAATCTTATTATGAAGAATTAACTTCATCCTTTTTGCAAATAAAAAAATGATAGTACATAGTACAAAATATTGCCATGACATACCCTGTATATGGCAAATACACAAAAATAGTGTAAACCTATATCCCTACAGTGAAACAAAAATGGAGTTCGCTGCAATAAATATTTATTTCCTATTATCTGAACAACTATTTATTTAATAATTTGTCAAAAATTATTTGAATTCTGAACATGATATTTGTAGCACTGAAACAAACATTATTCCTAATATATGACTCTTGTTTATATATAAATATATAAAAGAACTGTCTTGTGGTAATTTCCACAACTGATGAGCCGAATTGCAGGCGAAACACCTTAGAGCAGATCTTCCCCAGCAGGACTCGGTATTTTAGTTTTAATTCAGAAAACGCACTGGCGTGAAGCCCGAACATTTTCTCTTGAAATGGAGGGTATCACAAGCTTTCGACCTTCTTGGTCTCTTCAGTAGGACAACGTAGTCCTAGAACTATGTATTGTTAGTTTTCTCGAAGCAAAAGCAGAGTTTGATTCAAAGCAAAAGTCGAATTTGACAAAAGCCGAATCTTTCTCAAAGCAAAAGCTGAGATTTCTTTCTTTGCATAAAGCATTGAATAAATTGAGGCTTTACGCACATGAAACGATTGGATTTCGACGGCCTCGCGGCTTTGTCGTTTGACAGAAGATGTTTTGCGAATTGGGCCGATCTTGCGATCTTTGCTCTCTCTCAAAATTCCTTTTGAAATTTAAACAAAAGAACTGTCTTGTGGTAATTTCCACAACTGATTAGACGAATTGAAGGCGAAACAGCTTAGAGCATATCTTCCCCAGCAGAACTAGGTATTTTAGTTTTAACAAAACATAGCTCTAAGACTACTTTGTCCTTCTGAAGAGGTCAAGAAGGTCGAAAGGTTATGATATCCTCCATTTCAACAGAAAATGTTCGGGCTTCACGCCAGTGCGTTTTCTGAATTAAAACTAAAATTCTCAGTTCTGACCACAAGACAGTTATTTTGTTTAAATTTCAAAAGGAATTTTGAGGAAGAGCAAAGATCGGAAGATCGGCTCAATTCGCAAAACAGCCTCGGTCAAACCCGAGAAAAACAAATCGACGAGAAGCGACAAACGGGACTTCCGGGCGAACGATTTCTGAATGCGCACACTCGAGCTATGGTGTACGACTTGTCGGCTTGTTTTGTTATTTTAATCTCCGAAAGTGTATATCAGTTTTAGTCCGTTTGGAGCTGTAATTTCGCACGTATCGAATTATCAGTTCGGTTTTTTTTTTAATAAAATACGCTTATGTGATAGACATGGTTGGATATTCTTGTGCAGTTCCTGGATGTTTTTTAAAACTGGCTCTCCAGTCAGTATTTTTTCATTTCCACAAGACTGTCTAAGGTAAGTACATACATTAAACATTGAATTATTAAATATACAGTTATTTTTATTTATTTGCGTTCATTGAACCTGTGTTTGAATTATGCAAACAGACAATTTGCACTTTGCTAAATTGCAGGCAAATAATAAAATAATTTTTTTAATATGGCGGTCAACTTGCAGCTGTTGATGTTTAACTGTTTGATTTGTAATGTGTATAATTGTGTTTGGAACTTATTATTATTTATTTTTGATTTAATCGATAATTGTTGTGCCAAGTGTATAGCTTTGAAATGTTGTATTATGTTAAATTACCGCGCATGCCTAAAGAAACTCCACTAAATCACCCCGTACACTCCAGTAAATCACTTTACTAAGGCAAAACATTGTATCTTTACCCAATTCGGCTATCTTTTCTTTGGTCTTCCATATACTTCAATTGCCAAAATTTTTCTGCTGGCATAATTATCATTTCTTCAGATGTTTGTACCACTTAGTTTTCTTCGTGTATCAGCTTGGATGTTCCGCTTATTCTTGTATTCATGAATTCACCTGTGTTTGTTATCCCATGCAATCATCTTGACGCTGTTACTTTTGTCAGAATTTCATGCACTTACAGACTTCACTGATCATGTTTCCGCTCCATATTGCAGATCTGACCACAGTTTCATTAATCAATACTTTCTAGTATCTGCCGCATAATCACACAGCACACAGAACTCTGCGTGTTATTTATAAATTCAACTTGCCTCTTTGGCTCTGGCATAATACTATTCTTAAATAGCCTCTTAATGAACATTTTTAAATAAATTGAAAAAATCTCTCTCTTATAATTGGAAAATAAGTATAAGGACAATACCACCAAATTATTTTTCCAAACACCAAAAGAAGATACCAATTTATGGGCCATGTCATCACATTTAATCAGATTAGAACGACCACACTTACCGCCCAACCTATATAGACGACAATTTTGTGACAATTATTTAATTACGAACCTATTGTTCGATCTTTGTGCACTGAAGCGAGTAATTTGGTTTGATATCTAACATTTGAGCGTTGTAAATTTTGGAGCAAATAACAAAACCGCACTGCAGCGTTTGAAAGGAAAATTAAACTGAGTATTTTGCATGATTAATTGGAAATGATGGAAAATATTTTATATTGCACAGACATATACTATCATCTTTTTTAAATTAGCCAGTACCACAACTACCCTCATATTTTCTCTATTGGTGTCCTTTGAGTTTGCATTCTTGCTTTGATTCCATCAACATGCATCACCTTTGAGCTAAAGCAACAACATTTTTTTTAAGGTGCTCTGTATATTTCTCACCAAAAAAAAACAGGTACGTACAATAGACATGTTGTAACATCGATATCAAAAAGTGAAATGTCTGCTCTTTGATGGGAAATTTTCCATTAATATACCTACATACATGGACATCCAATAGAATTAGTTAAGATCCCAGTAGTTGGTGTTGCACACTGATAATATTATTCAACATTTTTTAAATAAATATGAAAAGATACACACACACACAAACTTTGATGCTTCTTTAAAGAGCTACTTTCAATTGCAAAGTTATCTATATGTTTGAATTTTTTTTAAATGGTAGCAAATTTTTACATCTTATTGTTTTTACTGAAAATATGTTGACTTTAAATAAAAGCAAATTTCTGGTCCTTAAGTATCTTAATTGTAATTTATATTCCACCGTTTATTTAAGATTTTTTGATAACTTAAAATTTAAAAATACCGGCAGAGTAAATAATAATAATATAACGAGGAGGGCGAACACGAACTGTACTCTGTAAAGGATTCCTAAAAAACAAAGTTGTCCCATTATGTGAAATACACCCTTATATGTTGTGCAATAACAATATTTCTGCTGAGAATTTACCTACGAGAATATTTGACGACCAACATAGGCCAAGAGAAATATGTAACGTTTGCACCAAAGTACATACTTACTCTAATACTTATCTCACAACCATAAAAGTTCCAGTCATGCCAAAGTAATTAAAATTCAATTAAACGTTAGTCTGTTTTGTCTTTATTGCAATTCTTCACTCAATACGACTTGGTAACAATTATTTAATTATCAACTGTTCGATCTTTGTGCGCTGGAGTGCGTAATTTTCTTCAATGCGTATTGTTTGAAAGCTACAATTAGAATTATACACTTGATTGGGACTGAAAGACTCCAGTGAAGATAAGGCGCTTTGACCGACGCCTGGAGGATTTAGAGCAAAAATTAATTATCTGATATCAGTTTTGGCTATTTAATAAAAATTCTAAAGAAAACTGATATATAAAATTTTAAATAGAGTTAGGCTACTCACTAATTTAGCTCCTTTCTAACACCATAAATAGTTGCAAACGATTCCCGCTAAAATGGTTAAGTAATTTTAGTAAGTAGGGACATTGTTAGATTAACAATTATTAGCTGGTTAAATTTTGACTAAAATTTTGGATACGTTAATAATCTTTAAGTGGCAAATTTAACACCTTATGGAGCAAAAGTTTACTAGCTATAATAGTTAGTTTTAATAGCAGTAGAGTTAAACTAACTATAGAAACTAAATTTTTTGCACCAAAAATGGTTCTGTTTATTAAAAAGATGTACAGGGTGTTTTGAAAAGAATGAGGTATATTTTAATAGTAGCATCCTCGAGTCAAAATAGGATGATTTAGACCAACTTCTTTTGATAAAGTATTTTTTTTTTGAGATTTTAACTTTTTTAAAACCCTGGCCGACCCAAAATAATAATTTAAAGAATGTTACCAAAACTGGGTCAGGACAGACCGTAGCCAGTAAATAGTTATTTACTTTATAAGGGATATCAGTAGGATTTACCGGTCAAGGACGAATTTTGAGCCCGAGCGCTAACAAGGGCAGGCAAAATAGTTTGAGACTGGTTAAGGCTTACATCCCGAATAATGTATTATATTTTTCCACCCCTAGTATTAATTTTAAGTAAAAAAAGTGTCCATTAAAAATTAATAATTAATAATAGTTTTAATCAATTTGACTGAAAATGAGTTTACTTAAGTTATTTCTCAAATTGATCGCGTTCGCTATATCTTCTATCCTTGTCATGATAAATATGTTAGTTACAGTTAGTAGAGAATTCAGCGGCGGAATTAATTCATAAATTCAAAAACTTGCCTATAAATTTAACTTTTAAACTTGTGTCAAAATTGTCCGATGACCTTTTTAAACGTCGGCTCTGGTCAAAAGTGGTTATGTGACGTAAAAATATACATTGCGATCTTTTACGAGACTTGTTTTATTTTTTGAGGATATATTATATCGCAGAAGGCTGTCAATTGTACCGTTAGCTAATAGCACCTACCGTTATACGGCCGATTATTTTTAAATAGGCATCGATAGGGGAAATTTTAGGTTTTAACGATGGAATTATTTCTGGATATGATCATTCAAGGGATTCTGAATGCCCCGAAGAAATATTAAAAGTAAATTCCTTATCTCCAGACTGCAGGATCACTAAAGGTTCCTATTAGAACGGACAGCCTGTATTATTTATCACTAATCCGTTTTTCCTAATATTGCACCCGTATACAAAAAGATAGAAAGCCCTCAAAATATTATTTATTTTCCCGTAACAAAATAACAGACAAAATTAGAATAAAAGTATTGGGTTTTCGATAATTTTGTTGATTCTTCTGCTTTAGGTAACATAAAAAATTTCAGTATACTTCTTTTAATTATGATCATTAAAACCCTTGGGAATAAAATAAATCCTGTAGAGGTTTCATTTAAATTACAAAGCCCCACAAAAAAAGTGTTTGTTCCGGCGAACTAGACTAGAGGTCTTTTCTCATGTATTTTGAGTCGCTGAATCTTTTATCGAAATTTAAAAGTTTAGTCCCTATTTTTTCTTAAGTTGCAAAAAATTAATGTAAATAGAACAAATTAGGGAAAAATAAAGGAAGCCCACGAAAAATTAAAGGACTTGAATATGTTGAGGGTTTTTTAGTTTTATCCCCATGTGATTTTCACCGCAGAATCTAAATCTGAAGTCAGGTGTGAGCCATTGACCGCACATTTTTTAAAATGGCCCCAAGTCAGCAGAGCCAGTTTAAGAAAAAATAAAAGCCAAACTTTTAATCCCGACAAAAGATTCGGATTCGGCGAGTGACGAAAATAGACAGAAAATGACTAGTCTAGTCCGCCGGAACGAACACTTTTTTGTGGGGCTGTGGTACTTAATAGGAAGGAATTTAAAATTCATAAATTCTTAATATAGAATGGCTGATAACAACTTGGCTTCGGCGATGGATGTGAGTTTTAATAAACGAAGGAAAATTGAAAAAAATATTATTTTAGTATGATTAAGATCATACAAATCTCCAACAAAAAAGGTAATCGACCTCACTGAATATATTACCTACACTAAGTTATGTTGTAAATCAGCAGCAATTTGCCATTCGATAAATGCATCGTTAGTGTATAATTTGGTTCACTGCGTTTCATTGAGAAGCTGCAATTTGATACTACTTGATTATGGATTTCAGAGTTAATGACGTCACCGACAGGTTTAAATTTAAAAAAAAAAATCGTAAAAGTTTTTGCACCGAACATCCTTTGCGAATTCAAATAACCAAAATGGTACGTACTGAGAAATTAAGCCAAAATTTCCTGCAAAAGATTTTCTTTCAAATGTTTACCCTCCACCAGAGCTGGGCAGGGCTTGAGGGCTTGTGACTTAAAAAAAGGGCTCCAAGCCCTTCTAGGGATTTTAATTCCATGGCTTAAAGCCCATTTTAAAACGAGAGCTTGTGGCTTGGGGGCTTGAATTCCTTTATAAAAGAGCTTTGGAATTGTGAATGAAAAAAAGAGCCTCAATTACTTTTGAGGGCTTGCAAAGCCTTTTCAAAGGCTTGAAATCCTGAAGGGGCTTTCCAAGCCACCGAAGGGCTTGTAAAGTTCTTTCGAAGCTATACAAGCCAGTGTTGCAAATCGTACTTGGAATACTTGCATAGATTTCTATGCCGTTCGAAATTACCGGCGGGCTTATTTTCCTCACCAAAAACCCTTTCCTACCTGCAAAAGCAAGGGTGTACGATAATCTCACAGGTAATTTCCTCACCAAACGTTGAAGTATCCGTGTATTAATGGTTTATGAGGGTTTTATGGTGTTTACACAAACTATAATGTTAATGACCCATGTTGCAGGCTCTTCCTGCCAGTAAATAGTGTACAGTAGAAAGAATAGACAGATTATCTGATCTTCTTAAACATCTTAAGACCACGGTATCTCAAAATAGCGGAAAATCCATCGAAATTCGTGAAGATATGAAGGCTTCATTTTCGACGTCGTTTTCTAAAGTGTCAACAGAACAAAATGTTAACAGAACAGAGCAAATATTTTTTGAAAAATATGATAATTGGCTTAGTAAACCCGTCACCTTTCCTATTTCCGTGCTTTCGACAACACCAACGAAATCGGCAGTTAGATGCAGGACCACAGAGGAATTTATTTCGTTCAGCGAAAGTTCTGAACAGAGAAAAACTGAAGATCTCGTCAGTTTGTTTAGTCCAGAACAGTTAGTATACTTAACACAAATAAGTCTTCGTTCAACTGGAAAATTAGATGCGAGTAATCTTGTTAAAGAAGCCACATTAACTAGTCCTACGAGAGCTTCTAAGTATAGAAAAAGCATTAAAGTCACAACTGAAGCTCCTTTAACCAGTAAAGGGGCTCTTTCAATATTGATTGTGTTTAAGCTTTCGAAAAGCTAATACCAAAGTCTACGTTTAATGAGTGTGAAACTAAACTGCAGGCTCTATCCTTCTTCTTCTTCTTCTTCTTCTTCTTCTTCTATTTATATATATATATATATTGACACAATCGGTAAAATTATTTGCTATTTTGTTTTGTTCTTTAGAATCAGAGGCGCCAGAGCTCATCATTTATCGTGATATTTCACGATTTTGTATCGAATCACATGATATGAGTACAGGATTTAACGATTTTTTTAAGTATTACTCAACATGAATGATTTCTAGAAGTTTAAATTGTCTAAAATCGAAATTAAATCAATTACAAACTGTGGTCGTCAGAATTGTTTGAATATAATGGTCGATTGTAGCACCTGTGTGTTTGCTCTTAGCACAGCAAGTTCTATTCTTTTCACGATTTTGTATCGAATCACACGATATGAGTACAGGATTTAACGATTTTTTAAGTATTACTCAACATGAATGATTTCTAGAAGTTTAAATTGTCTAGAATCGAAATTAAATCAATTAAAAACAGTAGTCAGAATTATTTGAATATAATGGTCGATTGTAGCACCTGTGTGTTTGCTCTTAGCACAGCAAGTTCTATTCTTTCCAACGATATATCAACTTTTTTGATAACGAATTGTTATAACTAAATGCTTAAAAACCATAGAAAAGCAAAATTCTCCCATCTCTTATGATATTCGTCATTCGTACAATAAAAATCATGCTGAAGCTAAACACAATATTTAACGGTACATTTCAAATGACACCTGTAAATACCGTTCACCTTCGTCACACAGCCAACCTATTTCCATTGCGTCGATTTGTTCTTCCAGTGCGTAATGTATCTTTATTTAATAGGAGCGAGTGAAAGAAGACAACGATACTGTCTTTCGTGAATGTTATGTATGAAATGAAATAAAAAATTTATTTTTGAAGGAAACTAAATTCACTAATTTAACATCTTATATTGGCAACACTGCATCAGTCAAGTTGTATACGCATGTATATTAGATGCAAAATAGTCTCGGTACCTCGACAGGCAACTCAAATAAGTGGCACCCAATTCAACCCCTTTAATTTGTCGATACTCGAGCTCGAGCCTAACTCTACTGATATCACTGAAATGTGGTGCTTTATATAAATCGGAATTCGAAAAATTCTAAAACCAGTATTTTCCAATACAATAGGTATGTCGTCGGGCCACTCTGGTTCGTTTTATTCATTCATTTAATAAATTCACTTTACAAAAAATGTCAGTTAATACCATTGTTTATATGGAGCCCTCTCAAAATACTAAAATATGGTAAATCGACTGAACAAAAATTAATCAAAGTATTTTCCTGACCTATACCATTATCTTTTCAAACAGACGTATTGTCAAAAGGCCGAAAATTAATTTAATGACTGGTCCCTTTCTCTCTAAAATAGACTACCTGTTTGTAAGCTGTCAACCATCAATTGGTTATTTATAAGGGGCGCACCACTATTATGCGGAATTATTCGGCTTCTATTCGGATTCCTGTTTTACGTTTAATTAAGTTATAGATAAGTACTTATTTGTTGTTGAATTTAACAGACCGAATAATTTTGGCTTATCTTCTTTATCTACCCTGTCGAATTAACTCTTTGGAACCGATGAAAGTTTAAATTTTAAATATCATCGGCTGCTGACAAATTTGGTCACATATTTTCTTTAATCGCTTGATAGATTGGATAATATAAATTTATTTTTAGGAAGTACCTACTACCCCATTTTAATTCTAAATAGTTTCATTAGCGAACATGCTCATAGACAACGAAAAGAACCGCCAACAAGAATTCTAAAAAAGTTGGATCATAATTTTTTTACACTTTAATCAATTTATGTTGCTTCTGCAAAGCACAAAAACAACAGGTATTTTATTGTTCGTAGAGGCTATATGTCCGCCGGCGCGGTAGGTTACAGTTAGACTTAGAATTCCGCCGCTAGGCGGACTTATGGAAATAATAAGAACTTATCCGCCGTAAAAATTATAGTGCGGCGGAACGCAATGGTTGATAATTCATTTTCAACCTTTCGATGGATTTTACTGCATAGTAGCTAAGATCCGCCGACAAAATTTTGGCCAGCTTTATAATTTATATATCTATATAAATTTACAAGTTGGTTTTCCCACAAATTTTTAGATCAGCGTTAAAAGGTGAGGAGTTGTGAAATACCTTCTCGGACAGGTTTGCTCAGTTTTAGGTTTCAGCAGTATTTTTTCAAAATTTTGTACCTATCTTTGTTGAGTTTTTTACTGTCAGGAAGTAATGACACAGAAGGTCTACTTCCTTGTCAGGTAGTAATAACGTTCTCGGACAGGTTTGCTCAGTTTTCGGTTTCATCAGTATCTTATTTAATAAAATGTCAGTTGGATGCGGTGTTGATAAAATTTTATACCAACACGAATCATGCAGTCGCAGTAAAAAACTCAACATAGATAAAAAATTTTGAAAAAATACTGCTGAAACCTAAAACTGATCAAACCTGTCCGAGAACGTATTTCGCAACTCCTCACCTCACCTGTTAACGCTGATCTAAAAATTTGTGGGAAAAACAACTTGTAAAATATAGATATATAAATTATAAAGCTTGTCAAAATTTTGTCGGCGGATCTTAGCTACTATGCAGTAAAATCCGTCGAAAGGCGGAAAATGAATTATCA
Source organism: Philopedon plagiatum (assembly GCA_963971165.1). Lineage (NCBI taxonomy): Eukaryota > Metazoa > Arthropoda > Insecta > Coleoptera > Curculionidae > Philopedon > Philopedon plagiatum. Next base: position 20,783,921 of record OZ020197.1, on the reverse strand, counting down.
ACCATTGCGTTCCGCCGCACTATAATTTTTACGGCGGATAAGTTCTTATTATTTGCATGAGTCCGCCTTGCGGCGGAATTCTAAGTCTAACTGTATCCTACCCGCCGGCGGACATATAGCCACTACGTTTATTTTTACCCTTTATTGGAATCAACAATTATCGCACAAAATTTTTGTAACATGGTGTACATTGTGGGAAGTTTATTCTATAAATATTTTTGTTAATAACTAATATAATGTGATTAACATTATATTAGTTTCTATTAATTTTAAAATTTACATCTTAATAACACTGGCACACAAAACAAAGTGGTCTGTACATTTGACCAGACCAATCTATCTATATGTATTTTGATGCGCTGAATCTAAATCCGAAGTCCGTTTGGCCCGTACACCCTCAAAATTGCGAAAAAACGCCGAAAATGGCTAAAAATTGCGAAAAATTGCAGTTATGTAAATGAAGAAAATTTTATTGAACTAGATCAAGTATTTTTCTTATGTATTTTGATGCGCTGAATCCAAATTCAGAATCTTTTAATCTCGATCATTCATATATTTATCAAAAATCGTACAAAATAGCAATGAGTAGCAGAAAATAGCAAAAAATAGTATTGATTTTACGTACCAATGAGGACTTTTATTACGTATGAGGAGTGATTTCTGGTAATATTATACGCCGTACGCCCACCAAATTTTGAGTAAATTGCGGAAAACTGCTAAAAATAGCTAGAAATTGCAATTTAACTTCGGAGGACTGATTGCTTGTGCCTGTAACCAGGGCACCTACACAAGAAATCACTCCCACATACGTAATAAAAGTCCTCATTGGTTCGTAAGAACAATACTATTTTTTGCTATTTTCTGCTACTCATTGCTATTTTTTACGATTTTTGATAAATATATGAATGATCGAGATTAAAAAATTCTGAATTTGGATTCAACGCATCAAAATACATAAGAAACATACTTGATCTAGTTCAATAATATTTTCTTCATTTTCATAACTGCAATTTTTCGCAGTTTTTAGCCATTTTCAGCATTTTTTCGCAATTTACTCAAAATTTTGAGGGTGTACGGAGCGCATCAAAATACATAAGAAACATACTTGATCTATTAGTTCAATAAAATTTTCTTCATTTTCATAACTGCAATTTTTCGCAATTTTTAGCCATTTTCAGCTTTTTTTCGCAATTTACTCAAAATTTTGGGGGTGTACGCGCCAAACGGACTTCGGATTTAGATTCAGCGCATTAAAATACATATAGATAGATGGGTCTGGTCAAATGTACAGATCGCTTTTTTTGTGTGCCCGTGTAATTTACATCTTATTTTTTTTTTTGATTTTTTTAAACATATTATGTAAGTAACATTTTATTAGATGTTATTAATTTTAAAATTTAATTAATTTTTTTTGCATTCCCTTATTAAATAGCTTTCTAAAGATAAGGACCTTGTTAAATACCCCAAGGCCTGAAAATGTTTCCTCATGTAATAAATTTTATTTTAGAGGGATTTAAGTCAACGAATTTTATTGGAAAGGTAAGGGACTTGAAAATTTCTCCAAAATAAAATTTTTGTTTAATTGGAGATTCTATGGTTTCTCTGCGCTATTATTCCGTATTTTCACAATCTTTTGTAGAGATTTTCTTGGCTTAAAATTTAATTTGATTATGTTAGCAGAAGCGATATTTTTAAAAAGTTTTGTAAATAAGATATCTGTACCGTAACACGAATATTTTAAATATTTTCATACCAAACATTTGCGAATGTGTGGAATGAATAAAAGCGTAGTATCTGCTAATGCTACAGGTTTTGGCATTTATTCCTACGTCAAGGTTCCTGTAGAACCCACAACTTCTTTATGATGAAATAGGTACTATAGTATACGAATCCCTACTTCATAAGCGTAGTTTACCCATTTTGCAAATATTTGTAGACATAGCCTCTTCGTTCATCCGTGCCAAAGCTTTACGCACCAATATTTGATTAGGTTTTATGGTAGAGTAAGGTTATTTTACGCTCTTAAATTTATAAATAGAAATTTTAGGACTATAAAAAATAGTAAGGTGTTGATTTGGAGACACCAATAAAATTATTTTATTATCTTAACACCTGTTTTATTCATCTAACTTCAAATAATTTTCCTATTTAAAATATTTTACCATTGCTGACTCGTGCATAACTCAAAATAAAATTTAAAACTACACTTTATTTCCTGCATTTTTCAATCCATCCGTTTTTGTCAATTTAATCTCTTAAAATCACACATCTTATTTTTTCTCATTCCCCATATAACTGCATGTAAACAACTTCTTTATGAAAAGAGCAATTTACATGAAATACGTCAAAATACGGTGCGATTAGTTGATCCAGATATTTACAACACTAGTCGTCAGTATGAACGAAGTCTCCTCGACCGAGAAGGTGCCAGCCCACACACCATCTTAAGTGACTGGCTGGTGAAATCCTTATCGATGTTTCCAGCACTGGGTGTGTGAGTCGGCTTTTCACTATATACAACCCACGGTGCATTGGTACATAGGCTTGCTGCCTTCGTGGGTTGAAGTACGAATATTTAAAAATAGCATATACCCATCATAATTAGTTTAAATAATTTACCATCAATTTAATAAAATTAAAGTATTTATTTTCTTAACCACGTATTATCATTCTTACCGACTGATATGGATAGGACCGGAAATTAATCTAATAGCTAGTCCCCTTTTGTCTTAAACGAACTACCTGTTTGTAAACTGTCAACGATCAATTGGTTATTTATAAAAGGGACCCACTAACATTATGCGGTCCTATTGAAATTCTTGTTTTACGTTTAATTAAGTTCCAGATAAATATTTGCTGTTGAATCCGAGTAATGTTAAGTTATCTTCTTTACCTGCCGATGCCGTTTCGAATTAACCCTTCCGAACTGATAAACATTTAAAATTTAATTCGAATCGACTACTGGCTACATTTTGCCGCTACTTTCGTGATAACAAGACGCGACCTATTGTTCACTCGTAAAAGAGAATCACTAAAGATCTTTTTATAAAGCCAAGTAGGTATTGGAAAATGTCATTTATAATTAATAAACAATTACGGCAAAATTACAGCAACTTCTTCTCTTTGAAACTATATCAGGTATTAATAGTTCCAGCAGAACTCCATCAGTATTATTTCTTCGCAATTAAAAAAAAAATAACTGTTATGATGTTCTGTTCTTCCTGAGCACACAAATTTATCCGGTATATTTCTTCTTGAAAAATGGAAGCTGCGGCCGAACGACTTTAACAGTCTGAATTTGGACCCATATATCCCCAATTCGGTTTCCATCTTTGACTCATCTGTGTACCATACCAAAATGTTCCTTCGGTTTGTTCTGTGTTTGACTATTTTCAATGGCCACTTCAAATAAAATTTCGAGGTCATATTTATTTAGCAAAGTGTTCGATAGTTGTATTGTAATTCCAGTAGAATAATTTTCAGAATGATCGGATAATAATAATTGAAAAGGAACCAATCGCCTAATTGCAAGAATTTAGTGATGACACCACACGATAGGCTGATATATTCATTTTATTATGTGCAAAAAATACCAAACGCCTGCTATGTTCTAGCGATATCTATTTAATGAAGACCCACGTGACTTAGAACGAAAAAGCAGCTTTCCTTTATAGAAAAAATCAAAGTAACGGCATCCTTTATAGAAAATCATCAGTGGTACTTGGTCCCTTTTCAATTAGCATCATCCCTTTAAATGTCCATTCCCATCACCTGGTTTTAATTATATTCTCTGTTTGAGTCGCAGAGCGCTGAGAACAGTCTCTTTTTTGATAACTAAGCCGTGGTTTTCGCTAATGATTTGTGCTTCTGTGTTTTTTTAGTAAATCTAGAAACCTATTCTTGTTGTATAAATCCCTTAATGGCTTTTATTCGTTTAGGACTAATATTTTCCTATATCTTTAATCTAAGAAGACTCCCTATTTCGTGTTTAGCCGCTCGTAAGCATCAATTTTCTCAGAAAACTTCCAGATCTTTTCTCTGGGTATTCTATAATTTTAATCCCTTTCAGCCTAAAGCACTTTTTAATTATACTCGACATTATACTGTTCTCCCCGAACTAACAACCTTTAAAAGTTTCAGGTTTGTTAGTATATTAACAGAGAAAATTATATTACTACCGCAAGGGCAAAACATGTTATTGACAAGATGATAATTGGTAGAACAAACGAAATTTTGCAGTGGTATTTTAAAATAAAACAAATTTTCATTTAAAAATAAAGCTCTTGCAAAGTCGATTTCTCATAAACTAAAGTTATATTAAATTTGGTTCGCTTAAGTCAATCAGTTATTAACTAGAATTATTTTATGAAATTAAAACTTCAAATTGATTTTTCTTGCCAAGCACGGACTTCACTTCTTTAAAATAATTGACTCCTTTTTCTCCAACAATCAATTATCACCACCCAGGAATTTCGAATTTTATAGAACGTTGCCCCGGGTATAATTTTTTTGTGATAATATAATTGATGCAGAGTTGTTTTGGAGAGGGATTTAAATTTATTTATCTGGATATATCTTGTGGAATTAACGCTATTATAAAGAATTCTATGTTTACATTAGGATTAGAAATACTTTATAAAAAAAGAATATGATCAGAGTTTATTTTAAATTAGTAAGAATGCCCGATTTTATAAGCAAACAAAATGATCATTTCGTGTCGGTATATTATTCATGTAAACTAAAATCAAACGATATTGCCAAAGGACGTTTCCATTTGATCAAAATACTATTTTTACTCTTAGTATCAAACAATGGTAAAAAGGATAACTTTGAAAAAGCTGAAAGAATTATTTCGATATCTTGAAATTTGATGAACTTACTAAATTTGTTGTGACTGGGACTCCCGCTGGATCGGCCATTATAATGTCAGGCGACACGAACTCAAAAATATTAACGCTCAGATTCACTAAGGAAGTCCAAGATTTAGTACTGGTTTAAGTTATGATCTTCTAGTTGATCAGTTGAGTTTTGACAGGTTTTTGTTCTGTTACTGTTAATAAGTCATGACAGTCGCGTTTAAAAACTTATTCAATTATTTCAATATTATACTTATTTCAATATTTCAGCAATTTGCTTAGGTTCCAAGTGATTTTTCTCTTGAAAACTGTAAAATAACTAAACATGCCATTTTTTATAAATTTTCTAAAAAAAAACTCAGAAACAAATTCATAGTAGGTATTAAACTTACTTGTCTTATTCTGAGACTTGTCAGTTTAAAACTTTTGGTTGTTAAATTGGGAAATTTTAATTGGTTAAATTTAAAAAAAAAGTTGGAAAATCTGGCCGTAAATATTTTTTTTACTGTCTTACAACCCACGAAGGCAGCAAGCCTAAGTACTAAGGTACCGTGGGTTGTATATCACGCAACCGACTCACACACCCAGTGCTGGAAACATCCCTAAGGATTTCACCAGCCCTTTAAGAGGATGTGTGGGGTGGTACCTCCTCGGTCGAGGAAGAATTCCTTTACCACCTTCCGAATTCCTCTACCACCTTCCGCATTTAAGCGCTCTATAGTACTTATGCTACGAAGTAGGTATATTAATTATTTTACTTCCCACTGAGGTGTAAGATAGTAACGGACATTAACATTTGTTTTTAACATCGAGAGGAACCCAACGGGGAAGCTGTCTGTAAGGTAGTGCTAGACACGTGTTTCGTGCTTATTAGCACTCATCAGTAGCACGTATCCAAGTTATTAGGTGGAAAACTTGGAAGTTCAAAAAAAAACACAAATAGTTCACAGACCAGGGACCTGCTACCACATTTGTATTTTTTTGTCAGGACACCCAGAGTTTTCCGGGCAACAACCAACATCGCCACGGAGGCTGCAATAGCACCTGCGTGAACCTCTAACCAGAAGGAATATGAAAAGGTAAAGAAATAGCGACATGCAGGAATAATTATAAAAAGGTGAAGGAAATATCGGGGAAACTGTCTGTAAGGTAGTACTAGACACGTGTTTCGTGCTTATTAGCACTAGTCAGTAGCACATAACCAATAGTTATGTTACAATAAATATTTGTAACAAAATTTTAAAGACAAATAGGTGGCCATCCATCATACAAGCGTCAACTTTCAGCAAATTATCCGATTGTCTTTGCATAAACTTCATTCCGGCCATTTTAAAACTTTCCTTTTATTGAAATGTAATGTAATATTCAAGAAAATAAATTCACACTGGAATTCACCATATATTAGCCATTATAATACTGTTATCTACATGACATGTGATGTCACAAAAATAAAAATTGTATAAAAATTTGCAGTAGAAAATATTTTTATTTTCTAAATAAAATCAAAATAAATTGACTAAAACAACTTTCATATTTAATTTATGTAGAGAATATAAAAAATCAGATTTATTTGGATTAAATGGATATTCCCTATTGTGACTACCCATCTTTATGTACTTAACCCCGCAGTTCGTTATCGTAATGCCTATGGTCGTTAATTAGAAAATCTTGTTTACTTTTTTTGATTTGTCTTCGTATTTTTTTTACTTTGTTAAGAGACAAAGGAATGGATAAACCTTCACACCCTAAAGAAATGGAACAATTTAATGCATTGGGGTAAAAACTGCGAGACATATCTAAAGCTATTTGAGCAATTTAGCCCTGAGCTTGACCCATTACCAGCCTGTTTTTTATTTATCCCGACCGACAGTAGGGCGGAGATAGGACATCGTTATAACTTATATGTTGTTGACAACGCATGAATAAAATAATGCTTTAATTTGTTGTTTTAGATTAGGATATAAAATGCAATATTTTCGTGCCATAATAAAAGGCTCGTAATTTTATTAATTTAAATAAATTGCTCAATTTTGTTTAATAAACTGCAAATTAAATTAAAAACCCTAATAGTAAGGGTAATATTTTGGGTAATTCGCACATTTAGAGCTGCAGTTACAGTTAGCCTTATTTTGGCGAAGATTTAAATTACCCATTGTTAAAAACTCCTCAAGCAGCAGTGTGAACAACTTAGTAAAAAACTCTGCAAAGGTCTGCAGAGTAACACGTAAGTTACATTAACTATAGTCAATTCTAATAACAAGTCACATTGGAGCATGTTTAGACACTATTTCAATAATTATTGCTGTTAGCTAGTAAAAAGCAATTTGCAAGAAATGGTTTCCAGTAAAAATCGTGCACTTGGATTAAGTTTATTGCTTGACTTCTTTTAACATGTAACCAACGCCCTAATTAGTGCTAGTACAACTTACATGTTTTTGATCTCACATTCTACACATTCTTTGCAAGAATATAACATTTAGCATATACTTTTTTGACCAAAAGTGAAAGTTATTAAAAAACATTACTAACGAAATGACCAAATAAAGAATGATTTAATATCACCAAAAGGTGAAGTACTTATATTGACGGTACTAGCGTAAGGTCCCAACTTAATTTATCTGCGCACCTTGTAGATATTTTACCAAAATTGTATTGACCTTGTATATAACGGAAGATAGAAAAAAACTACCTCGCAGTGAGCTTCGAAAATGTTCCGCATGTCTTTAATTATACCTAAAACCACGATCCTAAAACTAGAAAAAGGTGATAAAGGTACTGAAAGGTATATATTAAATTACTCTTGTTTAAAATTTGGCATATTTGCATTTTCTTAAAAGAAAACCTTAAATACGGTTTATACCCCCGGCCAAAGATCATTTATGGTAGAAAGTTACTTTAGAAATGGTACGAGAGATGTATGCCAGTGGGTGTATTCATTACATGAAGCTGTGGAGGAATTTCAAGATGAATTTCCTGAAGAGTTAGTGGACCGCGACCAATTTCGTCATGTTTTATCAAATTGCGAAAGTCTATTTTTATAGAGAGACCGGTAATGTTAATAGGGAAGAGGGCAGTGGTGGCCGACCAAAAGTCCGAACCAACGAAAAAGTTGAGGAAGTAAGGCAAATTGTAGAAGGGCAGCCTCAACCCCAACTCGACATCCAAGTCAGCAAGTATCCTATGGCATTTGCAATACAATTTCACAATCAGACTTGCATCTTCATGCTTATCGTCTCAGCTGTGTCCAGGGATGTCCAATAAAAGTGAACAGGCCTTATAACTTTTTCATTTTTAAAGATGGGAAAAATGTTTAATATGAAAGTTTTGGGGATTTTTATGGATCATTCATATATCTTATCAGTAAAAGAATTAAGCATCGAATAAAAAAATATAGTATAAAACATGGATTTTCTCGCTTATTTTAAATTGGATGGTATGATTTTTATCATATTTTTGGATTCTAGGAGAAGCCTATATAGGCATATTTTGTATAACATACCCTATGCGGTTTTTCAATCTTTTTTGACATATTTCAAATTAAAAATTATTTCTCATACATAAATATACTCTAAACGTAACTATCCAGGTTGCGAACGAAATACCTGCTAGCTTTTTAAATTTTCTGCGTAGGTAAGTCAAAGTTAATATCAAGGTTGAAAATAATACTTTAGTCGTCGTGGATTTATAATTTTATATTAATGCAAAATGACGTATTATATTAGTGAGAGATGCAAAATGTTAAAATTATATTGAAAAAATAACAACAATGTTAGAGCGGCTCAAAGACAGTATGAAGAAAGTATTGAAGGGGGACAAAGAACTCCATTATTAAACACCATAATAAAAACAAATAGACTAGAAGAAAGAGCAATTCCGGGCAATAGAAAAAGAGGAAGAGAAAGAAATGAAGGGACCTAGCGATTTTATTATATTTTCAAAGGAATCCAAAAAAATCAATTCCCGATTGTGTGCGGTATCTCAGAAATGGAAAAAGAGATAAAATGTTGACTTATGGAACAGTTTAAAAAACGTTAAAGTATTTTAAGTATAGACTAAGTATATAAAATTATGCCAGTTTAAAAGCTAAGTGCCGATTAAAAAGAAAGGAGATATACTTTGGTCACAAATATTAACGAAAGAATGTGGCAAGATTCTAATTTATTTCATACTATCGTTTGGACAGACGAATCAACTTTCTCAACTGCGCGAATGTTTACTAGACGAAATGTTCATGTTTGATCGGATGAAAATCCGTTTACCATTGAATATATTGCTTTTCAGGGGCGTAATTCCATCAACGTTTGGTGTGGGATATTACAAAATAAAATTAAAGGACCACTGTTTTCTCGGGGAGCATTAACTGGCCAGAGCTATTTTAATTTTTTAGAAAATGAATTCGAAGATATTCTCGACGAATTGCCATTTGAAGAACCTCGACGTATAGAAACAGGACGGATCGCCTCCCCCTAATATAATTGAGGTTCGCAATTTTTAAAGCATCAGTATAACAACTGGATCGGTAGATATGGAACGTTACATTGACCTGCAATTAGCCCAGACCTCACACCTTTAGATACATTTCTTTGGAGTTAACTCCATTTATAGACCAATTAGATGACGAAGAAGTTCGACAAGCTCATTTTCAGCCTTTCAGCCCATCCACGTGACTCGAAATAATTTCTTGCAGGAATTTTTTGAGGACCAAATTGTTAGCAGAAATATGCCAGTAAGTTGGCCACTTCGATCATGCGATCTTACCCCATGCGATTTCTTTTTATGGCCTCATATTAAGAATTCAATTTTTAAAACCCCATGCGCAAATTTGAAGGAGCTTCAAGGGCAAATCACACAAAGTTTGAGAAAATCAACAACTCTCCTGAAAAACTGCATAATGGTTTTGCTTCTATAAAAAAAAGAACTCGAATTTGTCTGGCAGAGCAAGATGGGCACGCTGCTCATTTAGTATAAGTAAATTTTGTAAAAAAAATATCATTGTTTTTTAATTTTAAATTTCAAACACCTGTATTATTAAAAGAATTTAAATTTACGTGTTATGAACCAATCAAAATTTTTCAGGTAATAAAAATTTATGGTAACAGGTTAAGGGGTAGTTTTATAAAATGAATTAACAAGCGACACGCGAAAAAATTTTAAAGTTTTTTTAATGCATTTTTTTTTGTTAAATAACTTTGTTATTTTCACTCTAATAGTGACCGAGGGACCTCAAGAAAATGGCTGGAATTGAGAAATAAAATTTTATCTAACCGCGACGAAATATAGAGTCCTAAGGCTATGTTCTAATTGCACAAAAATTTTGATCGCGCGAGCGTGCGAGCGATGCGATAAAAAATTAAGCTAAATAAACCTATGCGGCTGTCCAAATTGGCCGTTATTAGGCGAGCGAGCGACCGAACGCGATTCCATCGCGTCCCTGAAGTGTTTTGATTTTCAAACCAGTTTGTTTTTCATCGCTCGCTCGCGTTATTATGGCGAATCCTGGGACGGAATTATTAATTTCGGAAGTACAGAAACGGCCTGTACTATGGAATAAATGGGCACTGCAATACAAAAATAGATTATCCTATGTGCCTAAGAACGGAATTAAAAGTTTCAACTTGCATCCTTGTGTATTGAACAAATAAGCGTGGATCATCTCTCAGTTTTAAGTAAAGATGATGAAATTCTCCAAATTTTAGCCTGTCGTAATATATTGCATTGACTTGGGAACGTCTAACTTGTCTTTTTCTTGAAATAAATTGATATCTTAGATAAATATTAGCACTTAACAATATACGTCCCTGTTGCTCGCGAGACATTTTGTGACTGAACCAATTAGGACAGAGCAGCGATGATCGCACGCTTCATCGCCCGATCACGCGTTGATCGCGTCGCTCGCACGCTCGCGCGATCAAAATTTTTGTGCAATTAGGACATAGCCTAAGAGTATAAAGGTATTTTCCTCTGGTAAGAAAAGTAAAAGACCAAACATTGCACAATATAATACATATTTGTTTACGTTGCATATAAGATAAAATGTCCACCTTGTTTTGCGAATAAAGAAACTTCCATTTCAAAATTCTTTTAAGATTGAACGCATTCAAAAATATATTTTTTTAGAATCTCAAAATACTTAGAATCAAATTTCTAAATGACCATAATATTTTTTAATCCCAGTGCCAGTGGGGGGACGCTTGAAATCTATAGCTTAATCGATTGAATTATTTGATTTGTCGTGCATTGTAAATAAGTTACCTAAATAAAAAAAGTATCAATTTCACACCCCTATATTTTATTTGCACGTGTCCTTTTCTTGCACCCTGTCACTCTGCAAAATTTACCTCCTTAAGGCCAACACAAAGAAAAAATACAAAATCAACTCCAGTAAATTTGAAAAGCGCCAGTGTATATATGAGTTTTCTAGACGCAATATATTTCCACTGAACTATCGTCTTATGTATTTATTTAGCAGGGCCCTGGGGAACACTATTAAAGTCTTGTATCTTCTGGCGATTGGATGTACTATCGCAGTTTATTCGCAATGGAGCACTTTAAGCCTGGCGCCAAGATTTTTGGCAACAAAAAGGTGAACCGTGACCTATGGCCAGTTAAACCAAACCCGTATAGAGGATGAGTGTTTTATTGATAACTTGGATGTAAGAGAGCAGCACATAAATTTCTCAACAAATTTTGGAACTAGAAGCATCCAAGTTGCCAAAAAACCGTTTTGTGTCGTCAAGCGCTGTTGAAGATAGAGAGCAGCTCGGAGAGCAGCAAATAAGATAGTAGTGGTTCTGGTGAATTATTAAGCAACAAAGACGCCACTATGTGGTAGTGACTTAGATACCAAATATCCGTAACCTGACAACCGTGAAACAAACACATCACGATTCACGAACACTTAATTCATTCACTTGTATTATCTGACTGAATGAAAAAAGTGTTCGTGATAGTCGCTCGGTATCTCAGATCGGTGAGATGATCTGATCGAATGGATAAAGTGTCTGGGATGTCACTGATGATATTGCTTCATGATTGTCAGTTTAATAGTGCTCGGTATTAGAAACGAACAATCTTGCAGGCTTGGTTTAGTAGATTGGAATTCAGACGGTTATTTGTTGCAATTTTAAGGATCTGAAAGTTAACTAACACTAATTAATTTTTGCAATAATGAAAAATTTATATGAAACATGTGTCGGAGTCATCAGCAAGTGATAAGTTTAAGAGAAAATAGGAATGGGTCTGTTGCACTCAGTCGAATTTAAATATTATTTATAAGTAAAACAATAGTGGATAGGGTGCAGTTTATCAAAATGAAATCAGATTTTTCTTAAAAGAAATCTACCGCAATATATTGAACATGAAAATTTGAAAGGAATTGAAAACCCACCATATTTCACACCAATAAAATAATATATCGATTTGCACTGTTGTAATAATTCCTGATATATAATACAAAGTCGATATTACTGATAGCTGCAAAGGATTCGATATAATACTGTTTCATAGCTCTCAATAATTATCATAACGTTCCGTAATCAAAGATTTATGTCCGACTCCTTCAATAATGCTAATTAGAAAAGGATAGCTTAACACCGTTATCGACTTTAAATCGAGAAGTCCGCAATGAATGTAATCGTGGAAGAAACTATTTCTACCAGGTAAAGTGACAGTTGTGAAACAATATAATATTACCTAACAAACCTTTTGAACTCTGTTTGTTTTATGTTCTCGTTGGTTTTGAAACAAAATTTGTTCGTTTGTGTAAGTGATCTCACCATTAGTGATAGCTTACTCAGTGGAAAATGGATCAAGGCTTTGAAAAACCTGCTTTGGACTCTCACATGCAGAATATTTTAAAGCTGAAATACGGAATGTGAAGTTAAAATGGTATGAACAAAAAATCTTTGCTTCTGCATTGTTCTCTATTTATTATCTGTAGTTCCTAGAAATACTTATTTCGTAATAAGAAAATTTATATTGAGGCAGAGGGATTTTATATTAGATTGATTTTGTATCTTTGGTGTAATCTTTTAAAGCTACATAAAAAATATTAAGTAGGTTATATTATGTTGTCCGAAGATAAAAATTCTATATCGACTTTTAGAATTCGGCAACATTGCAAAAGTCTAACAAATCAAAACACAGGGAAATGATGACATCACTCGCCTATGTGACAAAACTCGTCAACGTTTAACTCGATTTTTAGGGCATTAAAATTGACAAGTGTTTTTAAATTTATATCTACAGGTTACCTAATTTTAGTTAATAATTTTCCCGAAAGTCTAAAAAATAGTATATAATACCGCGGGACTAATGTAAATTAATCATTGGAGTGGATGTTGCCCTCGGGCAGCAAACTCCACTCGCGGGATTAAATGGGGCACTTTAGTCCCATGATATATAATATACTAATATTACCACACCAATTCGTTAACCTTTGTAAGAACGATTTTTCTCTGTCAGACAACAAAAAATAAATATACGCACAAACAGCCATGCGGAGATTCAATGTATTTTAAACAACTTTACGAGAATAATAATTACATTTACCACACTCATGTCATAGAAACAAAAAAACTTGTTTATCTCCGACTTAAAGCTTTCAGTAGGTAGACCTAAATGGAAGGAAGAGTTTGATAATTAATTAAGTACTTTAATTTTGCAAGTTTACATGCACCAGCTTCTGCAACGTAGTTTAGCTAATACATATAATTTAACAATTCTATAGAGTTTGGCCACAGCTTACAATTTGGCTAGTTTTCTGGTCTTACTAATGCCTTTGTAAACTATTATAAATATACACAGGTATACACTGGCTTATTTGAAAACCCTCATCGTTTCATGTTTGTCTTTATTTATCGATAAATCATAGAGAAATATTATCCGAGAAGTATTAATAATATATTAGGTTATGAGAACAAACAATAGTTTGTTGTAAGCTGAAAATATGGGTAAAGTTTGTTTTACAATGCGGACTCAACAGTTTTATAAAAGTTGTAGTAATTTATTGATAATGTATATAAATTGAAGAACCCAAACAAATAGTAAACAATGTCTGGAAAGAAAAAATTGTTTCTGTTTCCTTAATAATAGGTGTTGGGGAAACCCAACCGGTTACTCAATTTCTATAACTAATTTTTTTTATTTCAAATAAATATTAATAATCAAGCAGGTATAAAATCATTTTTAAATACAATAAGCTCAAACATGTCTCATATGTAAATTTAACTGCATAGAAATGCGCAGTCATCGGCAAAAACACAAAAATTCTTCCAGCTTAAATAATAAAAGAAAGTCTTTCCTTTAATTTGGTTCTCTAAAACCGGCATGTTGTCGGCGAACTTCAAAGGCCTAGTTTCCTTTGAAGTTCTCTTATCTCCTAGTTTTATTGCCGTGACGTTCTAAAAATATATTACTGGCGAATGCAGCAAGTATGGCTGCCGCCTCCAACCCCTTTACGTTTCTGAGCCGTGCCGAGTGCAAGAGCTGCCTTTTCCTATTCCCTAATGGTGAGACAAGACTGGCGTCATCGCGAAGGTAGCCTGCGGTTGGCCGAGTGCGGTCACGCCTATCTCCGAAAGGAGATTCTATTTCAGTTTAACTTAGCTCCCGGCGAGGGAACAGTTGCACTTCACCAGCAACCACAAAGCCAGCCTGTTGCGTCCCTTGGTGCAGACAGAATCGCGAAGGTCTCGTAGACCAAAGGTCTAGCAGACTAAGTCCCAGTATTTCTCTTAGGCATAGTCCTGTAAAAGTGACACAAATTAGGTGTACTAGTGCGGGTAAAGAATCCCCCCTTTTGTTTCTTGAGGCATGGTCCTGTTTTCTAGTTCATAAGAACTTCAGTTCTCTTAGGCATAGTCCTGTAAATCTCGTTAGGTGACACAAATTAAGTGTACCAGTGTGGGAAAAGTCCCAGTGTTTCTCTGAGGCATAGCTCTACACTTTATGTTTAAAATAAATGAGTCATAACAACTATAAATCATTAACATCTCGTAACAGCAGAAAATGACTAATATATCAATTACCTGTCAAAACCAATAGTGTATGAACTGCCCATATTTAAAAGTAATAAAAATGCAAGGTGTTTAGTGAAATCAACGTCTTCTAATCTAAACAAGTCGCGGCTCCAGAAGATCGCGCATTTGGATGACAGCTGAACCCAGCAACCTATAGAAATATTTTACAGTAAATGGAGGTAGGGTTTAAACTAGAGCCTTATCCTTCCAATAGGAAAACTGAAATAGCTATCAAAGCCCACAGAGTGCGCCAGGCCAAGTTCTCGCAAAACCGACCGCGCACGCATTGTGCAATATTTACACGAACCATTTCGAGCACTTTTCGACATTCGAAATTTTTAGGGGGGTTAAGGTTACAAAAAAAGAAGCAGTATTCGAAATTTCATACGTCTAGGTTGAATAGTTTCCAAGATACGAGTATCCAAAAATCACAATTTCGGGCACTCAGTGACTCACTGACTGATAGATCATAAATCTAGGGAATTTCCATTCGAGCTAGAGCTTTAAATTTAGAACATAGGTGATAATTATGAGAAAAATCAAAAATCAATAAAAATCCAATACGGGGAAAAATCCAACATGACGGCGTATTCTGACACAAAATAGGTAGCGATTTCTGCTTTAGAAAGTTATGTGTGTACATAGTGTGGTGGTTATCACATCCGCCTAACAAGCGGAAGGTCCCCTGTTCGATCCCGGGCGAAAACATAATTATTTTTTAGATTCCGATTTACTTTCAAATACCTCGATTTTATGATAATCGCAATAAACAGAGAAAGGTATACCAGGAATGAACCTTATCGACAAAAAGCCATTATTAAAAATGTTTGCTTATACACATATAAGTACTAATAATAAATAAATGTCATTCTGTATCTGAACAAAAAGTTGTGAAATCCCACCAAAAGCATACATGTAAAAAACAGGCCAAGTTCTCGTCAGGACTGTGTGTTTTGTTATCTGAAAAAAAAAATAACTGAAATGTAAAAATTATGCCAAGTTTTTTGCCTGCAGGATATTAGCAGTGTTTTGATTAGCACAGAAAAATATTGTGGGAATTGATAAATTTACCGACCAAACTTGGCAAATTTTCAAGGGTCTCAATATTGCTCTAACTATATATTGCTAACTTTTGCCTGTAATAAAGGAAGGGGCGGACTGAAAACGGATTCTAAGGTCCCCTGCGATTAGAACGTGTAAATATTAACATTAACAGATGGCGTCTTATAGAATGATTATTTAGAACGTAACGATGGGTGTTTACGCTTTCTCCATATTTCCACTTACCCCAGTGTACCTTACAAAAGTACATCATCCCATTTAAAATTCCAAAGTTACCCCCCACCCCTCAAAATAGAGAAAGGGGGTAAATGTCAAAAGTATGTTTAAATATTCCCATCTCCCTATTTACTCACCAAAATTGTATGAGAATATTTTACACCGTTTTCGAGATATCGCCCTGTAACACGTAAGAAAGCTCACCCTGTAGAATGTAGTGTTTATTGTTTCTTTACAATAATATATTTGTTTATCCTCACTCGGCTTAGTTTATTTTAATATTAATATATATTTTTTGTCGTGTTGTATATGTTTATTAGTTTACATGATATACTTAATTAATTTTTTCATAGCAAATTTGTTGCAATGCAACCCTATTAAAATTTCAGGACCATTATCGGAACTAGTCCCGGGACTTTAAATTTGGTCCCGAAATCCCGAAGACCTTTTTGGTCCCGGGATCTGAAAACTCTAACCGGACCGATATTAATGACATAAAGAAGAGTCTACGGTACAATATGAAATAAAATATGAAGTAAATCTAACGTAAATACTTTGTCACAATTTGAAAACTTTAATGTCAGAATACGTTCAAAGATACAGAGACAGATGAGGCAAATTACAGAGAAATAGCAGAACTGGTATTGAAGCTACACGGACCGTAAAATTTTAGAGATTGTAAAAATTCTTTTATGTGGGTTAATGTACGAAAATGGAGTGCAGTTTCCGAATGTATAAATTTTACCGTAATATATGCTTTCTGATCTTGCCAATTTGTCGTCATTCGTTGCAACAAATATTTTGCTACATGTTGATTAAGCGTCTGTTGCTGTTCCTAAAAGGCAAAATTAGTACATTTAATCTCATGCAAATCAAATTATACTATGAATTTAAAATTTTGATATTTGACCTAAATTAGTAAAAAATATAAAACTATGTAGCGAGCATTTTTTTTAACAGAAATTGGAAAATTTCGACATTGACGTTTAATAACTCCAAAACAATACATCCTGTATAACTAAATTTTTTACCGAAGCTAGTTGCACTGTTTCTCTATTAATCCAGAAAATTCGATTGCTCCCCCTCTGACCCCCACTTTGCTCTGCCTGACGTCACTTTGCACTGAGGGCAAATGGCTGCTTTTTTAATTGTAATAAATTATACCGAGAAGTAAAAAATATCTTCTAAATTATCCTAGTAATTTTCTTTAAGATAATTTTTCTCGATTTGTAATGACTTCCTTAAATGATGCATGCAATAAAACAATACGTACATACTCCTTATGTGTGTTTTTGACATTTAAACAAAGAGGTCTAAAGTAAGCAAGTAATAAATTCGGTTGAACCGTATGAACAGATTTTTGAGATGGATTTTGTGAAGTCAGCCCACTTCATTTTTATGGTTGACTTAAATATTTCAAACCAAATATTCAAGCGCGTTTATTTCAGTTATTTCAAGCGGCTTTTAAAAGTCGCTTGAACTCAAACCGGCTTCAAGTCGTCGATATAAATGTCGGTATACACGGGTACTAATTATTATGAACCTTCGAAAGTGGAGCTGCGAAATATATAGTTATTTGACTATTTTCTAGACACGCATGCAAAATTACCTAAAGAAAACAAAGTATTCTATCTTCGATAAATGAGTTGCCTCATATTCAAACGTTATGCAGCTAATTACTTGCCGTTCATCTACGATGTGTGCATTGCAGGAGTCATAACTGGACAGGCTTGAGTGGGACGAGGACCTAACAGTTGTTGAAGAACGATGAAATTCTCAATAATTAAACTATGAAGTTAGGCAATGCTAAACGAGTTCAGTTCAAATAGCAGTGGGTTAGACATTTTTGCCGAATTTGAAAAGACAAAGTACGACTGACTGAAGTCCTACAGGTAGAAAACGGGATCTAAATATCAACATTCTCTGCAGCGATTGTACAGTTAATTAAAGAAAACGATACAGTCAACAGTCAATGGAAGTGAATTTGTCACGATTGTGAGACAGGGAACATATTTCAAAAATAATTCATTAAGAAAATACATTTTGCTAACATTTAGGTACTTTAAAAAAAACTACAAATCATATTTGAATTAAAAAAAAAATAACATCAGCGAGAAAATTGAAAATATCAAACCTTCAAAAATCAAAATCTGATAGCAGTATTTAAAAATAATTAAATGGCCGACATAATTTGTCTCAGTATGGCCTGACTTATTTAATTTACTATGATGTAAACAATGGCGTAACAAGATTATTTTTAAAAACAGTGTGCTTATGTAGTGGGGAAAAATAAGTGTATTTGTTTTATGAATGGCTTTGAGGACTAAATAAATATGAGATATGCTTAACCGCCGCGTTGTAGATCCAGTGATAAAACGGAATTGGATATTAATTCGAAATTAAATACATTTCTAGAAAATACCTGTCAGTAGCCATCAATAAATTGTAACTTTTAATGCAGTTAGTTTTATTGCAAACATCTTATGAAGTGTATATGTTGAATCTTTCGCAAGATTGTGGTCAAGTCACGTGGTATAAACGGCATTCTAGGACCGGACTTAAAAATTACACACCATTAATATTCGCTGCTTCGAAAACTACCGCCTACTAGATTTCGAAACGTTTTTCAAGATTGTATGGAAGATAGGTCTTGCGAATGTATCGTTGCATAATAACTGTTTCTTGCAATGTGTGTAAACTTTTTCGCATGGTGTTTGAAATTATTGATTTTAATTTATTTTATTAGAGTATTTTTTAGCTATTTCCAGAGCAGTTGTAAAAAAAAATTGCTTGCCAGTGGCAAAAAAGCTAAAAGAAATTGTTTGCGAATAAAATAAAAATATTGTTTTGTAATATTTTTCGCTAAAGTTTTTTTTACATCATTTCTTGGGGAAAATATCTTGTTTACTTCCCCTTATAAAAGTATCTTATGCAATAATAAGTTAATCAATTTTGGAATGGCGGTCACTTTAGAGCATGTTTTTTGTTTACTTCGTCCAAAAGAATTAATTTAAAGGTTGAAAGACTCATTTCGTATAAACAAAAACTTTTCTGTCTGCTTTGTTGTACTTAACATAATTTGTAGATATTTTTGTTTTTTGCTATTCTTACAGCCGGTTGCAGAAAACTTTTTATCGAGCGTTAAATCCTAACTCATCGTTAAAAACAAAAGATATTCAGTTTAACACAGCGTTATTTTTTTTTTCTTTCGACAACTGCAAAAATTTTTAGCTAATCAAGAACTAAACTGACAATTGCCACTACAAAACCAAGGTCTTGTTTACTTTTCCATTTGTTTTTAACGAAGAGAGAACTTAACGATGAATTAAACTAATTACACCATATGATGTAATTAAAGTCATGTTTGTGGTAAAATTTTTAATAAAATATTGGTTACTTTGGCAAAATTTTATGCCCCAATACAAGAAATTGAAAGAAAAATCCTTCAATATTTTAAAATAAAACTATATACACTTTTATTGCAGATGGGCATCTAATTTATCATAATGCTTACTAAGCAAGTTCCTACCTTCTCACACTAACAAAAATGTAGGAAAAATAAAATTCATCAAATAAGTCATTTATAATATGAATTTTATCAAAAAAATATACCTTTCATTGTCAATAACATACCAAAATTTCTCTTTATAAGTACCATTATTTTGTTGTTGGACTTGTGCAAAAATAATATTCTTTTGCCGAAATTGTTCTTGGTTATAAACTATTCTTTATCACAATATTATAATAATAAAACAATTTTCCTACTACTCTTCTATAAAAATATAGATTAGGAGTCTGCCAATTTCCTTTTGCTTATTTTTCTTCAACACTGAATATTCGAATTGGAAAGTAATTTTTCCTTGTCTTTCTTCATTTAAAAATAATAAAGCCATAGCATAGAGGTAGTTATTTTTTTAATTAGTTTTGTCATTATAACAAAATCAAAAAGAAAATTAGGTACCTACTGTATTATTTACAAAAGTAAAAACATTGGAATTCAAGCAATTTTTATATAAATCCTTCTTTCCTTCACGGCCGCCTATACCTACAATAAACCATAACCTAACTATAAACCATAGAAAAATAATGGGTTTTGTTGCAAAAAAGTTTTTTTTTAAATCTAAACAAAATTAGGTCGTTTGTAAACAGCGGATTTCAAAGACGTTTGTGATGTAACCTCAAACATTCCCCTCTTTCTCTTCCAGTTATTGTTAGCCCTCGTCCACGTGACAAGTTGACCAACTCGCCACCCGGTTTGGCGCTTTAACCAGACCTCGAGCGACCCTTAGAGATGGTGTACACTACATGTTGCTCCTTTATTTTTCTGTGGTTTTGAATTTTGTCATCTTAGGCGTATTTCAGAGTTTACCGGTTGACAAACCGGTTACAATCGGAAAACGCTCTACCACAACCGCCTCTACCTAAGACGGTTGTGATCTGAGGCGTATTCGATTGACGAAATTGAATCGATTCGGACAGGTTTAGAAATTTCTAGCGAAATACGTAATTAAATGAAGAAAGGTAGTAGAGAGATGAAATAACATTGAAGTGTCATAATTAGTCATAAAATGATCCGGATCGATCCAGTGAATTGAATACGAGACAGGACCCCTACTCCGGGAGATTATAGTTTTCTATAATTGACACAAAGCGATCGTGTTGTTTTTGTCTGCCGATCATTTAGACAGTGAACGTAAAACAGAGCGAAAAAATATCGCTTTCTCCCTACAAATTGAATTCTACGACCTCGCGGAGTCCCACTGCTGTTCGTTTGTGTGGCACGAAACTGCACTAACACAACCTTCATTTTTGTTTGTTGAAGACACCCAATCAATCAATCAATTTACGTTAATGCGATTTTGTGCAGCACAAACGAATAAACGAAAAGTGACCAGGATCAATTCAATTTTTGTAAATCCAAGAAAGGTCTGTTCGTTATAGTGTCGCATGAAGCTGCACTAACCGACACTTTTAGGTTTGTTCTTTTGTGTTGCATGAACCTGCACTAATCTGCACTGATTTTTTGCTAATGGGTATCTCCCACATAATAGTAGCAGTTTTATTTATTGACACCTTCTCTTGAATTACAGTAGTCCTTATAGATGGCGTTGGCACATATTCTGTACCGTTTTTGTTTTAGAAAAAGTATTGAATATTATGTCAAATTGCTATTGGAGGAATTGCCTGATGGGTCACGTCAGTCTAATGATCCCCAACAGGGGTGAAAGCTTACTGTCTACCCGGCTCGGGGTTTTCCGTTAGTTCTTGGATGCCCCGTACTTCAATGC
The DNA here is from genome assembly GCA_963971165.1 of Philopedon plagiatum. Taxonomy (NCBI): domain Eukaryota; kingdom Metazoa; phylum Arthropoda; class Insecta; order Coleoptera; family Curculionidae; genus Philopedon; species Philopedon plagiatum. The sequence continues at coordinate 20,762,480 of OZ020197.1, read as the reverse complement.
AAGAGCAGAATATATTTGTCCGCAATGCCACGAATATTTTCCTTTTCGTGCTAATTAATGTTGGCATATTAAAAATAAAATAAAAATGGCGTTTATTATTACAGGTCCGGAAGTTCAAAATGATATTATTAATATTCAAAAATTGTATGCATAATCTCTATATATAAAAGAAGAAACTGACTGACTGATTAAACTTTTGGTTGTCAAATTAGACTGGATTAGCGTTGGAGAATCTGGCCGTAAATGTTCAAACACGGGTCTTGCAGTTTTTAGTAAATCAACCCATAAGGGGGTAAAATGGGGGTTTAAAGTTTGTAATGGAGTAAAATTTTTATACCACGAATGATGTCTCTTGGGAAAGCTAGTATTTCTATATCTAGGTACATAATAAAATGTAAAATTTTTCAAAAAGTATAGAAAACTCGTAACCTCGTTAACTGTGAATTTTGAGAATAGTTTTCCAGCGACACCAAAAATTTGTTCAAAACAAACACTGATGATTTCCATATCTTCGTCACTGGAAAAATTTGGAAAATAAAGATTATAGTCATATTTGACAATTTATTAGTAACATTCATAACCGTCACGATATTATTTAAGAATTCTTTTTGCTTTATTTCAAAATTGTTAGAATTTTCAACTGGATTAATTTAACCAAGCGGGAGGAAATCCTTTCTACCTCAATCTGACCCGCAAACTACGCTCCTGAATAATATACACCTGCTTTTTATCCGCTTCTCAATTCTAACCAGTTTCCTTTTATATAAATATTCTTTTCATTAATGAAACAGGCACGATTTCCAAGGTGGCCACTTGACAGAAAGGACGTATTAAATGTCGTTCGTTACGTTTATTACTCTGGTTCTCATGTGGCCCGATGGTGTTACCGTATAAATTACATTTTTCTTAATCTCGTTTTTAATTTAATGATTAAATGGATTATGTTTTTCCACACGCTTGACGTATCACTGTTAGGTTGCTTTTAAATTGAATTTTTTACAATTTCAAATGAATATTCTTTTCAGTCAAATACAAAGAAATACAGATTTGCTCGGTTTTTGTCAGTGGATAAAATTTTTACGACAAAACGCCATGTGTGACTGTTATAAAGCAACCATGCGGACGAACAATTCGCAAGGGGAAGTTGCCTCGCTCTATTGTTTAATTGTGTTTTGCGTGCTTACTCGAGAGAGAGAAAGGAGAGAGAGAGAGAGAGAGAGAGAGAGAGAGAGAGAGAGGGAGGGGGGGGGGGGGGCTAGACACACCACCACAGGCGACCTCTAAAAAGGCTACACGGACAATTTTGAGACAATTTTTTCAATTTAAATTAATACACTTCTGTGTATCAAATAGAAAAAATGATAGATTTAGAAGAAATCTGAGCAAACCCATTGTGACTTCAAATGATGGAATAATGTTTAGATGTCGATTGAACGACGCACAGTGGGGCCAAAGACCCTTAAATCTGGCATCAATTCAGGGGGTAGGTTTACTGCAGATAATTGTTTTTACTCAAGTTAAAACGTTGATATTTAGGTAAAAAAACTACACTAAACATATTTGTTTCATTTTTTTACAATTTATATGGATTTTATTTGGTCACCATATAAAAAAGTTATTATACTACTATTAAACGGCAATTTCATACTTATTTATTTATCATAATATTTAAAATAGGGCTTGCAATCTCGGGATCCCGAAATCCCGGGATCCCATTAAAAATTCAGCCCCGAAAAATCCCGGGATTGAGCAGAATCTCGGAATAAATAAATTCTAAAATATGTTTAAAAAACCTGATGAAGAGAAAGAGAACACGTAACCACTACTTATATTGAAAAGGTGCATATGTACTTACCGTTTAAGATTCTAAAAGTATTGAATATTACGTAATCATACTTATTTTTTGCCCTTCTTGGGTACTGCATCCGCGAAAGGCACAACAATTTCCAGGTATATGTTGTTGCACAATATAGCAACATAAACACTTAAAAACTTTAATAGCACAGACAATAGCACTGTCGACAAAAACTCGTCATGGGCTACCTGACTAACCTAGGCGGTCGAACTTTTGACAGTAACCAGGTCTTACCCCCATTTCATTTTTTTTTTTTTGGCGGGAACGCGATTGTCGCTTCTCGTTGATGGTTCTTCTCGGGTTGAGACGTTGTAACAAAAAGGCGTACAGCGTACATTAATTTCGTTAAGAGCGGCCAGACGTTACTGCCAGCAGTCCCACCGAAAACATAATATCTTTAGATCGCTTCCGAACTCGTGTTTTCGTCCTTAAACTGCCAGTAGTACGACTTCTGATTTTCAGCCTTTTAAATGCCATGTGAGATTTTGGGTTATTAGAAAACTTCTCCGCCCCCACATAGGTTCAGTTTCTCTGTACTTTTTTTTCTGCATTCCCCCCAAAATTAACAATATGTTAACTTGCACACTAAAATTCGCTTCCGTGTTGAATTGACCAATAAACCGAGAAATAATCGTTAAAATAAAATGTCAAAATTTCAAACTGACTTTAAGAGTAAAAATAACGCATTTACATGAAAACGAATTCTGAAATAAGTAAACTTGATTTATTGGTAAAATTTATTTATTTTTTAAATTCAGTTAAAATTTAGTAACCGAAGGAGCAAATCAAAAAAAAATTGTACCCATACGTAGTTTTTTACGTAAATTCGAATTTTATAAACAGAGGTTCCTTTCCTATCATATTAAAAATTCCAAAGATACTCCCACCCCTCAAAATTTCATGAAAATATTTTACAAAATGTTTTCCATCCGCAAGTCCTGTGCATACATAAGACAAAGAGCAAGAACAATGCCACCACTCGCGACTCTGTAACTGGACTCTGTCATAGTTATCTATAATAAAAGCTATTGTTTTATTGCTGCCTGTCGGTCACTTGTTAACAAGTTTAAGACAGAACAAATAAATACTTTCTACAAACAGTACTCTGTACTGCACGGGATGCTGGTTATGGAGCAACCAAAGCGAAAGACATGACTTGATAAGCAATACAGCGGGTAAACCCTATCATATTGTCCTTTTCTTACATTTACCGCTTATTTTACACTTACCCCTGTCTGTTTGTCACGTTCTTTTTTCGTACACAGTGTTTACCAATAAAAATATTTTATAAGCAAACTATGTTGTATATACATATTTGAGTGCTGCTATCTGAGACTACATCTAAATTATTGATTAGTATGATTTCAACTTTGAACTTTTGGTAATTTATTTGGAGAAAAATAAACCATTCGAGACTCCTTTGTTGTCTGTCTATAATACAGGACAAATAAAAATGGTAATTAATTAAATATCGTCTTCCGAATTTATCCATTTCATTTTCATCCGTGTGGAAAACTTTCTATATTTTTAAATCAGCATACTTCAGTAAGCAAAATTTTAATTTAATTGTATAATAATAATGAAACTTCCTCTGCAGTTTTATAATTGTTATCGTGCCTTTATAACTTTATTTATATAAAATGGGGATGTGTAGGTTTTATTTATTTGTATCCAAAACATTTTGTTCTTTTAAATGATTTTTAATATTTACAGAAAACTGTAAACCAAATTGTTACGCCAAATTAAAATGGGTATGGACTGTCGATAGCATGTACTAGATTTATATAAAAATAAATGCTAAATTAAATTTACATTTAATTATTTTTGTTAGTATAGAAAAAGCTGGTAAATATATACTTTTAGTCACCGAGTCGCATTAATGAATTAAATATAGTCACGTTTTGTCGGATTTGGTATTCAGTAGGTAAACATATACATACAGTGTGATATATTAAAATATATCAAGGGACTAAAGTAGATATTTTAATCCTGAGGGCAAAATTTGGTGCCCCAGCCGCAGTCAAGGGCATCAGTTGCACGAGAAATTAAAATTCCCTTTAGTCCCGTGGTATATACGCCATTTTTTGTACTCCAAAAATTATAGGACCCAAAATTAACAAATATTTTTTAATATTATTTTTCAAATCATTTTGCACAACAGAAAGACACATGCATACCTGTAATAATCGTGTATTATAAAATCATAATGGCTTTTCTACTATGGCAACTAAAATTTTGTTTAAGTGTCAAATAATTTTTGAGTTTTTACCCGAAAGTTTGAAACTAAGAGCATATTTTCTTCAAAAATCGAGGACACAATATGACCTAAGCAAACCTTATGGTCCCAGTATTCAGTAGTTCAAGCGATGCTCCAGGTTGAAAACAATATAGACATTTTTACTTTTAAATGAAAGACAGAGTACTTGTTATAGTTTCACAAAATTTATTCAGTTGCCTGACACGTGTTTCGACCCTCTCGGGTCATTTTCAAAGACATAAATGTGTTAAAACGGAGTTACAAAATCGTTTAAGTAGGTAGTGGAATTTAAATGGTATCATAAATTATATTATTGACAAAGGACCTTAATGTTTTTAATAGTGGGATTTTACAGAGTTGTTTGGTTAATGTTTATATTCTTAATTATGGTATTTTGGATATTTATCTAATTGCACTGTTTATTATGGTGTATGCATTTGAAGGTATCTCTATTTGGTTATTGACTATGTCACATTTGTTTGATTTTGTTTGATATTGTATGGTTAAAACCACTATTTATCCAAAACAAAAGCAGAAAATTAAATTTACTCGAAACATTAGCCGTCCGACTATTACTTCCTGATATATGGTACCTCGCCACCCTTAGTGGGACACCCTGTATATATATATATATATATATATATATATATATATATATATATATATATATATATATATATATATATATATATATATATATATATATATATATATATATATATATATTTAAATTAAAATATGTAAAGATCTTAGAACTGACTGTGGCTCATCACAGTAAAGAAGGCAACCTGCGTGTTCTCTTCGTATGTTTTAGTAAACGCAAGCAAAAATAATATTATACTCTCTTTTGAAAAACGCCTATATCACTAAGACCTAATTTTACATTTTACGCAAGAGAGAAATACCGTAGATATATACTGTTTACAGAGTATAATCAAAACGAATAAAGAGGGAGCAGCAGCTTTTCTCTATTTTCCTGTTTCCCTTAGATCCAACAGGGATAAGCTAATTCATCCGGCTTTCAAGGCTTTACGAGAATTAGAATTGATTAAGATTCCTTTTAGTGCTTTTTGTTTTAACTTTGCGCGGTTTTTTGCGGAATTTTTTTCTTTTCTCCGGTCTCAGAAATGTTAAGGATGTTAAATTATATAATAGATTAAGATTAACCCCCGCATTTATAATTATGGAAATAATTTATTTAGGAATTCGTATTAATTTTACGCACCCTTTGTTGTTTTGAAGGGTAACTTGTTTACCTACTACGACTTAATAATTTGGTCTTTAATTTATGTATAGGATGAATAAAACTTTACATTTTAATTTTTTTGTGTAATTCTAGAAAAATAGTTTTTCCTACGACCACCTATGAAAGTGAGAAAAAAAGCACGGTTAACTTGGCGAGAAAGTGCCTTATATCACACGCGTGTTGACAAGTACTTTACAACACACGTGTTAAAAAGTACTTGTCAACATGACATTGAAATAGATGGTGCCAATTTCATTTGTTTTATTTTCAGCACACTTGACGAAAATATTAGTGTTGAAAGTGAGGGTTTTAAAAGACAGAAATTGAGGTTTTTTTGTAAATGTTTTGTGGTCGTAGGAAAAATATTGTACATTACTCGTATGAAAGTAATTTTCGCACACTCGTGGGATTATCTCACTCGGTTGTCGCCTCGTGCGACAACATTCCCACTCGTGTGAAAAATATCACTTTCAACACTTGTTATGTAATATACTATTAATTATCCATGGATTTATTAAGAAAGGATTCGATGTCCGTATACACTGTGAGCGTATCGAACGTGAAGAAGCCTTATATTTGTTGTTTGTTATGAAAACATTTCCCCTAGGGGTTGGGTTTACGAACTACGTAATTGAATCAAGAATGGTAGTAGAAAGACATAAAATAGCATTGGAGTGTTGGAGCTCAGAAGTGTTGCTGTCTATGCTGGTTGCTTAGGAAAACGGCTGAACCTCGGTCTGACCACTCGGTTACACGTACGTCTTTGTCTAATGAACTAGGAAAGAAAAAGTTAATAGATTTATAAATGACTCGGAGCGACTTTAAATAAACCCTTTGAAGTAATATAACCTATAAATAATAAAAGCTTTTTAACTTAAATTTATTATTATTTAGCAGAAAAATAAAATATTTTAGGCCATTTATTACTTTTAGTAAATCTTGTGATGCTTCTAACGTATTTTTTGTACAAAAATACAAGGTAAAATAAGATGTGGCCAATGTTTACAAATTGTGTTTACAGTGTCTCTTAGAATGGTTTGTTTTGGCTTCAAAGAATGTTAAATCATCCCGTATCCATTCTTAGTAAATCCATGTAATTATATCAAAAGAACAAAGCATGTCTTTTGAAGTTTGTTGTCCAAAAATTTTGCTAGATTGTCAATAGAGACCCGTTGTTAATGAAGAATACCTAATTAAATAAATTTGAAATGAAATTGTTAAAGCATGAAAAGCGGGATACCAATCTTCTAAAAAAAGAGTGATTGTGGTGGCATTGTTAAAGCATGGAAAGCATGATATCAAGCTTCCAGAAGAATAGTAATGGTGGTGGCATACAAGTACGGTTATGTTAGGGTTAGTTAAAAAAAGTTTAATAAAAAAACTCTGTCATATTGCATTCGTGAAAGAAATCACCTCTAGATCACTAAAAACGTGGCTTTCTATTTTCGTGAGTCCGTTTGTCTGTCTATCTGTTGACACGAAAACTTCTTTACCAAAAAATGAGATTTTGTTGCTTTACCCTGACTCCAACCCTAATACACTTCCGGTGATATAGATGCAAGTTAAATGTCTTTAAGAAATATACAAAAATAAATACAATAACAAACATTACAAATTAATATTAAAAATCTACAACACTATATATTATACTACTTATAATTGCAGGTAGAATGAAATGCAAAAGTATTGAAATTTTGACGAGAGCTACAAGTCATGATAAAAATGTAGAACTTGAACTTGAGAACGGAGTGCCAGGTGAAACGTTTGTAAAAACCAAAAACTTTTTAAAAAACTAAAGAAAAAAGAATTTAAATTGAACTTATTTTATATAGCGATATATCGTGGTAACAAAAATTGTGAATGAAATTATTAAATTTAGGGGATTATTAAAATATTTCTATTTTATAAAAATAAAACATTTTGGGTAAAATTTTTAAAAACTTGAGAAAAATTATGATATTTTATGGAAGGGCACCCGAAGATAATAAGCCTACTTTAAAGAAACGCCTTAAAATATTAATAATAAAATTAAATATATCTTTTGCGGAAAATGAAAATAATAACCTAATACATCCTTCCTTATGTAAAAAGGAAAAAGTATAAAATTATCACTTGACCAATACTTTATTACTGTGTTTACTACATATTTTCATTTAATTACGCAATTAACTTGGAAGTAGCTGACAGTAAATAACATTAATGAATAGTTAAATTTATGAGGAAAAGGTATTTAGTAGTTTAATGGATCCTTTACATGTTGACCGAGATAATCTGACTAAAGGCAAGCGCCAAGTCAACGCCAACAACCTTGCCGTGACTTGCGCTGACCTGTCGCCAAGAAGGCGTCGCCGTCGTTGGCTGGCAATCGTATTGCATTGAAGGCGCTAGACAAGTGACTGAAACGTCGACCGTGGATGCTAATCCTACTTGCCTTGCCTTTCTTCGTCCAAAATTGTTTACATTGGTGTTGGGCGTAGGCTGGCTCCATTGGAACCAACGCTGCTGCCAACGGTTTTCCTCCAACGTGTATACCGATAATACAAAACGTTAGTAAATAAAGAGTAAAATATAGAGTTAGCGCCAAGTCTATTTTAATGGTAAATACGTTTGAGAAACGCTGTTAGTCCCAACGCTGCCGCTGGTTCCGTGTGTGGAGCAGCCGTTCTCTGGACTATCGCAAAGATGTTGCTCGATTTTTTTGCACAAAACAAAATACTCGACACACGTTGACCCCTCAGCTTTCCCCGCTCAAACTTGTCTATATTGCTGATTGGCGAAGGTTGGGCCAACATGTTGAGGGGCCTTAAAATATTTTGTTGTGTTACTTCCCTAGGTTCTTGCTAGAGGAACTATTGTATTCGTGAAAAGTCACCTCTGGAATTTAGATGTAGATCACCAACCGACATCACGTTTTCCATTTCCGCCGTTCTGTCTATTGGCACAATAACTAAAAAACTGCTTAACCACAAAGAATAAAATATTGCATATTTGGTCTTTACCCTAACTCAAAACCCCTTCACTTCCGGTGAAATAGATATAAGGTGAGCACCTCAAAAAATTACTTTATACTTTTTGGATCTCTAATTCAACAAGGATTTCCTTTACAAAAGTTATATTTTGTATATAGCTTAAACTCTTGCTGCTGATATAAGTAAAGGTCATTTTGCTCTGTTAGATACAGGATGGACAACTTAAAAAAAATTAAATTTTTGCTCTAGTTGAAGCAGTATTTATCTGAGAAATTCACTCGTTATGTTTTAGAGCAGCAGGTTACAGTTATTTTTTTATTTTTATATTTTGTCATACAGAGTGTACAATTTTAAATAATATTTTTCATTGTTGATTTAATTAGAAAATGTAAGTTTTAAAAAAGTATTTTTAATGTTTATGTGAGTTATTAGAACTAACTAGTGAATGTAACATAAGTATTAATTTTTACCCATAAGTATTTTGGATGTCATTATACTTGACTTCGTTTTTTAGTATGACGATCCATTAACTTAATGGATATTGTTCTCTGTATACCTATGCGTAATTTAAAATCAGAAACCACTTCTAATCCATTTCTATGACGCTTGACAAAAGGTGATCATGCTCATTCTTGAGAGGTGAAAGTCCCCCATATAGCGCTGTTTTTTAAAATAGCTTCAGAGGTTTGCAAGTTTGGAAATCGTTATATTACAGTTATGAATCTCTTTAAGTCGTTAGAAGTTTTACGTAATTAAACATATATTCTGAAGATTGTCATTTCAGTTATTGGGATTCCTACTTTCTCGCTAAATTGTTCCATGATGTAGCGGTATGATCAGCCCCATAACACTGGACTATAAAAATCCTTTGTACAGTAGATAGCATTTTGATGAGAAGTATTTTAAATTAAATAATTGCCTCATTTAATAAAGATATTGACACATATCCATAGGTGTCATTATTGTTTAATATGTAACTAGTACGTCATATTTGTTCTTTTAGTAGAAAACGATAAACAAGGTATGTTTACTCTTGTTTTCGTATTTTTTATGCTCTCTGTATAAAAAATTAATTTTTTCATAGCGAGAAACATATATTTTACAAGCAAAATTTTTTATTAGGAGTTACATTTTTACGTAGTATCTTGTTAAAATTTGGTGCATTTTGTCCTCTTCTAAACCCAATCCGTGGACACTGTTTATATCAGTAGCCACTATTTTTCTTATTATTATTATTATTTTTTTATTTTAATACTAACAACAATCCTAAGAAACCTCCAGAAAAATTAAATTGAATTCTTTTTCTACCAAAGAATAATTACCCAGATACTTTTTCGTAGCAAATGATATGATGGATGATGGTTTGATTATACGGCACTACGCAGTTAAATATTAAATTAATTCTCGGGAAAGGCCATCACATCGACGAGAAATGTAGACCCGTAATAAGATTTATATAACCTGCCACAAAATGTAACGAAATGAAACAACCGCTAGACTTATACATTATTGCTTTACGTAGTACCATTTTTTTGCTATTGCACATAAAGAATTAATTTTCAATTTAGCAATAAATTTACTTTTGTTTTCACTCTAAATAATTTTGTTCCGTATATGGGTATTATAAAGTGTATGTGCTTTTGCAAATATGTCATTTTCTTATTTTGTCTTTAGTTAAACAGTTTCTGTTTTACATTTACGTGTACTGATATATTATGTGTTTTTATTGGTAGTCTAGACGATAATTGTAAATGTAGTTTTTTATTTTTTTTTATTATCTCTAATAATATTCACTTAAAAACAACGTTATCTACAACCAACTATACTGATTTCACCATCTAAGATCCACAGTAGAACTTATCATTTTTGAGGCTAACAGTGACAAATCCCTTCTTCTAGATCAAAAACTTTCTACAGATATTGGTTGTGTACCCACCTTATTAGCACGAATTTTTTAGCTCTGCAAGTTCAAGGATCATCTCTCTTCATTGGTGTCACTTCCGAATATGACAAGCTGGCACAGCTATTTCTCCTTTAAGCCTAAAAATACTTTCTGTTTTTTAATCTGAAATGAATGAACCACTTAATATGATATATTGTTTACTTAAATTTCTCTAGTTTAAACAATTAAGCCTTCGGAGAGCTTACCGTACACTTTCAATGTTCTTTAGTCCATATACATACCTACATACAAATTTTATTGAACCGAGGTAGTCAGTTTTTGCAATGCCTGTTTTATCAATCTTGTCGTGCCACATCAAAATTATCCGGGAAGGTATTAATCCACATCTAGAAATGCCATATTTACGTCGAAAATTTCGTTACACTTCTGATATCAGCAGTAACTGATGAGAACAGGAGATTGATTGCTCTCTCGGTTACTCCACTAATTCATGTGTAGGGGAGTGGGGGCAGAACCGGATACCTAGGCACAACCGGACAGCCCTATAAATTAGACGTATCTAATGCCACCTCTTGGCTAATCGGTAAATTATATTCTCTACACTGCCGCCATAACACGTTATAACTATAAAGTGCGTGGTCAGGCGTGTTTACCGATAGTGAAATTTTGTTGAGTCTCCAAGTAAAGGTGGGATTTCCTATACGCGTCTGATGCTAGCGTCAGACGCAACATGGTTTATTGGAAAACGATTGTTTTGGCCGGTCGCTAATAGGAAAACAAAAACAATCGCTTTCCGTTAAATCAGTCATGTTGCGTCTGCGCTAGCGTCAGATGCGCGCGTCAGGCGCGTATAGGAAATCCCACCTTAAGTATTCATATATTTGCATTATTTAATCATATTACCTTACGGATTTTGAAGATACCTTTACACCGTAGAAATTAGGTTATTATTGTTTACTTTTCGTTAAAAAGTAGAAATGTTAGGTTAAGTTAGAACCTAGATACCTATAACGAATGTTTTTGTTTGAATTATTATGGGGCACAATCGGACGAGACAATATCGGGCATATCCGGTTTTATCCCAAAGGTGCCCGATATTGCCCCGGTGGTGATTTATATGTAAAACACATTGTTACAGACTTCTTATTTTTTTGTTAACCGTCCGGTTCTGCCCCCTCCCCCACTTCCCTACTATATAATATGATACTGCATGAAATATGGAACACTTTAAGCCGCATAACTTAATTCGGTACACAGGCGTTGAAAGAACAGTCATAAGTCATTTCCTCACTATGTATATATACATTGATTTTTCATTACTTGTTGACTTCTCATAAATGTCAGATTATCTGCATCACAAAATATGGAGTTTTTCTTCTGCTATTAATTCAACTGGTACCTAAGAAATTGTTATGCTTGTAAAATAAGCCATATATCATATCCTGTTACTGATTACATTAATGCGAAATGTGTAATTGCGTAAAAGTGCAGTACCAATGTATGCGTGTTTTACCGAAGAATGTAAACCTATATATTATGTGCTGGCGCCAAGTGTCTATCACATACAATAATTATATAAGTGTAATACTAGTTAGAAGACGAATAACAAATTATTAAGAATAAATTATTTGTTGAGCTAAATTCAATAATATGGTATTGGCTTTATATGATTAGTGAATTTGTTGTTTTCTGATAGCGCATTTTAAAATACACTTATGCCTTGCTGGTGGTGCATTGAGACAATTATTGCTATTTTTATTAACTCGCGTCTTTCTCGAAAATATGCATAGGGTTTGTAACAATAATGTAATTTAGAGATAAACTAGACCAACATTTTAGGATCCCCCATGGCCAAAAGAAAAATTAGGACGTTGAATTCCATTTCTTGTTTTTGTGCGAAAAGTAAATTATATTTACTTTCTAGGGTCGACCTCTTGAGCCTAGGAAAGGCTTAGACCAGCAAATTATTCTCCTGGGGCGCGTTGGTTTTCTTTTTATACAAACTACAACTGAGTGTCACCAAAAAACAAAATTATTTGTGACTAAAAACGTGAATTTATTTTATATACAGGTTGAGTTTATTAGTGTTACAAGGCGAAATGTCTAAAACAGTTTAAAATATTTTTTTATGAAATTTTAGTAAGCTAATAGTGAGATGGGGAGGGGGACGTATTTAAACATATTATATATTTTTCTCCATCAGGACAACGATCCTAAACACAACGCATATACTGTGAAGCTGTGGCTGTTGCATAATGTACCAAAATTATTAAATGCTCCACCGCAATCATCCGGTCTCAATCCGATTGAGAATCTGTGCCAAATTTAAAAAAAAAGAACTTCAAAGTTGCAGCCCTAGTAACCGTGAATAATTCAGAAACACTATTTTTTCTACATGGAAAAATATATCGCCAAACATTACTAGAAAGTTGGTGGAATCAGTGCCACGTCGTTTAAGGGCCGTAATTAAAGTTAGAGGAGGTGGCACTTAATATTAATTATAATATAATTAAATGTTTAAACTAAATGAGAGACGAGTCCACCTTCTCCTTCCAAACACGTTCTTATCCTTCTTTTTACAACATTAAAAATATTGATGAGCACTTGGAGGGTGTTGTTAATCTCCTAAAATTTATTTGTCATTCTGGCCCGTAAGTCTTCTAAATTTTCACAAGGGGATTTGAAAACCAAGTTTTTAATGTGTGTCCATAAAAAGGTCGCACGGCGTGAGATCGCAGGACCGTGGTAGCCACCTAACTGGCATATTACGACCAATGTTTCGGTCTTCGAAAAATTCTTCCAAAAAATTTAAATTATCAAGAGTTACGTGAATTAGTGCGCCGTCCGTCCTGCTGGAAGTAGCCTTGTCGCATCTGTTCATCGTCTAATGCATTTACAAAATTTTGTAAAATTTCATTACGGTATTGAGAGTTCCCTAAAAAAAATCGATTCAATTAACCTTCTTTTCGATATGGCCGCCCACACGCCAACTTTCTATGAATGCAGAGGCTTCTCCATAAAGAAATGTGGATTTTCAGAACCCCACATTCTCATTTGTTGACAATTTACTTAACCAGAGAGGTAAAACCATGCCTCGTCTGTACAAAGGGTTTTTGAAATACGTTTTCATTAATATGCAAATTACCCATAAACCACTCTGAAAATTGCATTCGCTGTGACTTGTCATTTGGTAACAATTCTTGGATTGAGCTTAGACGATAAGCGTGCATATGCAGGTCACATTTCGGGATTGTTTTGCAGGTTACGTAGGGTAAATTTACTTGCTGGCTTAAACGCCGAATTTGTGGGCATTCATTAACAATTTATCTCAATTCTTCTACTTTTTGTGCAGTGCGAACTTTGGGTCTCCCACTGCCTTTCTTTCTATTCACATTTCCTGATTCTCTAAACGAAGCCACGGATCTAGTGAAAACTTGGCGAAACTGATCGAAATCCATGAGTATGTGTGGAAATTCTGTTTGAAAATCCTGAATGGCGTCCCGTGTTGAATAAACCCACTGGCCATCAACTCTTCGACCATTTCTAAAGGAACTTTCGATCATAAAAGCTTTTTGTTCTGCCGTAATTACCATATTTCATTTGCTTAAAAATAAAAACTTCAGAACATGACATTTCTATTTTTCATTCACCTATGTATACCTTTTACCTATGTTACCTTTCAAGAGTAATAATTCAAGGCATGCGTGGTTGATTCCACGTCATACTTTGAGAACCTTTTCTTATCTTATGATTGATATGTTATGACTTGGGCACATTGTAAATGCGGAATTGAGGAGTACAAAGTATTACATTGAGTTAACAGTGGAAATGTTTACTTGTGAAAGAACCCTCTTTACTTCTAAAAGTTTCAAATGTGAAAATCTACAAAGTATATATTATCTTGGATATTAGGAAATTGTGAAAATACCGTTTGGTTACTTTTAATTTATTATTTATTTATATTTCATAAGACATAAAAGTTTTTTGTTAATCCTCCATTATGTAGGTACTTCTAACTTTACGTAAAAGGGGGAAAAGTAGGTATATTTAATATTGATTTACTTAAACTTTAGATACTTAATAATGTATAACACAAAAACTCATTAATTTAGCCAGCCGTAGGCGGCAACAGCGATTTTACACTATTTACATCCGTACTGTATAATTTGAAATTTAACCCCTTTGTTATGAAGTAGGCCTTTGAACCATTCCATGATTAATTCTTCATCTTGCTTCCTGTGGCAACAAACAATACCTTGTTAAGGATTTTAAAATTTCAGACGAAATCTGTTCAACAATAAAAATCAGAAGTTAATTTTCGATTACTCGTCGCCGTTTAATGATATAATATGAGCTAAATGAGAATATATAAGTGTGTTTATGTTTTTAAAATCTTTTTATTTTACACAGCTTAAAACTACGGAGCGGGTTTATCTCAAACACAATTTATATCACAATTGTGGGGAAAAATTGCAAGCAAATATTGTTTGATGGAGAAACCCAACTGTTTGTTTAATCTCTACAACTCTATTTTTTAAATTCAGTAAATATTAATAACCAGATAGTCATAAAATTCCTTTTAAAATAAATAAGTTCAAATTTGTCTCTCTGTAAATTCACCGCATAAGAAAACGCCCAGTTATCGGCACAATACAAAGATTATATCAGCTAAAATAAATTTAGTTCTTCTAACGCACCGACTTGTTGTCGGTGACTATCAAAGGTTCAGCTCCCGTCAAAAATGTCTTATCCGTTAGTTTATTGCCGTGCTGTGCTATCGGTACGGTTTCTGGGAAACGCAAAAGATGGGGGATAACCATAGCAACAAGCATCAACCCTTTGGCGAGCTCACTTCTTCAAACTACGTACACACAGAAAGGCTGTCGCATCCCTCGATGCGGCAGAGAACGCGAAGGTCGTGTAAACAAAGGTTTAGCAGACCAAAGTTAGTGTGGGAAATTATCCCAGTGTTTTTCTAAGTTAGTGAGGGAAATTATCCCAGTATTCTCTATTCAGACATGGTTCTGTAAAGTTAAAGTTTCTCAAGCATAGTCCTACATTTTATATTATCAAACAAAAGGAAGTTAATAACCATGAATCAATAACATCTCGTAACACCAGATTATAACTAATTTATAGCAGTTGCCTGTCAAGATCAACAGTGTACTAAATACTTATGGTCAACGTAATAAATGTGCAAATTGTTTAGCAAAATGAAAGTCTTAATGGTCAAATTCGCGGTTGCGAAAGGTCGCACAATTGGATGACAGTGAACCAGCCGACTATCGGAAATATATTACAGTGTAAGTGGGGTTTAAACTAGAGCCCTCTCTTTACATTGTTAAAGGAATCTGATTAAAAACAATTTTAATTTTCCAACTGTTTCACTAGGGACGCACACACAACCTAATATACGTCAAATTCGGAAGACAAACTGCCATTAACACTGATGATTAATGGGTCAATCCGACATTTTTTGTTCTTCTTTGATAACATGATTTACACATTTTTCCCAGTATTCCTTCTTTATATTATTTACTGCATCAACAAATAAAGACTTTACAATAATGAGGAGGAAGCCGCAACACTGTTTCTCGGAAGTCAGTTATTTCATATATAATATATTTCTTAAATTTATTCCTATAACTACTGGCTAAATCAAACCTAAGTTTACTTTTCACTGCATTATCTGGACTATCGACATTTTTCGAGCAGAACCATTTAAATACATAAATTTTCGCCAATCACCTGTCGATACGTCGATAGTTTTTCTTATGATCTGGAAAAGGTAACTTGCGTTGTCCATTACAATGCCTGAGCCTTTTAAAATTAAATCTAATATTACTGTAAACCATTCTTCAGATATTGGTACATACGCATCCGTCAATCCATCCGGTAATTATTATCACTTTTTTGGACTCAAAGTTAACAATAAAAATTAACAAATGGTGTAGAACTACCTGTATGAGTCGCCACTGTCCTTTCCCTAATGTTTAATTGAAACTGATTGACCATCTTTCCTAATAGGTTTGTTTTCAACTCTTAATATTTTCGTCTGGCGAACATTTAGAAACAGTTACCCAAGTGTCATTCAACTAAAATATTCCTTTATTTTCTTCTATAGCTCTTTGTATATTTCGTAAATAATTTCTTTTCCAGGTACAATATCGGATCTATTTATTAAAAAAAGTTTTAATGCTTTTTTCATTGGACACCTAATTGATTTAAAATGTTCCAGTGTGATTCGGCTCATTTTTGGGATAATATTGATCCTTCTGGATTGTAACCAAAATTCTGTCAAATGTCGGAATTCCTTTTTTAAAGAGAAGTCATGTACTTTGCGTTTTATTCGTTGCTTTAAATCGACGTCCATTTGAAATATTGACCGACCTGAAGATTTCATTGGATGTTTAACACTTCCCTCTTTGTATTATTTTATTCGAAAATGTAAATGTTAACAGTAATTTTGAGATACACCCATTATAACACACAAACCTATTGTATCGTCAACATCTATTATGCAACGAATTAAAACAGTTTAAAAAAGAATTCTTTCATTTACCGCTGGTGGTATTTATCTTTTGGAATAACTTCCGAATTTTACAATTAAAAAAAAAGGCTATAATATTTCATTGCAAGCCGTGATACATTTGAAACAAATGAATAGAGATATTTAACTAACATTGAGGTTTATTTTTATATAATTTTAAATCCTAATAACATAACTGAATCAAGGTTTTAAAAAATTCCCTGTTTTTACACATTCACAAATTTAGATAAAACAGGAAACACATGTTTTTTGGTAAATTTAAAGTGTAAATGTAAAAAGTCTTTGTTTATATTTTATAAATCACAAAAGTTGCTCAAAATTGTTACCGTTTTCTCCAACACAAAACTCGCACATTCACTTATTCGTCGTATGGCATTTAAAAATATGATCGATCTCAAATTTTGATATTCGACTGTACTAATGACTTTACGCAGTTCTTCTATAGTGCGATGTCGCGACTTGTAAACTTTATCGTGGTGGTCATCCTGCAGGTCCATTGGTTCCATTACTTGTCAGTATTGCCTTGGATATCAGTTTAAGAAACAAATTGTCAAAAATGTATCCGCTCACAAATTCTAAAACCAGTCCCCATGTGCATTTTGACAGCAGGGAGATTACAAAACGGAATATATAATTTCTGGTCAAGATAGAACCAAAGGAGAACACTCTACCTATGCCTAAATTAAGTGTAAGAGAGCTGGTTCTGGCTAAGACCCAGCTAAACTTGAACCCTTTTTGTATTGACGAATATTTTTGTATTTTATAGTTTTCCTTGTATTGAAATAAAGCCGATCATAATTATCGTTATATCAAAATTTTCTGTACGCCAATGCTTAAATCCATTTCATTAATACGCTAAAGGTTCAAAAGGCGATGAAAGGGCTTTAACATTCTTTTTTTTTTTCAAGCATATATCACGAATAATAAAAAAGGGTTTTGTTTTTCGATTTGTCGAGTCATGGAAACAGATTATAAAAGTATGAGTGTGCATCGGTGGAGATCGAGAACACTATGAATATTTAGATGTATGAATAGAGGGTGCGAAGGATTATGGGATATCTTTCAGATATTTCCCGGCTCCGGCCTATTTATTATTCACTGAAGTCATCGTTATTTTTCGCGTGTTTTCGAATCTTCCGATTTGTTAACGAATTGTTTTATTGAAAGAAAATATAAAAATAAATCGTCTATATTTATGGCATAAAGTGTAGTTTATAAAGCACCGTTCTAATTAGTTGCTATGTTTATACCATTCCTTTAATTTGAAAAACTATTTTAGTTGCATGATTTGTCTTATATTTAAAGCATGATAAGCAACTATACTAATATTCCTGAGATATTGAAAAGGTTCCCGACCATTCACAGAAAAAACTTGAGTACTTTAGCCCCTTAATGACACACTATAAGTAACGACTACAACTACAAATACGAAAAGTGGAAAGTAGAAAGGATGCATTAACCAGGCGATGCTAATGACTGAAGAATCTACGCCAGTACAATACATAAGTATATGATTATTTACAAAAGAAAAACGGTTCTAGAAATACACAAAATCGTGATTTAATATGATATATAAGGGCTGTTCTATATATTTTATGTAGAAGGACATGGATGCGGGCAAAAACGAAAACTTTGAAGCCCTTTCTTTTGACAGCATGTAGCTGTGTTTTTAAAAGTTTTATTAAATACATACAGAGATTCAAATTTTTGCGTTTCTATCGACAAGTGCCTTTCAGGAAATGATTTATAAGAGAGGTTTAACTTTCGATGAAAGCCACCAAATTTAGTAGGAGTTTTTGGTGACAATAGTATCGATGATATAGTGCACAATGTAAGTACATAGAAAATACACAGTCACTTACAGCATTTGTGTACTACACCATCGGTATGTACCTATAGTTCCTTATCCACGGTAAGATTTTGGTTTCGCTAATATTCAAACGTAGTAGGGTAGAAGATAAGCCAAAATTGGGATTGGGAGATGGATGACATATTTAAACATACTTTTGCCATTTACACCCCTCTCTCTATTTTAAGGGGTGGGGGTAACTTCGAAATTTTAAATGTGTGTACTATACTGTAAAATTCAAAACTACGTAAAAAACTACTAGGAATTTATTAGGATATAAAAAAAATATGTACCATTTAATTTAATCTTATCTATTGTTTATCATGCTTAAGATGTTGTTCGAAATGTACTCTTCTACGTCCAAACATTTTCTCGTTATTTTTCTAAATGCATGAAGTTCGTACCCGCTGTAACAGTTCATGCAGGTGTCAGTAATAAACAGGCAAAGCGGATTCTGTCTTTCATATCATCTAAAGGTGCAGTCGTCATCACTTTGTTTATGAAACTCCACAAAAAAAAACTCAAGGGTGGTCAAATCAGGGAACCTAGCAGGCCAGTTGAGAAATAATCGTTCAAACGTCAAAATTCTCAAATAACTTACGAAAAAATATCGCATTTCCATAGAAACGAATAATAATTCTGAAATAAGTGAACTTGATTTATTGATAAAATTTATTTAGTTTTTAAATTCAATCAAAATTTAATTAACCATAATTTCATAACCGAAAGAGCAAATCAAAAAAAAGTAGTTGCGTAGTTTATTACGTAGATTCGAATTTATAAACAAAAGTACATCATCCTATTAAAAATTTCAAAGTTACCCGCCACCCCTCAAATAGAAAGAGGGGGTAAATATCAAAAATATGTTTAAATATCCATCCCTCCATCTCTTCATCAACTTTCAAAATTTTATGAAATTATTTTAAACCGTTTTCAAGATATCGCCTTGTAATACTGCATATACAAAATATGACTTTTGTAAAATATTGATTTAAAAAATTGAATTTTTTAAGGTCTGTATATTTTATACCGGAAGTTTAATCGGTTTGAAGCCAGGGTAAAATCCCATTGTATATGCAAAATTTCATTTCTTTTGATCAAGTAATTTCTTAAATTTCCTCGCCGACAGACGGAAATGGAAAACCATGTTTTTTGGGAACTCACATAAATCGATAAAATGCTTCCTCTAGCAAGTGAAGTAAAAGTAATCAAAAATAAGTGTTCTGTATAAACAACAACAAAAAGGGCAACATTTATTTACAAACGAATAAAAAAAATCGGGCATCCCCGAGACTAATCAGTTGTACTTTGCAGTGTAGAATTTGTATTGTATTTTATAATATGTTCAGTAAGCTTCATTTGCAATTTCATCTAATTTACGGCTCAAATACGCTGATTGATCCGTTCGAACAGACAAAATTTCGTCGCATAAATTTCGCCATGAAGTGAAGGTAAATTAAACATTATCACGAAGATCGTGATTAAAATGCAGAACTGTGGCAAAATTCAGTAACGCCTTTATCTAGATAATACTCGGTAGTTGCGTAAAAGTCAAAATATGACTTGATTTGGGATTTATGGATTAAATTGACACCGATATACATATTTATTATTAGCCATTAAATAAAGACGATCTTACATTGTAAGTAAAGTATAGATCTTTAAGATCTGAGATACAGAATAAATTAATATAATGTACCATATGTTCCGACCCTGTCGTCAATTTTGGCACTCACTGTACATTTTTATTGCCTTTTAGTTTCGCACTGGTAGGCAACCCAAAATGATAGTGACGTTACCATCATCCCTCTCGCGGAGATGGTGCATCATTTATTCTTTATAAGAGTCTTCCATAAGTTGTCAAACAAGACGCATTCAATTTCATTTTTCATACATTTTGTTTCGGCAGGCAGAGTGTGGAACACTGGGTTGTTAAACCACGTTTTTTATTAGTATCATGTCAGAAAACTTGTTTAGTTAGAAAATGATATTCAAATCACCCTGTCAAGTTAATAAAGTGTTAATTTACAACTACTGCTAGTGATTATTAACCTGCGGATGGTCGCTCTGCGACGCACGTAAAACAAATCAAACCAAAGAAAAAATGGGGGTTTGGAAATGCCCAATACCCATCACCATATAAGATGCCAACGCAACGTAAGGAACAAGCGCAGTCTGAAGAGTAAGTATGCAATGCTTACTTCAAATGTGCATTATTTGTCTAATAAACAAAGGGATATGTACACGCAAGAATGCCTGAATGTTGCGGATCGAGGACGCTACTATGTGCATTAAACTCTATGCTTTAAAAAGGCTCAACCTTCTTTGCGAGTAGAGATATGGGAATTTTTCATACAAAAATATCATTTTTGTACAACTGTCAAAAAAAGTTGACATTTTTTCATCGCTATCGATACGTAAACCTTTTGTTTTTTTAACAGTGAAAAAAAGACTTTTTTTCACGGTGAAAAAAAGACTTTTTTTAACTGGAAAAATGATTTACAAAAAAAACGATAAAACATTACTTTTTAAAAAATGTATTGAATTTTTTTGTACAAATTTACTAATTAATTACCAACTACCAAAAAATCTCATTTGTTACAATAATAATTGATGGTGAAGTTCGAACAATTGCTTCCAATATTAATTCCCGAAGCTAGTCCACCTTGCTGCTGATCAGAAACGCTAGATATTCCTTGAAAAGTTCTCTTCTTTATATCAATATTTTCTTTAACATTCAACATACTCTTCAACATTGAGTAGACACTCCATAAAGTAGAAGGTTTTACAGTTTTTGATTTCTCCTCAAAATAGCATATAAGTACCTTTTCAGACACTTTTTGTATATTTTTCTTGCCGCACCATTCACGGAATTGGTTATAATTTTTCTCGTATATAAATTTTGATTTCGCCGGTAACATGTTAGCTATAGCCGAATTTGCTATATCGGCTATATCTGAAGGAATCTCGCTATCACTATCGTAATCTACATCCATTTTAAGTACTTATACTATTTATTTAAAAAATTGCAATAAATATGAACAGCTATCAACGTATGACAACAAAACAAGCAACGTGCCAACAAACCATTTCTATAGTAACGACAGGGCTGTTAACTTGATTATGTGAAATTATATGGTAAAATTTTTATTATAATATACAATTTTACCGATTAATTCAAACTTTCAGTTGTACAAAAAATGTTGTTTGTATTTCGTTTGTGAAATTCGTGTTTTAATGGCACATTCGAGAGAATTTTTCGCCTCGACCTGCGGTCTCGGCAAAAAATTGACACTCTCATATGCCATTAAAAAAACACTCACTTCACGCACTTAATACAAAAATAACTATTTCTTGTCTTTTTAGAATAACAAAGGTATATTATTATATTTCGAAAACGGTTTAAAATATTTTCATTAAAGTTTGGTGACTTAATAGGGAGATGGGGGTGACATAGCTAAACATATTTTAGACATTTACCCCCTCTCTTTATTTTGAGGGTTGGCATTTTAAATGGTATGACCTTTGTTTATATAATTCGAATCTAAGTAACAAACTACGTATATGTACAATTTTTTTTATTTGCTCTTTCGGTTGCGAAATTACGGTTAGTTTCGATTGAATTTAGAATAAATAAACCAATAAATCAAGTTCACTTATTTCAGAATTATTATTCGTTTCCATTGAAATGCGTTATTTTTAGTTAAATCAATTGAGAATTTTGACGTTTTAACGATTATTTATCAACTGGCTTGCTAGGTCCCCGGATTTAACCACCCTTGACTTTTTCTTGTGGGGTTTTATAAGGGACAAGGTGCTGGCGACCGAACCTACAACTTTAAGGTACAAATACAGTAAAAGCTGGTTGTCGGCGTCGACTAGGTCCTACAATTTACCTTGTATTTTATATTATCAGCAGCAGTGCGCTAGTGACAATTTAAAAACAAGGAAGATTATAGGCCCTGGTCGGCGCCGAAAGCGGGAAACCTGCTTTTACTGTGTTTGTACCCTTAGATGATATGAAAATTCAATCCGCTTTGCCTTCTTATTAGTGATGCCCGAAATGACTGTTACAACGGGTACGAAATTTATTTTGAAGAAGAGCGAGAAAGTCTCTGGAAGTTGAAGGGGGGCATTTCGAACAACTTCTCAAGCATAACATTATTATAACGTAATAAATCATAATTCCGTAACCGAAAGAGCAAATCAAAAAAATGTTGTACACTGATATAGTTTTCAAGGTGGATTCGGATTTTATAAATAAAAGTTCATCAACCTATTTAATCCTAAAGTTGTCCCCACCCCTCAAAATAGAGAGAGACGGTAAATGTCAAAAATATGTTTAAATATGTCCCCCATCTCCCTATTAACTCATCAAATTTAATAAAAATATTTGAAACCGTTTTTAGAATTTTTTTATCTTCTTACAACCCACGAAGGCAGCAAGCCTAAAAGTACTAAGGTACCGTGGGTTGTATATCGTACAACCGGCTCACATACTCAGTGCTGGAAATATCCCTAAGGATTTAACCAGCCCTTTTAAGAGGGTGTGTGTCGAACCCGGTACGGCACCGTGATCGAGTGAGCCCGCTTCCAGCGGCGCTACCCACCGAGCCACGGGCCGGCCGGTGGAGAGAGATATAAATATAAATCTCACCCTGTATAAATCACTTTTTAAATTATTTAAGAAAATCGAATTGAAAATTTTCATTTCAAACATCCTGTGCCACTGTTAATATCAACTTTTGAACAACAAGCTAGGCTAAACCGCTGTATTTTGATGTAGGGAATTCACTGTTGCTCCATGTACCACTACTTTTGGGCTACCCTGTTTATGACTATGACACTACTTGTGTTCTATTGTCTCTTCGATTTGTTTGTCCTGTAAATGATTTTTATATCTGAAGATTCTTCGAAAATGATTTTATTTGTATTCATTAAGAATTAAAAAAACAACATGATTACTTTTTACTTTAAACAACTCAAAGCTCTTACACTTTCCAATTTAGACCCTTATTGTTGTTAAATTAAGCGGGTTTTAAAGATAAAACTCGATAATTAATTTACCTATTAAAGTCAAACCGATAAGTGTTTCACATATTAAAATAAGTACCGACTAGAAAATCCTACACTTGCCAATTAGAACCCCTATATCGAATTAGACTAGTTTTAGATGCAAAACTCAATAATAAATCTATTTGTTAAGTTCAAACTGATGAGGTTTATAATTATTATATTAAAATAAGTATCGTAGTACGAATTCTTAAACCACTACTGGTTAAGCGATTGATCCTGTGTGAAATATTTGTAAAATATACTTATTTAACAAAACCGTGTTTGTACATGATATTTGACAATCTAATTAAAAAAAAAATTGCCTTATACCTTAGATGTATGGCACATAATTACTATACCAAATAATGTTATATTACTGTGACAAATATTAGGTTATTTTTAAAAATTCAAAAAGAAGGGGAAATCCAATCTAAACTTAGGGTTGCCAGACGTCCCGATTTTATCCGGACCGTCCCGATTTCAAAGGGATTTTCCCCCGTCCCGACACACATCAAATCGGGACGCGATTTGTCTCGATTTTTAAAATTTTCTGAAAAAACATATTTTTAAACTCAATAATTTAAATTATTTAATCATATATTTTAGATGTATACTTTTTAGAGCATATACTATATTTTTTACTGTTGAATTTCCTAAAAAGTTTATATTTCTGCTTATTGTATGCTTTTTCTGTTTATTTATTAAACGCCATTGCAAAAAATAGAGTCCCGATTTTTTGTCCCAAATCCCGATTTCGAAGCAGCTTTTAAACGCTGATCCCTTATTTTGAAAATGATGGATCTGGCAACCCTATCTAAACTTAATGCATGCTTTAAACAAGAAGTATCAACTATATTTGGTGATTGTTTGATACCAGTCTAGCTTAAGGCCATTTAGTATAAATTTTTTCATTGCTCAAATTTTTTACAACTTTTATTAAAACTATCTGCACCTAATTCGGGTATTTTCTTGGTGGTTCCTTAATGTAATCATGTTTCTTAAACAAAATATAAACAAACGTATAAAACTAATATAGCCGAACAGGAAGTTCCATATCTGTTATCATTTCGTATATCAAGAAAGTAAATATAAATATGAGCAATCGATACCTAGAATCACAAGTTTATCCCTGTATTATCGTCACATCACTCTTGTTTATCCCCTTCCAAAGTAAACGTTTGTTTAAGACGATTGCTTGAGTTTTAAAATAACAACAGCAATCAATATTTGATTATAAGAAAAAAATTTAAAAAAGAACCAGGAAAAAGGTATCAATAGTTGTAAAATTAAGCTTAGATGCAGTTTTTGGCTGATAAAATTAACCTTGCGGCGGCTATTCACTTTTGCTTGCTATCTCGAGATTCTTTTAGCAAAATACTACCCTTTTATTGACCCCGGATACACTTGAAACAATACTCGGGAGTATTTTATCTTTTTTTTTATTTCACTGACGTCATATATTTCATATCGTCTTAGAGAATCTGTACCTATATCATCCGTTTGTTGAGGTTTGTGGAGTAGATGCAACCGATCCGATGCAACTCAATCCATTTAAAAATCGCGATATGCACGGTGTTCTATTGTGTCTGGCCGAGATTTGAATTGAGTTGCATCGGATGGAACGAAATGTTCGTTTCATAAAAACTGCAGTTCAACAAATTAGGACTAAAAGACATTTTATACAAACAGTTTATCGTAAACTAGATAATTAAATTTGAAGTAAACAAATATACATAGAATTTATTTCTTTCTTGTTTAATGCCTTCCCACTTCTTCTTATTTAAGTGCCATCTCCTCTCGTTGGCTATCTTCACAGCTATTCTCACTTTCGATGCTGCAGCTCTAAATAGCTCTATGGAAGTAGAGTCCATTGTCTCAATTTATTCAACCAGGAAATGCGTCTTCTTCCTATGCTTCTTCTGCCTTGTATCTTTCCTTGTAATACTGTTTGCAATAATACACGGTGGGTCAAAGAAAGTGATGATATTATTCTTTTTTGAATAACTTTATTGATTAAAATCACTTGTAAGCCAAATTTGTAGGAAATATTTACAAATGGTAAAATTAATTTAAAAGTAATAAGATAGAATTAGAATATCATATAGGGTAGGTTAAAAGATGAAGTAACTTTAAACGAATCGCAAAAATAAGTTCTTATTTTTTCCAAATAATTGAGACTTACGTTTAAGCCATATTCTCAACAAAAAACATCTTTTGAGTTATTTTTATATTTCATTCGGTTCACCATTTAAGACCAATTTTCTGACCAAATGTTTCTACGCAGTTAATAACTGAATACCTGAACTGAATGAAATATAAAAATTATAAAATGATGTTTTTTGTTGAGAATATAAGTGGCTTTAACATGTAAGTCCCAATTATTTGAATAAAATACGAACTTATTATTGCGGCTCGTTTAAAGTTATTTCTTCTTTGAACCTAACCTGTATGATATTCTAATTCAATTATATTACTTTTAAATTCATTTTACCAGAACTTATACTTTTGTAAATATTTCCTGCAAATTTGGTTTACAAATGATTTTAAACAAAAAAGTTATTCAAAAAAGAATAATGTGGTCACTTTTTCGGCCCACCGTGTATATATTTTTCTTCCCTTATCACGAGGCCCAGATATTGCAGTTCCCACTCCTACTTAGTACTTCCTTATTTGTTATCCTATCCATCTAACTCACTCTTAAAATTTTTCTATACGCCCACATTTGAAATGTTTCCAGTCGATCGCTCGTATTTTTCTTCAGCGTCCATACCTCCATCCCATAAAGTATTACCGAGAATACTAACATCTCAGCATTCTTATTTTATGATGTAAACTCTACTGCATAATAGCTCTCTCATTTTACTGAATACGGCCCTAGCTTGTCCAATTTTGCTCTGCTTTCTTCCGTGTATCCGTTCTTTAGGGATGATTCCTGTGTTGTATACTGTATTGTACAGATCCACTACTGCACTTATTTGGTCTTCTGCAATTATTTTAATTATCTAGGCTGGAGTTTCATCGTGTCCTGGAGCTTTATTGATCTTTGCTAGCCTGACTGCGTACATTACTTCCCCTTTTGTTATACTTGGACCACTCTCTTTATCTATGTCTTCCTCATGCGTTTCCTGCTGCATCTCGTTGTCGAGTAATTCCTGGATATATTCTTTCCACCTTTCTAATTTCCCTTTGTATCTGGGATATTTTACCGTTTTTGTTTGATCTGTTTATTCCTGCTAGTTCTTTAATTTTTTTATGCATATTAAAGTCATCATGCTTTGCTTGTAATTCTTCTATTTCCGCACATTTGTCAGCGTATTTTTCTAACTTTTTGTAGTCGTTGTTGTCTCTATTCTTAAGCGATCTCATTTCTTCTATCAATTGTAATATATCATCATTCATCCAGGGTTTTTGCCTCTCCATAGCGTTAGGTGTTTTTAGCACTTCATCACTCGAAGTCATTATTGTGGTTTTGAAGGTTGTTTGGGTGGCATTTTTTGTTAGAGTTTTCATCTGGATTTACAATTACTCTACTTAGTTCGTTGTTTATTCGTTTCGTTTACATATCCTTTATTGCTGGGTTTTTTTAAATGTCAAATTTGCATTTGCTGTTTGTTTTGTCGACTTCTTATTCTTTTTGTATAACTTCAAGTTTTCCACGTCGTAAAACCTAAATATAAAAATCTAAAATGACAACAACTGGGAATGGAGATGAAAAGCGGTTAGTGTTAGGGTTATGTTAGCTCTTTCTTCTTTTTGGTTACACTGTAACATTTCTTTGGAATAACTTGTGGTATTTTTCTCCAAAAATTTGTGAAAAATAAGCCACAGCAAAACATACACATAATTTGTGTAAAAAATTGTACAAAATTGCTATTAGTAAAAATTCATGCCAAAAAGTGTAATATTTTTATAATATAAATGCATATATCGCTGGCTGAATGCAAATCAAAAAGTAGTTAAAGTTAAAAATTAATGAAAAACGAGGAAGCTACATGTTTTTGTTATTAAAATAACAGAACAGTAAATAATATTAAAACTTGCTATGTGGAATTATATACATATTTTTAGTGAAGTTGTTGTCGCTATAGATTCATATTTTAATAGAAAAATGGTATTTTTAATTTTAAAATTTTAAAACTGAAATTAAAAAATACTTTTATATTGCCACCACATTTACCCTGCTGAATAAAATCAATTTTACCATTTTTAAATCGGAATTTTTAGTAATAATGATTTTGTGACTTGGATTCTTGACTCGCGAAAAAATCATATACAGTGTCAACTGAAAAATGGATACATTTTGAGCTGTCACTATTGCATTCAGCATTCGATCTTTATCATGTTGGCTCTCTTTGATTTTATAGAACTGAATACGGGATGGGTGGTACCACAAGTTATCATCCACCCAGTTAGATATAAAATTTTTCTTTAATGGGATATTGAACATATTTCTCAAATCTGTCGGTGTGAAGGTAACTTAAATATACAGCAAAAAGTAATGTTTGAATAACAAACTGTAAAAATCTATACACATACCTTATATTTCAATAAGAACTGAAACAACTGAAGCATTTAAATAAATAGAACATTTGTAGTACAATTATTCTTCAAACAAATCCTTTTCACACATTACTAACAGTAACAATTAGTTGACTGTATGGACATACGAGAAATCACAATGATACTTATCCAACTCTAATGTGTTGTATTCTCTGAAATATCTTTGGCATTGTTCATTTAACACTAATCCATTTTACTTTGGCCATTGCTAATATGTCGTTGAGGTTGCTATTATGCAAGCTTTTAACGAACATAATGACTGTAGAAATATTATTTTTATTTGTTAAAATAACGTAGAACTGAGAATCTCCTTTTTTTAATTTGTTAAACAAAATGCCTTCAAGTATTTTAGTCGTAAATAATACAAAATTAATGAAATCGCCTGATCAAACCTGTATTATTCTATCGCTAAAAGAGCCAAAAACAGTCAAACAAAGTATGCAGTGGTTGTACTGGAAGGTTGTTTAAAAAATTGTTCTTTACAATACCGACAGCCTACAAATAACAAAAAACTTTCTAAAGTAAAAGGCACTCCCCTTGTTTACTTTTATTATTTAAGTTTGCAGTAACAGCAGAGTTTATATGTTCCATTTTTCTTGTTTATTTTCGATTACTGTGTATTTATGTAATATCATTATTTACTTAATATAATAGGGATATGCATATGACCCAAATAAATCTGAAATATTTTTTTATTATGTTCCCTGCCTAAATCAAATATTGTTTTTATCAATTTATTTTGTTCTTTATTAACAAAAAAAAAAAGGATTTTCTACTGCAAATTTTCGCGCGAATTTCGAAACTTGTAAAACGTATTCCCATTGGCTGTGACATCAAAAGTGTTCTAATAAGTTCAGGGATTTCCAAATAAAAGTGAACAGGCCTTAACTTTTGTTAAATATGACAGTTTTGGGGATTTTTATGGATTATTCATATATCTTATCAGCAAAAAAATTGAGCATCGAATAAAACAAAAATAGTACAAAACATCGATTTTCTCGCTTATTTGAGTCGCTCTAAAATTATTGGTATTTTTCAAATATAATTTTATCATTTTGTATCTCTTATTAATAGAGTAATTCATTTTGCGTAATATAAAATTATAAATTCAAGGCGAATATTTACTTCGCTTTGCGTTGACCTGTTTTTATTCGTTTTATTTGCCTAAATACCCGATACCCCTACCATAAAGGAAGTAAACCGACAGTGGAGCGTATTACTTATGACGGCATCTTATTGCTAGTTAAGGCCGTTTTCCTAATTATTATGACTTGTGTTTCACAGGGTACATTGGCCAGCTAGGAAATGTAACATTTGGTCCTACATTCCCTAGCCCTAGATCGTGAGCCAAGAGTCTAGGGGATGGGTACAATTTTTATCCCGGGCTTGCGCTTGCGCAGAGGAAGGAACAATAGTGTTTTTTTTGCACCGATCCCTCTTCGCCTGCGAGGAAAGAGACTGGTCAGGGCCCCTAACCAGGTGCTAACCCTGTTCCGACCTTAGGGTGCCCTCCGATCCACCGTTCGGTAGATTTTCTGGACAACAATCAAAACATAATTTTTAGGTTAAGGTACATAGACAAAACAAAATTTTTATCGAGGAAGGAGTGCTAACCCGTTTCCAATACACAGTAAAAAATCCAGTTGATTAACCACAAGAGATGTCTGATTTTATTGGCCGGATTAAATTTTTTTATTTAATTTGTAATTCTTTTCTAAATCAGTTTCATAATCTTCGTTATGATTCAAACAAATTACTCATTCTCGATTACTTTAAATCGATACTGATCAAATGCATAAAAAAGACAAACATTTTAAATCATATTTCCTTGTTAAAATAATCACAATAATCAGTATCAATCACCTACTGACTAAAAAATGCTCAAACTTCTAAACCAAGCCGCCAACACATGCGCAGTACGCAACCTTTTAATCACAAGGGAGTACCGATATCCATCCACCCCGCTGCAATCTGCAAAAATTCCATTTAATCGGCAGTAGGTATGGCGGTTTCTGTGGTAGTGCAATGTGCAATGTGAGGTTATAACGAATGAAGTGGTCAACCTGTTCTAAAATTTTACGAATATTCTTTTAAAAACTTTGTTGTTACATCATGTTGGTGAAATTATGTTTCAAAAACAAAAGAAATACGCAAAAATATCAGATCTTGAATCCAATCCCTTGGAGGAACTCATGCACCAATGTAAGTTATTTTCCATGTATTTTCAAAGAAAAGATTTGTCATGCCAGGTCTTCATTAGTGTTTTATGTATTTATTTACAGATGAGTAAATAATTTTCGTGTTTTTACTTCATATAATTATTTTCAACTTTTACACTGTAAAAAAAAATTATTAAATTTTAAATCAAATTCAACCCAATTTTGACTAAATCCAGGTCCACGCCTCACCTCCCCGGAATTTTGTTTATGATATGGGACAAACAATTCCCATGCTTTGGGAATTTGCATTACCTATCTTTTATATAATTTCATCTGTTTGTTCTTTAATATGTTCCCTTTTCTTATGTATTATAGTATTGTCATTTAATAAATAAAATCGACGCCCTAATCAGGTACTTTATAGGGCGGAGAGGGGAAGGGCGGTGCTACTGATGATTGCATATGAATCACATTGGATTTAAGATTTAATAAAAAATGATTAGAGTATTATGGAAATTTAATCATTATGGAAGAAAATTTTAATAAAAATTGATTTAGATGTAATCAGAATTAATTGTTAGGTTAATCAATTTTGAATAAGAAAATTTAATCACAGATCCTTCGATTTAATCAATATGCAGTGTTAATTTTTTCAATCAATCTGGCGTGGACCTGGATTTAGTCAAAATTGGGTTGAATTTGATTTAAAATTTAATCATTTTTTTTACAGTGTACACCTTTTAGAGCCAATTTCCTAATTTTCTATAATATTTTAAGTGACAAAAATTTAAAAAAAGATGAAGCCGAGCATAGATTCGAACCAACACATCTCGGTCAATAAGCGGATTCTTTACCACTGCACTACTGCTAGGAAATCGGTAAACTTATTACACAGTAAAAAATCCAGTTGATTAACCACAAGAGATGTCTGATTTTATTGGCCGGATTAAATTTTTTGATTTAATTTGTAATTATTTTCTAAATCAGTTTCATAATCTTCGTTATGATTCAAACAAATAACCCATTCTCGATTACTTGAAATCGATACTGATCAAATGCATAAAAAAGACAAACATTTTAAATCATATTTCCTTGTTAAAATAATCACAATAATCAGTATCAATCACCTACTGACTAAAAAATACTCAAACTTCTAAACCAAGCCGCCAACACATGCGCAGTACGCAACCTTTTAATCACAAGGGAGTACCGATATCCATCCACCCCGCTGCAATCTGCAAAAATTCCATTTAATCGGCAGTAGGTATGGCGGTTTCTGTGGTAGTGCAATGTGCAATGTGAGGTTATAACGAATGAAGTGGTCAACCTGTTCTAAAATTTTACGAATATTCTTTTAAAAACTTTGTTGTTACATCATGTTGGTGAAATTATGTTTCAAAAACAAAAGAAATACGCAAAAATATCAGATCTTGAATCCAATCCCTTGGAGGAACTCATGCACCAATGTAAGTTATTTTCCATGTATTTTCAAAGAAAAGATTTGTCATGCCAGGTCTTCATTAGTGTTTTATGTATTTATTTACAGATGAGTAAATAATTTTCGTGTTTTTACTTCATATAATTATTTTCAACTTTTACACTGTAAAAAAAAATATTAAATTTTAAATCAAATTCAACCCAATTTTGACTAAATCCAGGTCTACGCCTCACCTCCCCGGATTTTTGTTTATGATATGGGACAAACAATTCCCATGCTTTGGGAATTTGCATTACCTATCTTTTATATAATTTCATCTGTTTGTTCTTTAATGTGTTCCCTTTTCTTATGTATTATAGTATTGCCATTTAATAAATAAAATCGACGCCCTAATCAGGTACTTTATAGGGCGGAGAGGGGAAGGGCGGTGCTACTGATGATTGCATATCAATCACATTGGATTTAAGATTTAATAAAAAATGATTAGAGTATTATGGAAATTTAATCATTATGGAAGAAAATTTTAATAAAAATTGATTTAGATGTAATCAGAATTAATTGTTAGGTTAATCAATTTTGAATAAGAAAATTTAATCACAGATCCTTCGATTTAATCAATATGCAGTGTTAATTTTTTCAATCAATCTGGCGTGGACCTGGATTTAGTCAAGATTGGGTTGAATTTGATTTAAAATTTAATCATTTTTTTTACAGTGTAACAAGTGCATCATTTATTATATTTTTGAGGTTATTACGCATGCGGAAGCCCGGGATAAAAATTGAACCCATCCCCTAGACTCTTTAGATCGTGAGCGCTGTGTGTGTAAGGTGACAGGCGCACTGACCTAGAGATCCAAGGTTCAGTAAAGTTTTTTTTTTTATTATACTTGATGTTTAATAAATTCCGAAATTATTTATTACACGATCAGCTGAATCGGAGCTGGTTTGTTGCGTTATTTTGAAAAGTTTTATTTAAATTATTGGTGATCAGGAACAAGCCTACCAAATTTGTTGACGGTGTGGCGGTCAGATGAACTCAGCCAGCACCAATGCGCATTCTGTTGAAAATATTTTTTTTTGTTAATAAATGACATTTATTCAGTTTTTTATGTAGGAATATTATGTTCTCACATAAATGTTAACTTAATAAAATCGTGATGCCTTTATTTTAAATTGTCGCTATTTATGTTTTAGAACATAATAATCAAATGCAGTCTTTTGAATTACTAATTGAGTATTTTGTTTTAGGTAAGTTCTGTCCACCAAAAACCCAAGTCTTAGATGAAGTAAGTAGACAATAATTATTTTGTAATAAAATGGGTAGTGATGGCCGAAACTAGGTTTTGCAGCCGAAACCGAAGTAGTAATCGAATTTCGGCTTATGTTGGGTTTCGGCCGAAGCCGAACCTGTCCTGTGACGAAAGCTATGTTGTTATTTTATATAGAGAATCGAAAGCTACTCATTTAAATTAGTCAGACATGTTTACTGTGTTTTAATGTTTTTTTGTTAAAAATAAAAATTTGGTTATGACTAAAACACATACGATAAAAAACTTCTTTACGGATCCTAAGTGGTCAACGTAGCTGCTGTCTATAAATCCATTTTAGCTAGTTAGACTAGTTAAGAGCAGTATTCAGTAACCGTGAATACTATCTTGGTTTCTTTAACATGGTTGTTGTTTAGTTGTTGGCCATAAAAACGAATGAGTTTCGAGTAAATACATAAAAAACATATAACACTGCATCAAAGTCATTCCTGTGAAGATAATGGATATTTTGTAGTGGTGTCAAAAATAACTAATCGTTACTCCAGTCCTCGTCACTCAGCAGATCCGAATGTAATTACTGGCGTCAAATAATACCAGATACTTTTATAAATGATTACTTTTGTATATGCATATAAGCAAGTACTGCTAGCGCCCAAATGGCAATCGCGACAAAAAAAAAGAGAACTGCCTTGCGTCCTTCGCTATAGTTTGCTGTATATTTAGATTTTTTAAATACTTAGTTTTGTTAAATTGTTTGATAATGCTTAGTCTGCTTTATTTTAAAAAGTTTTTTTTTTTTGGTTTTCCAAGTCTCCTGACATCCTATTTCAATATGGTGTCAATGTTATAAAGAATTTTAAGTCATAATAATCATTGATCGTTCTTTTAGTAAATGCTACGTACATAAAGATTTATTTATTGTCAAAAAACGCTTTATATCAAACCCAAGCAAACCATTTACACACTTAGGTACTAAAGCTTGTATTCCATAGTATTTGTTTATTCTGTCTGGCTATCTTAACATTTAAACGATGAAAGAATCATTACCACTATGCGTATTACCAGTAATCAATCATACCGATCCCCACCGTATCTATTCGGCGAACCGCACCAGATCTGCTCTACACTTTTTTACCAATTAATCATAAATAAACAGTATCTGATGGCAAATAAGGAATACTGTACCTTAAAGAAACCAATGGATATAAGTATCACAAAATAATCATTTTCGACATCGCTAGTATTCTATGTAGCTTTGACCTCATGTAGCAGCTACCTCAGCACCAACAATATTTACAAAAGAAACAATAAACTATTAATAACAGGAACAGGTTCTGAATACTGCTCTTAAATTTAAATAACTGCCAAGCATAATATTTCTTTTTCGGTTTGTCTTTATCGCAGTTATGTTAAGCTATAGCAACGATTTACTTAGTCGGAACAAACTGTTCATTCCTGTGCAATAAAAATGCTTCTAGCTTTGCAGTTTCACTTAAATTCAGTTGCCAGCTTCAACATCCTAAAATTTTTAGTAGATTAAACCCATCCGGTCCATCCTTTATCACTTCTAGCCTCTTAGTGGCCGGTCCTATAAATTCTTTGTCCACTGACAGAATAAGATTTAGTCACGTCGAGAAAATATGACCAGTCGGACAAAAACTACAAAAAGGAAGAGAACAATTGATACTATTGGCAGTCAATAAAATGACTGTGATTCGTCTTTTGCTAAAGGTTGGATAGGGTGTTGATTAAGGAGATAAGGTTATTTTGCGATAAATTTATAGTTTTATCATCCTCCTAACACCTAACATATTTAGATCCTGATTTTGAATAAATGAATATGCATATTATATTGTTACTTTTTACACTGTTTATTGTTTACTGGCACAAATAAATAAATATATTATTATTATTATTATTATATTAAGATTTAAAACCTAGCGCCTAATTCGCAGCCCGGTTTTAAGTGGCTATATGCAGCAACTATACCATGTGATTGACCAGTTGGGTTTTGTCCATGGATTTATTATATAAAAGGATTCGATATCCGTATACTGTGAGCGTATCGAACGTGAAGCCTTATATATTGTTGTTTGCTATTCTCTTGGGGGAGCTGTTTACGAACTACGAACATAGGCAAGACTACGAATTACTACGTAATTGAATCAAGAATGGTAGTAGAAAGAGATAAAATAGCATTGGAGTGTTGGCGCTCTGAAGTGTTGCTGTCTGTGATGGTTCTTTAGGAAAACGGCTGAACCTCGGTCTGAACACTCGGTTACACGTACGTCTTTGTCTAATGAACTAGAAAAGAAAAAGTGCGACTCATAGATTTATAAATGACTCGGAGCGACTGTAAATAAACACCTTTAGAAGTAACATATCCTATAAATAATAAAACCTTTTTAACTTAAATTTATTAT
The DNA here is from genome assembly GCA_963971165.1 of Philopedon plagiatum. Taxonomy (NCBI): domain Eukaryota; kingdom Metazoa; phylum Arthropoda; class Insecta; order Coleoptera; family Curculionidae; genus Philopedon; species Philopedon plagiatum. Next base: position 20,726,948 of record OZ020197.1, on the reverse strand, counting down.
TATTTAGCAGAAAATGAAGCAATTTAGGGCTTTTATTACTTTTAGCAAACTAACGTATTTTTTGTACATAAATACAAGGTAAAATAAGATGTGGCCAATGTTTACAAATTGTGTTTACAGTGTCGCTTAGAATGGTTTGTTTTGGCTTCAAAGAATATTACATCATCCCGTATCCTTTTATATAATAAATCCATGGTTTTGTCACACAATTCTTGTTTATAACTATCGTGGTAAAAAAATCACTTTGGGGTGCGGGGCAACCGCGAGGTAACGCGACTAAATAGCTGTGTAGAAAAGTAAAAATAGTTCAATTGCTTACCTTTCACATAATGTAAAATTTTAATATCTGATTGATATATTGCATCTTTAATAATACCTGGTTGATCTCGGTAAATAGTCGCGCGCAGCACATACGGAAAAATCACTTATTTAGCTTGACAAAACTATTAAGTTTTGAAAGTGGGTGTGCTTGAAGCAGCGGTAGGTGATGAAATGACACCAAAAACGTATTGCGAGGCTTAATAGATAAGTATCAGTAGTTTTAAAATCCGTTTTAATTGAATCGTTTTAGTCGAAAAATCGCAAAATCAAATTTGTATAACATAAAACGTGATAAAACTATCTATAATGCCTTCTTTTTAATTTTTATGAAAATATATTTTATTTCCAAAAAGTTATAATAATGTATTATTATGATTCGAAGAAGAAGAAACTTTCGAATCTAACTTGAATTTCGTGAAGGAAGGGTGTTATGTTAGCCAGGCGATTATCAATTCGCATTTGGTTTCAATTGAATCCAAGATCTTCCTGTTTAACATAGAAAACAGATACACGTATCTACACTTCATTAGCTCTTATTCCTGCAGCTAAAACTATTCGTTCCTGAAACTGCAAAAGGTCGTATGTCAAAACATCACTTTTAATTTTATTGTGTCTGGTAACTAAAATTCTCATATTTGTAAGCTGCAAACAGTCCTTTATCACTATATCACATACGACCTATTGCGAGCAGCACGACCGAGTGATAAAGGACTGTTTGCACCTTATAAATATGACAATTTTGGTTACCAAACACAATAAAATCAAAAGCGATATTTTTGACATACCACCTTTTGGAGTTTCAGGGACAATATATGCGACAAGTAAAACAAAATGAATAAAACCAAAACACGGCGGTATATTGTTTACATTTTAGTACGCAGTTTTCTTCTCCTGAGGATACACGTGCAAGTGGTCGTTCATTTGAACTGTGTCGCAATTTGTGCACTAGGTTTTTATTGTTTCAAATTAATATTTAATGAAAGTTCGATAATTTTAAAATAAAACACTTGGTAAGCTAAGAAGTATAAATATTCATTTTCACACCTATAAACTGTTACCACTATGGATCACTAAGCCGATTCTGTCTTTTTATCGGGAACGCCAAATCTGTCGGACTCTAACTAATCACATGTTTTATATGTCGTTAATCAAAGCTTCAAGTAAATTATTAGCTGGTTTAGATCAGACTGAACTGGAAAGAAGCAGTTGCTGTGTGTTTTAACCAAGTTTCAAATAATTATGCTCAAAAGAAACAGCTAGCAATTTACCGTTTGTTTGGTAAATAATAAGAAAGTACAATAAAATTGAAACTTCGTAAATTAGTTAACCAAAGAAAAGTTTTATCGCTCTGAACTTGCTTCAAACACGGAAAACTTTTTACTGTAAACAAAAAACGCATCAGAATATACTAATTATGTTGCTGTAAATTAAACTTTCAAAGAGGCAATTGTTATTTTATACAGTGAATAATAATTATGATTTCCAAGGTCAAAATTACCAATTAAGAAACAAGAGTAAGTAAATTTTACTTTGTATTTGACTTCTCTGACATCACAAAAGTAACATTGTAGAGTCATCCTTTCAAATATTTTATCTATAACAGTTTTTTTCGGTATACGTTTATAAATACTAAAAAGCTAACAAAAGTTACGTACGTAAAATAAACGAAAACCAAAATTCAGTAATGGATGGACGACTCCCAAATCCCTTAGAATCGTATTAGTAGGTAAAGTAATAATCAAGCAAGAGAACGCCACGAGCGTCATAACTGACAGATCGCAATTATTTCCTTCTCTCGCATCTTTTGCAGTGGGCATCAGAGGCGTGTTATCAATTATTCTTATGATAAAAGTAGGTGCTGAATAACTGGCAACGCTGCACGATTTTAGCTTTGGTCAAATCAGAATTAAAATAAAATCTGTCTCATCAACATTCTAAGAGATACATTGCCAGTACCTCCGATGTTGCCGAATGTAGGATAATGGTTAGATTGTAGTGTGATGGACTGATGACAGTGCATTAGAGGACGAACTGAGATGTTCGCAACTTGATTCAGATACCTAATAGTTGCCTCTCTCACTCTAAATTTTGTCACCATGCAATGGAAATAAATTTCTACAACATTATCACGAAAAGTAATATAAACTGCTGGCCACTCGAACTTACACATTAAGATTTTTAGGCAAAATTTAAAGTTCAGTATTTTCAACAGGAATGCAAATTTTTGAACGCGTCTTGCAGATTTTAAGAGCTAGTGTTTTTCGGATTAAGCTGAATGACGTATATTTGTCGTAGTACCATAGGTTTATTATATACGGGGTGATCAATGAAGTCATGCAAAAAATCAAAAAGTTTGTATGAGTTAAATTTCCGCAAAAACTTTTTTTGATCGTTGCAATATGGTTCGTTACTAAGGTAACATCAATATCTCTAGACGTTTTTGTCACTTTTTGGATTAAGGCCCTTAGGTCTTGTACACACACTTGTACTAAACATAAAATTTGGGTAGCAAAATTTTTAAAATGCTATAACTTGACATTGGTTTTTTTAGGGATTACAGGAACCTTTACAATAGGTTTAGAATTAGAAATTTTGTAAGAATTGACTTTGGCCGTTGTTAACCAATCTTGTATATTGTAGAATATAATGTAATAAACTTGTTCTTGTCGCTACGTTTTTGTCTATTATCGACTCGGTATAATGTGTAAATTTCAACCTGTATACTTCAACTCCCAAATAAAATGCTTAGATTATAGAAAATCTACGTGAAATAGGGATTCCAAATCCGTAAAAATCAACAAGAACCGTCAATCCAATGTCAAGTTACAGCATTTTAAAAATTTTGCTACCCAAATTTTGTTTAGTAGTGTGTACAAGACTTAAGGGCCTAAATCCAAAAAGTGACAAAAACGTCTAGATATATTGATATTACCTTAGTAACGAACCATATTGCAACGACCAAAAAAAATATTTGCGGAAATTTCACTCATACAAACTTTTTGTTTTTGTGCATGACTTCATTGATCACCTCGTATATAATAAACCTACGGTCCTACGATAAATATACGTCACGCGGCATAAACCGAAAAACACTAGCTCTTAAAATCTGCAAATCGCGTTCAAAAATATGCATTCCTGTTGAAAATATTGAACTTTAAATTTTGCCTAAAAATCTCTATGTGCTAGTGGCCAGCAGTTTATTTCATTAATCGTTAGTCAAATGCTTAACCTGTAGTATTTACGATTACAGATATCAGCATATACAGTAATTGCATTATTTTAGTATAGGTTATTGTTATTCATCTAAAAATATTCCATGTGCCAGTTTTTAAATTCAACTCACTTTATATTCGATGGCATCAGTCGTGTTCTATCATTTTATGTTATGAATGTATTATACACCTTGACTTTTTTAAAAACAAGGCGATATTTCGAAAACGGTTTAAAATGTTTTTATGAAATTTTGGTAAGTAAATAGGTAGATGAGGGGACTTATTTAAACATAGTTTTGACATTTACCCCCTATTTTGAGGGGTGGAGTGCAACTTTGGAATTTTAACTGAGATGATGTACTTTTGTTTATAAAATTCGATGAAATATTTGAAAACAGGTGGATTGGACGAGCTGGTCCGGTCAACTGGCCTGCTAGGTCCTCGGGTTTGATACCTCTTGACTTTTCTTGTGATAACTGTGATTCTACTTTTATTAGGATCCACCCACGCGAACTACGTCCGCTTATAAATAGCATTTAGCATTGCCACAATGAAAAAAAATACTTAATACTTATTTTTTTCGTTTCAGTACATCTAAATAGTAAAAGCTTGTTTTTAAAAAGTATTTTTTACAAGATTTTATTATGTACGGATGAATCAACTGGCTAAAATATAAAGGAGTAACGTTTAATTGTCTGATGTACGTTTTACTAATATAAATAAATTTCCACACAAACTCAAAGTTTAACCACCACAAAGGCCGGACGATTTATTTAAATTTTGTTTGGCGACAGACTAGGTAAATACAGAGAATGTATGTTTCAGGAAGTTTTATTTGAAACTTTTGAAAACATTAACCAGAACCCGTTGGCTTTAGTTGTATAAGGCTTTAGCTTTATGAGCTTAGCTACAAAATTTTCTATCATTTTATGTTGATTAAAATAATTTTCAATAATATACTTATATTATGCTTTCAAAATAAACATTTTGTGGGTAGAAGTAACTTATTAAGAAAGTTAAAATACAATAATTGGGCACAAATCACTCCCGAAAATATATGGTTTAGCTAAACATGAAATAGTAGAAATAACTTAAAATATACAGGGTGTCCGAAAAGTCTTAGTATGGGCAAATATATTTGCTATTAGTAAACATAGAGACACTAAATTTTAGGCGTATCTTATTGGTTAATAAATCTAGTTTTTTATGTAACTTAACTTTTTCAACCCCCTTGAGGGATGCCGCTAGAGAGTTGAGGTCAAAAATTCTAAATGCAACCCTGCCGTGTGACACCTCATTTTTAAGATCTTTAAAAAAGAAACATTTTACTGCAAATTCAAGGTCCGTATCTTAATTCGTTTTCAAATGGCAAGCCTTTAAAAATCGTAAAAAATTAAAAATTGAAATACCTTTACTATTTCTCTTGTATTACTTTAAAAGATATTTAAAACGACCCATATGAACCTCCTGGCAGTAATAAAGTCGATTTTGGAAGTCACGTCTCACATTTTTGAGAATTTCTGGTGTTACTTCTTGGCAGAGTTCCAAAATCAACTTTATTACTGCCAAGAAGTTCATGGTGGTCGTTTTGAACAACTTTTAAAGTAGTAGCAGAAATAAAGATACTATTATTTTCACAATTTTTAATTATCATAGGCTTGCCATTTAAAAATGAATTACGATACCTTAATACTTATACCTTTTGCGGTAAAATGATTCTTTTTGGAGACCCTTAAAATGAGGTACCACACGACAATGGGTTGCATATTTAAAAATTTTGACCTCAACTCCCTAGCGTCACCCCTCAAGTAGGTTGAAAACGTTAAATTACATAAAAAAGTAGATTTATTAAGCAACAAGATACACCTTAAATTTGGTGTCTCCATCTTTGCTAATAGCAAAGGTATTTGCCCATACTAAGACTTTCGGACAACCTGTATATTAAAATGAACTTACTAAATTTAACTCCCAAAGTTTCTGATTAAAGCTGCTCCGTATTTATAAAAGTGTAGTAGATTTGACGTATATGTATCTCCCAGTTAACCATTTATTTAGAGATAAAGGTTAACAAGTGTTATAAATACCGACTTATGCTTCTGCTCTTTAATAGCAAAATTAACCCTTCATGTAGGTAAATTGGACAGCAAGAAAATATTAGGTCTATTCTGCTAATTTCATTTTCAACTTTAAAACTTATTAAAACTCCCATTTTATCTAAAAAAATCTTCAGCATTAAAACTTTGCACGGTTCAGCAAAGTTTAAGAGATTAAGTCAGTTTCAAAAATAGCAATCAATTATAATCTAATTGGTAAACAAAAGCAGAGGAGATTGAAAGTTTTCAAATTCGTTTATACAAAGAAAATTGCGTCCATATTGATATCAAAAGAAATTTATTAATAAAATTATCACAAGTTTAGGTAATACAAAGGGCGGTATCCTTAGCTAATTGGCCAGCCGCTAAGTAAATTAAAACAGAATTTTAAAGTTTTCGACAACTTTGCAAAATAATTATGTTAAAAGAATATTCTAGAAATGATTTTGATTTTTTAATAACCTCATTAAGGATCTTTCTTTAAAAAAGTACATCACCATACTTAGCACATTATACTTTTCAGAACACAGTTATCTGACTAAGCACATTGTACAAATAGTTGTATCGAATTCAGAAAACCCATATATCAGATTCGACGTGACCATATTTAAGAACCAGAGTTTACAATAGTGTGCAAATTGCATGGGATACTGCGGCTCTCTCCAAACACAATGCTGAGTGTAAGTTATTAATTACTATACCACAATTATAGGCCCATCATATTATAGGTAGAAGGGATAGACATTGATGAACCAGAATTTGTGAAATAAAAGGAAATACGACGATTCTGAAATCGGGCTAACGATTTAGAGTTTTAAAAGAGAAGCTGGGTCTGCGTATAGAGTACATTGTACGGATGTGGAACTTAAAATATACAGTATGTTAGCAGATGGGGTAGACAAGAGGACAAATGGACTAAAAAGTGAAAGATACCAAAACCGGTTATTATTTCTAAAAGTTTTTGCCTGGGTTTGCTTGGGTTTTGCTACAACCAGAGACTATAAAGAATATAGACAAATCCTCGAATACAACGAAATGGGACCTTTGAAACATTTATGTGAGTTTACTGGTTTATGGTTTAGGAATTTGTTTGTTCACCATTATATATCTATATAGATAAACGCATAGAAATATAATTGTGGACAAACAAATTTCTAAGCCATAAACCAGTAAACCCTCAAAATGTCTCAATGGTTGCCCGCTTTTTGGTCCATTTTTTTTACACGCCAGGGTTCGTCTATGTATTATTTAGTCTATGCTACAACTTCTCAATCATGACAGACGATAAATAAGTTGAAATTAAAAGCTAAATATTTTTTTATAACATAATAAATCCTAATTCCGAACCGGAAAAGCAAATAAAAAAAAATTGTACACACAAGTAGTTTTGACGTAGATTAGAATTTTATAAACAAAAGTACATCATCCTATTCAAAATTCTAAAGTTATCCGCCACCCCTTAAATTAGAGGTACCTGTATTAAATATGTCCCCCATCTGCCTATTAACTCGCCAAAAATTTCAACCTAATCCAACCGTTTTCGAGATATCGCCATCTAACACTTTAAAAAACTTACCCGGTATATTATTGTATTAGGCGGATTTGGATATTCATCAGTAAGCCATTATATGACACTAGTGGCAGCTAGTCACGTGGTTACTTATCAAATGATTGGTAGTAATCCACGTGACCGTCTTTAGATATTGTCATCTAATCGCTTGCAGATACGTTGCCGAATCCGCATAAGATTATAATATATCGTGTTCGTTTCAATTCCAAATTCTAAGGCGAAGAAATTAAATTTTTGCATTTGTTTTAAAAAAAAATCAAATTTTTGTCCTGCTTTTGCCTAGACCAAATATGGTCACTTTACATATGGGTAATAAAATAACTCTATTTTTGATTGTTGCCCAGGTTTATGGAAATCTCAGCAAACCTTTTGTTTCTCTTTCTTACTACAAATTTTTTGTTGGTGCTTGTTTTCCACCTTGTACTTAAGCATCACTTTTTATAACCCGGAATCCTCAAAACAAGGCTTTAAATCACCATAAAATCTGGGTGTGGTGAATTATTACAGTTTAAAATTGATCGCTTCGAAAGTTTAGGAAAGTTTTCCCCTGAACTTCCCAAACAATTAAGTTCAATAAATATGACATGGGGAGTTGTGCAAGGTGCAGATTGCCATTATATACCCAGAAGGGTAATCATAGGATAGAAATGTAATTTATAACGCTATGGGTAGACGGGACGTTTTAGTGGGCACGTTAACTTTATTTCGAGCATTATTTTCAACATTACAATTACTGGTACAAGCTGATACCCTCAGTCTCGACCGTGTATACTTATTGTTATAATGAAAAGTTCTGAAAATCAAAATTTTTATTGTTTGTTTACTTTCGAACCCCCTGTAAAAGAAATCTTTTAAGATCCATTCTAATTGACTATTTAAAAATTTTATCATATATGCCTTACCAGAATCACAAGCTTCCCAGTAGTCTATTTGTTGGGATTAGATTTTTGCCCTACCCTTAAGTAAGATCTCTCTCTCTCTCTCTCTCTCTCTCTCTCTCTCTCTCTATCTCTCTCTCTCTTTCTCTCTCTTTCTCTCTCTCTCTCTCTCTCTCTCTCTCTCTCTCTCTCTTCGAAGTTTCCATAGCCGCTTGTCTCCTAAGGTAAGATGCGCATAATTTATATTGGCAGAGAGGGAGCTGGCAGAACTAGTTACTCCGTCGTAGCAGAGGCAGAGATGCTACAGACTCCTGGACAGCCCAGTCAGTATGATTAATACTGAAATACTTTTGGTAACCCCTTTGTTGAAACTGGAACGATATTAACTTTAACAGAGGGCATAAGTCAAAGATAAAAATGCTGACAATACATGACAAATTGTGCTTACAGTTTCCTGAATCTTTCATTCTAAAAGGAATGGCCGCTCAAAATAAACAGATTTTATATTTAGCTTTTTGCGAGTCATTTGTTTTTATTTCGATTATAGCTAACAACAGTCGCATACAAAAGCATTTTAACGTGATTTTAATGGACCGTGCTACAATCAATCATAGAAAAATAGGAATTTATTTCGTAAATCGATTTATATTTCTAGCACAAATAATTTTCACCTATTTTATGGGCCATGAATGGCTCTATTTACGACTTTGTGATTTATTGTTCGAACGGCAAAGAAAACCTAATTAGTGAAAAACTGATCGGTACGCTGCAGTAGAGATTTTTTACTCCGAATTTGGATTTTCGCTCTCTGGTATTGACTTTTCTTTGTTTCGCCGCAAAAATGATGAATTGGTTTTACCTGAAAATTAATTATTTTTTGAAATAATTTTACCAGTTCTAAGTTGATTGAGTTTTCGTTGAATTTGCGGTGTATAAAAACTTATTTTAACGAAAATCATAAAATAATTGGAATATCTTGGACCGAGGAAAAGAAATGTTTATTAATAAATTTTTAATAAATATTACTTATACTAGCGGTAAGACTTAAACTATTAATATCATTATTTAGTGTTATATAGTTGTTCTTTAAATGTTATTTAAATATTTACTCCTTAAGACCTTGCCCACTGCAGCTTTACATGTAGATTGATTATTTGCTTTAATTTAGCGCATAACTAAGTCCGTTTCTTAATTTAGTTATAGTTTGTCCCTATATATCCACGATTTTAGTTGACTTAGGTATAATAAAATTCTCACTACCATAGCAATGGGTTTGGTAGGGAACACTTAAGCACACCTTAACACTTCCTGGTCCTAGATTGGGAGGTGTACAGTAAGCGTATCTATCCTTTTTGCAATACCTCTCTTTATTAATCTTAGACTAGGATGCAAAAAACGTCATTCTGTTCAATGCCTCGACAATCCAGCTTTGCTCCCTGTCACACAAAAAACCTAGCAACACTTATCCCATCCACATAAATGGCAAAACTATACAGACTAAGAAAAAGTTCGAACTTGTTGGCATCCCTTTCGAACATGATCTCAGTAGTTAAAAATGTTTTGACAAGTAGATGTTTAAATCTTCAATAGGTATGCTTAAATTTTTAATCCTCTAGCCTGCCTTTGACCTAATGTTTTTAAACACCATACCTGGAATTTAAGTATGGTCCATGCTTTAATCATAAGGTGTGCGCTAAATCAGCACCTCGAAAGCCAACAGATTAATAACGATGGAGCTTGCTTTCGGTAATTCAATATTTTCCATCATTTTGCTCGGAATTTTTGACGGGCACATGGTCAGTGGTACTGATTACAACAATGAGTCATGCGCCTGTCACAAATTCCGATCAAAACGATGAAAAATATTGAATTGCCGAACGCCGCTAATGTGTTAATTTTCTCACTGTTGTGATGTTCGTATTTTGACCATTAGGAGGATGACTGATTATTGTAATGACCGTTAGGCTATCTCGATAGATAATAACGTTGGAATGCAACTACGTAGTGATAATAACATGTAATAGTGCTGTCTTTAACTCCATGCATACGTATAGAACACATTATTCTGTGACTATACATGGTGTTATGAAATTCACTGCATATGTTGGAATGAGTGACTCCTGAGGTAGCCTACAGACATACTCTATACTTTTTTCGTAAATCAAACATTTCAAATTTTTTAAAAAATATTCTAAAACCCGCCCATTTTCGTCGCACCTGACTGAGCGATCACATGCCGCTTGACATAAAATTGCGCGCGAAAAACTAAAAACAATTGAATTTGTTGAAACGTTGCCAGACGTATAAATGTTTAAGGATAATTTATTTTCTGTTTTTAAGCGTAATTTAAAACAAAGCTAAAAAAAGATAAACCCTTTCCTAAGAAAAAACAAAAAAAAAATTAGTAAAAAGGCCACTGCGAAATCAATCCTTTTTGTCAGTAGCCTTAGTTTTAACTAATATTTATGACACCCTATATTACTTTATGAATGAGATAAGCATTATTCCCACTAGCTTAAACTTTCTGCTAAGAAAAAGTTAAAAATCAAAACGAAAAACACTAATTGAGCACAACTATAATGAGCAATGTACATGTACAATGCAACACAATAATTAGTTGTCTTTACTTTCTAGACAAGTGGTTTCCGTCTTGCGTAGCACATCGAGACATACATAGGTCTTGAGGGGTGCAAAGTGTATTTTGTGACACACACCGTCATAAGTAGGGTAAATATATTATAACAGTATGATCGATTTGTTGCGTGAGACAGAGACAAGTTTTCTCTGTCTCGCGCTGCACATCGAGATGGTTATTATGACGTCTTTACCATATTTAAGCCATCATGTGTGTCACAAAAATTGTACATAGCACCACTCGAAACATTGTGTATGTCGTGTGAACGCCAAGTTTAACACTTTTGGTCTGAAATATGAATTATACGATATTCTGTAAATAGCATATTGACCTGAATGTGCCAAATCGAAGCACATGCACTAAGATAAACGTCGAGGGGATGACAATGCGCTTTTCAAAACCACCCTAATCCCTTACAAAGACTAGCATGCCAGCAAACACGTTTTGTTTTAGGTTAATTAAATATGAGTATAAGATCCTACAGCATGTATCTTAATTTGGTTGAGAGATGGTGGATTAATTACTTTCTCCATGAAAATGTTTGCTTAAACGGAGCTTGTTCAAGATGTATTTAATATTAAAATGTACGTATAATACGTATAAGATACTTAGATAAAGTTGTATTACAAAATTTAAAATAAATCTAAAGCTACTCAAAAATATTTGCCTGGAAAATGTTTACCAGTTTGCCAGCAGCCCAAAAGCTACAAGCTGTCCAAAATTTTGTAGGGCTTAACGTAACTAATATTTTTAAAAAGATTCTTTTCCCATCTTGTTTCATTTTATAGAAATAATATAAAATTTGAATTACTTGTGAATGTGTAGGAAAATCGACGCGGGTGATTAAAATATTTTTCTATTATTTTAACCAAAGGCATTTCGCATTTTTACATTACACACCGGGGGTAAAATAAATATTTGTATTTTATTTTCAAATCGGATCCTAGTTTTATTTCCAACTAGGGTAGAGACGTCTATGGAATAATCCATGTTTAGAAGGCTATAGTTATTCAATATAAAAACGTTAATATGGATGCAGCCGCAACATGTTACTAAAACACTGTTTCCAACATTCTTTAAAGTTCACCGCTCACTGACCTGTAACACCTAACTTGTTGAAATAACAAGTAACTTGTTGCTTTTTAACGAAATAATGAGAAATAATGAGAAATAACCATTTACCTTCAGCAATTGGGGACGGAGCTGTTCATTCATAACTAGTCCTTTCTTTGTTTCATGCAATGTGCGTGTGTAGGACAAAGAACGACAGCTATAACTCTGTGTCCACCGGCCACTGTAGTGGCTTTCCAGGCCGTCCGTATTTCAAAGAGCAAACCTGTTAAAAGACAGTTCCGGATAAATCCGAATCCATTTCTCCACACACTTGGAATTAACGCACCATTTCTCAAATTATATGGATACAGATCTTTCAGGGAAAGCAAAATGTAACTTTAAATTTCACTACCCACATATGTATATTTCGACCTGACTGAAATGTTACACACAAAACATTACGCCTTGACAAATCTTTTAGTCATCAATGAATGTGGCGCAAGTGTTCTGATAAGAAATCGACGTTGCCTCTGTCGCTCTAAATTTAGTCAAAATGCAATGGAAATAAATTACTAAAAATGTATCACGAAAACTAATAATATTCTTATTGATCCTTGGTTATGATTTAGTCTGTGGTATTTAGCATTGCAGATATTAAGTTTCAATAACTGTGTTATTTTAGTATGGTTCATCAATCTGATAGGTATGCCACATAATTGAAAGCCTTTCAATAGCCTTTCTCAAGAGGTAGGAGGGGACCATACACCTGAAATGAAATTGCTAAACCCGGTAAAAGGGCAGTGTTGGGAGTTCCTTTTGTGCATTTAAATTTAATTTTCGGAAATTCTATAAAAATTTTGTTTTAAAACCTTATCGTGCATTGTAGAAAACAATATGCTCAACAAATTAAGTTCTTTTCGTAAATAGTTTTGTTCAATATTTAGTTGTTTTTTTCAATTACCACCACTGAATAGGTTCACCTAAACACTTAAAAAAAACCCTAGCTACTTGCTAAAGCCTAAGCATGGCTAATACCAGCAGAAATAAATAAAATGTTGCCAAGCGTCTGCTCTCTTATTTACAGCTCTTCATCTTTTTCGCTTTTATTGTTTTTATCAAGTCATGACGTGGCATCTTCTTTTTCTAATCACAACTTTAATACGTTGCGCTACAATGTTTAATAGGATATTGTAGTGACACTTTTAAATTGGAAGATGATTGATCTTAATTATAGCTGACTTACAATACGGTTGTTGTAAATTACCTGTCAGTCGATGCAAACGTATATGCATACAAATTCCATTAAATTCTATACGTAATGCACCAGAAAGTTACACTTTATACTTACATAGAAGAACATTAAGAAAAAGTATTTCTAACATCAAAACTTTCCATTTTCTTTTTGCCTCATAATTCACTCACTTGTGAAATATAGTTATTTCTTCAAAAAATAATATATACCCCCTTAGAAGATGAATTTTGAAGAAGGGCCAAACACTTATTTGCTTATTTCTAATGAAAAGTTTTTATGTTCATATGGGTATAACATATCCACCCTCAGCAATTTTTGATATACAAGTTTCTTTTTAAACAATTTGCACCTTTTTTTTTCTTTAGGGGGCTGACGGCACGGGTTGCGGGGCGGGGGCACGTGGTTGCGTATTTTTTATGAAGCGCTTCTATGCTAAATCAAACATTCCTTGTCAAATTTGCCACTTTCTTTTTACCCTTTATGGGGTTACGCCACCCTGGCGCACGGAAAAATAGGTATCAAATTAAAAACGAATTGACGCAGCCATTAAGTATATAAAAAAATCTTTATTTCACACACATATACATAGTGGTTTTATGAACAATTTGCAATATTAACGATTTAAAAAAATTAAAAAATGGTGGAGATATGAGCCGATAAGTAACTCTTTTGAAAATCCTTGCTGGCGGTGTACGTGATTTCTAAGTTAGGCATTGTTTGAAACGTAACAAAATATTTTTTTTTTGTTTAAAAGGGTAATAACTAAAACGTGACGTAGGGACAAATTTTTAAATATTTTTTGTAGAAATGGCAGAGGTTTGAAAAAAAAAAGATTGAAATTTGCATCGAAATTTTGATTTAGAAAATTCATAACTTTTGAACAAGTCATCCAATCGAAAAAATGCTACGTCACATCGTAGATAATATTTTATGATAAAGAAGAAGTTTTGTAAATTTGAGCCAAATCGGTTGAGTAGATTTTGAGATATCGTGTACACCGTTTTGAAAAAAGTAGTTTCTAGAAAAACGCAAAAGAAAAAAAAGTACGACGTCAGCGTCTGAAAATCAAATACATATTTCTTTTAATTCGCTTCAGTCTGCGATACCTGGACCGTACATGGGGTCTTCTAATGTTAACGTATAAACCATTTATCTAGCCAAAAAAAAAATCGATTTTTTGAAAATGTCAGGGTGGCGTAACCCCTTAAGGAATGAATTTTAACAAACAAGCTGGCATCTGTATTTATTTCTTGTGTGCACACATGTGCACAGTTTGAAAGATATAAGCTTTTTTTTAATAGTTTATACCCCCTTCTCACCCCCTATGGGGTTGAATTTAAATTTTGGAAAGTCCTTCCTTAGATGTAAGGAAGGCCAACACCAACTCCAATTCCGAACTTAGGACCGTGTTTAGATAATATACTTCTTTAATGATGATTTAAGAAGTATACTATCTAAATTTGACGTTTCTGGGTTCAGCGTTGGCGTTGGTGTTGACTGGGGCGTTAATATGCATCTAGTTGATGCTACTATTTAAATATATACTTAGATATACAAGTATTAGAAGAAAAATTTAATATACGAAAATTTACAAAAATAACAAGTATAGGTAACGTCACAACTAGATCCCTTGATATGAGTGTAGGAATTTAAGATTTATAGGTGTCATGGTTTCTAAATGGTTAAGGAAATTATATAAATAATGTCCTATACCCCTAAAAATAATAATTAAATTTTAAACCAAAATCAACACGAATCCGTTTAAATCCATGTCTACGCCCGATTGATTTGAATAATTAACAACGGTTATTAATTAAAATAAGATATCTGTGAATTACAGTTATAATTGACAGCTAATTCTGATTACATTTTCAACCAATTTATATAAAATACTATTGTATTGCTCTCCACTCCTTATTAAATATGGGTATATTGGCATGTCATTAAAGGGGATCATTTTTATAAAATAATTACGGTAGAGTGTAGAGCATGAAGACATAAAAATCAGAAATGATTGTACGTAAAAAAGGCATTTTTAATTAGCAAAAGGCAATATTCTATGCAGTTGCATCATTGTAATATACAGGGTGTTGCATTAAGCGTGATGAGGTACCATATCTCAGGAATTGATACTCTAGGAGCTTTGGAAAAAAATCCTAATAAGGAAAGTGGCCAGAGGAAATTGGTGGAAATAATTTTTAAGTTCCTAACTCTGCCGCTGGGGGGCGTAATTGCTGCGGTCATGTAAAAAATACATTTTTCTGGAAAATATCCCTATAAAAGTTATTAAAAAAATATTACACTGATAATTCTACTAAAATTCTACATCTTTAACACTTTTTGCTGTAAGATGTAAAATTAGGGCGGGAGAGGAGGGGGAAAGTCTACTGATAAAAGTACCTATAATTTTGGTTTGAGTCAACCAAATTTGATGAACTTGGTCTCGTTTAAGAAAGGAAGGTTTGCTAATTTAAACGAAATAATAGCTGTGTTACATTGACTTTCGCAGCACTCGGTAGAGGGGGTTATTGAAATACTCCGTGGTTTTTCAATTTTTCTCAGAAATTTTAAATAGAATGACAGATTTATTATATCATAATCGAAAAGTAGAATAAATTTGCAAGAGAACCCGTAAAAAATTCGATTAGATATCTTCATTAGTTTCGGAGTTATAGCCAAAGGAATAATTAATATTAAGTTAATTGAGAAAAGCAATTGTTTTTATAGGTCCATGGTCAAGCGTGCCATGAAAAATAAAAAAACTATTTTTAAACTTTTTATTAAGTTAGCCGTATCCCACAGTAACCAATCATACTTGACGCTGCACGGCCTACTATGTCCATAAATTTTGCTTTGATTTATCTCTGACGGGAATTTTAATTTATAAATATTACAAGAATATCTATTTTAGGGGTTTTATAAGAAAAAAAAGTTATTGACAACAATTATTAGTATATTATATATATATATATATATATATATATATATATATATATATATATGTATATATATATATATATATATATATATATATATATATATATATATATATATATATTAGTAAGCTAGTAAGCTAGTTTAAGCATAGAATTTTGATTTAAAAAGCTAGAGGAATTTAATCGCTGCTAAAATGCTTGGTCCTTTTTACTTAGTATAAAAATTTGGGATTGGTGAATATGAGTAAAATGGAGAAACCTGATTTGTTTATTGACAGTCACATGATAAAGAGGTAAATAATCAAGTGTAATTGTTTCGTCGAACTTAATAAGAAATCATTTCAAATAAGATATTTGAATGTTTTTGCAATAATAACAATGAAAATGATAAAATTGATTTGCAGATTACTTAAAAATGGAATCAGAAAACAAAATAAAAAAAAACTATAATCAGATCAAGGTTAATCAATTAAATTTTTTACCGTGTATTAAAATGGAAAAATATATTGAATGTATGTCTAGACTCTAGACTACCCAAGAAATCACCCATTTCAATATAACAAGCCATTTCCGTAACAGCCTGTATACTGACCTACACTTTACAGTCCAAGATAGTTTTTGCTTTTCCTGTGTAAGTCCTTTATGAGATGTTGAGCCCCAAAGCTGTCCGTAATTCCACAAATAGAATAACCGAGTGAGTTTCCAGCATTGAAATAAATTTTAGAGGGCAGGCAATGCGCTTTCCAATAACACGTTAATCCCTTACGAGGATTAATATGTCAGCGTGTGTGTGTTGTTTCGGGTTAATTTAGAAACCTAATCTAATATTAGTGGGGTTATGAAAACTAGATATTTTGTATACCTGGCAAAACCTTAATATTTAGATGTCTTTATTCTGGCAATTATCCTTTCTGGTTAGGTTAGCGAAATGACTTTAAAATATAAATAATAGTGACAGGGTTTTCATGCTGTACCACGGATTTTCCTTAGCAATTTTTCATTCCTTAAAAAGGTTTATATGCTTGGATGAATTAAGAATGGATACTGGATGATTTAACATTCTTTGAAGCCAAAACAAACCATTCTAAGCGATACTGTAAACACAGTTTGTACACATTGGCCACATCTTATTTGACCTTGTATTTTTGTACAAAAAATACGTTAGAAGCATCACAAGATTTACTAAAAGTAATAAAAGCCCTAAAATACTTTATTTTCTGCTAAATAATAAGTAATAAATTTAAGTTAAACATCTTTTAAATATTTTATTTGTAAACGTTTATTGTGTCGCTCGGAGTCATTTATAAATCTATAAGTCGCACTTTTTCTTTTCTAGTTCATTAGACAAAGACATACGTGTAACCGAGTGTTCAGACGTATTTCCTAAGCATCGATTGGTAATTTTACGTCAACCGCTCAGCTGTTGAGAGGATAACAGAGAAACCAACACTCCTGAGCTCCAACACTCCAATGCTATTTTATCTCTTTCTACTACCATTCTTGATTCAATTACGTACTTCCTTAAAGTTCGTAAACTGGACCTCTGGGGTAGGATGTTTTCATAAGAAACAACAAATAAACAGGCTTCACTTTCGATACTCTCACAGTATACGGAAAACCGAATCCTTTCTTATTCATCCATGTTTATATGTATCAGATTTTGCATGGAATTGTTCTTTCGCAAAATGGAGTGATAAAAATCTGCAAAAGCTTCTGCACTCTCACAGAATAAAATAATAAAGTTGAAGGTACGAATGTAATAAAAATAAAAAAGGCCTACATTAGATGTAAAATTTTTTGCAAAATATAATATATTTACCTTGAAATTAATTTGAAAAGTGTACACGGAGCTTACTATCCCCAACCGCGATGCAATTGCATATGCAAATAGTATTTGAATCAAACCTTAGGTTATGGAAAATATCCATAGAGTTGCCCATTCTGTATGCTGGATTAAAATTGACACTTTAAAGGTAATACGTATAACAAGTTTTGCATTATACAAAATTTTGCATACCTGTTTATGTATATTTTTTCTAGAGTGGTACTAAAATGAAAATGTATTTATTTTTCACTTACGAAAAAGCAAAACAAATATACATATTAATAGAAATTATTACATTTTAGAATCTTGTCTTCTGGAGTTAATTAACAAAAAAGAAAAATTTTTGAGCATCCTACCCTCTGTCGAAAATGTTTTTTGTTTTTGGTTGACCATATTAGCTAAATACTAAATCAAAAGTTATTGCTTTTTTCTTTACAAGTCAGAAATAAATTGGTATTAAACATTCAAAGTGCTAAGTATAGACGTAACTAGCTTCTATTTTTTAGGGGGCTACTTCGGGGTTATTGGTTTGGCAAGTTTTTTTAAAAGAAAACAAAAAGTCAAAATGGTACACAATTTTACCGCTCATTCTAAAGTGACGAACAAAAAAAACCAACTACCTAATTATTTCTTTTTCCAACATTCTTCACTATGTGGCATTTTAACAACGCACAAAAAGAGGACCCTGTGGCCTTATGGATTAGTATAAGATATTATAGTAGGTACAGGATTATTGGTAATACATTTTCGGGCGACTAACTTTAGTTCTGGGACTGAGCCCCCAAAGCTCCTCCTTAGGTACGCTAACGGTGCTAAAATGACTCTAAAGTACTCCTCTTTAATTGCCATTGAACACTGTCGTCAGGCAAATCCTGAAGAATACCTACACGCAGTGTTGTCAGATATTTTATATGGGTCTACGTCAATTGGCCGAAAGTCAATTGGCCGAGAGTCAATTGGCCGAAGTCAGTTGGCCGAAGATCAATTGGCCGAATACGTCAATTGGCCGAATACGTCAATTGGCCGAATACGTCAATTGGCCTAATACGTCAATTGGCCGAATAAGTCAATTGACCAAATACGTCAACTGACCAAATAGGACAAATGACAGAAAACGTCAATAGACGTAACAGATCAATTGTCTGAAGAAGTGAGTAGTAGGTTTAGTACATAATTTGGCTAAATACATAATACTAACCTGAACTAAGCTGTAAGTGTATCGGTAAAACCAAAACAAAACTAACCAAAACATAAAAGCAAAAATTTCTTTCAACAATGTATTACAAAAAATCCAACAATTAATTAAATATTATGAATAAATGTCATCAAAAATTTAAAAAAAAAAAAATTTAAGTAATATATGTAAGAAATATATATATATATATATATATATATATATATATATATATATATATATATATATATACATATATATATATATATATATATATATATATATATATATATATATATATATATATATATATATATATATATATATATATGTATATCGGCCAATTGACGTCTTCGGCCAGTTGACGTGTTCGGCCAATTGACGTATTCGGCCTGTTATCTTTCGGCGAATTGACGTATTCGGCTAATTGACTTCGGCCAATTGACTTTCGACCAATTGACATTCGGCCAAATGACGGGATCCCATTTTATATGGGTCTTTAATGCCCCCCCCCCCCCAATGAAATTCAGCTTACTTTAATGGTAATATCAAAAATTATTGTTTGTTATTAATATAATAGTTTTTACAAAAGTTACGCCGTTTGGACGTTTTTTCAACAAAAAACAGTTGCAGTTTCTGGAATTTTAGCAACACAACAAATTTTCAGATGGTAAAGAAAAATAGTTGTGAAATTTGCAAGGAGAAATTTAGTTTTTGAGATGCCATGAGTAGAAAAATGGTTGTTAAATAATATAATGTTTATATTTTCTAATAAATTTGTTGATGTTTCATCCCATATTCTTTTTATGCGGTGTTACAATGTCACCTAGTTAAGAATGTTAGAAAAATGAGACATCGCAAAAATCGCAGAAATATATTAAATATTGGAGTTGGGATTTTTTTTTGGTCGTCGCTTTTGAATGAGCGGTAAAACAGTGTGCTATTTTGACCATTTTATATATATTGCAAGACTACTCCACAGAAAAAAAAATATTCAAAATTACGGACACCTCTCTTGCATTTTAAATAATATTCATATTTAAAGATAATATTTTTATTATAATAATTAATTAGTTATACTAAGTTCTGATTATCTACTCGTATTATATTGGTTAACTAACCAACCCAATCAAACATTTCCTTTTTATTTTCTTGGGAGCAATAATTCATGAATACAACCTGACAACATTGACATTAATTTCATTTCATTTACCTTTTCTATCAGTTACCTGAGTCCAACCCCGATTTTTGCGTCATGTAATATTAAAATTCGATCTCTAAATCAGTTAGGAATGCAACATAAATAGGATTGTTCTTAGACAGGTAATACCATTTTAGTATTTTTTTATTTATTCGTCCTTTTGTGAAAATGAACTGAAATTTTTTTTTTTAGTTATTGATCCTGTATGTATATAGCCCTTTAATCTAGTTTTAAGCTAGGGCAAGGCCCAACATGAATGCAAAATATTTTTTTGTCAATTTTGTTCAATTTTTATTGTAAAAAAATATGTGGTAATGGACAAACAAAAATGTAATTAGATAATTTAAAACAAAGAATGAGAAAGAAAATCATTATCGAGAAGTAAGAAAAATATCTCGAAGGAGGTAGATCCAGTTACTTTTAAATAAATATATTTCTTTTTTTGTCTTAATTCTTCATCAGTTTGTTGACTGCGACCATAGGCGGAAACTGCGAAGGGGCCCGGGGGTCAGAGAGGAAATATAGTTTGGACTAAGCAAACCTACACAGGTAAAATATCGAAAAATAAGGTACAAATAACTAAATTGAGCTTTTTGGCCCAATGGCGTCTAATATTTTTGTGACCAGAGAGACCTGGTGTGAAGTTTGGTTATAAATGCGCCAAATTCAAATTTTGATATCAAAGAACAATCATTTGTAAATCTGACCTCTTTGAAAAACGTGGGTGGTAAGTTATATGATATTTAAATATTAAAGGGAAAGTCTGAGGGATTCTGGAATGAAAGGAATCAAATTAATTCAAAAAACCCAAACATTAAAGAAATGTTAAGAGCTTAGATCACTCTTATAAGTGTGTAATGCTAGTAGCATGTATTTAGGGTCTCCAGTGGGCGAGTTGGAACAGCGCCAGCTTCGCAACCGAGAGGCGCGGGTTCGAATCCCGCTTCGACCATGGATATTTTGTGATTGTTGGAAGGTGGTAAGGGATTTCTTCCTCGACCGAGGTGGTACCACCCCACACATCCTCTTAAAGGGCTGGCGAAGTCTGTACGGGTTTCCAGCTCTGGATGTGTGAGTTCGATTTCCCCAGTACACCCACGGTACATAGTACTTAGACTTCGGTCTTCGTGGGCTGTTGGAACATAAAAAAAATGTAACAAAAGGAAGAAGTAGATGGGTGGAGGGGTTAGATTATGCAACGGGGAGAAATAAATTAATATTTAAGTATCAAGGGTTTGAAAACCCCCAAAAATATAAGAAAATTGAAAGAACACATATTTTGTTACGGTTGTCAAGATTTTTACTAAATGATTTTATTACTGATGAGATGGCGAATGAATATTAAGGAATTCCGAAATTTAAAAATTCAAAGAACGTCAAAATTTACTTTCCATATTTTTTTTTATTATTTTTAATTAATTATAAAAGACAAGTTGGGCCCGCAACAGTATGAAGGTGCCAGTGTTATCATGATAGAAAGACAAACTAAAGAAATTTAGTGAAAAAAGTATCAATCAGGCAATAGGTCGCCTATGTAGGGGTAGAAAATTTCTATTTAACATTTAAATGCCCGAGCGGGGTCCTTTAAGGACCCCAGCGGTACAATATTGCAAATATCTTTTTTTTATATCCATATTGGCAACATCGCCGTTAGGTATGTATCGGTTAACATCGGGTTGATACAACTTCAGTGTGCTGTGAGGTTTCGGAGTCGTTTTGTCAAATTAATGGGTGATAAGGTTAGTGGGGTCCTTCCAAGACCCCGGTTGGGCATTGACGCCACAAAATATTTGTGTTGATAATCGTGTTTTTTGCTTATAGATTTTATTAAAAATGGACCAACAAGCCATTAACTCAAAAACAACTCAAAAAGAAATTGCCGAGAAGTTCTTAGATTCAGCGGATGACGATAATGAAGCTTCAGATAATGAAGGAGACGATATCAGATTTTCCATGGAGAATGGTTCGGAAACAAAGACAATCTCGAAATTCAAAGCGAGGAAGAATCGGATGTGGAACCTACAGAGGTTGGGGATACTAATGAACTTCGATCTTTGATGTCCTACTTACATTGCAAAATCTGGTTTGGAGTGGCGAAGTCAGCCTTTTACTAGGTCCAGAGAACTTCAAAGAAATTTTGTAAATGTTCGTTCTGGTATTACACCATACGGTGCAAATTCCAACACCATTTTAGAAATTTTTAACCTGTTGAACTAATGAAGCCTAATGAAATTATACGATTTCGATTTAAGTTTTTCAATTTAGTTTATTATGCATTGGGATTGTAACCTATAAATTATTTTTAAGGCCTGGTAGAAATTATCGTTTTGTTGTGTTTTTGTTTAATATAAGAATTAAGACGACAAGTAAACTAAACACACATCATACTTAGATCATTAACACTAAAACTTCTCAAAATCAATGGGGTCCCTAAAAGACCCCGTATGGGTATTTACGTTGATTATAATAGCATGGGCATTTAAGGGTTAAATATACTGAGTTTTTTGACAGTTGTAAAAAAATATTGTATGAAATTCGTGCGTGAAGCATCTTTAGAAAACTCGATATCGTTCCTTAAAGATGCGTTTTACGCACTAGTTGCATAAGTAACTATTTTATTACTGTTGTAGGATAAGGTGCCAACAAGAAAAAAATCGAAAATATTTTATTTGTTATATCTGGTAGTTGATTGTTTAAATATGAACTTATTTATATTTATTATTATATTTTCTTTCCATTAAGTAAAATTATATGTAATTTCAGATTTCTTGCTGTCGTTTCCGTAATAAAATATAAATTGTTGCTCCAATTCTTCCTTTTCTTCTAGTCCATGTAAACACAAACTGTATCATTACTACATATTACAGTAACTATCTTTCTTGTTTCCGATATTAAATGTCATTAATTTTCTAAACACAGGGTTTGCTTAATTCAACAAGACCTTATAAAATACCACGAAGAGGAACAATTACTCTTAATTAGAGATAGTTACAACTGTGAGCACCGAAGCTTCAAATATAATTAATGGCTTTCTTGTTTCAATTTGCTCAATCATGCAATAAACCAAAAGGGGCAGCTTCGCGGTAAATATCAAGTTAACTTCGGGTAGAGGAAACGCATTCTTTAGTAAAATAAGAAGGGAACACACGAAAAATACTGCGTTAATTTAAACCTATTACTAATAATTTTGCCCTATGATATATTCGTAAAAAAGGCAGACTCATTATGGATTCCACATGAATGTCATTAGGAATGAAATTAATTTAAATATGAATATACGATTTGCTTTAAGGGGTTATATACTGTTAGGAGGCCTAAAAAAAGCGATTTTTCAAGAATTTTTCCTGAGAAGACTTTTAAATTTATTAATGTGAAAATTTGTACACATATTATGGTAACTTTTAACTGTATTTTAAAATTTTTGTATTTGTAAAAATAATAATTTTGAAAGCTGCAATAGCTAATCTCCAGGAGTTCCTCTCAAAAAGGCATCTTGCGGTGACAACGATATCTCTGGACTGGATCATCGAAAATGAAAAAACGAAACGGATTTCGTTAAAGTAATGTATAATCTTCTAACCAATCGAAGGAATAAGCAAAATAAAATTTTTTTACAAAATGGCGTCTTCTCAAAAATAAAATCGATTTTTGACCAAAATTTTGGCCTTAAATTGTTTATATAAAAAAACATATTTATCGGTGAGAAAAACCTTCGATTAGTTAGTAAAAAATATACTTAAGAAGCTTGTGTTAAAATTTGAGACTGATCGGTTCAGCCGTTTCCGAGAAATCTCCGTCACCGACTTTAAAAACACAGTTTTGAGAAAAACGCGTTTAAAGTTTCAAAAGCACTTTACATAGCGTACAACCGCTCTGACACGTCTTTACAAATATGCGTGTAACTTCGAAAATAATCGCCGGATTGCCTAGAAATTTTCTGTGTGTGTACTGGAATATATGTAAATTACGAAAATGAAATTTAAAAAAATTGATTTTTTGAAAATTCTAACTGTATATAACCCCTTAATAATAATAATAATAACTTAGAAATACCTAGGTATTCACTATAAAAAATAACTAGGTAAATTTCAGTTATTTTACGTTGGTCACAAATGAAGCCACGTAAAGTACCGTAAATTTACAGCAACATCCTGATTTTATAGCCCTATATATTTTTGGTAAAATTCACTAATAAATTTAGTAAATTTTTACACAATATATGCAGAAGAAACGTAAAACTGCTTTTAACAATTTTAATGCAAAATGTTCATATTTTTGTATCTCTTGTGCTTAGTTGATGTACCGGAAGAATACATAATTTGTTAGCCTTCCGCTTTTTCAAATTAAGTATGCACTGTATTTTGTAACTTCACTTTGCAAAAGAGTTTCAATGCAAAGCAAATTGCCAAATTTTTATCTAAAATTGCTGACTTAACTACCACTCCAATTTAATGATACTGTATGGTGTAGTAGTTAACTCCTAAAATAGAGAAATATTTTCCCTGCTCAAATATTATTTGTCTTATGTTTTCTATTTATAATTATGTAGCTTCAAACATGGATTTATTAAGAAAGGATTGGATGTCCGTATACTGTGAGCGTATCGAACGTGAAGCCTTATATTTGTTATTTGTTATGAAAACATTTCCCCCAGGAGATTAGTTTACTAACTACGTAATTGAATCAAGAATGGTAGTAGTACGAGATAAAATAGCATTGGAGTGTTGGAGCTCAGAAGTGTTGCTGTCTGTGCTGGTTGCTTAGGAAAACGGCTGAACCTCGGTCTGAACACTCGGTTACATGTACGTCTTTGTCTAATGAACTAGGAAACAAAAAGTGCGATTTATAGATTTATAAATGACTCTGATCGACTTTACATAAACACCTTTAGAAATAACATACCCTATAAATAATAAAACCTTTTTAACTTAAATTTATTATTATTTAGCAGAGAAATAAAATATTTTAGGGCTTTTATTACTTTTAGTAAATCTTGTGATGCTTCTAACGTATTTTTTGTACAAAAATACAAGGTAAAATAAGATGTGGCCAATGTTTAGATACAAATTGTGTTTACAGTGTCGTTTAGAATGGTTTGTTTTGGCTTCAAAGTATGTTAAATCATCCCGCATCCATTCTTAATAAATCCATGGCTTCAAACATGATGTACATAATGCAAACTAAATATTATGTTGGCAGACTTACTAGTAAGCCGAATTTTGAAAAGAGCCTGTCAATCCCATTAGTGCCTTATCTAGTTGTCGCCTATGTAGTTATGTGCGCTGATTTTCGACTACGCTGTAGTAATTAAGGTTTCAATAGTAGGGGAAAGTAGCCTTATATGAGATCCCTTTTTACTGTGTCAGAGTTCATGCTATGTTACAATGGTAATGGGTAATAAACATATTTTGTGCTGTGCTTACTTTCCATTATCTGTTATTTTGAAGGTCACAAATGATTATTTCTTCTGTAAATTTCCATTATGCAAAAATATTTTTTTTGTTTTAAAATTGGGTGCCTAATATTATGCCCTTTTCTAACATATTCATTATGACAAGGGCATAATACGTTTTGGGTTTTTTAGTATTTAGTATTTAAAACCTTCCATGAGATTGGTATTAATTACTAAATATTACCGCCCTTCTTTAATATTTATAAAGTACAATAAGAGTGCTATTAAAATAAATAAATATTTAGACGGACTGGAAGAAAATTCCTACGTTTGGAAAATAGATTTTTCCGATAGCTAGTACATGCTATCGGGAAAATCTATCCTATTTAGACATTTGGAGTCGACACTGCATTTACGCTGAAAAATTTAGTATGAGCGCGAATCAGCACGATATTTTATTGGTGTAAAGAAACGTAGCGGATTTTTAAACTTCTCTAACAACTTTTTGAAACCATGGACTATTTTTGGAAGAACTGTAATCATGGGTGCCCATATGAGGGGGGAGGGGAATGGAAGGAACTGTTTCCCCCCTGGAGTCGAGTTCCACGGTGCATTTTAATAACTGCACAACTTCGTGATTTTGTAACATATGGTTTTTTGGCTGGTTACCCCCCCTGAAATTAACTCTATGGGCGCCCATGACTGTAATTATTTTTATAAGTTATATGACGTTCATATAACAATATTAAAAATATCAGTAAGAAGAGACCCATTGGTGGGCTCAGTCTGCGTCTAAATTATTAATTTATAATTTTAACCAGTTTGTTATTTAGTTGACTAAAAAACACAATTTTCCTAATGCATTAAAAAACTTTTGATTATATCACCAAAATTACCATTTTTATTTTGTTAGTTATACGGTAGGTGTGATTTTTCATGTCTTTGTTTCAACCTTTTTAACGGTACATCTATTCCTAAATAATAATTAGCCACCCCTTGTGCTATTAAAAACAATACACCACTTTCATTTTCTTTAGAGTTATTGATTTGGCTGGCCAAGCTTCAATGGAACAATGAATTTTGGCGACAAAAAACATCCTTTGATTTCCATTTTTAGTGGTTACGCTTTACGTGCTCCCGTGGAGCACAATTTATACAATGGCCACACCTTTTTCATATCCTGTACATTCAAGGGCCTTTTAGAATGGACATACAGTCTTTTAATGAAAATTTTCCACGGAGTGCACTCGTAATCATTGTAGGGTGGCTATAAAGTAGGTTTAAAGGTAATAGTTTTAATTCAGCCATGAATTTAATTATAAAATATTATTTATATAAGTCAGCAATTATTCATGAGAGTGAAGGTTGTGACATAAGCCTTAAAAATATATTTATATTTTAATAACTAATAACACCATACAGAACACAAAACATAACGAAATAAATTGGAAAACAGACAGTGCTACCGTGCCGATCACTTTTCTTTAGATTTTATGTCAAAATTTGAAAAATGAAGTTTATCCCTTTATCTTTTTACAGTAAATCACACAGGGTAAATTGAATCATCGAGCAAGTCGGGTTAAAATATAACGAATCGATCCATATCTTTTAGATAAAGGTGGTGAATAAATAGTTCACATTACTGTCTCTCCTCCTGATACCGTCGCTTCTACCCTAATCTAAAGAATATGGTCTGTCTTATTTTTACAACTTCTCATTGAAAGTATAGTATATGATTTAACGAGTGTGTAAAGTTGGCAGTTATATAATAGCCCTTACCCGCAGGTTGAATACTAAATTTTCTCTACAATTTTTAAAATATTTTGAACTTTTAAATTTGCGACAATAGGTACAGCAATAGCTACAGTAGTAGCCGCATAATCTCTTGTTCGTCGTCTTTAATAATCATGCAAAAATTAAAGGCGACCAGAAGTAAAAATTGACTGAGCTTAGACGATAAGCGTGCATATGCAGGTCGCATTTCAGGATTGTATTGCAGGTTCCGTGGGATACATTTGCTTGCTAGCTTAAACGCCGAATCGGGGTTTGTTGGTGTTCATTAACAATTTGCCTCAGTTCTCCTACTTTTTGTGAAGTACGAACTTTTGGTCCCCCACTGCCTTCCTTTCTATTCATACCTGTTTCTCCAAACAAAGCCACAGATCTAGTTAGAACTAGATCGAAATCCATGACTATATTTTATTTGAAAATCCTGAATGGCGTCCCGTGTTGAATATATCCACTGGCTATCGACCCTTCTACCATTTCTAAAGTAACTTTCAATCATAAAAGCTTTTTGTTCTACCGTGATTACCCTATTTAATTTTCTTAAAAACGTGACAGTTCTGTTTTTCATTCACCTATACCTTATACCTATGTTACCTTTCAAGAGTAATAATTCAAGACATGCGGGATTAATTCCACGGCATACTTTGAGGACTTTTTTTGATCTTACGGTACGTTATTTTCACTAAGAAAAATGCAAGAAAATTAGACAATATTGTGATAGTCCTTACCTTAAGTATAACAACCTTCTTAATATAAAAACACAAAGACCTCAAAGAAAAAGACCAAAACAAATTTGGCATTTTGCGAGGTGAAAAACGCAGTTTTCCAAATCATTATTCATGACTTGCTTTTCATTTAGTACCATTTCGTTTTCCGTGATATCTTTCCTGGTCGTCTCCAGCCACTCGTTTATTTTTCCCAATATCTTTTAGAGCTTTACATTACTTGTCCCGAAATAAGATAATAAGCACCTAATTTTCTTTAACGGGTCTTTTCCGTACAGAGACGAACTTTAGACACTGATAATATGAACAGACAACATTTTTTTTCGAAAGTCTGAGGTAAAACTGAGAATGAATGAGTGTCTACTCATCTACCTTTTAATTTATCTAAACATAAAAATAGAAAATCGGTAAATTATCTTAATATAAACCACTCGAGCTTTAAGTTTTATCACGTGAATTTCGCGTAAGTTTTTTTCCTAAATTTTTGCTCAGGTTGGGTTTGGTTGGTTTGGGTTTCAAGGTTTGCCACTAGAAAAAGACAAAATAGAAGCGGGTTTTTATTAACTTAGGTATTTTTCTAAAATATCTAATTTCGTAGTTGTGTAATTTAAAAATAAAGAAAACCTTACTGTTGGGGAAACCCAACTGGTTATTCAATCTCTATAACTCTATTTTTTAATTTCAATAAATATTAATATCCAAGCAGTTATAAAATCCTTTTTAAATAAAATAAGCTCAAACTTCTCTCATATGTAAATTTAACTGCATAAAAACACGCAGTCATCGGCAAAACAAAGACTATTTCAGCTAAAATAACAAAAGAAAATCTTTCCTTTAATTTAGTTCTTCTAAAGCACCGGCATGTTGTCGGCGACCGTCAAAGGCTTAGTTCCCTTTGAAGATTTCTTATCGTTTAGTTTTATTACTGTGCCGTGCTAAGGGTGAATTTCTGGGAAATGTAAAGATGGCCGGTGACTACGACAACAAATATCAACCCCTTTACCAACTGCTTAGATATGATTCGCAAGCGTCATAGCAAAGTGGTCGGCTATTGGCCTAGTACGGTCACACCTATCCCCGAAGGGAGGTTCTATTTCAGTTTAATTTAGTTCCCGAGAGGAGAACTTCAGTAGTCGACTACAACTTCACAAAGAAAGACTGTCGCGTCCCTTGACGCGACAGAATCGCGAAGGTCTCGTAGATCAAAGGTCTAGCAGACTAAAAGTCCCAGTATTTCTCTTAGGCATAGTCCTGTAAATCTCGTTAAGTGACACAAATTAGGTGTACCAGTGTGGGAAAAGCCCAGTGTTTCTCTTAGGCATGGTCCTGTAAAAAGTAGGAACATCTCGTAACACCAGAAAATGACGAATATGTCAAGTACTAGTGTCCGAACCAATAGTGTAGAAACTACTCATATTTACAAGTATTAAATATACAAAATTGTTTAGTGAAATTAACGTCTTTGATGACAACTGAACCAGTTACCTATAGAAAAATATTACAGTAAGTGGAGGTAGGGTTTACACTAGAGCCTTATTCTTCCATTTACTATTTAACAATATTTCGCTTTTTAATTTAAAAAAAAATTCATAATCATATTATTTTTACTGAAAAAACTCATCCATGTAAAACACCAAATACCCGGTTGTTAAATCAAACAAACTGTTCGATATACAGGCAGAGCTGCCATTAGTTGCGCAAAAATGTCGGGACCCTCATGTTTGCGTACGTGTCTATAGATGATGATTATTATGTTATGTTTATATACAAGTTCCTACAAAGGACATGAAATGAGAGAACGAATAATTGTCTAATTAAATCAAAGGGTGTTATTCATCCGAGAACCTTGCAAGAGTTTGTAAATCCTTATTAATAGGTTTCAGGAAATGGAAGTGTATGAATGGTTGCTAAGCTTGATAAGCTTCGACCCATTAGCTTGTCTGTAAACCTGGTGATAGAACTTTATAAAACTGGATCTCTACTTAATCTATTATTGCCGGCAATACAGATTCTATATTAAAATTAAACGTAAATAATATTATAGGGACTGCTTACTATATATAAAAAATATTACGGCAGAAACTAGTAAAAAATCTAGGTGATTTAAAATCGAACCTTAATAATAATAAAAAAGTTGATAACCTTTGTTATTGTCTGTACTGATCGTTCTTGCAATAAAACAAATCATGACTAGTTTCTCTTGGAGTGCGTTCTAGAAACTTAATTCGCTTTAAAAAATAATTATTAAATTTTTGATTACAATCAACACAACTCTCATTAGTACCAGGTCTCCGCTAGATTGATTTAAACAATTAGCACTGGTTATTGGTTAAATTAAGCGATGTGCGTGATTAAATTTTCTTATTCAAATTGATTAAATCAACAGTTATTATTTCCTAATCCTAAAATCCTACCTACAAGATAGACATTACCTTTTCCAGAACCAGGATGAAACCACAACACTTCATCCAATTAACGCCGGGGTTCCACAGGGTAGTGTCCTCGGACCTATCCTCTACATACCCAGCAAACCTGTCTGCTTCGCAAGGTACCCTCACTGCTACATATGCAGACGACACAGCTGCGCTATCGACTCACACGGACCCAATAATTATAGCATCAGATCAGCTCCAAAGTATCCTTACAGCTATTCAAATCTGGCGAGCTAAATGGCGCATGAGAGTTATTGAAACCAAATCTATATAAGTTACTTTTACAAACCGTGGAAGTATCTGTCCACCTGTCACCTTTTGTGGTCGTCAACTAACCCAGCAAAATGACGTAATATACTTAGTAATATGTCTTGATCTCAAAGTCACATAGAAAACACACATATTCAACAAACATAAACAGTTAGGACTAAAACTAAGTAGAATGTACTGGATCGTAATTTTCCTCAAAATATTTTTTTTTGGGGCTTCTTTAAACGCTTTTTGCAATAAAAACATATGTGCGTATTCCTTATTGTTTTTCTTTCTATACGTCATTGTATAGTGTGTTGTTCTTTTGTTCCAAGTAACATGGTTTTGTCTTTTCTGTACTTATATTCATGTTAATTTTCCTCGGGGCGCATTTTTGTAGCTTTCCATTTAGATTTCTTTCACTTTTAGCTATTGATACCATATCATCCGCAGAGCATAATTCTGTTAATTCCACTTTTTTCATCTTAAACCAAATTGGCTGTCCTCCGGGGTTCTTTCTAATTTCGCTCTTAGCCTCTATTCTTTCATCAACCTTAGCTGCTCTACTTGTTAGCGTGATCCCCTATAGTTATGGCAGTCTTTGATAATGTCTCCTTTTTTATAGATTGGCGTCTGTCGTTATTTCATCCTAAATATTTGTTTCTACAATTCTTCTTTCGTCTTCGTGATCCGCTTGTATGTCCCTACCTTCTGGAAGTTCTTTGTAGCATTCTTTTCAACGCTCCATAATTTTCTTTTCTTGAGTTAGGACTGTTCCTTCCTCGTCTTTAACATTATTTATTATGGTATTTGCCTTCTTCTTCTGTCCCATACTTCTAGGTTTTCAGAAGAATAACTTCTGATTCTTATTACATGCGGTTTTCATCTTTTCGCCGAACTCTACATACGACTTTGGTTTTTCTTTTTTTTTATTAATCTTGTGACCTAACTTCCTTGAATTTATATTCTCCGTAGTGTAAGTCTTTTTTTGTAGTTAAATATTGTTTCCATTTTATCTTCTTATCCGATTTTATAGTGCCATTAATTTAAAAAACAACTATTAAACGTTTATATCAATTTTTATAATATTATTTATTTATTATTCGATAGCGTGCCTCGACAGCTAATGGCACATTTACAGAAATTTTTACAATTACAAGAAATCTCTGGTATTAAAGTAAATACTGATTTAGGACTAATTACGTAATATGTATATAATATATGTACATTACAAGCACTATATAAGATTATATATATATATATTAATGTCTTTTAAAAAATTAATTATCTTTTATTTTGTTGATTACACTTAGGTTTTCTTTGAGCTCTGCACTAAGGTGGTGTCTTTGACGAGCTTCAGCATGTTAAGGATAAGTGTGTGCTATACTGCAAGACGGCTGTTATTATTGCTGTTACAGATATAGTACAAGAAAGTAAATCAAAGCGGATTTACGTTTTCATGCTACTTTTTCTTTAGGCATGATCTACTTTTTATTTAATATAGAAATTTTATTATTTCAGAGTATGTTCTACAGGTAATTTGGTCTTTTACTCTCTTTCTACCTTTATTTCTCTATTTCACGAAAGAAGTTCAGCACAAAAGCCTTTTCGGTTCTTTTATTATAAGAACTTGTTTGGGACAACTTATTTTAGTAGAAAATATAAAAATTTACTTAAACATGAATCAAAAATCCATTCTGTTTAATAATTTTTCAGGACAAAAATTCGGAAAATATTCGAAAATCTTTGTTACCTTTCTTTATAGAACCATCCCAAAAAACTGCTGAAAATGACATAAAAATATCCGTTCGTTTATCACTTTTATTGATGACTGATTTCGCAATATATTTTACTTTTAGTATTTGCCACACGTGCTGATTTATTTTTTAAATTACTTTACCCAAAAACCCATATAATATTTGTGAATGAAAAAGCGCCAATTCCATTTTCTCTCTTTTTTACCTTTTTGTTTACCTAAAATTTTTTGGTAGGATAACCAAGTTATCGGCATGGCGGACGCTCATTGATGAAATTATGAAACCAGCTGCAAAAAACACACTTAAACTAAAAGCTTTTGCACAGCGTAATATTTTTTCTAACGAATACGTTATTTTTTGGCATTCGATGGAACGGAAAAACTGTAGAGGATGAAGATAAAATGTTTGTCTTTCTGTATTTATTTTTCATGTCACTATTTGTTTTATGGGTTACATACTCTTGTATTCTTATTTAAAGTTGCAAACCTTTTCCCAGAAAATAAATTTGATACATAAATATTTTATCTCCAAGTCAAAGACATGGGGAACCCAACAGTACTTCAAGTTGCTTTCAGACCAAATTAATGTTTCTGTATTTAGAAACTTAGTTATATAAACGTAAAGCAATTTAGAATTTCCCACCGCCAGAAGGGCAATAACAAAGTGCAAATTTTTTAGTTTGCCCAAAACGCGTGTAAAGGAAATTAAATATTATGTACTGCCCAAGTGCAACACTAAATATGGCACATTATTATCTAATTATAGATGTATAACAGGTATGTTGCAGTTAATTTCGCGAAATCTACACTCTATTGATTTCCGACTGAATGTCCGCAGGGAACATTTGAGTCAATTTGTATTGCATTTCAATTAGATAATGGCATGTGGTATGATTTGCAATCTATCAGGCATAAACATAAATTATTCGCTCTATATATATATATATATATATATATATATATATATATATATATATATATATATATATATATATATATATATATATATATATATATATATATATATATATGCTTTTGGCCGATGAAGTACTGATCCAATAGACAATATTGGCAAGAATAAATATTTGTCTTTATTGTGCCTTTTTTAAAACTGATTTGAGATTAGCAACACAAATCACAAAATAATGCTCAGAACCCAGTGGTTAATGATAATTTTAAAAGAAATTTTAGTAAGTTATTGTCAAAAATTATAGGAAAAATAATAAAGTTAATTAACGTTTAGAATTACTTTTGACAATGACATTAACATGTGTGATGTCACATTACAAGCATCCAATTAGCTTAATTCTTAACTAAATAGTTTGTGCCACTAGACGTTATTAAAGTAAGTTTTCTAGAATTGTCATATTACTGAAAGTAAATTATTCATGACAGTCTTATAATATTTGAGCATATTTATATAAGAATTAACCAAAATCAATTTTTCTAAGTGGTTAAATCAGGATTGTGCCCTTCAAAATAATGTATCACAAGGTGGGAAATGCTATTTGAAATTTCAAAGTGGGGATAGCTGGGGGTGAAACATAGAATTCAATATCTATTGGTTTTAAACCTCCCCTTCGATATTCAAATTGACGTCTTTTTTATTTAAACCGAGTTGACTTCAAATCAAGTGTTATTGAGGGTGGCTGGTTTTGAAATGGAAGCAGTATACGTCAATACTCAACAAGCCCAATCAGATAGTTCAGAACTTGGTTAAAGAAAGCCCAACTTATATTTATTATTCTTTTTAGCAAATTACATGTTCTTACATAAAAAAATGACACTAAACCTTTGAGCTCTCGAAACATTTCCAAGCAAATTTAAAATTCTAACAGTCCTCTGTAAGCATATTATCAGAATAAAGGAAGTAATGGTCAAATTAATATTAACGCAACTTTTGTAAGGAACGGATGAGAGCAAAAAAAGGGTAAATGTAGGTTCCTTGATAATAAATGGGTGGCGTTGGCAAATCTCACGTTAATATTTAAACTAAATTAGGCCCGTAGGAAGAAAACACTGTTAAAAAATCCCTGCTCGCCAATTTTTAATTAAAGATTCAGCAATTTCGGCCGTTGGTACAGAATTAAAAATCCTAAGGTATTACATAGATTTTTATTAAGTTGCCTTTCTATAGAGGTTTTAAAATAGCTGCATATTCTGCAAACAAATTGTATGGTAATATTTCTTTGATACTTTCAGAAGTAAGTTAAAGCACAACCATCTGCTTTAACATTTTCTGTGTAAATACTTTAAGAATTTTATAAAAACTGTGGCTAGTATGTTACCGATACTGGTTTCACATTATATGTTGGTTAGTTTATAGGGTTAGTAAATAAAAATTGTAGCTAACCGGACCGCTGTACACACGTAAAAATCGACTAGTTAGTTTGCCAAAAATAAAAATTCTAAGTACTTCAAAATATTATTCAAAGCGCATATAATGAAATTATAAATTCACGGTGACTAAACTATTATGGTCAACCTTGACATTAACTTTGACTTACCTACGAAGAAGATTTAAAAAGTTAGCAGGTATTTCGTTTGCAACCTGGATAGTTACGTTTAAAGTATATTTATGCGAAATAATTTTTTATTTGAAATATTTCAAAAACGACTGAAAAACCGCATAGGGTAAGTTATACAATATTAAAATTTAATAAGTAATCCTTGTGACAGGTAGGGCCATCTGTATATTTTTTAATTGGAAACTACTTTATGTGGGTGCTCGTTTTAAAGATCAGTAAAAAAATCTATTCCACAACATCAATATATGCCGTGAATTTTATAAGAACCTGTATAAAATATAACCCAATATACAATAGTTATTTGTATTCCACATGGTAATAAGCTACTGTTATTATAACTATTTTTTTATTATTAAAAATGCTTTTAGGCTGTTAAGCGATTTTCTATTGAAAAAATCAATATACCAATGGTACATCTATATACATCGTTGCAATCAAGGATGTAAATAATTTAAGTAAATTTTTAATAACTTATCAAATACCCTATTACATTGTTAAACTATTTAGTCATATAATATAAATTAAACAAAATATGAACTGCAATACAAATAACATATAAATTTAATTTCATATAAATATTGTCTCTTAGCCCCTATAGTATTTTTGAATTAGATATTAATTGCCAACATTATTCATGTAAAATATCGGTCATAAAGAGGTACTTATTTTATATTATTTAAAACTTTCAACTATAAATAAAACTGAGTTAAACGTATAATATTGCAAAAATAAACTGTTGTGTAAAATATAATAACTTTGTGCGCTTAAGTGTTTTGAAACTGTTATAACAGATCACATGACCTTTTACTGTCAGGAGCAGGTCTCGCTATTCATCTGCGATTGTTTAAATAACTCTAATGATAGATGCTATGAACTCTGTCATTTTGGTTTGAGGTTAAGAACGAAACAGTTTCTTATGGTTTTAAAACTGTTTTAAGACCATTTTAACATTCGAGGGGACAAAGTGAGGAATGGGGATGTCACTCATCATAACCAATACCCACTTTTCCCTTGATATCAAAATCAATCATTTGTGGACGAATAACCCAAATCCTGCAAAAACACGTGATATAGTTTTAAAACGCAGCGAAGACGAATAACAGGACATACTTTTGACAGTTAAATATTACATTATCTTTTAAGATACTTGAGCACAGGAAAAGAAGTTTAATAATGAGTTTTTGTATTTAAAATACAAGGTTTGGTATCTCGGTAGGTCATCAAACTAAGTGCTGTCTCTTGTAGTGAAACATGAATTTTCTGGCACAACTTTTTTGGAATATGATGTATAAAAACTCGCTCATTTGTCAGAATATTAAACAAAAACCTTGCGAATTAAAAAAATCTATGTTTTCCCAGTGTAATGCCAGGTACAGGACATTTTGCAAAAGCAAGCGAGCGCGAAGAATGGCCGGTGCTCGCGTTATGGACAGATGAGCGAACACGGGTCAGTTATGA
Organism: Philopedon plagiatum; assembly: GCA_963971165.1. Lineage (NCBI taxonomy): Eukaryota > Metazoa > Arthropoda > Insecta > Coleoptera > Curculionidae > Philopedon > Philopedon plagiatum. The sequence goes on along the minus strand of OZ020197.1, from coordinate 20,690,470 downwards.
TGTCGCTCTGTGATCCTGAACAACAGTGAATGCGCTATCGTTCGCTACACGTAGTCAATGTAAACTCAACACCGAAGACAAGCAGCATGCTGTGCCCTTTGGCGATTCCCACCTAATAGCTTTGGCTTACGTTCGTTCTGCTTATCCACCATTAGATTAGCCTCGGAACGTTTACAAGATTTGTTCTTCATCTTTTATTTACACTTAATATGTATTTTTCCTAAAAATTGAAATACCTACCAGAGCTCCCTAAAGAGAAATAGATTACCAACTTCCCATAAGACTCGTTGTTAAGAAAATTGCCATATTATATGCAAAGGACGGCTTTATCGGGGATTCAAGTATAATACTGGCACGTTTTCAGCTTTGTTACTTCTTCTTTCTTTCTTCACCTGTTATTGGCCCTCGTCCAAGGGACAGGTTGGCCAGCTCTCCACCCGGTCCGGCGCTTAACCAGAGCCCTAGCTACCCTTAGGGATGGCTTACACGTTACCCAGTTTGGGTGGTAATTCCCTTAGAATCTCCGATTTGTCGGGTATGTACCCTCGGAGATTCCGAATACAAACAATAACAATGATAAAAATGACAAACGTCAATGTTTTCGGTTTGGCACAGTTGAGGTTATGGAGTTTCCCGCCTCTGCTAGAGTCTATTGCGCACGACCTTTTCTTTAAGCCACACTTCCGCCCTACGCTCCTCCCACAACAAGACATGGCCGTTACATGTCCACCTTGTGTGGATGAAAAAACGCAGCACGAACAGGGATTTTAGGCCTCATCGCTCACCCCCCTTGGATTTGGTAAAGACTCCCCTCAACAGGCCGTGGAGCTTCCCTTCGTATTCCGTCACAAAACACTCTACTCACCGCTTCTAGGCGATCTAACCCGAAATCTAACTATGTAGTCGACCGAGAGATGTTAACGCAACGGAAGCCAAAGGCAAACTCCCAGCTTTGTTACTTGAAATACCTCAACAGCAATATGACCGAGTTGATCATCTCGTGGGTGCGTTCGGATTTGTGCACTGCTTTTTACCGAACATTTTTTTTTTTGGTTTATATTAAGTTATTGAATTGCAAAATAGCTCTAAAACATCAATAACCTTAGGTAGCCAAACATTTGAAGTTATTTTACATTATAAAATGTTAACATTCGTATTTTATTTCTTTGTTTTTAAAATTAGATACCGCCCATCAACTTCCACGAAGGTACCGGCAGCTGCCAGCACAACTTCTTAGTCACAAACCTAATAAAACGAAATTCTCCATGTATACCACGCATACATGTGCCTTTTTGGAAACCTAGTGGGTATTCTACTTTTTTTAAGAGGGCTGTGGTACCTACTTAAAGTTTCATTTCGAATTACAAGTTACATTTGTACTGGAATAGAGGTAAATAAATAATGCTTGTCAATAATATCATCTGTCTGTCGGGTCATACCGGGTAGCTCAATAAATAGGTAACTGTAACTGAAACGCCAGCCTATATGTCTCACGACAGATTCTATTTTGGTCCAATTTTCACGAATTTATCATTGAATCACCCGGTATAATCAATAAGCTAATCATATTCTGGACCATTCGTGATTTCCAGCTATAAAAATGTATCTCACAGCTCCGGTATAATACTCTTCACTAATCAACAAGTTAAATAAGTTTGAAACCATCTGATAAACCTACTGAGAATTTAGGAACTTATAAATAAAAATAAATTTCTTTTAAAACAGGAAAAATATTATATACTTGTGAAACTGACACTTGAAAACAATTTAAAACCCATGTCAAGACTTGCAAAGGCCATTCTGCTTAGTATACATGCTAAAAGCGATTAAAGTGAAAGAGAAAATCCAATATAAAGAGAAAATGTCGGGACATGTAAATCTCTCTCGTGGTTAATAACAATGCAAATCAGCTGGCTTAAACAGCTTCCTTGTGAGATCAAGGCGGCCTTTGTGTCGTCATTTACATCCCAGGAGGCAGTCGAGTGAACCTGCTGTTACATAACTATAACTATTTTAATAAGAGCTTTTCCGTTTTCCCGTGTGCCACCGACATCAGCCTCAAGACGTTCTTGGTTGGGCTTATTGAAATCGTTTATCAGGAAAAATTGTATAAACGCTGATATGTTGCTTATAATAATGGGGTACACGAGTACATATTGTGCATGGGCCTAATTTGAATTTGAAAGAAATTAGTTTTAGTACTATCAGTTATGAAAACAGTGCCCAATTTTTGAAAAGCAGTTTTTTACAACTTTAAGGCAGGCCGCACATCAAAGAAACTTTCAACGCGAAACAAGAAACATGAAACATATTTTATAAAATAACAACACATCAGTGGCGGCTGGTGAAATTTTAAAGTTGAATATGTGAATATCTGATAGTGAGCCTGCTACTCCTACTAGGAATGTTTTGGTAAAAAAAAACAAATTGTAATTTTTGAAATTTCAAAATTTTCGACAAAATGATGTAAAATTTGTTTAGAAAAAATAATAAATAAAATACCTAAGCGTATTCATTTTTTAACCAGGGGGTCAGAGCAGAAATTCAACTTTTTTTCGCAAATTACAAAATATTTTCTTTCTTTGACAAAAGCTCAAAGCGCACAGAGTTCGCCGGCCAAGTTCTCGCGCGCACTGTGATATATTTACGCGAACCATTTCGAGCACTTTTCGACCCCCCTCTATCTTTGAGGCTAGTTGCGCTACAGGACTGAATTCTAGGGTGTTAAGGTTACCAAAAAAAAAGCAGTATTCCAAATTTCATAGGTCTAGGTCAAATATTTTCCAAGATACGAGGGTCCAAACATCACAATTTCGGCCTCTCACTGACTCACTGACTGACTGATAGATCATCATAAATCTAGGGTACTTCCAATCGAGCTAGAGATTTGAAATTTGGAACATAAATAGTGTGTAAGCTGATAATTACGAGAAAAATCAAAAATTAATAAAAATCCTACGCGACAAATTCAACATGGAAAATCCAGTCTGACACGAAATAGGCGGGACTTCTGCTTTAGAAAGCTATATGGCTATGTAGTGTAGTAGTTATCACATCCGTCTGATACGCCAAATTCATACAGGTTATTTCATTATTTTTCCAGTAAAATTAAATCTAAATTTTATAATTAATAACTGTTTTTTCTCATAAAAACCAAGCTTTCTGCAGCATTAAACTCTTGAACGGCCTTGTAAGCACCGCGGTAAAGGCCATCCCAAACCAACGTGAGGGCTATGATTTACCTAGGACTAACACCATCCCCGGCAACTCGGCAGCTTGCTCGGGATGAGCAAATAGTACGTGTATTATTTCTGTACCTCTGTATTTAGTGTAGCCATTAGGTAAATTGTAAATAGTAAATTAAGGCCTGAATTGCAAATATTATGAATTAATAAATATGTTTGAAAGTGTGTCTGACACGCGGAAGGTCCCGGGTTCGATCCCGGGCGAAAACAAATTCTTCTTTTTAATTTCTGATTTACTTTCAAATACCTCTATTTTATGATAATCGCAACAAACAGAAAGACCAGGAATGCATGCAACCTTATCAACAATAAGCCATTATTAAGAATTTTTGCTTAGAAAAAATACCGTTCATGTGTATACACATATAATAAATAAATATCATATCACCCAAAACATACAGGCAAAAAAAAACTGGCCAAGTTCTCGTCAGGACTGTGTGTTTTGTTATCTGAAAAAAATAACTAAAATGTAAAAATTATGTCAAGTTCCGTGCCTCCACGTTATTAGCAGTGTTTTGATAAGCACAGAAAAATATTGTGTGAATTTTTAGAAAAACGCTTAAAAATTGCTGTTCCCCACCCTTATCACCAACAGGGTCGCTCAGATTGAGCCAAAATTATCAGGAGTACAAAATCCTATTGCGATCAATTGTTATAAACAATTTAGTTGATTATTTCATTATAACTGCTGAGCCATTGATTTTAGAGAAGAAGCTTTTCGACAGAACATCTTTCACGCGATGCAAGGAACAACTTTTGTTCTTATAAATTTTTCAAAATTTTTAATTTGGCTCAGTCGAAACGCTCCCCACTCAGCTCCGCGCATACGCGATGTGATACGGCGTTTGTACCATCGGCGGCGGGTACCGCGGCAGATGGGCGGAGATCGGGCGGCCAAGTGGGGGGCTGTTGGCACGGAACACTAATTGTGCAAGTACCTATAGCTTCCACTGGACCGATTTTTTTTTATTTAAGGTCATTGCTCCTACTGGACTACTGACATACTGCACCAATAATCCACCTATTTACCTTCATCAGCTACAACATAAAACTCCAAAAATCTCTAAAATACGAGCTAACAAAGGCTTTTTATGTATCGACCACGAGAGACAGAGAATATTCTAAACATGATATATTATAAAGGTTTATGTATACGTGTGTTGCAAAAAGGTATTTGTAAAATCCTTTTTAATATTGTATGTAAACATTTTAGCGTACCTATACGTATTTGCCTGTATTTTAAATTATAGGTACAAACGGTTTACATTTTATGTGTATTTATGTTTTCCAGCTAAACAAAAGAAAATGATAAACAAATTTTCTACCTCATAAATTAATTAAATACGCCCAAAGCGAATTTTTCTCAAAGAATGGCTGCGTGAAAGAAATAATACAAATCTGATAGTAATTAACCGACAGGTCTGAGAAAAAATAATTGTACGCGGTCACGGCACATAAAGTTTACAGTTAATCAGCAAGGCGCGCTATTTTCGGTTCACTTCGTAGCAAACACATAAAGTGGTAAATGGTCGGGCCTGAAGTGACAAAGTCGGCCTAGTGGCGGCAAGGGGTGCACGTTAAGGGGCCAATATTGATACTATTTTGGATTAGTGATCCTGGTATATTTAGGGATGATTTTTATCGAGCCAGCAGCGGCATGCCAACGCTATTAATTTTGCACGCATAGACAACATCATCTAGCCCAGCGTTGCAAACCATGGATGATGCCATACAAAAAAAGAAACAACTATTATTTTCCAATTTAGCTGGGCATGCACAAAAAGGCAGCTCTCAGCAATGTGTACTTGGATTAAAGTATTTGTTAAAAGCCAGTTAAGGCACACGAATCTTTTAAACAAACAAATCTTTTGAACTCGCCGGCGATTCTTAACGCCACCTAGCGGCCTTTGAGATGATTTTGCATCGCTGACCTAACCTAACTTCTTTGCGTTTTTAACTAATGAAGTGATTCAATAATACTTCTTTACCGATTTTTACTTCTTAATTTCTAGTAAAACTGGTATTAAACGGTAAAACAGCGTTACCACTTTTACTTAATCATTTATCACGTGAGAAGGGAATAAAAGTTTATTCGGCTATGATGCATAAAATAGAACAAAATGTATTACTTTTTTATTACTGAATACTTACTTATGTATGCGAATTTTATGAGATGAAAATATAGTGAAATAAATGTTTGTAATCTGAGGTGTACTGTTTTCGCCCATTAAATCATGCATTCCATACATATACTCGTACAGTATACATTCATGCAGAAAAGTAAAATAATTTTTAATAGCAGTATAGCAGTCCATTAAAAATACTACTACCCACCGGCCATTATGAAAAGTTAAAAAAGTCCATATTTATATTTCCACTGGAAAAAAGTTTTTCCAAACATCCCAAAACAAAACAAAGGTCTACCGTGATGACAAATCCCCCTTTTCATGATGAATATGAATTTAAATTCTGTCGATGTCTTAAGCCTGGATAAAATTTTATTTAATGGGTGCTTTTACAGGTTATTTTGTTTATGGTTTTGAATTTTTATATACAGTTCTAATCAGTGATTTTCAGCAAGAGGGGACGATCAGATTCATTCATGAGTAGCCTTTTGTTTCATACGTGGTGCATGTGTAGCACAAAGAAAAAGAGACAGAAGGCTAAACATCCGACTTCGCACGCTGTCACTGTTGCTTTCCGAGTCGTCTGCATTTAACCGAGCACATCTGCGAAGACCGTTCCGGATGGAAAGAGTCCAATTTTCCACACACTTGACACTGCCGCACCATTTTCTGAACTTTATGAATAAAATCTTAAAAAAAAAACAACAAAAAACACATATTAGCACTATTAGAGCTGCTTAATTCATGAATGCACAGGACTAGGAATAGAAAGCGCCGTTGCCACTATCACTCTAAGTTTCTTAGAATCGGTTCTTAAGAATCGGTTTGAATTTCACAGTGATTCGGCCGAAGCGAAGCCGAATTGGAGCTATTCATGTGCATTTCTTTAAGAAGCCGGAAAAATAAAAACAAACTCTATCATTGTATGGCTAAATATTTATTAAAAAAATGTATCAGGTACATCAATGAATAATTGTTGCACCTTGAATAGTTGTTATCGTCATATAATAAATAATATTTCAAAATATCACTTGCATTTTTAGATATTTTTAAATTAACCTGCTTGAGCTACTGCTCTCTTGCACTTTAAGCAGGAAATATTGTTTGGCACATTTATCTGTATCAGTGAAAAGAAAGCGGGCAAAAAACAAGGGACTATGCAATGTTGCCTAATTATTTTAATGAAATGAGTGGTTTTATTAAAAACATTATTTGACCTGCATATGCATGTTATCCATGAATGTGGAAAAAATCGTGAGACCACATGCGAAATCGTGAAATCTCACGATAAATCGTGAGAACTGGGAACACTGATAGCCCGAAACAAGTGCCATAGCAGACAGACCAGCACATTGACTGACCGATAGCCCAACCAAAAATAGAAAACCATTTTTTTCGTAATCCAAGAACTTCAAAGGGTGGAAATCTGAGAAAATCTTTAAAATTGATTTTTTACAATTACGATAGCTCGAGCGAAAATGAATTTAAATATTTTTATTAAAAGCAAAGAGAATCGTACATTTTCAACGCTCTACGTAAATAGGACAGAGCTCCTATTTGTTTAGGTTTTCTCAGGAATGCAGGCTAATCTCCCTTAAGCATTAATTGACACTGGTCAATATTTCAATAGACGTAGCACTGGTGCTCTTGTTTAAACCACTAAATCCTTGACTAAATTACCGTATTCCCAGAGTCCCTTTTAATCAAAGATCTTATTAAAGTCTACAGTTAAGTAAATGTTACCCTGCAGTAATGGAAAGCCATCACAGAGATGATGAAATGCATGTTGACTTTCAACTTTAATTAGTCGTCCGTCTTACTGCTGACGATCACACAGCATAACCATGAAAGGAATAACGTAGATAAAAGGTTTTGTGGTGTTATACTTTTATTATGCTTTGTAACCTATAAATTGCTAGAGGACTGTAATACGTTCTATAATATTAATAATATGATTATGAGTTACAAGCACAAGAAGTTAGAGTTTTACCCGGTAATACTCTGATTGCTGGTGTAAAAATTGTGTATAACCTCTGCCTGCTTTACCATGCAAATTGCAAACGGCGCAGAATGTACTTTCTCGAAAATTACTCGGTGAAATTTAAGAAAATAGGTATCGTTGTAAAGAGACTGAAAGCTTTAAAATGATATGCTATTTGACCTCCTTGCCATTTAAAATTTTTAGGCTAATCTGTATTCCCATTTAGGGGTTGAAGGGGTGCAATGGAAGTGTCCACTTTAGGAACAAAATTAAGTTAGCCGAGTGTTTAAAAAAAAAATAAGCCTACTGCTTGAAAAGCCAGTATTTTGTTTTCGGTTAGCCACACTGTATGTATATCTCTTAGTATAATATTATATTCTCGTATTTTCAGTTTCAGTTTATTTTTGTATTTTTGGTTATTTCTCCGCACGTCCTTTCCTAAAAATAGAATAATATAATTTTGTTTATATAAACGTTTTCTCTGTTTGTACAATTTCTTAAAATAAGTAACACAAGTTTGACAAAATTATTTCTTTCTCCGCAATGAAGTAATATTAGATGGATCGTAAATTAAATAAAAACGAGAATTCTTTCAACTGACCACGTGCTGAGTTTGAAGCGATAAAGACAGGGATGCTTAGATTCAATTTCCTCCTGAAATTCCTTCTTATCTTTTCCGCAATCGTCTTAGGGCCATTCGCACCGTAGTCGGTTTAGCTGGCTTAGACTTGAGAATCGCATCTGTGATAGCTTTTGCTTCAGACAGGGTGATGTATCTAAGAATGCTTAGCAGACCATGGTGCTAGTGGCCATTAGTCGACCCAAGCAAACACGATAAATAAGCAAACAGTTCACCCGGTACCACCACCCATGAAGTAATGAATTTTTAAGTGAAGGACGAATTCGTTTATGATAAATAGATACATAATTATAGTATAACTATAAATGAGTTCACTGCAAATATTTATACCGCTATCATTACATCTGTGTTAACGTGTCACCGGCAAAAACGAACGTTAATTAATGCGAGAAGAAATTACGCGCTCTCACATTTTTAAATGGATACACTGAGAAGAAAACTAATTATTCCTTATAAGAATTCTTAAACTCTTTATGCAACTGTTTAATACTATATGGGACAGCAACGCGCTTTGCTGCTTCAATACAACAAAAAATGCTAGACCGTCTTACTGTGGTCGCAATATGGTGACTTAGTCAGTAAAAAATTGAAAGCATAACTAAAATACAGCTTTTTAATAGGTATTAATCCCCTAGACTTTTATAGTAACCAACCAGTAATATTGGGACCATTATGTAGTTTTATAACTGTAATAATATAACTTACAGTTGTAATAAAACTGGACAACAATCATAATAACCCTTTTTTCGTACCGTTATTAACCAGAACAATAGCCACTAAAATTCCGTTGTATAGTCGTTATAATACGAAATAGCAGCTTGTATAACCAAATTTTTTTGGGCTAATGAAACTGTGCCGTATGCTGTATGCATCTATCTTATTGCCTGTAAAATTTGAGACTGTTACCCTTAACAGTCAGTTGTATTAGGACCGCTTGTCTTATTGCTGGGGTTATTTAATATTTCGAATTGCAGTTATAGAACTGTTTCATTAGAGTAGCAACATTTTCTCATAGGTATACAGGGTGTTATTAGTGGGTTTCTGTTAGGTGCAAATTATTGGAAAAAACTTTTTATGCAAGAAGTTCTTATAATTATCAATATAGCATATTTTAGAAATACTCTTAACTAGGTATAGGATCTATTAAAAATGCGTGCTAATAAAAAAATCATTTATATTATTAAATTTTTGGTTTCCTCTTAACATTTCAAATTAATTTTGTGAAGTGTCCAATACTTATGTAGGTTCACTTGTTTTCCAAATGTAGTCAGTTGACAATTAATCTGTTTCAACTTTGAAGTTTCGAAAACGGTTTGAGATAGCAATCAATTACTTCCCTCTCAGTTTCAATACTGTAATTTAGTACTGTATTGTCTTAGTACTAACTCTACATAGTACCAGTACACAAATAGAAAAGAACTTGATACTAGTGGTGTGAAACTTCATTTCGTTTTCCGATAACTGAGTCCGTTTTCAGATCTCGAAGTGTAGGATATCAAAGTTAACTTAAATTTAAGACATTATTCACAAAATTAATTCGGATTTTTTCATAGACCTCGTATAATTGAGAGTATTTTTAAAATATGGAACACTGATAAAATTAATATTTTGGTATAAAAAGATTTCTCCAATAATTTGCACAAACAACTAAGACAACAACAAAACACACAAACCCACTAATAACATCACATCTCGACATCTCCAGTGCGTCGAAATTTTAATTTTGAAAAGATCAAATAGGGACACACCGAAATGCAAAAAGCTCATACTTAGTCTTCTCCTAGAACCATACTAAAACGATAAACCGCCGATAGGCAATGATATTGTGCGGAAATGGTAATCCCACCCTCTTTTGGGATTTCAAATAATAACAGATACAAAAAGATTATTTACATTTGCATGACAATTTTGCGAAGGTAATAAAGCGTTGTATTATACGTATTAATGTGTAGTAGTAAGAAATGAAATTTTTACCCTTAATGAAAGTTGTATTAGGACTGGACGGCATAAGACAGAATTGTATTGGTAATGCTATTAATGCATACTGTTTATAAATGCGGTTCTAGCAATTTAGGGATTGCTGTAGTTGTTAACCTGTGTTACTACACCAATAGTTTAAATAATACTGGATAATAAAAAAATTGTTATCCGTATAAAATAATTCTTAGCGGTACTGTTTTATTAGATCATTTTCCTCAGTGTACACTTATGTGTTACGTTTAACGTGGTGGTAAATGTGCCAATACTGCCAACTAGGGGATTTTGTTTGGGAACCAAAAAACAACGTTATATTGTTCAAAAACTTAAACATCTTCTCATTAGACCAATCCATTGCTTACGGTTGGCGATCATAGCTTCCCGCCAAAAACGGACAAAAAGTAACGCAACTGTGGCCACAGCAACGAGATATATTACGTGCTGTCTTTTTGATATGTCAAAAAGACCGACACCCCATCTATAGCCTAACCCCTAATGCCGTTATACAATTAGTCGTTACTTCCTGGATAAACTTGTGACGTTAATTACTCGTTAACCATCAGGCTAAGCGTCACATTGGGCGGTGTGGCCCATAAGTACGATTTGACTAATTTTCACTGCTTTTATAATTAGACAAAACGTTATAAGGAACCAAAACATAGAAAAGAGAGATTCTGATATTCCTATTTTGTGTTGTCATTAAAAAATTTCAAGATAAAAAGTCATAGTACATTGATGGTTTATTTTTTTAGAACCTGCTTAGTATTCCCCTCGGGGAATCATTTAGGTTAGGAGGGGTTATTTGTATGCCAAAAAGTTGGAAAGATCCAGAAAATTGAAATAATTTATATAAACGAGACTCGCCCTTATCTTGCTACAAAGGAAAGAAGATAAAAGAAATATTTGTATTCCTTGGAGTTTTACTCAATTATACACAGTAAGTCAGGGCTGTTATAGAAAATTAGGGAAACATAATTAGGTCAAGCAATAGAGCGATTTGTCGTGACATTAATCTTATTAGAAAACCGCGTGTGCCATCATCTGAAAGACGATCCGTAGATGATTCCTGTTATAAATCCAACTCTGAAATTTTTGCCATTAATTTGTTATAAACATTTGTAAGCAAAAAAACGCGATTTTTTTAGTTTTTGGCTTATAAAATGAAAAGTAATGAAGCAATCTTAATGATGTAGATGGACGATTTGTAGAGAATAGAAATATGAACAAAATGAGAGGTCGAACGTAAAGATAGGATAAGTAGCAACGGAGAAAATCCGGAAAAACCGGAATGGCATTTAAATTCATAAATCGACCATTTTTAAACGTAGAGGGCTCAAACTTTGGGAAAAAGTAGTAATATATAGCTATTTTATGTGTGCAAAACTCCGACGCTGTCCGACGATTAGTTTTGCCACAATCGTCATTTTAATTTTTCAACACACTATTTTGCAACAGGTTTGGATGCTCTATGGATCGTCCAATTTTAATTATTGAAACGGATTCGAAAAGTAGAAGCTTAATTGAACAATATATATATCTTAGTTTTAAAATGCTACGAAACCGGTTGAAAATGCACGTAAAAATGCGTGAAAATGGCCGAACGCGCGAATATTGGCTCCCCTTCGCTCCGCTTCTCTCCCGCTACTCGATCGATTTCGCGCGCTCGGCCATTTTTACGTGCATTTTCAACCGGTTTCGTAGCATTTTATGAAAAACTGAGATATACATATTGTTCAATTAAACTTGTACTTTTCAAATCCGTTTCAATAATTAAAATCGGACGATCCATAGAGCATCCAGACCTGTTGCAAAATAGTGTGTTGAAAAATTAAAATGACGATTGTGGCAAAACTAATCGTCGGATAGCGTCGGGGTTTTGCACACATAAAATAGCTATAAATTACTACTTTTTCCCAAAGTTTGAACCCTCTACGTTTAAAAATGGCCGCTTTATGAATTAAAAAAAAACTTTTAATTTTCCGATTTCTCCGGATTTTCTCCGTTGCTACTTATCCTATCGGGACGTTCGACCTCTCATTTTGTTCGTATTTCTATTCTCTACAAATCGTCCATTTACATCATTAAGATTGCTTCATTACTTTTCATTTTATAAACAAAAATCAAAAAAAATCGCTTTTTTTGCTTAAAAATGTTTATATATGTTGGATTTATAACAGGAATCATCTACGGATCGTCTTTCAGACGATGGCACACGCGGTTTTCTAATAAGATTAATGTCAAAAAATTGCTAATATTTTGCTCTGTTGCTTGGCCTAAATAATAATAATGCGACAACACTTAGGATGTTAAAATGTTCTTGCTTCGGGATCAGGTCCCTTTGCCTTAATTGTGAAACTTGGCAAAATCATTAAAATTATATGTGAACTAATTGTTAATAACAGCAAAGTGAAAACGTTTAATATATCGATCTGTCTGTATTTTTATTAGGATTTTAATTTTTCTGCGGTTGTTTCATCTCTACTTTCATGCTTTCTTGTTATTCCCTTTAGTTTTAGTTCAGTCATATACTCTAAATCAGTTACTTAAAAATTTCATACCGATTATAAAGTTTAGTGTGTATAATAGGGAATATGCATATAACCCAAATAAATCCGAAATATAATTAAATGTTTAAATAAATTAAATGTTTATGGCGGTTGCTGTTATATATTTATTTTGGTCTTTATTAACAAAAAAAAAAGGATTTTCCAATGCAAATTCTCGCGCTAATTTAGAAACTTGTTAAACGTGGTCCCATTGGCTGCGACGTGAAAAGTGAATTTATGACTCATAATGAGTACATGGCGAATTCCAGTGTCGTAGGGTCAAAAGGGTAAAAAAAAATCAATTAAAATGGCATTTAATGCGTAACTCATCCATTGAAATACTAGTATCACTTCACTTAATGTAGAAAGTTCCTAAAATCTTATTCATGTATGTCTCCAGCCGAAATCGGCCAGGAACCTTCCAGTCTTGCAACAAAAACTGGCATTTTTGCGAAATTTTGATACATCATATCTTAATAATTTGAACTAAATAAACTGCAATTCTTTGTTTTCATGACAATCTTCAAAAATTCAAAAATTTTCAAATTTTGCATGTCACGATGCAAATAAACCTATTTATTTAACAAAAAACTAAGCGATTTAAATTAGTGGGAGATATTCCTAGATAACTGGCGAATAAAATAAACTTAAAAAGAATTACTAAATAAGAAAAATAGTGTCAAATAATGTCGGTTAAAAATAGGATTTGTCGGAAATACATCAAGAAATTTCGGTTTTTATCCCTTAAATACGCCCCTGGATGAGTCATTCGTATTCATTTTAAAGGGTTATTTTACCTTTATAAGATAGTGCTGAAAAAATGGGAAAAATTAGATAGAAAAAAATACAGAGTGATTCAAATGTACCGATGTCGACGGTAAAAAAAAATTAAAAATCGAAATTTAATCGGCGATTGCTCCCTTCCTATAAAGAACGAAGAAACTAAAAAATATGGATATGTATTTCGATGACGTATATGGGATTTTAATTTGAACCATTTTGACCCCACAAAAAATTAAAAACCGTGAAATAATTGGATCAAAATTCGAAATTTCCAGTATTTCCCAAATATATCCATTTTCCAGTGATTTTAGGTTTAGGTTAAAAAAAGGAAAATTTTTGAGATCTAAAAATTTTACTTATAAATACGTTTTTCGATCCGACGTTGTGTTTTCGAGTCATTAGGTACCAAAGAGGGGTCTGCAAATCGCATTATTCGACCTAAAAAAATTCAAAAGAATTTCTTGCCATTTTCCGATCCTCAGCAGTTTCAATCAAGTTGTGAAGCTCCGGGTCCTCTACAACCTCCGAAAATTTAAATCGATTTAATTCACTTTTGCGACCTGTACCTGATCTCAAGAAAAATCGCGGTAATTTCGAATTTGACGTTTAATAGCTCCGAATCGAAACATCCTGCATAACTGAATTGTTTACCAAAGCTAGTTGAACTATTCCTCTATTAACCCAGACCATTCGATTGCTCTCCATCTGACTGTTTCCGAGAAAAACAAACCTGTTCGACTTTAGGTTAAACTTTTTAAATTGTTATAAATTATTCCGACAACTGAACATTTTTTGTAGCTAAATTATCCTAGTAATTTTCCTCAAAATCATTTTTTTTTGCATTTGTAATGACTTCCTTAAAAAATCATTATATTTGTGCATATTCCTTATTACTCTACTTTTTAATTTGCTTTCAAAACATTTAACAGTAGTTAAGTTTTAAACTGTCCTGGTATAGTCATTTGATATTTTATAAAATCAATACCTTGCATTTTACATTTTACGGTCGACAATTCGTAACAATTTTTGGCAAAAGTTTATTAAAAAAATAGAAAATATGGAAAATGATTTACAAGACGACTGCTTCTGCTGCTATAAGTGACTCAAATAAACACAAATAAAAGTATTTAAATCTTATTTATTACTGGAATAATGGCCACATTTCTGACCTCTGATAATTAGGGGAAGAAATTCAACTAGAAATCTGGAACATTGACCTGGAGACTGGTAATCTAAATTTTATTCGTTCAATGTATGTAGTTGCAATTCGATAGTAAGTATTCCAAATTATTTAAAGTAAAAATTTAGTTAGATATATGAGCGGATGTTTTTTCTGCCATAATCAATGCTTAGAACCATCAGAAATCATATTTTAGATCTTTGAAGTTGAATTCACAATATCATTCTTTGCTAAGTAGTTTATATATAGCTTAAGACCCTTTTATTGCGATTTTCTCAAAATTGTAATTTTTTAACAGGGTTTGTGCAAGTGGACAATAATTTTGTTTACTCCCAGTTAGCTCCATTCAAATCTCTAAAGCCTGGTTTACACGATATCGGTTCAGGATTATTCTTTTTGATTCTGGTCTGGGTGCCCTCCTGCTATCGCGATTTCTGGGCCCTTACCCTTCATCAGCCAGGCTTCTTCAGGCTTATTCTTGGGTTTTATTAGTCCTGGATAAAATTAAAATTGTATGTTGGTCTTTACATACTTTTTATTTGTAGTTGATTTTAACATTTCGGTCTTTTTCCTTTCGGCCTCCTTCAGAAATATTTATTGCTTAAAAGAGAATCCCCGGCAAGTTTCTCCAAACATATTATAAAAATGGACATACCATTGTTTTGCTTCCCGCAGTATGGACAACATAAGTTAACCCACCATATTTGTTAACAAAATTATGTACCTAATCTATAGAACCATATCATCGTCGGAATATAAAACAAAAACAGTAGAAATATGTTTTAACTATACTATATTGCCGTTGAAAGGAGAAGTGGTGTAAGTCATTTTAAGTTAGTTTCGAGATAATTCGAGGCAAAGTTTAAAGCAAATAAAAAAATCTGCGGTCTATTTTAGACGTACTTTTAAATAAAGATGTTTGAAAATTCAGTTTACCTCATAAACATCAAATAAATCATCCTGATATATTTTCAAACATTGTAAAAAAGTTAGGAATATTGACTTACGCCACTTTACCTTAAAGAGATAAAATAAAGTTGCTTTTTCGTTCGAATAATTTTTTATTACTTATTTTAATTGTTAACCAAGTAATTTATACAAAATTTAAAGAAAAATAAAGACAAGAAATTTAAATACAAAATTATTCTTGTTTATGATCTTCAGTTAGGTGTTAAGGGCCGATATCAGTCAGTAGCCCTAGGATGAACAGAAAGATCTTTAAAAAGCTGTTGATTCACAGGAGGAATAAACAGAAGTAAATCCATCACATTATTATTGAACGTGCTTGAAAGGTTCTCTGAAACGTTTTCTGCCGACGCGCTTTTTTGACGCATTTTCACCTACGTTTTCAGGACTAGGCTGTGGATTATTTTCCGTGTTGGAATGTTCCTCGCCTAAAACAATATGAGCTCATAAGACATTTGTTTACATCTAAGCAAGGTTTAAAGCCTTTCACAAATCACAAAATTTACTTTTTAGCTGTGTTTTGAGGTTAGAATTTATTTTTCATAAAAATACATACCTAATATACCTACTTACTAGAATAATCTGATTCGGAAGGAATATATTCATTCTCGGAATCCGAATACGGTTCTTCCGAACTCTCAGATAGGTGTCCATCACTACACAAAGAAAACAATTTTGCTAACTACCGACACACCGATTTGTTTTAAGCCGTCCAAATATTGTATACCTAGTGGCGTAAGTTAACTTACACAATAAAACTGTTGTTCTGTGACTTACACCACTTTACCCATCAACAAAAAATCCATTTCATTGAATGGCATAACGATGTACTGCCCTTTATTAAAGAATAGCACATCTAACTGAAATTTGGAAAGAATCAGGAAACAGAACCCTTTAACAGGAATTTACTAATGCTGTTAGTTCCATATTTGCAAATTAATTGACTTACACCACTTTTCCTTTCAACGGCTCAAAAATAATAAATATACTTTATTAATTGACAATACAATGCTTAGCACGAAGTATTACAAATTTTATAAGGAAAACGAAAAAGACGAGGACAATCGTTTTATTTTCAAAGCACATTAACAAAATCACCGTTTGTCGTGTTGCATGGCTTACATAAAGAAGTAGATGTTAAAATTTAACTACATCGTTATAGATAATGCTAAGTGGAACTTTTAATAATTAAATTTCTCATTTTATCCAAGTATGTATTCCATTTTAGAGACATTTCCCTTACATTTTTGTTTTGACCACAGTTGTACGAATGTACATAGGTACTGGGTCTGACGCTTTTCTGGTGTAGAGATTGTAACTGCCAAACACCTTAGTAACCGATTTATATTTTTTTATATAAATATGTTATAGAGGAATTTTTCTTCAGTGAGAGGGTCATAAGATTTAATGCTCAGGGCTTTAGTTTTGGAGATAACTGACCTCAAATGAAACAATATGACAACATATTAAAATTAATAGATCAATGAAATTGAAAAAAGAAGTAGCAAGACTAGGGTTGCCAATTTTTTTTTTTGAGAATTTGAAAATAATTTTTTGTTACTTATTTTTTTGTTTTCACTCTTTACACCAAGAAAATACCATTTAGTGAATCTCTATAAGTTAAACTTAACAATTGTGGTAAAATATAGTAATTTTTAGTTTACTTAGAAATTATTTCTCTTCGTATAATAAAGTTATATTAGAAACGATACTTTTATGTACATAATGTTTCAACAGTAAATATTTTATTCAAAAATTTTACAAGTTTTTTAAGAAGAAATAGCATTTAACAGCATTCAAACAAAAATAATTATAATCCATTTTTATTAAGAAAATATTTAAGTAATTATTAATAATATTAAAGACAATGTATAATTAAAGACTTTTTCTTCAACAGTAATTGCATTTTTTGAATATGGTTTAAGTAAATAGGGATTTAAGGGGAACGTGTCGTCTCCAACCAGAAATCCTCCATCCGGCAATATATTTTTTTTCAAAGCTTCAAAAATAAAACACTGCCCAAAAACTCCCCCATCGGATGCTCGCCCTGTAATTACCGTCTACAATGTCCATAAAAATAATACTGTTTTGACCCTTATGCTTAAACTACTCGATGCCACAATTTGCAGGACCTCGTATAATTATGTGCATTCCATCAATGGCACCATAACATCCTCGAGAATTCCATCTATGGTTGAAATGACTTTCAATAGCTTTCCATTCTTTACTTCCTTTGGCACCTGAAATAAAAATATTATTTTACTATCATGTTAAAATAATACATACTTAATATAAAAAAAAACTTTAGGCATCACATTCATGTGATGTTGATGGTGAATCAGAACTGGGACATTGTGATACGTCGCATTGTCTATAACGTAACGTAACGTAACGTAACTCTCAGGTAAATTCGGCAATAATCATGGTGGTTCATATCGTTGTGATAATCTCCCGTTTTTGAACTTACAAAAACAGGTAGTAGTAAATTATGGTAGTTGTATTGTGTCAGGTAGTTAAATGAGGTTTAATGGTTATGGTTTATTGATATTTGAGTACGAGTATATGTAGCTTCTCATTTATTCAGAAAATACGGAAAAATTTAATTACCTGATCTCTTTCTCCCACGAATCCTCTGTCAGTGGTCCAACGCGCTGGGTTTGTGACGCGTCTCCGGCACTAGACCAGGTTCGAATCCTGGCCCGGCCGCACGCTTAATAAAAAAAATGTGGCCAGACATTTAGTAGGATTGTCACAAAAAGTGGAAGGTGCTTGAGGAATTCTTCCTCGACCAAGGTGGTACCACCCCACACATCCTCTTAAAGGGCTGGTGAAATCCCAACGGATGTTTCCAGCTCGGGATGTGTGAGTCGATTCCCCAGTGCACCCACGGTACATAGTACTTAGACCTCGGTCTTCGTCGGCTGTCAGAAGATAAAAAAAAGCATGTACTATACTGACCATATTCTACATTCGGCAACATCGGCAATTCGCAATGGTAACATATGGACGCTGAAAGGATGAATTTTATTTCGATTCTGGTCATGCAGCGTTGCCAGTTCATTCAGCACCACTATTTTTAGGATAAAAATAATCCATAACACGCCTCTGACGCTTTGCAAAGGATGAGAAAGAAGGAAATAATAGCGGTCTCTGTCCGTTATGACACTAGCGGCATTTTCTTGCACGATTCTTACTTTATTGAGGGAGGACTCCTCCACAACATATAAAAATTATTTAAAAAGGCATATTTGATAGTCCCCTTGTAAGAGTCTTGGGGTTTTTCTTATAATTTCGTAATTATATTATTTGTGACCCCTAATTAGTGGATAACCCGGTACGGCTTACAAACTTTACCAAAGCAAAAAGGCACGAATAATAATCGCGTTAACACGGACGTTGTGGACGGCTAAACCAATAAAGAATGCCCTTACTTAAATTCAGCACTAAAATATGAGATTTAATAAACGGTTTCCGCATAAATTCAACTTATTTTTAGGGAAAGGCAAGCGACCACCCGGAACGCATGTAGGAAACAGCCGCTTAGAGAATTATTCTACGTCTGTATTTTATGCCTTACAAGTGTGCTGCGTCATCTGAAAATTTTAAAATTAGGACCCTTTTCCCAAATTGATGAGGTTAATTTTTTAAACATGCTGAGTATACCCTTTTCCGTAATACACTTTAGTGAAAATAATCTGTAGGTCAAGATGTTTTAGATATTTAGATGGGTTAAATAATATATGAAAGGAACAGTGTCTTTGGTAATTTAGTCGTAATTAATTGTAATTAATTCGTTTTGTCTTTTAATTTTTCAATCTAATTTCACGGGACTGGATTTTTCCAGTTTTTAGTTAGAACCTAATGCGATGCAAACAAATAAAAATAAATATTTTTATAGCTGAGGCGTTGATTTGAAAAACGACACGTATGTCCAAAAAGGAACTTTTGAGACAATTGATAAAAACATGATATCTTTAAAAATTCCAGAGCTGAGATAACAACTAATAATAATGTACTGTCGATTAGTTTTAAAGACATTAACAGCCGGTTGCAGAAAACTTTTAATCAAGCGTTAAATCCTAATTCATCGTTAAAAACAAAATATATTCAATTTAACACAGCGTTAATTTTTTTTCTTTCTGCAACTGCCTACATTTTTAGCTTATCAAGAATTAATTTCGCAATTGTCACAACAAAACCAAGGCTTTGTTAACTTTTTCATTTGTTTTTAACGAAAAGAGAACTTAACGATGAATTAAACTAATTACCCAATATGGTGTAATTAAAGTAGAGTTTTTGGTAACATTTTTGATAAAATATTGGATACTTTGGCAAAATTTTATGTTCCAATACAAGAAATTGAAAGAAAAATCCTTTCTTTAAAATTTTAAAATAAAACAATATACAATTTTACTGCAGATAGACATCTAATTTATCATAATGCTTACTAAGTAGATACCTACCTTACACACCCTAATAAAAAATGTAGGAAAAGTAAAGGTCATCATTAATAATGTGAATTTTACCAAAAAATATACCTTTCATCTTCACTAACGTATCAAAATTACTTTTTTTACCTTTATTTTGTTTTTAGACTTGCGCAAAAATAATATTCTATTGCTGGAATTCTTCTTGGTTTTAAATTATTCTTTATAACATTATAATTTAAACAATTTTCCTTCTATAAAAATATAACTATTCTGCTAAATTTCATTTTGGTTATTTTTCCTCAACACTTCCGAATTGGTAAGTAATTTTTCCTTGTCTCTCTTCATTTAGTCATAGCGGTAGTTATTTTTTTGAATTATTTTTGTCCTTATACGAAATCAAAAAAAAAATACTGTCTTACAAGAGTAAAAACATTAGAATTCCAGCAATTTCGATATATATCATTCCTTTGTTTTAAGTATTTATTTATTTATAATTGAAATAAGAAAAATTGCGGGATAAGCCCATTAACTGCACCTTTTGGGGTTTATCAAAGAATATTGCTTCGTTTCTAAAATAACTCAATCATGAGCAATACACGGGCCGCTGCTTCAGTAGCTCATCAGCATCTCTATTAGCTGATACTGGAGTTAATATCTTAACTGTAAAGAGACGGATGGTGGAAGTCTAATGCAGTCGCTAAAGAATATATAGAAAATAGCGTAGACAACAAGAACATAAATGCTTCAAATATTTTCGGTGAGAATATAAATGCAGGGATTCGTAACCAAGAAACTGAGCATAAATTCAACTTCTTCAAAGTTATTGTGTGGTATCAGTTTGACTAACGGTTAGGAATGTGTCGTTAATATTTATAACAAGTAGAGTCTGAAGAGTATATGAATAAATAACTTTTTGGACTATGCTGTCTTAGTATGTCAGTATTGCACTACGGCGGTAATAAACCCATGACCGCACTAGTGCGATAGTATCGATCTTAACTAAAACAGGTGAGAAAAGTGGCTCTTACCTAATAAATAGATAAAAACCTGTTCCTCAAACTCTTTACTAAATAATACATTTAGTTGACGTTTAGAGTCACCTTTGGTAATGACATTAAGATTAGTGCTGTCACAGTACAAGGGTCAAATTCGTTTAATTCTTAATTAAATTGTTTGTGCAACTGGATGTTAGCGGAGTGAGCTATGTTACTTCAAAATTTTAGAGATAAGACATTTTTTTAGAATTTAAATTTCGAATAAAGATGGGTTTTTATTTAAAATAAAGAAATTGTTATCGTTTAAACCGGGGCGGGGGTAGTTTTGAAGGTCTGATTTTACTTAAATGACGTTATATTTACTTGTACCTATCGGTACCATTTACGGCCAGATTCTCCCATGCAAGACCGGCCTAAGCATAAGAATAAGACAACTGAAGGTTTGTACTATGAAATTCTTTCCAAGATTTTTCGCAAACTTATTATGAAGAGGCAAATTTTAATATGTATTTTGCAAAATAATTATAATAGAACTTAAATAATGCTAGCAAATATGTCCCAAGATGAACATTATTTGGAAACCAAGCGAATCGCTAAAATATCACAATAACATAATACATTTTTAATGGCGACATATCAACAATGACCTGCTAAATATACATAACTGATGAACTAGTATCCTTATTAGTATTAAATCTGAAACCTTTTTAGTGAATCTGAACGTTAAATTTTTATTTCAAAAATTATGGAAAATTTCAGTTGCTAACTACTTTCCATGACACCCCGAATATTTAAAATTTCTAGCTAAGTAGTACCTAGAAAACGGATTAGCTGCGGGAGGCAACAATAGTTTAATTTCAGCGACACGTTTAGTAATAACTTGCCTAAGACAAAACATTATTATTCCATAGTATAATAACTTTATTAACAAAATTCTCTGTAGTTGTTTTCATTAAGTTTCTTTGACACTTTAGTCTACTGTCGTATCTCGCCATTTTACTAAAGCAGCTCATGTTGTCCCGTAGGGAGTACACGAATACAAGTGTAAAACATAATCTGCAATCCTTCCCTAGTGTTTTTGCTACAATACAAATCTCTGGAAAACATTTCGTGGAGATGTTTGTGCTTTTAATAATGCTTTACAACTTGAAAACTTTCGGAAATACATAAATTTTAATTAGGGCATATTTTATTCTAGATTTTTAGTTGTTGCTGTGCTGCTAATAAAGTTAAGTGTTTATTACTGAGTGTTTCGTGTAGGAAAACATGATGCCCTAAGTATTCGCCATTTTAAATTCAGTTTTGGCACTCAACAAGAGCTGAATAGAATCTTGGAACGTGTTGCTAGAATGAATTCAGTTCTATTATTCTGGAAAGTACGTACTAAAATTGCCTTTTCCTTTATAAATTGGCAAGCAAGCTCAGAAACAAGTTTAGTTCATAGTATAAAACTTGGTTGTCTTATTCTTACACTTGTCAGCTTAAAACTTGGTCGTTATGATTTAAAACATTGATTAAAGGAACAGTAAATGGTTGCACTGTCTTTGTTAATAGCCTCTGTCGACTTATTGTGGCAGCTTTACTTATTTTTTTGGGGGTTTCCACCAATTTATTATCACAAGAAATGTTAAAACGAAAGTTTCTTGTCCCACTCCAGTTGTACTTTGCGTGTTAAGTGTAAAATCTTTTGTGATGATGAATATGGTGGAATATTTATAATTTTGTACTTTTTGGTTTTTCATCTGCTACAATTTGCATTGTTTTGCAATTTGCAATCGGACATTACTTTTGACAATTTAAAAATATGGCAAATAATATACCCTAGCGATGCCGATGTCGACTGCCTGAAAACTGTCAATTCGTTGCTTTAACTGTGTTTCGATATTTATTCCTTTAGTCATCAATAGTCATCATATCCGCGACGAGGTTGAATAAATACGGGCTCAAGGTCGTACACTGTTGCAAGTCAACCATAGCTGGAAATTGCCGTATTAATTCTACTCAACTTCTTCTGTGTGTCGTAGTACCTCCTTACATATCCCCTACAGCTCGTATATTTTTTTGGCACTCGTTTTCCCTTCATGCGCTTTTATACTTCCTGTACTGTGGAAGTTTAATTTTATCACAGTGCTTAGCCAATTTTCACTTATTACTCTTATTAAAAATGCCCATTGACTTTCTATCTTTGTTGTACTGCTAGCTGTGCCTCCATGCTACGATTACGCTGCATAAGTTGGTTCTTGCCTTGTTCCAAATTTAGGTCCCAAGAGATTTAATTTATTTGAACGCTATGTATCTCGTGTAAGTCTCCTTGTTCTCTGGTTCTAATGGCTTGCTTGGTGTAGGGACCCATAATTTGATTTAACCTTTTTTTTCTTGGCCCTGAATTTCTTTATTTTGGTGCGTTGCCCAAAGTTCTCACTAGATGGAAGGTTAGACTTAATTTAGTAATCGCTAATTGACTGGTTTAACCTATCTTTTTCTTTCCGGAAAATATATTGTTTACTTTTTAGTTTTGTAAGCTTTCTTAACCTTCGAAACCGTCAGTTATGTCAGTTTTAACACAGTTTGTTAGTTCGCTTTGACGATTGGAGTAGATCAGGCTGGCGATGGTGCTTGGAGTGTATGAATAGTCCATAGCGCGTTTCTAATTCCGCGGGTTTGTGAACGTTGCTGCCGCTCGGATGAACGTTAGCAATTCTTGTCAGTATGGAATGGTGCCACCTTTGGTTGACCTGAGTATTTACCGTTATGACCTTTCGTACGAAGTGGGTGTTTTCGAAACTGCCTAGCTTCTGTGAGTCTGGCGGTTATTACGAGACTATGTATATTCTTGTGATGGAATTTACTTTCCTAATATAGAGATCTAAAGCCTTGATTGATGTGGCACCAAAAGGAAGTCAACTATATGGCACCGGACACCAAGAGTGATTGAGGCAGTTCCTTTTGTTTTTCTCGTCAAACTTAACATCTGAAAACCTCCAAGGAGGGTTTTACCGGGGGAGAGGGTGAAAGATCCTTGTTTCCTCGGAGGGGACCAAAGATCCTGCGATTCCTTTTTGGGCTGGTACCAAAGTTGAATCACCTCAAAAGATATTATTTGTTGAGTTGAGAACAAGTGAGAACACTGACTGTTTGTACGTGACAATTTGTTTTAGATAATTTTTTTACCTTACCTTGGTATGTGTTAAATTAATTAGATTTTACCTTGATATATTTGAAGAATTTTTTAATTTTATGGATTGTTACTTGCGGCAAAGGGATCACGGTTAATGATTCTCTTTATAAATATAGATTAAGGTTAAGATGATGTTTTCGTTTTACTTTTTTTTTATCTTCTGACAGCTCACGAAGACCGAAGTCTGAGTACTACGTACCGTGGGTGTACTGGGGAATCGACTCGTACATCCAGAGCTGGAAACATCCGTAGGGATTTCACCAGCCCTTTAAGAGGATGTGTGGGGTGGTACCACCTCGGTCGAGGACGAATTCCTCTACCACCTTCCAACAACAATCACAAAATATTCATGGTCGAAGCGGGATTCGAACCCGCGCCTCTCGGTTGCAAAGCTGGTGCAGTACCAACTCGGCCACCGGAGACCCCCTCGTTCCGCCTAATTTATTTATTTCGATTATGAATAACAGGTTTGTTGTATGTGAAGCAGGTTCCTAGATCACCAAGGCGACTTCCAGTTTGTATCGGTTTGAAAAAGTGGTGGCACCAAATTGATCTATATTAAATCAGTTTGCCTTGGGCAAACTAATCTAAGGGCTAATTTGCACTCGCTCTACAACAGCTTGCTTTACCCGAAACACCCTGTTTTTCTTTGACTTTATTCGCTAATTTAAAGTTCTTTCCTTCTACATTGATTCAAATGGTAAGTACATAGTCAAAGATACTCATCATAGTATCTTGTACAGTTAATTAATTTAATACGTTTTTTAAACAAAGTACGTCTCAGCACTATACCTACCTAATTATTTCAAAATTAAGTACGAAAACTTTAAGCTATATTCCAGCATTGGAAAATTAGTTCGTTAAAGTTTTCCTTGTACCTGATTTTTCGAAAACTATCAGAATTACAGTTCACAATAAATTTCCCATAGCATTCCCGGTGTATGTTCTACGCCTAATATATGAGGCCCTATATCATGTATTACTCTATGTTTTGTAAAACAAACTCAAGTCGCAGGGAAGTTTTGGAAAAGAAGGCCTTGCCGTGCTCTATAAATATTTCAAATGTTTCTCTTTGCCTTCACGACACTTCGTTGGAAGAGCTTTGCCGTATATACAACATACACTATATATTATATAGGCCTAGTCTCACGTTCTTCTCAAATAAGAAGGTTACTTGAGTCTTATGAAATATATTTCACAATTAAGTTTTTGTGTGGTAAAAACCCACTTAACGCCCACTTAGCCTCTGGTTAATCGGACTTTAATTCTTACTGTGATTTTATTTTCTACATTTTTTTGTGATTTATTAAAAATTACAATATTTATATTTTTTGTTATTAACCTCTTAAATTTTCTAGTAGATTTAAAAAATGATTTATTATTTTAAAAATCTATGATTCATTCACTCAGCACAAGTTATAACATTCAAAAACAGAGTTCTGTTTAAAAGTTGTGAGTGTTTTAATAAGTACCTAACCTAGTCCTTAATTCGTTTTAACTAGTTTGGTAAGCAGCTTATTTGCCAAAAGCTCGGCTGAAAATCTGAACTAACCTTTGTGGGCTTTGTCACAGCAGTAACTTAAATACACAAGTTGGTCCCAGTAGCTCGGAAAATAGACCTATTCAAAGTTTCTCAATAAATGGAAATGTCACAAATGAAAACATAAAAATACGGGTGTCAAAGTTTAATAATACGTATTATATTTAAAAAATATATTATTACCAACAACGATTTTTGAGTTAAAAGAGGAACGAAAGAGCCAACAGAAAATAGTGTTATTATAAACAGTGGTAAGAGGTCAGAATAATAAACAGCTTATTTATAAGATGCCTCTAGGTTAAAATCACAGACAAACGTTTGGGGACTTTGTCACAGAAGTCACTTAAATACAGAAGTAGGTCCCAATAGCTTGAAAAACAGTCCCATTCGAAATTTCTCATAAAATAGAAATATGGCGAATAAGAACACATAACGCAACGGCCTGAGATGATAAAAGTCTGATAGGGATTTCCAGAGGCCTATATTTTATATATTTTACACGTGTACGGTGGCGAAAAACCGATGTTCTTTTGTGTAACATTTTACGTCTTTTGCGTCTTGTGTCGAGGAGCGTCGCAAGGAAATTTGCTTGACAAATTTATTTCCTACTGCTTAAGGCATATTATGTCTTTTTTATATTCCGGTGCTTTTTCCCTAGAGTGGGTTCAGAAAAAATAACCTGGATCAAAATATGAAGCGTGTGAGAAATGTGATATGACAAAAACCTTTTATATTTTACGCAGGTATGATTTCGTAATGAGTATTCAATAAAAAAGAAATTGTCCAAAATGAAGCTTTTCATCCTATCAGTTTTAGCTCTAAAATTTTGTAATATTAACAAGACGTAGATAATAATATTTACTGAGAAGATGCTAGTGAAATATAAGACCTTCAAAAAAAGCAAACCCGAGGAAAATGACTACTTTTGGGTTTGACGCTCTTAGATTGCCCTAGCGAAAATACTCACCTTTACGTTTTCTTAATATATTACCTATAAACCGAAAAACTCAATATTTTTCGTACAGCACTTGTATAGTCGGTGTGTTAGCAGCCGATTTTAATTTCACACATTGAGTGAATTAGTTCACATGAACTACTACACCCATCCAAAGCCTCACCGACGGATATCTTTGACTGATTTTGACTGATTTAAACGTGTTCTGTTCTTTAAACAGCCTGTGTGTAACCCTGCCTGATAAAGGGAAAGGGCCCAGAAATCGCGAAAGTATAGGAGGGTACGCGGACCAGAATCAAAAAGTCCTTTTTTCTCAAGGGTTTTTTAACGATATAATATTACACTATAAAGACATTTTCACAATATAATATTAGCTTTGTTCGCGGAGACGATCCATGACCAGTCCGTAACCTGTATAAGTTAAATAATCCCAAACATTTATGCGCATGTGCGATTCGAAACCGATCAGGAATTGACAAATCTCCGCGAACGTTTTTGGTGAACGTGCTTATCCGGAACATCTGCGAATCACTTAACCTTAACATATTTTATTATTTTGAATGAAATTTTTAGACTGAACAACCTAATTTAACATTATATAATGATTAAAATTGCCACAAAGACATATTTGTTCTGTTATGAGTAATTTTAAATACAAGAATAATTGAATATACTAGAGCATATTATTATACACAAATTTATATCTACCTTTATACAACTAACAGCATATGAAATTTAACTGTTCGTTATCGCCAAATACAGCCCGCCCAAAATTAAACGACAATTTTCAAACAAATTTCACACTGCACTTGCGCGGACAAATAATTCATGCCATGATCCTCGGATCGTTTTGACTGGTTACGGATGTGTCCTGAACTTGTTCTCGCATCACCGCGAACGCCCAATTTATTGTCAAAATCAGTGATTTTCTGCACCGCGAACGCAAATAATCGCAAAGCGCACGCGCACTTGTCACGGACTAGTACCGGATCGTCTCCGCGAACAAAGCTATTACCTTTGCCCCGACTTCTCTTATTTGCGTTCAGATTTGTACTGATCATGCGCATTAGTCTATTTCTGTTTGAATTTGCTGCTCGTAGAAATTAGACGAAAGCTAGCCGCAAGCATGTCAAAAAGATTACATGATCTTATCAAGACCAATGGAGGTCCGACTAGATATTAAGGTTAGAAGCTTAATAGCAACATACTTGCTCAAATGTCCTTGCTTGTAGCCACCGCCATATCATGGGCGGCCCTGTTTCTATTGGTATTAATTTGAAGAAATTTTATCTTGGGCAGTCCCGTTATCATCTCTCGATACCATTGCGGATATCCTGTTGCTGTTTGGGCACCTAGGGCTTTCTGATTGATGCCCTTCTAGTTTACAGTGGGCACAGTATGAAGCGTTTGTCCAGAACTTTTTAGTCGGTGGGCGGTTCCCTAGAGGGACCGAATCCAACCGCCGCGCTGCCGCCGGCCGCCAGACCACCAGGCCGGTACCGTCTTTAGAAGATTTTTTACCCCTCTATAAAAAAAGGTATTTAGATTAGAGATATTATAATTTCCTTTTAAATTAATTACTATTAAGTGTATGAAGACCTTTTCGATATAATCTGTATTGTTATTTTTTAATTATAATGTAGCGTTTCAATAAAACATTTCGCAGTCATTTTTTATTTTATTTTTTATTGATAAGCTTCAAATATTAATTTAAACATGTTTTTTCATAGTTTCAAATGATTAATTAAAATTAATGGAGAAAGCTGCTAGTGTACGGAGCCTTTTGTGACTGACTGTATCACCTATAGACTGAAAAAATTCCATAATAATCTTTCCTGTTGATCACAATAATTCCGATATAAAGGCACTTTTATTATTATCTTGGCAAAAAATTAATAATAAAATTTATAAAAAAAGGCCAATTACGTTCCTTTGTCTCATATTTTAATAAAACAAGGAAAATAATAAACTTGTAACAAATGAAAACAGACCTGAAGGAAATTATTAGCAGCGGCAAGTTCACACTCTCAGAAAATTATTAAATTTTAAATCAAAGTCAACACAGTTCCGATTGCATTTGCCAGGCTAAATAAAAAAAAATACACTCTTTATTAATTAAATCAAGTGATTTACGATTGACTTTCCTTGTTTAAAATTAATTAAGATATCCGTTAATAATGATTATATTTTAACTCAATTTATATTAGAATACTTTTTGCTCCTCTTTTTCTTTTATGTACGGGAAGCATATTTACAGATGCTAGCATGTGTTGACACCAGGGTGTTGAAATCAGCGAGGGTTTGAAAAAACAGTACATTTACAAATGCTAGCAGATTTGGACACCAGAGGCGATCATAGTGTTGAAACCAGTTTTAGATAACCTGAGCAGTAGATAACCTTTTTCCATGATTGTGCCTGTACGGAAAATAACAATAAAACGTTGTTGGAATAATGAAAAAAAATATTTATTAAAGCAAACGAACAAAATAAAAATAAAATATTAGGTTAATGAGCAGATCCATGCCCTTCAGCATTAGGCTGGTTTTGTGAGATGTTAAGATGAATAAGAAATCAAAGCTAACCCAGATCGGCCCTACAAGGTGCAGAAATTAAAATTGCATAATAGTCGTGAAATACGCTCTCGGACAGGTTTGCTCAGTTTTAGGTTTCATCAGTATCTTTTTTAATAAAATGTCAGGTGTATGCGGTGCTGCCAAAATTTTATACCAATTCGAATCGCGCAGTCGCAGTAAAAAAACTCGGCAAAGATAAAAAATTAAAAAAATATACTGATGAAACCTAAAACTGAACAAACCTGTCCGAGAACGTATTTTACAACTCTATGGCCACAAAAAGAAATTATATTATTTCTAAGAACAGCTTTAATGCCAAAATTTCACAAAAAATAATTAAATAGTAACAGAGCCCTAACCCGTTGCCAATACACCTTTTTTGTTTCTCTACAGAAATATTGTTAAAAAAATATTAATTGTTATGCTCGGGGGACTCTAAATTCCAGACTTTCTTGAGACCAGTACCCAGTACCTGACATGCTGGGATTCTATTAACATTTCCACTTAAAATTTGATCGCCCCCCATAAACAAAAATCTAGTCTTTTCGCTGCATCTCACTCTTCCTATGTTTGGCTAAAGTAGGGTTTGAACAGAAATAATTTATTTTCTTTTAAGATCATCTGAATAATGATTTTTTCGCAGCTTCTAGAAGATATTTAGCACTTCTTAGGGACATCACAGGAGTTCTCTGACAGACTGAAGAACTAAAACTGTGGCAGCATCTTTTTGGTCATATTTCTTCTTCTTGATGAAACCTAAAACTGAGCAAACCTGTCCGAGAGCGTATTTCACGACTATTATGCAATTTTAATTTCTGCACCTTGTAGGGCCGATCTGGGTTAGCTTTTCTTATTCATCTTAACATCTCACAGAACCAGCCTAATGCTGAAGGGCATGGATCTGCTCATTAACTTAATATTTTATTTTTATTTTGTTTGTTTGCTTTAATAAATATATTTTTTCAATATTCCAACAACGTTTTATTGTTATTTTCCGTACAGGCACAATCATTGAAAAGGTTATCTCCTGCTCAGGTTATCTAAAACTGGTTTCAACACTATGATCGCCTCTGGTGTCCAAATCTGCTAGCATTTGTAAGTGTACTGTTTTTCCAAACCCTCGCTGATTTCAACACCCTGGTGTCAACACATGCTAGCATCTGTAAATATGCGCACGGGAACACATAAGTAATAATATGCTAATCTGAATAGGCTGTCAGTTTATAAAAGAACTGTATTAGAAACATGAAGACATCAATAACAAAAATGTGTTTAAGTGAAGGAATTTCAAGTAGTGCAGCATTTTTATAATATAAATAATGTCTGTATGGCTATGGCGGATTCATACTGAAAAGATCTATTATTTTAGTGTTATGCCAATCTACTGTAAAAAAATTATTATCAAAAATATATAAAAATTTGTTTTTGGGATTTGTTTTATTTTTGTATTTTTAAAAGCAGTGACTTATTACAGTGTTATTTGCATTAAATATTTAATAAATAATGGTGGAAATATACTTGGTGACACAAAAAAATTTAATTAGTATAACTTTTATTATTTATTGACTTTTTCCATGAAGAACCTGACGTTGATTTTGTAAAAACAGTAACGATGCAAATAGTTTTCGACTTAAGGTATCCTAATCCACATTACTAATTGTGATGGTGGCAGAGAAGGAACGGATTATCGCCAGGTAAGTAGACAACTTTTGCCAACCCCTATTCAAGGGAAATGCCAATCACACGAGATCTGTGGTTTAGCGTTAACTTCGAACCACGTTACCGCCTAATACTATTATTGGCCTTGTATTTTCCAGTCTTGTAATTACACTTTTTGTCCGCATTTTGTTTTAAAAAAGTGTTGAGTTAAAAACTGTCAAAGATAATATGATGAGTATTTTTGACTAAGTCCTTACCGCTTAAAACTTAAAGAAAAGAAAATTAAATAAATAAATGTAGTTGAGCCACAGAAAACAGAAACAACAGGGTGTTCTCAGCGAAGCAAGCTGTAGTAGAGCGCGTGCACATTAACCCTTAGCTCAGTTAGCCGGATAGGTTCAATGGACTTGTTTAGTCATTTCGCGTTTTCAATAATTATGTTAATATTATTGCAGAACCAGTCCATCTAAACACAGCTTACCTCCTGACTGACAGAAAAAATATTATGCCTGATTTAATGACTAAAATAAATTTATTGAGTTATGTCTAAAACACCTCTTCCACTTCTTAACAGTGTGTTTGTTTCGTAAATATCAGATTGAAAGTTGTCTACAGTTAGATTGTGTATTTTCTAAAGTATAAAACAAAGCCACCAAAAAACTATGCAGAATACTTACCAATGGTCTAATAAGTATAGCCAATATAACCAATCAACGAACGATTTTTTTTGTCCAATCACCAACTTGTATTTACTTACGAACGGAAACCTATATTTTGACACCTACTTTCACTATAACTTATACACTACTTGCTATAACTTCTAAACACCATCTTTTCTTTTCGGTGTTTACTCTAAGTTTTTAATATACACAGTGACAACCATAGACGAAAAAGTAAATATGGACGTGCTATTCCTCTCTATAATCAATTTGTGAAAGGGAAGCTTGTTTACTTATTCGGGGCGATTCTTGAACTAAAGAGAAGTTGCAGTCTAGCAACGTTCTCGGGTAAGTTTTATCTCCGGCTCAACAATCTGAACCCTGAAAATGGTTCCCCGCGAGGTATTGCCTTTTCTGCATTGGTCAAGCACCTAAGGGGCATAGAGAAGAACAAAATTTGTTTGCATTGGAACTTAGATTGTAATGTATTGTGTTTGTTTTAGCTTTAAAGTAAGTAAATTCATTCCGAATCCTTATTTCTTTTTCATCCATGTTTGCAACACTTTCTTACGTCCACTGTCTTCTATTTTCCGTCATCTCTTTAATTTCCTGATCGAGGCATCACTTATCAACAAAAAGCTTTAGCACAGATCTCGCTAATATATTTAGTTTAAAGTAAACTACGACTACTAAACGAATTTATCCAAAATTTATTTATAAAAGAAACGACTGGCTTGGCTCTATACAACGAGCTTTAATGATTAATACTCAAAACTGAAAATGATTAGATAGCAATTAATAACGAAATAAAATTATGTGTATAACTGACAATAAGTTAAAGGAACTTTGCATTTTGATATGCTTCACATCAAAACCGTATCAAAATATTGTGAATTCGTCCTATATTCTATCATCTAATCTTTTACAGCCTGAAGCAGCATTTTTTGAGTTAATATTTCCTCCATTTCCAATTTAAATATACGGCCCGGAACTGCCAATGATTCTAAAAGACAACCGAGATTGCAGAAATGCCAGAGGCTCGTCTAGATTTATGCATTACTTCCTGAGCATAGACCAATTCTAGAATATGTATTTATGTAAATAGTTTTCTTTCAGATTTGATTCTTACTTCCCATTCTGCCCCGTTGTGATATAAGGGCGACCCGAGCTCAATGTTTCCGATAAACACTTTTATGTTTAATAAATTTGCATTTATTGTTTTTTGCTGGACTTGACTGGTTTAATTATTGCTCAGTATGAAGAAGCATAGTTAAGATTAAATAGATGTTTCCTTTTTAACTAATGGTACTGTATTGCCTTCAATATTTATTTTAATAATTATGCTACGTAAGGAGTAATTACGCCCATTCGCCCATTATCTTTGAAACTGTATATTTGCTGATTGGATATTCGCAGTAAGACAGAAATAAAGCAGTAGAAAAGATAACATACAATAATGAACTGTTCATGACAGCAATAGATTTTGAAAAAACGTTTGACAGTATAAAAAGAGAGGAAATTTGGAAAATTTTAAAACAAGAAGAATAAATAAATACTCAAGGAAATAATTAAATGCATATATAGAAAAACAACAAATGTAGTACGGGTAGGAGGAAAAACAACAAAAAGTTTTCAACCAGAGGAGTTAGACAGGGTGGGGGACTCAACTCAGCCCGTTGCTTTTTATCATTGTTATGAATGAAATATTCAAGCAGGTAAATGAACAAATGAAAAGAACCCATATAGGATACAGAAATCTTAGACCAGTGTATGTAAATAACTTAATGTACGCAGACGATATGTTAATATTTCCTAGCAGCAAAGAAGAACCACAAAATTAAATGGAAAAATGGGGAAATGAAATGGGGAAATATGGACTAAAGATAAATAGAAAAAAAAGACCGAAATAATTTAAATAGGAGACCAGACCGAAGAAATGCAGCTACAGGGAACGCCAATAAAAATGTAAATAAGTTGAAATATTTAGGCACAATTATCAAAGCAAATAGAAGATGGGAAGAAGAAATAGCAAACAGAATAAGCAAAGTGATAGCATTATATAAAACTATACGGACCATTTTTTAACAGTAAGGGAATAATAAGGAAAAAATAGACAAGAATCTATGAATCAGTGCTAGTGTCTATGCTCATATATGGAAGCCAACAATGCTGCAATGGGTCCGAACCAACAGACTAAAACAAACGAGTGACCAGACTCGATAAAATAAACAGTGAATTAAAAAATAATAAGTGAAACTAACTTACTGAAACTTTGCTGTTTACTAGTATTGATTTATTTCATATTACATAAAAATAGACCGACACAACTTCATTTAATATATAAATAAAGACTTTTATTGAATACCTACTAAATAAAAATTAAAATTTTAACACAGTCATGTAAGCTTCTATTCCAGTTTAGTTAGTAGCCCACCTTAGAGAAAAAGTGTGGGGAACTGGTAATTTCTTCGTTTAAAAGGCGAATAGCAGCAAAAGGTTTGAAAAAAGCTATCTGTCTATGACGTAAATCGTTAATGTAAAAAAATTAATATACAATTTGCAATTGATATTAAGTTTTTTATGCTTCCTATTTTAAAATGCCTTTGATCCTGACAGCTGTCAAACATCAGAATTTCCAAACGTTTTTATATCATGCATGAAAGCACTTGCGGTAATCCTAACTGTAAGTGTACTCAAATCGATTCTAAATCAATATTATGAAAACGGACTAATTATATTATTATATCTAAAACAAATTATCATTTTAACTGTCTTCACGCTTCTGTTTCATCGCGATATATCTAGACCAAGCAATAGAGCGATTTGTCGTGACATTAATACTATCAGAAAATCGTCTGTGCCATCATCTAAAAGACGATCCGTAGATGATTGCTGTTATATTTCCAACTCTGAAGTTTTATCCTTTAATTTGTTATAAACGTTTTTAAGCAAAAAAACGCGATTTTTTAGTTTTTTCCTTATAAAATGGAAAGTAATGAAGCAATCTTAATGGTATAAATAGACGATTTGTAGAGAATGAAAATACGAACAAAACGAGAGGTAGGACGTCCCGATAGGATAAGTAGCAACGGAGAAAATCAGGAAAAACTGGAAACTTAAGAGTTTCTTTTTAAATTCATAACTCGGCCATTTTTAAACGTAGAGGGCTCAAACTTTGGGAAAAAGTAGTAATTTATAGCTACTTTATGTGTGCAAAACCCCGACGCTGTCCGACGTTTAGTTTTGCCACAATCGTCATTTTAATATTTCAATACACTATTTTGCAACAGGTCTGGATGCTCTATGGATCGTCCGATTTTAACTATTGAAACGTATTTGAAAAGTACAAGCTTAATTGAACAAAATGTATATTTTAATTTTTCCATAAAATGCTACGAAAAAGGTTGAAAAAGCAGGTAAAAATGCGTGAAAATGGCCGAGCGGTCGAGTAGCCGGAGGGCAGCGGAGCGAAGGGGAGCCAATATTCGAGCGCTCCGCCATTTTCACGCATCTTTACGTGCATTTTCAACCGGTTTCGTAACATTTTATGGAAAAATTGAAATATACATTTTGTTCAATTAAGCTTGTACTTTTCAAATACGTTTCAGTAGTTAAGATCGGACGATCCATAGAGCATCCAGACCTGTTGCAAAATACTGTATTGAAAAATTAAAATGACGATTGTGGCAAAACTAATCATCGGACAGCGTCGGGGTTTTGCACGCATAAAGTAGCCATAAATTACTTCTCTTTCCCAAAGTTTGAGCATTCTACGTTTAAAAATGGCCCATTTATGAATTTTGTAAAAAATCTCTTAATTTTCCGGATTTTCCGGATTTTCTCCGTTGCTACTTATCCTATCGAGACATTCGACCTGTCATTTTGTTCGTATTTTTATTCTCTACAAATCGTCCATTTACACCATTAAGATTGCTTCATTACTTTTCATTTTATAAGCAAAAAACTAAAAAAATCGCGTTTGTTTGCTTAAAAATGCTTATAACAAATTAAAGGAAAACATTTTAGAATTGGAAATATAACGGGGATCATCTACGGATCGTCGTTCAGATGATAGCACAGGTGGTTTTCTGATATGATTAATGTCAAAAAATCGATAATATTTTGCTCTGTTGCTTGGCCTAATCCTATATAGTTACACTGCACAAAATGCTCATTTAGCAGGATGCATAAAGCCATTGGTTTATGTAAATCCCGACAAAAGGAAACGCGAAGGATTAAACGCCACTCAAGATTGTATAATGAATTACGATCTTAGTTTTGATCTTTGCATAAAGCAAGTTCGTACTTAACTAGTTTTAATTTTATTGGCCCTAATTTATTAAACCCAATCATTTACACATTCTTTGCATTAAATTAAAATTACATTAGACTCTCGCTAACTTCTCCGAATGCTGCTAGTGTCTGCTTTATGCTAATTTCTTTGACAGATTTCGCTTATTACAAGATTTACTAATGCAGGGTAATAACTTGAATGGCGGCAACGGAATTCTGGATTTTTATTAAATTTTTAAGCATTATAATTTTTTATGTTTCTTAATATTTAGGGCCACGGTTTATGACAAAGAAATAAAATATGCTCGTTATTTCGTTTTGCATAACATGAACCGTGATTCTCACTACTCATAAAATTGCCTTGTTCTTCGTTTCTGTCAGTCTTTTTAATATAATTTTATATTAATTTTTTGAATTAAAGAGTTTTTTTAACTTTTATTACCAATATTTATCAACGATTTTTTTTATTATTTTAAATTATTATAATAAAAGTTGTAGTCAAATAAGTAGGTGCTTAATAACTAGATGTCGAGTTATATTAATTACCTTATTTTTAATCACACAATATTTCTTGCACAATTATAGCAATTTCTAATCGAAACCAGGATAATTTCTAAATATAAATGAAAATAAGATCAAACCCCGAAATTCACTAAAATGTTTAAAGACCTGTTAGGTACTGGTTTAAACAAAAATCTTCTAGTGGGATCAGTAAGGCTTTAATAATTTTCAAAGTTCTAGCTTTATTACAACCAGTCAAAATTTCAGTGTCCTACCTCGCACTTGACCAGTTTAATACAATAAATGCATTATAGCCCGACTTATACAGGTGTGCAAAATTTCAGATCAATACTATAATTAAAAGTAGGTGAAATAGTAGGTAGGTAGATTCCATTGCAATGTTACAAGTGAAGCCAACAGACGCATGTTAAAAATGTTTAAAACAATAGCGCCGCCAGCGAAAATGTTGTGGTTGTATTAAGTATTATTTGTTTTCTTATCGTTATAGAATATCCTAAAACGAAATATTCTTAAAATCCAACCAATATACACATATTTCAATTATATAAAATCACACGTTGCTTGACCTTTAAAAAAACATTTAGTCACTGAAGGGGGTACGCCAATGACCTTTTTATGATATATGGTGACATTTGGCGTTATTATTTATTACAGAATCATATAATAGATGTTTCTAGCATTCTGTGAAGGTATTTAACTTGCGGGGGAACGCGGGGGAACATAGGTAAAAGTTTATATTTATCTAAAGTTTTGAAACAAAAATTGTTTGTAGTCAGAAGAGACCACTCAAACACAATTCCATAAAACAAATATTTTTCATCAAATATAATTAAAAATATGAAATATACATACCTTTGACTTCTAGGTCCATTATAAGACCAGTTCACCAGTTCTATCTGCAGGTAACTAAGCCACATCCAGGTATAGAGGTAAACACGGAAAAGTTTAGTGACCTGCTCAGTTTAAAAGCGAGGCAATATAATTCGAATAAGTGCTCACTTTGACGCACGAAAACTAAATGAGGGACTGAAAAAGACAGGTTTTGTTTATATTGTCACCAAATTGTTTTTCGCTCATTCTCGGTTCACCCGTTCCTGCTCTTAATACGCGGCGCCGTTCGATGCACGTCGATATATCAGACTAGCGGTAGGGCGGAAAGGGTCGACTTGGAAGGAGAGAACAGAGAACCGCCGAAAACGTCAGTCGATACCTGGAGCCAAGCGAGACCGCTACGACGCAGAGCACGTGCAGTACCACTTTCCTTCTTCGACGGCAATATTTTGCAGTTAACAGGTAGGCATCATTTTGGGTTATTGTAAAATGTGTAAAATATAAATATTTCTTTTAATTTAATAAATAATGCTGCAGTAATTAATGATGAAACCAGTGTTTTACTAAAGATCCCGTGACAATCTATCAGTAAAATTCAGACATTTCTGAGTAATTTGGTAGATTTTGGCGCCAAGAAAAAATTATTAGTTTTTGGGCTTCATGACCGCAGGCGGAACCACAGTGAAATGTGTGCGGTCGGTTTAAGACGCGCTACTGTGTTGCCAGTATTTAAATGTCTAAGGGCCAAATTATTGAAGTGTTAGCAAAGTTATCAATATCAGCAAGATAAATTGTATATATATCTTGTTCTTCCTAATTCTATTTCTAGTGGCATCACTGTCGTTTATTTTGCTGGTAAGTTGGACCCTAAAAAAAGTTAATGCCTTGTTTAAAAAAGCAAAAGGAATGGAATTACTTCAGACAAGGATCAACAATCATATACAGATTTACACTCTTCAGTAAATAAATACTTGCATAATGCTTTATTTACAGTGTTTAAAAATAAAAGAGCTCGTCCCCTCGTATGATTACTATTACATTAAATGAAAACAACAGGAAGATTAAAGGATTGCATGTAATGGGTATTTGCATGAAATCTTACCGTTCTGGAGTTTATTTTCTAAACACAACAAAGTAATGTATTATGCGTATACGAATTCTGTGGATTAATTTTATTTTTTCAGGTCAAATATTCTACATACTACAATAAAAGTATTTCCACGGATCATAAAATGAAGCTAAGTATATTAAAATATGAAAATTCTTACTATTTCGTCTTTTGTCAAAAGTAATACGTTACATCAATTAGCTGGTTCTAATAACAAGTCAAATAATAGTATATTTAGGTGCCAATTGTTACCATATTTAAATAGATTTATGGTAAATATGAACACTTTTTTATTTTTTTCTCAGATAAATAGTGCTTCAATTAGAGCAAAAACCAACAAAACTTAATTTTTTAAGTTGCTTATCCTATATCTTGGAGCATCAAAAGAACCTTTATTTAGATGTGCTATTAAATAATCCCCATATTATGTGTTTTAATAAACAGTTTCTCACGTTTGTTGGTTCGTAATTAAACCGAGCGTTAACTTATTCGCGTCGATGTGAAAGTTAAATTTTTCCTGCTTAAATTGACCCAATTTTCTTTTGTCTGGACTTAATTGGTGCACCGCTGCACTAGATTTTTTTACATATTCCAAATATCTACACAAGAATAGCGTTAAAACTGCATATTTTTTTTAGAAAAATTGGAGAGAATTTTTAACAATAATATCTAGTCATTAGTTTTAAGTAGCTCACGAGTTAAACGCCTAACTTTGATAGGTTTGTAACTCACTGCATTTTCCGAACATCTCCGATAATGGTATTACCAATTTTTTTTTTTGTGTAACATACGGCGACATGGTAATTTTTCATTTTTAAATTAGAGGCATTTACCGTCACTTATTACATTTTACGATCTTGTGTCTCATCGTACATACTACATCGATCTATTACAGCCGAAGTTCAAAAGAAAAATACGAGTTAAAGTACATTTTGGAAAGTTATTGCAAATTTATGTTGATAAGATTTGACATCCGATATATCTTACAGAATATGTTGGTTGAACGTGATGCATACATCAAATATGTATTTGATGCGGATCAATATTTTTGGGCTCTTAAAATATGAAATTGCTATGAATAACTTTAGCTGGGGATAAAACAAATAGTAACATATAATTTTAGGGTAAGATTAGAACCACATATTGGTATTTTTTTTTATAAAAATCACAAACAAATTACTAGTGTGGGATACACATTAACCTTAGTAAGAACCTTATTTCTTGTTAAAATTATGTTTATAAAAGTACCGAGGACCTGGAACTTGTTACCTTACGTTATATCTATTAACTGTTACTAATGTATTTTTTTTTATATATTAGTGTATTCTGCCAAGTTACTTATTATTAAATTTGACAAAAAATTGCATAATTAATAAGCCCTTTATGCTGGTTTAGGTCAACCGTCGCGCCGACTGTATTGTGAAAAGGTACTGTATTGTGTAGGCTGAGGGTTTCGAAGTATTGCAGTGCGATATCCCAAAAACGATTTGGAATATTTTAATAAAAGTTTTGCTAGGTAATAGGGGGGCATGGCGACATATTTTGGAATATGTTTGACATTTACCCCCTCTCGTATTTTGAAGGGCTGGTGACAAGTGTGAAATGGCAAATGGAAAGGTATATTCTCCTCGATAATTCGATTCGATGTTAAATAAAAAATGTGTGCAAAAATAACCAAAACCGACACCTGACAGAAGCTTGTTTTCGAACTTTGACGAAGCCGAGCGATTAACGATCGTGGTCAGACGCGTTCTGATTAGTCCGGTTATTACGGCGTTTTTGAAATTTTTCGGGTAATTTAACTTTTCTATTTAATAATATTATAAATAAATAACTAAAGAACGGCATTACTAAATATCGGTTTAACTAGATAATACACGTGTTTTTATTTTGTTACATACCAAAAGTTCTGGATTGTTTCTTGACAAAATGGCAAAGGATATAAAAATGAAAAAATAACTGCGTTTAAATTTGCCACCCCTACCGTGCCTCCACCTGATTGGTCGCCAGAGGTCCGATACGTCCAAGCAGCCCCAGACAGAAGTGAAGTTTGTAACATCATTGTTGATGAAATGGGGTGAATAAAGCCGTGTGAATTTTTCCTTGTTGTTTATTAATTAGTGAAAGAAAATAGTTTCAGCCCTTTATTAGTGCTATTAGTATTAAGAAAATATTGTACGCGGTTAGTGTTTTGCATTATAAGTTATAAATTAGTAAATCACATTTCTGGGTGTTTAGTTTTGGTTTAAACAGCTGTTCTCTGGATCGTTTTATTTGTGTTATAGTATTTGAACTTTTTGAAATTGAGAATTTGGGTTTGCTTGGGTAAGTTAGTAGGATTTTTTCTTTAAAGGTAACAAAATTTTTAATTCTTTAAACTTTTCACATATAATTATGTTGAGAGACTTGGCTACATAACGACCTAGCTCACTTTTTTATATGGCATGTGTTTATTAACAGTAGTGCGCAGTGTGTAAATTTTTTTTCTGAGGGGCGACATCCATCTTATTATCGCGAAGCTCCATTTATGACTAATTTTCCCCCATCTGAATTCATACCAGGTTTTATCGGTTTCAATATATGCAGTGACTTTCATAACACCCTGTATATTAATAAAATTCAATGAATTAAATAGAGTCGCTTTTGATGCAAGCGGACAATTAAAGTGGCAACACCTCGAATGGCGGATTACAAACGAAACTTTTTTTATTCACTATGCAGCATAGATTAAATAATACCTAGACGAACACTGCCGTCCAACGAAAAGCGGGTCTCCCTTGAGACATTTGGTGGGTTTACTGGTTTATGGTTTAAAAGTTTGTTTGTTTACCATTATATAAACATGTATACAGTATACTATGTATCTACATGTATATATAATGGTGGACAAACAAACTTTTAAACCATAAACCAATAAACCCACCAAATGTCTCAAGGTGCATTCGAGTGTCTGCATGACTATATTCTTTATAGTCTCTGCTATGCAGTAGTCTAATCCATAAAATTAAATATACTCTTTCAATTTTCGAATTACTCGGAGTCGAAGTTTCGATCATAATCTAAATTATGATTTTCATAATCGGATGATGCACTCTTAAAAATAACTGAGTAATAATAACTAAAATTTAGTTATAATAAACTTTTTTCTTGGTGAAAATGGACCTAACCCAACTTTTGGTCATAGTAACCAAAAAAGCTTTTGTTTTAAAAATGTTAAACCAATTAATCACATGGGTAAATGGAACTTACAGTTTTTAGTAATAAGAACTAATTTTGTAATACGGAGAACTTAAACTTTCTCACAGGTATGAATTATTTTTATTTCCTGTGCTATATATTCCACATATTTATATGCAGAAACATAATCATAATCTATTAATTGATTTTTTCTACAACCGAGCGAAAAGTACAAATTTGCGCTTTCAAAAGAAAGCGCAAAGTTGGACATTTTCGAGGAACAAGCGTTTGTTTTACTTTGTCGCTCGCCGTTGGAGCAACTAAGGGGTGCTTTGATTTTCATAAAACAACCCTATGAATAAAAATATTTACATTTTCCCTTGATTCATTCAGCTTTTTATTTCGTTCAAGCCTGTCATTCAAATTTTTACACAACTTTATTTCATGCTACTAATTAAACCACTGAAATATCAGCTGAGACGCAAACGAGATTCTTTACATATTTTGTTTTAAATAATGTGTAACCCTAATGCGTTCTTAAATTAATCACCGAAAACTGAAAACTGTAAGGTAGGCAAAAACGTTGTTTAACCAACAGATTTGACAACATAATTGATAGTTTGCAAGCAGTTTATTCAGCACTTGCCACAAGATGCATGGCAGAATTGCATGTTAGGACCTCATAAGTTTAACAGCTGTGGGTGCCTTAATCCCCAATTGCCCCTATAAAGTCTGATATAAATATGGAGTAATTTGTTATCTGCAAGACAGTTTTAAATATTTATTAGGGAAGTAAATATTTTATTTTTATTTATAGGTTTGTTACATAGAAAAAAAAAATGAAAAATGTAAGCCTGCAATTAAGCTCACATCCTGTCGAATGTGTCTGCTATTACTTTCTAACTTAGTTAATTGAAGGGTCTAGTGCAAGACGTTCCTAAGGCACATTTTATGGCTTCTGAGAAAAACGAGTTTTACGTATTTGTGTCTGGAAATATTATGCTTGGAAGTGTGACGCTACTTTTTTTAATGAAGATACTCTATAGTCTTTGAAACATCGTGTAACTCCAACCTTATTGAGAACAAAAATTAGTCAATGGTTTTTAAAGCCTGAATAGCATTACTTCTTATATGTGTATATCAGCGATCAAGGTATGCCCAGAGAAAGTTACCTACTTACCCTCTTACCCAATCGACCAAATCCACCTACTTGTAGCTCACCTCTATTTCAAGAGGCAGGTTCTGTTCTGCGTGACATGAAAACTATAATGAGTTTGAAATGCAATTTGAAATATGGGGAACAAGAAATTATTTAAAGTTTACAAAAAAGCTTACGAATTTTCTAATATAATTGCCCAAGCAGACAAACTGCGATGATAACTCTTCATTTTTCTTGTATTAAATAATATAATATATAAATACAAGACATAAACCTCAAAAAATATTTACCTCGAGAAAAACATCAATCAGTTTATGACGTTTATTATTTCCGCCTGGTGAATTTTTCCAGAAGCAAAATTATGTTGTGACCTTAATATTCTTGCTTTATTTTTGTTTCTATTGCGTTTGTTACCAACCTAATTTCCGTCGGGGCCTGAAAAAAACCGTTATTTAATAGCATTCATTTTTAAATATTATTTTACTTAATATGATCCTTAATGAGTACCTGATCCTAAGTCTTGTGTGTCGATCGTAGCGATGTGGTTAGTGTACCTGGATACTGTGCGGAAGGTCTACCAGTCGTATGCCAGTACCGGCGCAGCATCCAACTTTTATTTCTTCAGTCAGCATCACGTGGAATGCCATGGCAAACCACGTGATGCTGGTATTATATATTTGTTCGAGTTCTGAAAATCAGATTGTTTCAAATCTCCAAATTTATTCTAGGACTGCGCAAAACCATGTACACCTTCGATGCAAATTATGGACTTTTTTATGACTGTTTCCACAGATCGAAAAACTCTAACGCTCTTGGCATCTCTTGAAGAGGAACTTGATGAAGAATTTAATAAAAATTCTGTTAAATCCATTAAAGTTATTTTCCAGGTTATTCCGTGAAAAATATGACGAAATACGCACGCCACGCATCAATACTAATCAGAAATATATTCTATACTAAATACTTTCCCATGTGAGGGACTGATTTGGACAGTTTAGAATCAGTTCGAGATTTATTCTTAAAAAAAACGAACACATTTACTTGTCCGGTATTAATAATTCCACGGGAGTGTCAAAAACCCGAACAAGAATGGACTAATGCCGATGATCAGTACAGTTCTTAACTGCCCAGACCAAGCTTATGTCTAGTACAGTCTCTCAAATAGTACCGTTCGGATCCAGCGATAAACTGCAGGTTCCATATGTCCTTGAAATATCTGTAAAGTGACATATATCACCAGTAATGCGAGACGTAGCCAATGCTTAAAATATGAGTGAAGAAGATCTAAGTTTAACGACATTAACGCAAGATTTTTGATACGGCCAAGGATTTAAATTGCATTAGGTGAATTCATAGCCGAAAGTTGGTTAAAGAGAAATAACATTCCAGGTGTGAATTGAAGAAAGCAGCAGCATCCTCGAACTGAGTAGGTATAAAG
The DNA here is from genome assembly GCA_963971165.1 of Philopedon plagiatum. Lineage (NCBI taxonomy): Eukaryota > Metazoa > Arthropoda > Insecta > Coleoptera > Curculionidae > Philopedon > Philopedon plagiatum. The sequence goes on along the minus strand of OZ020197.1, from coordinate 20,646,508 downwards.
TAGGTAAGGTGATTAATTTGCTTTTTCAGATCCTCTAATCTTTGAAACAGTATGGAGATGATGGATCTGAACCAAGCGTCGTTCTGTTATTTTTGTAATGTGGGAAACTGAACAATACATTTCGTGAATCTATCTTCCTTCATAAATAATACATTTTCTATAACTTGGTTTGCACCTCATCCCATTCTAAATATATCCTAAAATGAAATACTTACAATAAATAGACATAGTATACATAGGTATTTTACTGCTCATTTAGTTTACTATTACAATAAAGAAACCAGCACACATAGTGTATTGTAATGCAAAAAAGTTTAAATTTTAGGTTTCATTATCGGTTGGAAATCCAAATTCTTCCAAATTCTATTTTCTTTAAAAGAAAAGTTTCCAAATCGCAAGAACAACAAAAACAAAATGTCCAAACACATCGATTTCAATAAAAGTTTCTCATTTAGCGAAACCTTCGAGCTTGAAACTGCTCTTTTGTTTACTTAGATATAAATAAATGTAACTTAAATTTACTTGTACTTTTTGTGTGTCGAGGATGTTTGTAGCAGGCGCTTCTTTTGCAGTAAAAAACTATGGAAACAGTTAAAACTTTCCGGCCGGAATGACTTCGTGATTGCTTTTGTTTTTAGCCTTAAAGGCAACAACAGAAGACTGACCAAAAAGGAATATAAAGAATTCTAAGTATGAAAATTTTTCTTAGAAAGTTCTTCTACATTATCTTAATCAAGATAAGTTTCTTATATTTTATCAAAGAAATGGCGACCTTACATTAAACGGTCTGGAAATATTTTAAGGGGCATATCTTTCATTTATGTTTTAGGTTTAAATTTATTTAAGGAGAATGATACATGATGTCTGCCAGGCAAACCTATCAAACAAAAATTTTGTAAATAGTTAATTTACGGAGTAAATCTGCAAAAACCTTTTACACGAAACTTTTCCTTCTTGCTAGGGAAATATTGAAATTTTTTTTAGGTGCTCATTTTGTATAATATACATACTTGACGCGAAATGTATCCGATTTTGAGCTAGGTTAAAGTCCAAAATATATTAAAAAGTTTATTTTGTTCTGTAAAGTAACGTCTGTCGCGTCAATGTAGAGAAACTATGTTTCTCGTAAACTAGAGATCCCAGAAGGTCAGTGGAGATCCTATGGAGTAAATTTCACTATGTCATTTTGTTCGGGCTAAGCTTCGTTCTGACGAAAGAAGTAAAAATTAAACATTTTACACATGTGCGAGTTATAAAACTAATAATAATAATTGTAGAAACTAAGATGTGTTGTGTCCAAGGACACTAACTTAAAACAGAATAATGTATTTGCAAGTTCAATAGTACACACTTAACATTAGAAGTCAAAGTCTTTAAACAGCGAAGGCGTAATATGTGTATATAACAACCATATCAAGACAAGGTATATTGAAATTTAAGAAAATAGAAAATGTACATATCCACTTAATTTACGAAACACGAAAATTAATATTTGTACTTTATTTTACAAACACATGTGTTTTAGAAAGAGATCACGCAGCTGGAATCTTGTGTACTGACATACTGACAATTAGAATGCAATGAGCAAATCGCGGTAGAATCAGAATCCACTATTGAAGTCTATTCCCTAAAATAGAGGATTCTGACAAATAGCTTGTGATTGACAGATGGTTTACGCTTTTTCCTTTGGTATTATTTATCAAAATAAATGGTAATAAAAAGAAAATGTTATACTTCGGAAACGGTAATTGTATTGTTGTGAGAAAAATAACGTTCAAAACGCTCTATAAAGTCACTTGTGTGCCATTTTCCATGCTCATTATATAATGTGGATGCTATTACAGGATTGAATTTGAAACATTGTTCAAAAAATTGTTCTTGTTGTAAGATGCTGCAACGATGCTGCCTGTTGGTGTATTTTTTTTCATGAAACAGTATTTATTTTTGTGACCAAGCCTTATATGAATTTAATTAGAAGTGAAATAAAACTAAGGGTTCTCTGTGCAAAATATCCCAGCTTTAATCTCCGCCATTTCCTTCAATACTTGACGGTTGGTACGTTCATTATCTGCAACAACGTCTATAACTTTTTGAACCGGCTTTACATTGTAAATGCGAAAGACATGTTTGTGTGATTGCCTTTTATTAACAACGGCAGCTGTTCTTTGAGCCCTCTAATTCTGTTCGTTATCAATAAACATCATTTTAAATTGGCAAAATTTTAGATACAAAATACCGAGGTCACTTTGACACAAATAGAAATTTATAACAGCAACAATGTATTGAAAGGGCAAACAATGTTTTTCTTTGCTGTATTACCCATATATTACCTACAGACCCAAAGAATTTCCATAACAATCTACGGCTTATAGGCATGAATGGGATAATTCGTGTACTACCGGCTAACACGCGTATTATGTGGGCATTTTGGATAATATGCGAATCCGTGAAGTGGCATATCCAAGGTACACTGGATAGAAAATTTGTTTTATCAGTGTTTTAAAATATATTACGTACATATTGTTTTACATGTATGTACGTACATACTTGTATTAAACCACAAAATATGAGGTTAGCAATGATATGGTTAATTCTAAAAAAGTGGGCACTTTTGAGTCCCTTGCCCACAACGGCGGTATTGAAAATTTTTGTTTACCCTCACATATATATTTGCGTAGAAGAAGTTTGCTCCTTTATTATGTAATCGAGCAACAATTGTAAAAGTACACAATAACTACAGAAAAAAATTAAGAAATTGCAAAACGTCATTTCGCCGACTGTCCTCAGTTCTTTACTTTGCTGCTTACAAAAGCATGGTTTCCCTAGCAATGAATTTTATATTAAACTTAGCACTGCAGTAGACTCATTTTATCTGATATTTACATTTAATAGCTACAAGGTCCAAAAATATTTCAATGTTCCCACAGTACAGCAATGTAACTGAATGTCCCTGAAATTCAGTTATGTAAAACAAGCATAACTTAAATCGCCTGTGTAAATTCAGCTTGTGATCCTTATTACCGGATTATCTTTTAATATAAAATCAGAAAGAGTACAGTACGCGTCTAGGTGAAGTTGATTCTTTTTTTCGGGATTTTCAGAGTGTTTTTGAATTATAATATAAAAAAAGTTATGCGTACCTTTTTTACAAGTCATTTTGCCGACGGTGATTACCTTGTTAAATACAGACTATTACTAAAACATATATTTTCCTAAAATTGCTGGTAGGTACAGGGTTATTCATTATATTTTGACTCCCACCTACAGCTCTTATTACAAGTTATAGAAAAAAACTTTAAATACAAAAGTTTTAGGTTTTTTCACGTAGTATCTTTTGATAATAGTGGAAATAAAAAAACGACTTTACAACATTGAAAAAAATAATTGAGTCATATTTTTTTAAATGGAACACCCTGTATATTATTAGCTCAAATGAAAGATCTGTTTGTTCTGATTTCAAATATATATAATTTATTGGCATTTGGTTCAGCCACTTTTGAAATATTTGAGTTTATAACTTATTTTTCCACCATTGCATTGGAGATCATCAGTCATTAAAGTTTGTTGCTTTAATATAATCAAGTTGCCTCGAAAACGTATTGTTGTAGTTTAAATAAAGAATTTTTTTAAACTAGAATATTTCAAAAGTGGCTGGACCAAATGCCAACAAATTATATATATTTGAAATCAGAACAAAGAGATCTTTCATTTGAGCTAATAATATACAGGGTGTTCCATTTAAAAAAATATGACTCAATTAATTTTTTCAATGTTCTAAAATCGATTTTTTATTTTCGCTATTACCAAAAGATGCTACGTGAAAAAACCTAAAACTTTTGTATTTAAAGATTTTTTCTATAACTCGTAATAAGAGCTGTAGGTGGGAGTCAAAATATAATGAATAACCCTGTACAATATCAAACATACCCTAAAATATTTTAATATTTTTTATAGTTTGTTAGGTTTGTTACGTACAAAATAGTCGGACATCATTTCGCCGACGGTCATTTCGCCGACATTGACGAATATGACGCGAGTCGGCGAAATGATGCGAAATGTGCAATTTTATATATGCCATGTATCTAAGGTCAAGCCAAGGGCGTGGCTATTTTTTTTCTGGGCGTGGGCGGGGGCAAAGCAAAAAAAATTATTAATTTTGTTTAAGTTTGAATAATATCACACAAGAATACTCACGAAGGAAGGTGTCAAGCAAAATATTAATTTCCAAACTAAATTTACAAATTCTTTTTCAAGAAGTATATTACATTATGTTACCAAATAAGCTGTTGCAATCGTGTCTAAATTTTCTTTTTTAGTTAGGTATTTGTAATATTTTGTGTTTCATTAATGGAACATCATTTCGCCAACGCTGACATTTTTAGCATTTCTAATTAAAACCGTAGTAAATGTAACAAAATTATAAGCAATATAAAATACAAAATGTATACCCCATTATTAAAAAAGCCATTTACTAACCACAATAAAAAAACCTTGGAAGGTGTACTAATAAATCAGTAAAAAATTTACTAAGTTTAAGATGTTTTCATATATGTATGTCGTACTTTGGACCGTTTCTAAAGCATATGCACCTTAATATATTTTATTATTTTCCATAGCCTTTAGCCCCTTTCGGAAAATGCTCTGTCCATTTATCTGTTAAGCTTTTTTTCCGAAAAATTGTGAATCTAAATATCGTCGGAGAAATGACGAAAAATAGAAACTGAATTCTTAAAATGATTTAGAAACATATTGTTCCGTGAAATTCAGCGCAGCTATGATGACTCCTAATTCCTAAGGCATTTTTCGACATCCTAGAAGCAGGCGAAGTGTTTTTGAGTCATTTGGTTTTTGTATCGCGAGCATAGTGAAATGTTCCCACTTTTCTAGAATTAGCCATATACATATTATATAAAAGCTCGTCGAATAGTCACTAGCCAGCGTAGATTTTGTTCACCATTTAGATCACGATACTAAGAGGCGAATTTATGCTGTTAGCGCCTTTTTGTTGATAGATTTTACAATATTATATTATTGCTAATCTAATATTGTAATGTTCAGTAAGCTAGTAACTTTGAATACCTCCCTTAACAGTAATCAGTGGTAACCTTGTTAATCACGATCAGTTTTGGCCATTCGAATTTATAATATTATTTTTGCCATAAAATAAGTGGTGCCACCTTTGGTTTACATGACCAGGTGCACTTATTGCCTTCCGTTGGGAGTTTTAATGTTTTCTGTAGTTCGAAAACGGTATAGCCGGCCAAGTTGACGTGACCGCAGAGTAGTTCTGGTGAACGGTTAATGATATACAACCCGCACTTTTAGCTGCGAACTTAGATGTGTTGCTCGCGACGGTTTTGGTAGGGACGAGTAATTTGTTCGTGTCTGATGGTATTGATGCTTTCACTTTGAAATTCGGATGTATCATTTATACGTAACAGATAGCATGGAGTTAAAATTTAAGCGGAACAGGGCATAATATGTTTTTCATATCTAGTTTTGACACCCGACCTTCTGACGCTTTAAGGGGTGGGTATTTCTTGCTATCGATGCTTGGGGGTGTCGAGCATCATACACAACGCTACAATGGGGGCTAAAGAAAAGTGAATATTGGGTTCGTGGTTGTCTTGACAAGGCACGATCGTTCATGCTAGCTCAAGACGGTAGGGGTGAGCATTCCCTACGCCCTGGGGCGCGTTGCGAATTTGGGGGTGCCACCATGAATTTTTCTGCCGGAGTTTAGTGTGGCTGATTGTGCCGTTTTATTGTGACTGTTGATGCCGGTTTTTCTCGAAGTAATCTCGTTTTAATGGATCTAAGCCGTAATGACCACGTTTAGACCCGCCCAGCAACTTTTAGGGTCTTATCAGCTTCTCTTATTCTACGTCTCACTTAGAGGGAGTCTCAACTCTCATGTCAACCTATCCGCATCCAGCATCCGTATCTCATCTCATTCACATCCCATCTTTATCTCATCGGTATCTCATCCCTATCTCACTTAGAGGGATCTTTTCAACTTCTTCTCGACGGTAGGATTGACATGTCCAGGTCGTCATAGCCTCGAGCCTGTACACCTTCATCGGAGGACCACAGTATACCTTCAGGCAACCTTTTCTTTTAATATTAATAATTTTGTTTTGAATACTTACCTACATTGCCTGATGCTGGCAGTGATCATGTTTGATATAGTTTAGCTAATGGAATATTTATTTTTATCTAGTTGCCTGATCCAGCCACCTTAGTTTTTTTTTCATTTTTACTTTCATTTTAGTGTGCTGACATTCAGCTAAAAGCTACGTTTGTTTAGATGTGATCAGCTAGCTACACGGGAGTCGTATTTTCTTTTATTGTGCATAAAAGAATGTAACTTGAATTCTCTTTTTTTAATACTACGTTTGCTTTTCTAAGCTTGCGTTGGGTATGTTGCATTTAACATTCTTGGTCTTGTGACCCACACAAACCTTATTTTGCGCCTCTTACGTCAAGCGGCGAGTCACGTGACCGAGTAATTTTGCGCCTTATCCTGTTCGTCATATTTTCTTTTCAATACTTGTTAATTAGTAGCTAATATAGTATATTTTTTCAAAATATTATATTAATGAAAAAATACTGGTGAAAACTTTGCCTTACAGTCGTCGAATCAAGACCTTTCTATTTTTTTAGTATTTGGTCTGTTTAAGCATTTCTGGAGCTGGAAATAAGATGTATATTTGTTTTATTTGACTCACCAAACAGAGCAGTTACAGGTTACTTTTTTTATGTTGGCTTTTGATATTGAGTGAGCGGAAAGCGAGGTCCCAATGTTACCTAGGCGGATTTCTGTTTTTTACCCGACTACAAAAACACTGGCATCCTTTTAAGACTCCCCCCCCCTTATTCTCTGGCACTTGACATTCTTGGGCACGCATGAGCAAGCTCCTCGCATTTAGCTCGACTTCAGTTTTTTTAAATTTTTGATTTTCAGGACTTTTGAATTTTGATTTTTTTTTTTTTTTTCGAATTTTGGATTTTAGTTCTGAAGTGGAAGTATGTTAAATTCTTCTTCATTGCGGACAAGAGCGTGGTAAGGGTAATTCAGGGGGAGAGGCCAACTACCTTTTTTTACACACTTACTTAATAGATGACGACTCTTCCCTTCTTCAACAGTGCAGATACAGGTGTGCGTGCGGTAATTTGTGTTTAAAGATATAAAAGAAGTTTTTTCTTGATTTAATGTCGGTGCTATATAAATTTCTTTATTTATGGCTTACCTATTTTAAAGTGAGTTGACAGCGATTTATCTAAACCGGGGTTTTTCTCAAGGGAGAGTTCTGAGACAAGGCTACCGTTTAATTTTTGAGATTCACTTTAATTTTCAAGGAGCTAAACGACAATTATATATTTTATATGCTTTTTGTGGCCATATAAGCTCAAATAAAATATGATTGTCAAAAAAATATATAATATCAATTTTTCAAGAAACTTTGACTTGCATAAACTTATTATTTTTAATAGGAAGTGTTTTTATTGATTTTTGAACACAGCAACATCTATACTTCTATACTACTAAAATATTTTAGATGAATCGGTTTACTTGCGAATAATTTTTACGGCGTTGCAAAATTTCTTATCTCTTAGATTTTACCATCCGATATCCAAAAGAGGTACTTAATGCAAAGTGATTTACTGCGCCCCTGTTTTAAAACTAGAGCATCGTCAAGAATTTGGCTTTAGACCTGGCTTTAGATTTAGCGACCAAACTGAACGCGCCAAATTGAATTCCTGAGCTATCCATTAAAGGTTTAAATGCATTATTGACAGTATCGGTTTTTCTCCTTAAGCTTTCTTCATCTTAAATTTAAGAGACTGAGGGACTGATTTAATCAGAGGATATAACGCAAACCAAAATTTACTTAGCAGGATTTGATTTGATGGGAATATAATTCTGAAAAGAATCGTTTCAGCACATCATACGTACATTGTTTTGACTTTTAATTTACTCTTCTTTCACACACAAAGAACTTTTTTGCACTCCGTATCTAAAAAGGCTATTCTAGTCCCTATTTCTAGGGACTAAAGTGGCACTTTTACTCTCTGAGGGATTAGATATGCTTTAAATCCATTCAAAATGTCTTTTTGTCCCTGTAGTACCAATAAAAATAACAAAAAGTAACATTAAAATCACAATATTTATTATATTAAAACATATTTCACAACTAACCTATATGAAACGTCAAAATTATTTACTTGTTCTGAAGTCAAGATTTTAGATTTCTTAGGTTTGTACCCAACACGTATTCTTTTTAAAAATGATATTAGTTTGGAAAATTTACTAATGTCTATTTATTTTTAACCCAGAACATCGCTTTGACCATTGAATACTGTGACCATAAGGTCGAGCTTCGCAGTGTCCTCGATTTTTGAAGAAAGTAATGTGCTAGGAGTAAGTTTTCTGTATAATCAGTTATTTTCTTGGAATGGCACCAGGGTGCACAATATTCGTATTATTTTTCTTGATTTGGGCGGCAATAAGCTAGACGTAGCCTCTGCAGCATATCCCTCAATTTCATTAATGGAAAAAATCGCTCATAGTTTCGAACTTTCTGGTAAAAAGTCAAAAATTGTTTGACAGTTTTAAACAAAGTTTTACGTTCCATAGTAGAAAAGCTATTATGATTTTATAATAAACGATTATAAAAGTGTAAAAATGATTTTAAAAGTAATACTAAGAATTATTTGTTAATTTTGTATCCTATAATTTTTGGACTGCAAAAAATACCGTATATACCACGGGACTAAAGGGTATTTTAATCCCTCGTGCAACTGGTACTTTTGCCTGTAGCTCGGGCACCAAATATATTGCCCTCAGGATTAAAAGACTTTAATCCCTTGATCTATAATATACTATTTTCTACTACCGTGTGTAAAGTACTAACTATTTAACGCATGCTGTATAGCGGGTAAAATTAAACTTTACACACCAATGCCTAAAGTAAATTATTTATATTTTAATTCGTACCTACATTTTCCCATGCTCGAATAAAATATGTGATTCTTCTTCTTCTAATGTCAATAATACTTCTGACAATGTTTCAGAAATGAAAGTATCTAATAAATTGACTGACATCCCGCAATATTGTAACTATAATACAGCATCAAATTATTTGAGCAAATAGAAATTAACAATACAAATAAGCCCAAAAATATATCCTTCATATTTAATTCTACTCGTAATTTCGTTTGTAGTTATAATGATGTGGTTGGTGAAAATTCACGAGTAAATTCTACACTGTAAACACCTACTAATTGGGTGGGTGTTACGCCACTCGACTGTTAAGAAAAAACATTAAAAAGTCACTGCGTTTGAAAGCAACAAAAATAAAATGAATCCTGAAAAGAAAAAATCCTGTGCACTCTGTTTTAATAAATATAATATTAATATAATAATATACTATTACTTAATGTGTTAATTTTTTATTGAGGATTTGTTTTATTTTTCTTGTACTTTCAATCGTAGTAAATTTTATTATTTTTTAAATTAATTTTTGCTTAACAGTAAAGTGCCCTAATACCCATTCAGCGTATGCTCCTAAAGGCAACACAAGTAAAATAAAATTACTAGGTTGACTGATATAAGAACCATGAAATTTTCTATTACTTACGAAACAAACCTTAACCCTGACAATTTACAATAAGGAACGGCAGTATTGCCATTGTATGGACTGGTGTGGGCTTGTTTTTTTATTTTATTTACATATATGTTGTCTCTGAGGTTTTCTCGTATTTTTTATTTTCATTGACAAAGAAGTTTACTCTTATGTTTTATCATCAGTTTGCACAAAAATAAAAAAGATCTCATTTTATTTTTAAACTGTAGAGAAAAAGAAAATCGGTCCAATTAACCCTCTTTTCGATATGGCCGTCCACACGCAAACTTTCTGTGAATGCAGAGGAATACTCCACATTCTCATTTGTTGAGAATTTATATAACCAGGGAGGTAAAACCATGCCTCGTCGGTAAAAAAGGTTTTTTCAAATACTTTTTCATTATTATGCAAATTATCCACCCAATTAGCCACTCTGAAAATTGAATTTGCTGCGGATTGTCATTTGGTAACAATTCTTGGACTGAGCTTTTAGAAATAAAAACTTCAGAACTTGACAGTTCTATTTTTCATGCACCTAGGTATACATTTTATCTATGTTACCTTTCAAGAGTAATAATTCAAGACATGCGCGATTGATTCCACGGCATACTTTGAGAACGTTTTTTTTTTGATCTTACGATATTTATAACCCACATATCTTTACTTACAGCATTTAGTTATGTATTTTATATGCTAATTACCGTAACAATAATTACACTGAGTTTTACAGTTTTATGGTATGTAAAAACCATGTACATATTATTAGCTCGTAATTGCTACGGAATATTTATTGGTATAGTATGAAACAAAATTTTATCATAAGGCAATTTGGCTCTTAAAATTGGTTGTGACCACAGTTTATAATATTATTATCATATTACTTATCTTTAGCTCTGTGTGGCCATATTTGCAATACGGAATATGCGTTCAGACTAACAATTTTATGTAAAACTTATACCGTAATTTAGTGCCTATTATAATAAATTTAATGATACGGCATTATTATAAGCAAAGTTTATTACCAACTCTATAGTTATACGCTGATAGGATGTTCCAATATATTAAGAATAGTGGTATTTAATACTTGCAACCTAGTAGATGATCAGCTATTGCCTAGTCGTTATCTTAATAACAATAACTTTTTATCGTAGTACCATGCGGTTACTTTCTTATGTACACTAAAACGCTCCTCAACAAAATCATGCATTGTGAAACAAGATTAAAAAAGTCTTTAAAGTTTCGACTATTTCCTTGATTTTGATGCCGACAAATCATAAGCTACAATTTTTTTGTCAAACGGTATTTTTAATCTGAAAATTGTGTGACAGCTCCCGCCAGAAAATTATTCATGGCATTGATGGGATCGGTTAAGCCAATGTATTTCAGATTTTTGAAAAAATCGAAAAACTCGTTTCAAAACCTGCTGATAAATTATTATTAGCATTAACCAAAGAAAAAATTAGAAAAAAATTTTCATCTAAATTTTGGATGTTTAATTTTAAAAATTTGCATATCCCGAAAATTAGTTTCAATAATATCATTAGCATTTCCTATATCTTTTAAATTCTCATGTGGGCATCAGAATTAGTTTTTTTCAACAAAAGCTTAAGTTTTAGTAAATACATAAATATGTGGCATAATTTTATTCAATGGCAGTATCACATAACGTAAAATTGTAATAGCCAACATTTCAGAAGACTCTATAGATTCATGGAGCTTTTATAAAATTTATTGTTTTCATAAAAAGTTACAAAACCCTAAAAAATATATAACTTTCCAAGAACAACAGTTATTTTATATATTTGAATTGTATATTTCTGTCGGGGATACGATCTAATATTTTTCTTTTTCTTCCGAGGGCATAAAATAAAAAGCAATATTTTAAAACGCATCAACTTTTAAGCTAAAGTTTAGGAACGATGATCGTTGTACTTTTGCCTTGATAACTTCCATATTAACTGAGAAATTCGTTTAGGAGTGCCATCGCGGTACCGGTAAATTTACTTCCGTATTACGGGTTATGTTTATCAGGTAGATTAATGAGTAGGAAGCTTCTTAGGCTGCTAGTAAAAAGTAAAAAACAACTTTTAACCACATTAATTGATAACACTGAAACAAAAACAACAGGAAAGTATAAACAAATACATACATCTTCTTGTGAATGGGCGCCATAGGCGTAACCAGAATTTTGGCTTGAGAGGGTATAACAATAATTATTGTTGCCATCAAATTACTAGTTGTTATGGTAAATGCTAAGATGTATGATAAGCCATTGCGCATCGGCTACCTCTAATGTTACGGGGCAGTATACGAGTACTTGAGGAGGGGTTTAGTAGTTCATTAATGCCACATGCTAATGACCTATCAATATACTTACCAAATATAAACGTATACTTACCAACAATAAACAGATCTAATTTGGCGCCACTTACAGTATTATAAATGTGTGAAACCGTACACTACCAATAATTAAATCTTCTGCAAGTAAACTGAAAAGGGCAAAAAATTAAATAATGGTAAAAGTTAATTAGATGCATAATTTAAAAAGAAAATAGGTCGTCGTATCGTTGAATATGAATGGGAAGTAGAAAAAAATGGTAATTTTTTAACTGGCTCTGGGAAGTTGCAAGACTTTACTCGCTAGGAGTCTACATTAAATCAGTTATTCCTATCAAAAAAAAAATATGGCTGCTCTTAGCATTTTAAATCAGTTTTCTCTATAAAAATACTAACATAAACATTTGGCTTTTCGTGGCGATTATTAAACTAAGTACTCATCTTGACTGTGTTCTTTGTGGAGTGCACTTCTTCCCTAATATACCCCAGGGCGCTTAAACAGGGGCACATGTCCAAGTACGGCCAAAAAAATCAAATTTAGAAAACAAAAAAAAATAGTATGGCGATCTCTCTGAAAAAGCTTAAGGTTAGTTCAAAACTCACTTTTTTGATGTTCAATTGTTTTTGCAGTTACGTTTCCTGACGGTTCTTGTACAAATATACAATTTTTCTAAATTAAACTTTTTTTAATCCCTTCAAATAAAAAAGTCATGTCTTGATGTTGGTTTAAATATAATCAATAACCTTGTAAACCTATTTTTGAAATCACGCAAACTGTTTATAATTAAGAGTTTTTCCTAAATAGGAATTCATTAGTCTCCTATCTAAAAAAATACTGACTCTACTCTTTAGCGATTTTCATATTTTTTTGATTCTTCATACTATTTCGATAAACTCAACAATAAAATAAATGAACATTTATTTCAAAATTTTTGGACCGCACTGTAGATGCTCAATGGAGTCCATTGACCACACTCTGATATTAGTTACTGAAACCCGATTTACAACACAACGAGATTAGAAATTTTTATTAAAAAATGACATAGGTTTTGATATCGCTAGCTCTCATCCTAGAAGTAGCTCTTAGCTCTTTTTACATAATAAGTATACCCGGCGCGGATCCAGAACTTCGTTTGGGGGGGAGTTATTCAATTTTTAACTTTTTTTATATTTATATTTTAATACTTGCACGTATTATTGATGATTTGGGGGGGAGGGGGTCATGACCCCTATGACCTCCCCTTGGATCCGCGCTTAAAGTATACATATTCCCGACAAAGGTTCCTCTAAACTAAACTAGTCTAATTGAAAAATGGTAAGTAACTTGGGCTTCTCTTTTTGTATTTTAAGTCTGCTTTGAGTGCTTTGTCAATAAGATATTTTCTTGTGATAACAAAGCTGTATTTAATTTGATTTGATCGGTCGACGGGTCTTAAAAATATTTAAGCATAGTCAAATATTTTTTAAATTATTACAATTTAAAACAGATATTTCAGAATCCACTCATACGCAAGTTACACACGTGCATGAGTCAATATCCAAATTTATTTTTCAATTCAAATTAAAAAACATATAATCCATTTTAGCGGAACGGCCTAAATATGCCAATAAATAAATGTAATCTGACGACTAAAATAATAAATCAAGTACAACAAAGGTACCCGGGCATTCCAATAAGCCGCTAAAAGTCAATAGAGATCTAAATTAAAAAAGCCAAATAGTCAAATAATTTTGTGCGCCAAATGGCAAATGTGCGCATAGCGTTTGTAGCACATATAAAATTGTTTTCAATTTGAATATTGAAAATTGGTGTATTTTTTAAATTGATAGGTATCTTGTATTAATGATTTTTTTTCAGCGCACATTTGTGAACACAAAATCTGACAAAAAATATTTTAATTTATAAAATATGTTTATCCGTAAAGCCTAATTTCATTGTTAGAGTTACCAGTAGAGCAATTTGGGTACGTACTAATTCCTTCTAGTTCTATCAATGTAAACATAGTTGGTATAGTAGAGTACTTATCATGGTAGAGTATAGTGCACGGCGAGATAGTAACTATACCACTCGCCTTCCCCCGACCCCAATTTCTAGTCGAGCGGTACTCTACGAATGAAAATAAGTTTGCAATAGTTTTACTCTCAGCATTAGTGCATCTCTCATTTGCGTATCCCATTTCTGAATTCTTGAAGTGATCATGCCAAGCAGTCTCAGAGTTTTCTGGAGATCCTTAAACACAGTTTATAGTCTTTCGTGCCTCCTTCAGCAAGTTCCTTCAAAAAAAGAGCAGATGCTCCATGACTATGTCTGTTTTGATCAAAGCTCTTGTCAAATTCTGTTTTGTTCTATTTTATTCTTCATCAACTGCTAAGATCACTTTGTAGCTTAATTTATCCCAAGGATCTTCTCGTTACACATTTACCAGGTAATGTGCCTAGTTCAACCAAGAATAATTTCGTTAGCCTAATTAACAATACGACAACTAAAAGTTTAAGTTGGCTCTAGTTTTCTGGATACAGATAATATGCCTTAACAATGCCTTAGCAAATCAGACCATTTTTTATTATATTTGTGATGAAAACACTTTTTAAAGTCAAAATCATAGTACTAGATATAACAAAGAAAGCTCATAATAAGAAAACTATCACAAAAAAGACGACAGCTGTAATAGTATCCTAATCTACCACTTCCCATCCGCCGGGACCCTCGCCATTATGACTGGCCTATTTCTAATCCATCGCAGGAATACACCGTTCAACCTGGATGAAGGGTCAGGTAATGATAAACAAGGCGCCAGCCATCAACCTCACAAAATCCCCATTTCATTCTCAAAATATCCAATAGAGAGCCACACAAATCTAAACAGCAAATTAATTGACCTCATGCTCATAAGAGATTTGGACCCGTCCAAAGAAATAGAACTGTTGACACCTCAAACAACAGTGGACTTTAGTTGAAAACAAGTTAAAGTTTCTACGTATAGAAATCGTCAGAAAACCCTACTAGAGAAAATCGATTTCTGAGAGATTACCTAGCTGACTACTGCTAAATTACTATACAAGATGCGTCAAAAGTATCATAATGGACTGGACATTGGACAGGCTAAGAACCGCAAAAGAAATGTTTGATTTAGTGTTAAAAATGTAATGTTCTATGCTCTATTGATAAAACAACTGTTTCCTGTGGATTTAGCTTACTTCCTTCTGCATCAAAGAGGCGACATGATAATATTAATAAATACCACTACAATTCTTTTAAATTCCATTAAAATGCTTCATGATTGTAACTGTAAAACTAATAGTATTGGGTAAAATTTTAAAAACATACAGACAAGCCGGCGATCCGTTAAACGCAAATACAAAGCTAAATAAAAACAAGAGTTGAAAAAATGTATGCACCAAATGTGAAATATTCACAAAGCTTTAGCGTATCGTGTAGATATAACATTGTTTCCAATTTGCAGAAATAGTGTGGAAACGTTATTTAAATGCGGTCGAACCTCGTGTCATATTCATGGATAATGCTTCATTATACACTACGATATTTTCACTATTCAAGCGTTTTCTATAAAATGCCACTGAATATACTTAAGACTTTAAAATTATAAAATAAATAAACAAAACTGATGTAAGGATAACTACTCGGATAACTATTATACACTGACAAACAAAAATATTACATATTTTATTTTACATCTTTATTGTTTTTCTTTTAACACTTTTGTGATCCTGTTTCTAGGTGTCTTGCATTGGAATATTTTACCTATATTGCAATTTATTACAAATAAAAGAATGATTAGACATCGCCTTTATAACTAAATAAGCAAGAATCTTACAAATTACAAACGTTGCATAATGTACCTTGGCTATTTAGAAATAAGGAAAAAGGACATTTTATTGGTACTTTAGCTAATGAGGGTTATAGACAAAAACACAAGAACATATTGCGCGAAGATTGTATGCCCATCAATCGACTGTTCCTCGTATAATAAAATGATACAATAAGACTGGCAAATACATAAGGCGGCATTGCCTGGTCAGGGACATAAAAGATATTCAATATAACCCCAAGAGATGACCAATATTTGTGAATTTAATCTTTGCGAAATGGCTCACTTACCGTTCTGCATCTGAAATCAACGTTATTGTTAAATCCATAATAAAGAGACTTAAGGAGGTCGGATTAAATCGGCTTCTTTTACGTCACAAAACCAGACGCTTACAATTTTCAAGAGCCATGCTAACTGGAATGAACACCAATGACAAAAGTTCTCTTTCCAGACTAAACAAGAATAAAATTATGGAAGCCCGATGGACGTAGTCGCTTATACAGAAACTCTGTAGAACGTAATCTTAGGTTTGGTGGCGGTTCCGTTATGCTATGGGGTGGCATTAGCTGGGAGAGTCGTACGAAGCTCGTTGGCTCGTTGACTTGGTACGATAACTTTGTGCTTATGCATGATAATGCCCGTGAAAATGTCACAACAACATTGATCCAATATTTTGAAGATGTCGGGATTAAGACGCTATAATGGCCACCAAACAGTCCTGATGCAAATGTCATAGAACATTTATGGAACATCCTGAATAAAACATATACGAGCTCGAAATGCAGCTCCTAACTCAATTGCAGAATTAAGAATTACTCCACAGGAAGAATGGAATCGAATTATTTAAGAAACTACCACAAATTCTCGGTAAAGCATGCTTAGGAGGATGCAGGCTATCACTAGAGCTAGAGGAGGACAACCTAAGTACTAAATTGTTATCATGTTGCTTTAATGTAATGTTATGTTGTCGTTATTGTTGATTAAATATTATAACCCAAATCAGGCTATTTCATTGATTCCTACACGAATCTGTTGTAGAGCTTGAATAATTAATTTATATGATTATAATATACGTTGTAAGACTATTAGCAATAGAAATCACAAACCTGTTAAAAAAAATGAACACCGATAATAAAATATGCAATATTTTTGTCTATGGGTGTATTTGTGTTGGAAAAACACAAGCGCATCTATTTACATTAAAAAAAATACCGGTGGCTTAGCATACAGTTTCTGAGTTAAATGGGCCATAATGTTAACTTTTTATCACTTTTTCGTGCATATCACACCAGTAGAAACTTGTTTATCTAATCAATAAAAGGAAATGTTCCAGAGCTTGTTTTCGTGTTACCGATAGCGCGTTCGGCAATGCAATCTTTTGCATCGATTTTCTCGGAATTTTTCACGGTCACATGACCTCTTATTGTAAACAGTACGACCGATCACGTGCCTGTCAATAATTCCGAGCAAAACGATGGAAAAGATTGCATTGCCGAACGCGCTACGAATAATGTTTACCAAATACCTTACATGCATCTGCAATATTTTCATTCTAGTTATCAAAAATGCTGCTTTGTCGCTTTTGTTCCAAGCCCCACATAACGATAGCCATAATAGCATACTAAAATAGGGGCTCCAAAATCTCTCCATTCAAAACGGATGTCATTGCGATTATTGCTATTTTTCCTCACTGTGATTCTACCAGAAACTGCATAATTTAGTAACACTCTGAATTTTCAAGAAGACTGAGAGGACCAAAAACCAATAATATAGATAAAAAAGCTATAAAAAGTAGGTGATTTTACATCGCTCTGGGATTAAATATCTTAATCTCTTCAGCTGAAAAGCCAGATGTAGCACAGTGAACTCTGAACTAAATACAAGTTTGGATTCTTTCTTGGCTATTTATAATTTTTCTATAGGTACAATGAATTTTCCCAAAACCCCTAAAGTATTTAAACTTATACTTCCGTTGTTATTATAATTAAATTTCCTCAAATTATCTCAGTTCCATGAATGTAATTTCCAATAATATGTTTATTTAAATAAGGTGATTTAGTAATTATAGCCTAAGGGTTAATCCAAACTAGATTCATGAAAACACTAACAATAACTATTACAATTAAAAATCCTAGTTTCCAATTAGTTCTCCTATACATTTAAATATAAGATAAATTTTTCCTACAAACATTGCTTCCGGCAAGTAACACATTTAATATTACATAGCTGCTCTAACTGCTGCAAAATCTAATATTTGGTTTGAAACGGCAATTGCTATTACTATAGATGTATGTTAAATAGTGTTTCTGGATCTAGAAATGGCCAGAAAGCTCGTTTATCGCTCCATCTCTCATTGTTCATATTCCAATTTTAGGATTAAATTTGTTAAGAAGATTATGGATTGTAACACTATCTACTTTTAAACCAGTTCACTAATGGGCACAAGTAGGCAATTATTATAGGTTCAAAATGACAGGTTTAAGACTAGGGCAACTAAGTTTTGCATTATAAATAAGTTTTTGAGTTCTATTCTATTCTTAAACGAATAATCAATATAAAATTAACAAAAATATTTTATGCATTATAGCTGCGTTTGTCTAACTTGGTAGGGAAAATGTGGATATTACCGTCCATCGAGTAATACCGCCCATTGCAGTAACTCTCGAATAGCATGCAAAAATGAAAAGCTGGGCAATATTTAGGTGACGTCAGGTCACGACGAAGTGTCAACAGCCAACTGTGTTGGCTGTTTATAAAATTACGTAATAGTATAAAACACTTAACCAGTGAATACCAGAAATCCGAATTAGTTCTACAATGTCTCCACAGTTGTTTCTTTGAGTGGTGTCCGCAGCGAGAAAAAATATTTTTCTGTAAAGAGAACGACACATCCAACAATGTAACCTGTGCGTAGTGGTCTCTAAAACTGCTTAACGGATCTGTTGGAACTTTGGAACACTATCAGTCTAAATTTGTCTCAGATTAGCACGTCCAACATTTTTTTATAATACTCTAATAAATTTTTCTGTAACACCAGCACTTTTCTGGTCATTTAACGACTTTAGAACTATTTGCACGACATCTAATAACTGCAAAGACTCCGCTAAACACAACGAATAATTCCATAATTTTTGTATAGCTTCTGTTACGGCTTAATAATTATTGTATATATAGTTTCAATCGACTTTAACTTGAACATCTTTAAACTTTCTCTAGCTTTCCTTGATTAAAACGGCCTAACAGACTTTGAAAATTGTTAACGACGAATATAATCGACGTTTGTCAAATCTGTAAAGAAAGCCGATTTTTCTCTCGCCCCGAGTCGCACCAACCCCTTCTTCTTCGACGGCATCCGTCATGTAAACAAAACAGTCACGAGAAGCCGATGAAATGCATACACGAGAGAAATAAATTATTAATGACATGAAATTATTTACGTTCATTTCCGAACAATATGTATAGGGTGTCCAATTCTCGACACTTCTGCAGGGTATCTCGTTTATCTTTCAAGATAAAGAGCTGCGGTTTTCACAATACTATGCTACATATGCTACATTTTCGCGAAACGTATGATGCTACAAGCAGAATTTTTGAACATGTGTCATTTTCAAGCATCCCTCGTATCTCAGTTGTCTGTTAATTATATATATATATATATATATATATATATATATATATATATATATATATATATATATATATATATATATATATATATATATATATATCAGGTTACGACTGGCGCGCAACAAGTAAGCATGTCAAGTGAGACCTTGGCGAAACGTCTGCCAGAATTCCAATATGAATTTAACAAACGAACGGATGTACTGCCGGATCAATATTTTTTCAAGCTATATATATCTTGTACTGGAAATAACATGTAAATAAGTAGATACGTAAGATTGAATTGTAAATATTATTGTGAGCAGCCATAAAGATGTTCGAAAGTAATTTTTTATGGACTAAAATAATGCCTTTGTTATTAAAATATTTTTGACAGGCTTTAAGTTGCATTAGCTGCTTCTGCTGCATAACAATGGTACATATAATATAAGTTTTGCTCAGATTTGTTTATTCTCATTTAATTTCTTTTTATAAACAGTAATTTGCAATGGCATTTCGATGAAACTTCCTTCGTAAAATGAAGTTATAGAAATAAAAGTCCCGAATGTCGGAGATCCAAAAGCAACTGTGCGTAATAATTTCGAATAAATATTTTTTATCCTATATGCTTTATTCAACAAACAAACAACATTGCTTTAATAATCACGAAGCTACTTATTCAAAATATTTTAATGAAACCGATTTTCTTAGGTCAGAACAAAAATATAAGTTTATTTATTTTTATATTGAACATTTATTTGGTAGATTAAAGCCGAATCTACATGCACATAAAATTTTAATTCTTTTAAGCTAATAGTATGAAATTGCGGGAAAATTAAACAGAATTTAATTTCCTGTTTATTTTACATGTCGTTACAGAACAGCGCAGTTAAAAATTTCTGCTACAGCAGTATAATTATTAAATAAGCTTTTTGCGGTTGGGTTGGGTTTGCTTTTTTCTAAGTAACACCTGCCATTCTCGAAAATGTGAGAAGTGAGTTTCAAAATCGACTTTATTACTATCAAGAAGTTCATGGTGGTCATTTTGAACAACATCTAAAGTAATAGGAGAAAGAAAGTTATTTAAATTTTCCTTTTTTTCATGATTTTTAATTTTTAAAGGCTTGCCATTTTCGTTTTAACTTCCTGAAGTACGTATGGTTGTTTCTCTCTTAATGCATTTTAAATAGTTCATAAATACCTATGAGGTCAATTTAAAATACGGCCGGTCCGGAGTATGCTTGGCTTGATTCTTTCTTGCGAGTTTTTGCATGGAACTTACACTTTTTTGAAAGGAAAAGGTAATAATATTTTATGGTTTGAAAAAATAAATTATTAAGTAGATCATTGGAAATAAATTTGGGTGGGTCATTGACCAAATGACCTTATGGACTAGCCGCGCCTGCTTCGGACACCCTGAATATGTGTCATTGTACCAGAATATTCTTTAGTAGATGTAAATTACTTTGGCGGTATTAACTTAAAATCAACAATTTTTGAGATGTGTCCCTATTCTTTTGAATAAGCGATGTTACAGCGATTTTTAATAAATCAAATTACTAGATATGTACCATATAACGGCAAAACGCGAATACGCCCTAGAGTTTTGTGAACTCTTTTATAGTTCTTTTTTATTCTCTAGAACTTTATTACTTGCAAGAGAGTTGTATACGGCCAACACGTTTCCTATATATACTCAATTGATTTGCTTTAGCCATCGCATTAAATTTTGTGTTGAAATTTATTACTAAAAAGTTTTAGGACTCTGCCGTTTTCAAACGCCCTTATTCTTTTTAACGACTGAGTTATTGAACATTTTAAAATATACTCGTAGTTGCAGAGCAATATGGGCATCAATTTAACTACTTAAAACACTTTTGTAAAATTTCAAAAGATGCTATAATAATAAATATAATGCTACTCATAAAATAATAATGCCTTTACTGTCGCATACATTCAAAACAGATTATCGACAACGTCAAAAAGAAGGTACAGTACAATAATTATTAAGTCTGTATATGTATATATAAATATATATAGGTATATATACAGTGACCGGCAAAAAGTTGGACACATATGGGAAAAATTTTTATTATTGGAATATTGAAATAACTTTTTATGCCGATTGTCTCTGCATGATGGGTAACCTAAAAATTCATTTTGACATTTGTTACGTGATTACTCGTTTGCCGGCAAAATTGAAAAAAATATATATTGTCATGGAAAACTGGTATTAGGTGACAAGATATTGAAAAAAGTTATTAGAAAAAAGTGTTTAGATTTTAATTTTATACTCCTTGGCAAAGTCTGGAGCCAAAATTAAAAAAAAAAAATATTTTACATTTTTTGAAAAAAAATGTACAATATTAGTTTCATATTCCCATGAATTTAATAAAAATGTGTTAAATGATCGAAAACCAAGGTAATAACCTATTATCTCAACATTTTTGTTATTACTTAAAAGTTTTATTTGATAAAATTTAAAATTTAGCTTTTTTCCATGTACTTGGGTGTGGCCAGGCCCTGTATCTGGCAACCATATTTACCATTTATAGTTACTTCTGGAACAATATGCTTACGAAAGACCGTTTGCTCTAATTTTGAAGAAATTTTAACGTGTCTACCAAAATGGTTGCCAGATACAGGGCCTGGCCACACCCAAGTACATGGAAAAAAGCTAAAATTTAAATTTTATCAAATAAAACTTTTAAGTAATAACAAAAATGTTGAGATAATAGGTTATTACCTTGGTTTTCGATCATTTAACACATTTTTATTAAATTCATGGGAATATGAAACTAATATTGTACATTTTTTTTTCAAAAAATGTAAAATATAATTTTTTTTAATTTTGGCTCCAGACTTTGCCAAGGAGTATAAAATTAAAATCTAAACACTTTTTTCTAATAACTTTTTTCAATATCTTGTCACCTAATACCAGTTTTCCATGACAATATATATTTTTTTCAATTTTGCCGGCAAACGAGTAATCACGTAACAAATGTCAAAATGAATTTTTAGGTTACCCATCATGCAGAGACAATCGGCATAAAAAGTTTTTTTAATATTCCAATAATAAAAATTTTTCCCATATGTGTCCAACTTTTTGCCGGTCACGTATATATATATATATATATATATATATATATATATATATATATATATATATATATATATATATATATATATATATATATATATATACAGTGTGACCAGTAAAGTCCGCATCATATAGGATCTTTTTTTTTATTAATAGTTTTATTCGAAATTTGACCTTGGCATCAATTTCTGCTTCGATCGAGATGAAAATTAATCACAAATACAGTACTCACGTGATTCGTATTATCTGCCAAATTTTAATTTTTTCCAAAAAAAAATTCAAAAGTGGGGTTTTATTTCCCAAAATATCGAAAAAAGTTATTAGAACAAGTTTTTCTAAATGAAATTTTTAGCCCATATGCAAAATTTCAGCTGCATAAGATTATTTTGATTTTTTGACCATTTTTTTTTAAATTGCACCACTGTTGCAAAATAAGACTCAACGCAACCTACATAAAACTTCTTAGTTTTGACAATGCTTTATTCCAGACACATTTTCTTTAAAATAGCGCAATACTAAGGGTGTGTTTTTCGACAAAATCCAAATAGGGCTATTAAAATTTGGTCACATGTGATACAAAGTTTATTTGTTTTTGACCCTGTATAGGGTAACTTCATAAAATAACTATTTTTGAAAACGTAGATTGAGTCTAAAAGTAATACACCTCAATAGGAAATTTTTTTTAATAAAGGTGTTTTAAATTAAATCGTTGAAAATAGATAAACTTTACGTAAAGTTAAACGAAAATTTATTTTCCACTTAATGCAGACGTTGCTGATGACACTGTGTACTTGTTTGTCTTAATTATAATGTGTATTACTTTGAGACACAAACTACGTTTTCAAAAATAGTTATTTTATGAAGTTACCTTATACAGGGTCAAAAACAAATAAACTTTGCATCACATGTGACCAAATTTTAATAGCCCTATTTGGATTTTGTAGAAAAACACAATTTAATATGGCGCTACTTAAAAAAATGTGTCTGGAATAAAGCATTGTCAAAACTAAGAAGTTTTATGTAGGTTGCGTTGAGTCTTATTTTGCAACAGTGGTGCAATTTAAAAAAATGGACTAAAAATCGAAATTATCTTACGCAGCTGAAATTTTGCATATGGGCTAAAAATTGAATTTAGAAAAATTTTTCTAATAACGTTTTTCGATATTTTGAGTATTTGAATTCTTTTTGGAAGAAATTAAAATTTGGCTGATAATACGAATCACGTGACTACTATTTTTTTGGTTAATTTTCATCTCGATCGAAGCAGAAATTGATGCCAAAGACAAATTTCGAATAAAGCTATTAATAAAAAAAATCCCATATGATGCGGACTTTACTGGTCACACTGTATATATATCCCAATAACTGAAATGACAATCTACAACACAATAAATAAGTTCCAAATAACTGGTTCGGTTTTAAATCTCAAGAAGAAGAAGAAGAAGAAAAAGAAGAAGAAATATGACCAAAATGATGCTGCCACATTAGAGTAACTCCTGTGATGTCCATTAGAAATCGCTCAAAGCATCTAGAAGTTGTTAAAAAACACAGATGATATTAATAGAAAATAAATAATTATTTCCGTTCAAACCCCACTTTAACCAAACATTGGAAGAGGGAGATAAAGCTAAAAGACTATATTTTTTTTATGGGTGGGAGATCAAATTTTAAGTGGAAATATCCATTTTTAATAAATTTATTATGACTTTGAATATCATGACTTTAAATATGAAAAACCTGTTTGTGTTTGCTTGTATGTATTTTCCCTGTCTGTCAGTGTAAGAGCCATCTGGTGAACGATAATCCACTGCTTTTATAAGCTCAAATTAAAACCAAAATATTTTCCTAAAATATGTAACAATAACAAAAACAGATGTGTTTTTTAAATACAAATCGGTTTCAGTTTTAGAATTTTAATTGTAGCTGCACACTCCAAAAATAAATTTTATATTGAACAGAGAAACAAAAGCACTTCCATTTCTGTTGATAGCGTGAATCCATTTAGTGAGAAAATTAGGTCAAAAAGCTGTTAAAACCCGACGTGCTATATTAACTGCGCTAACAATGCTATAATTGTAAGTGAACGTATCCGGTCAAACTGACTTTTTCGATAATAGAGATTTTTGTCAGAGTGCGGAACCAAGAACATTTTTGACGCAAAAGAAAAACCGAAAATGAGTAAAGCTTCAAGCTTATAAACGATACAAATTTCACGATTTTAAAAATTTGAGCGAGACCGAGAATTTTAAAAGGTCAAAATTTTTAAATTTATTTATTTATTAACGGGTATTGCCCAATTTCATAAAAAAGCCTAACATTAATCAATAATCACAATGCAGAGTAAAATATTAAAGAATATTTAAGTAGTTTTGACATACAACAAAAAAGATATCCAAACAAGAACAATATACAAAATATACGACCAGCTTAGAGACCCGTTCAGTAAAGTGCGCTTTACTAGAAAGGAAGTCAAGCCTGGGATATGCATTGGCTGGTCTACATGACCGTGATATAAAACTTTTTAGGCCAAAATTTGTTCTATGGGTCTGTACAAAGAATGTGCTCCTTAGACGCGTCTCCCTGGAAAGCACATACAAACTTATGTTGTTAAGAAGAAGAGGACAATATAATTGTAGTTTCTCTGTAAGACAATATATAGCATTCCAAGATCCTTGAGATTTCAAGCGTTTTAATTTACATATATAATAGATTAAATCTGAAGATAAGTGGGTGCCGAGTTTAATTGCAATTAATTTCAAAAACTGATGTTGAACAAGAAGAGTATTCTAAATGCGTTCTTATAAATGAACAATATAGTTGTTTAATAAAGAAATTTAAAAAGATTCCCAAGTGAGACCTCTGAGGTACTCCAGATGAAACATGTATACTTTTCGATAGAAAGTTATTAAATCGGACTCTCTGGGAGGGCTCAGTCAGGTATCCCTCAATTCAGTTAAATCCAGTTAAGCAGAGCACCACCAACACCAGCACTCCGAAGCTTAGACAAAAGCACAGTGTGATTAACCCTATCGAACGCCTTGGAGAAGTTCGTATAGATCGCGTGAACCTGGGAGCCTCTCTCCAAAGCGCTCGACACGAAGTCCACATAACTCAAAAGATTTAGTTCGTTGTTTTTTCCTCTCTGGGATCTAAATTGTCGGGTAGTAATAGATATACCCAGCTCAGATGTTGGATATTTGGTTAATACATGTTCAAAGACCTTGAGAATGGCACTTAAGATGCTAATCGGCCGGTAACATGTTACAACATTTTTGTTGCCAGATTGATGATGAATAGGTGTTAAATAACTTAGTTTCCAGAATTAAGAGATATGTTGAAAATAATGTATAATGATCGAGCCAGGACCAAACTAGAGTGCTTGAGTAGTTAAAGAGGCATACCATCGGGACCTAGTCCTTGTTGAAGTGTGGAGTGTAAATGTAAGTATACGTCAGATATTGAAATGCTGTCGTTAGTGATACTGATGATATTGTATAAAAAAATCGGTGGCATTTTGTTGGTTGTAGGGGCATGACTTATTATGTTACTCTAAACTTGAAAACATTAGTCGGCAAACACGTTGGTTTTTTCTAATCCCGAACACGGTCGCCATTGCACACTGGTTTCTTTCATACGCCACAAATCAAAAAGCATGTTACGACGTTTAGGAAATTAGTACTCATTGTAACATCTACTACATCTTTTAATTTTACTTTTGTTGTTTTTTATTAATTTACCTAATTTGTTATTCGTTCTGAAAGCAATATGCAAATCTAGTTTATTTAAATGTATTTTGTTTTTTTCTGTAAGTTTACCGGTATATGTGAGGGTTTTGTACCTAAGTGTAGCTTTTGATTTTGTTGTAGGATATGCTAAATTGATAGCCTTTATATATTGTTTTTTATTAATAATTTGGTCAATCATATTAGTATTATAGCCATTATTTACTGCTAGTTGTTTAATAATATTTAATTCTTTATTATAATTTTCCTCTGATAGTTGTACTTATGTTAATAAGTCTATGGAAAAAAGTGTTTTTATGAGTATATGGATGACTGGATATGTTGTGTATGGTGATATCAGTGTTTGAAGGTTTGTGGTACATACAGTTGGCGTTCCGTACCGACAAAGCAAGCTAAAATATCATCCACATGCATATCTACACCAATAGAGAAAATTACTGCTTAGTCTGTTTTGGTGAATTTTATTTCGTTATAATCGTTCATAAAAATCTCAGCTAACAGTGGACTCAAATGGTTTTCCATTATTAAACCTTCCGTAGACAAATATGTAGCCTTGTTAAATTATGTTATTATTAATTTAACAAACGCATGTTTGTCTTCCGATATTTGGTGACATTTTTTTTATGTAATTACCTTCACAGTGGCGCACCTAGGTTTTTGTCTTGAGGGTAGGCTGAATAATGCAATTCGGTGGATTCTTTCAAGTAGTAATGCATTTTTTAATTTCTGTGTCAAAGATGTTGGTTTCGGGGGGCGGGGCGCAGCCCCCCTGCGGCCTTCTCCCCTGAGGGCGCCACTGTACCTTCACTATTTATGTTAATAAATGTGTTATACACTAGACTGAAGTTGTTTTAGTCATAAAATTCACAAAATAGGGATTTTTTTTATTTTTGTCGCACCATAGTATGGGCATGGAACCAGTGTGCATTGTAATGAAACTCGCTAGGGAAGCCTTGACGTTCTCTTTTTGAATTAGCAAAATTTCAAAATTGTTTGGGAGCAAACTAAAAGGTGAAGTTAAATAAAAGCTTGTAATAAGAGGGCATTGTTTTTCGAAACACATATATGATTAAATTTAAACAATAATTTCTTTCTATTAGAAGTTACATCAAATTAATTATTGTTGTACTGAAACAACAATAATAGGTATTTACACAGAATGAGGTGCATATTTTTACAAATAAAATTTTACTGAAACCAATGATATATTTTTTATACAGTTTAAAATAGGGTATTACTTGCATCAAATGACTGTTATATTTAAACGATCTATTAAAAATCAATGAAACCTTACATTACAAGCAATATTTTAACCTATTGCTTAACAATGATGAACTAATCATTGAAAGAAACCGAGTATGTATTGTGCAATACGGAAGAGAGTATGTCATTGAGTGAATTGGTATCCAGTTAAATATAAGTTTTTTTTCTGTGTAGGAAGGCCAAGTCACAGACAAATAAAAAAGTTTTGCTTTTAGAACAGTAATTGTTAAATAATACAGAACATCTCATATAACAAACAAAAATTACAGCCGGAGCAATAGTCATAAATAAAAGGATAGTGTTCTTTTATTATTCCATCATGAAAAATCAAATAAAAAGCAAAGCAAACTAATAAAATGGAGAAAAAATTTGGCCGTAATCGGCTATTATGGAATCAGTTCAAATCCCTTAGGGTTAGAACGCAAAAAAACGAACCCTTAAAGCGGCAGTACATAAACATTATTCTGCCCAATGAGGCTAGGCGAAATCAGAGGAAACAATCTATTCTTAAGTAACAAGTAGGTTTTCTTTTAACCGGGATTGTGTAACTGCAGAAAACGAAAAAGTTCGGGACGCCGATAACATTGATGAGCACATATTTTTCAAGTAAATCTCCAACATCTGACCTAAAATCTTAGTCTCGGGTTTAACATTGCGGGACGGGTATTCCAAAACATTTATTTTTGTGACTCAGTTGTGACCACGGCTTGTCTGATATTTGCTGGGGATGAAAAGAATGGGGTTTTAGGAGTGAAGCGGAACTCGATTTTTTACTTTGTTTGTAAACAGATTTCTTTTTCTTTTATGTTTCACACAGGCCAAACTACTTAAACTCAATGCCAAACATTTTTTGCTTTCCTCGAATTGATTTTTATACCGCCTTATATTATATTGGATCTGAGTTTTTGTTTTCGATTTATAATTCGTTTGTAAAAAAGTAGAGACATTTTGCCAGGTAACAGGACATTACAAGTAAATGATTGCTAGATTTTCAAACAATTCTTCGAGATTATCGACGCACAGTGTGACAATCACACAATATAGAAAATACAAAATCATAATTAAACTTCGACGCTTAAAATGGCACCATTTGCCAGTATCTTCTTTACCACAGGAATTAGCGAACACCCTGTATATAGATAGATTATACGGGTGAATATGGAAAAGATTAAATTCAAGGAAAGCTAATAATAAGAAGAGTTTAATACTGGAAAATCTAATATGAAATCAGGCTTTAACAATGAATTTTACGGGATATTTGTGTGGAAAATTAGAAAAATATTAGTTAGTCAACTACTTATACCTTTAATAAGGTACGTATATTTGTTTAATTAAAAATTTTAAAAAATCCCACTATTTCTAATACTGCATCTTTTTCCCTTTTTTAACTTGTGAAATTCTATGGTCCGCTGTAAAATATGCACTGTATATTCTTTTTCGCCTGGGTATTAACGAGAAACTTAATAATAGGCACCAACCGATTTACTTTAAAACTGTGCTAATATTGTTCTCCACTTTTTGTCCTAAATGTCGTAAATCTTTGCAGGTTTGAACCAGTTCTTGCTGTGCACACCCTTTTATTCTATACCCAACTTCGTTGACGACATAAGGGTAATAAAGTTTTGCAGGAAGTATATCAGATATAGGGTTTTTCTAAGGGTTGGATTAAACAAGTGAGTATAATAGCACACCGTTTTGATATGCTGAAATTGATATTAATCATAAACGAACAAAGAAATGTTCGAGTTTTCCTGCTTTTAATGTTCTGTATCAAAATTAATTAAAGCAAGACCTCTACGGATTAAGAAAAGTATCCAGACCTCATCACCACTACTATTTTAATTTCTTTAACACCATTGTTGCTTATGGTGTTTTGAAACCAATGAATTCCGTTGTAGACACATAAAAACATCTATTTAAAAAAATTATTGTTGAACTTTTCTTTAAGTTTGTGCCCCGTAAAAAAGGTCCTTTGATATAGTGATAGTGATAGGTAGGTAAAAGAAAAAATATATTAATAAAATAGTAGTGAAGGTTTAACTGGGCAAACATAATTTTAAATTATTTAAATGGTTTCCTCCCGAGAATGTGTATTAGCAATGAAATAACTTTTTTGATATGACCTGCTGTGGAATTTATGTTGCATGTGGTAAGCAATGTGGAGGTAAATTCCTACTCTAAAATGCTTAAAATTACGTGTTAAGTATAAATTATTCAAATTTCCATATGCTTCTGTTTATGCTATGCGGTCACGGACCCCAGAAGTTCAAAAATTAATTAAATTGTTGCGGGTTTTTACACAGTAAATTTTACACCAGGTTTATGTAAATATTTTATAGGGCATCAATCAGATATTTAACCGACAGCAACCACAAATTAAATCAGCATATATTTTTAAAGCGGACTTCACGGGTAATAAGAGCTTGCTCTTATTCATTTTGTCTAGAAAACTTACCTTCGTTTTAAAAACGAAAACATTTTGTTACAAATATGAGAAATTGGCATTCTTAACACCTTTTTTAGGAAGATAAGAAATTTGTCTGTTTAACGATTCCTGTCACTAAGAAATCTGAAAGTTTAGCTTCTAGGTCGGCGTTCTGTACATTTAGGGAAAACCCAATCAACAATTCAGCGCATTCGAATATTCCGCAATAAGCAAAATTGTGACTTTAAAGGAGGGCGAAAAAACTATTTATTTGTTAGTTGAATACGTATGTGATTTGTAGACTGCGTGGCAAATTGCTGCTTATACATTTGGTTAAAATCTGGAATATTAATAATTATGAAATTTTTTTTCATCACTCGGTAGATATGGGTTACTATTTTAAAACTAGTACACGTGTAATTTGTGTTTTAGTACTTTGCGGAGTATCCGTAGGTGCCGCAAAATTATTTTTTTTTTCGATATTTGGTTATATTTAGAATTAAAGACAAT
Source organism: Philopedon plagiatum (assembly GCA_963971165.1). Taxonomy (NCBI): domain Eukaryota; kingdom Metazoa; phylum Arthropoda; class Insecta; order Coleoptera; family Curculionidae; genus Philopedon; species Philopedon plagiatum. The sequence continues at coordinate 20,616,071 of OZ020197.1, read as the reverse complement.
AAAACATATTGTACAAAAAAATCTACAATTCGTATTTATCGGAATAATGATCATCTAATATCGGGTAACGTTTGGTGGTCTTCACTTTACTGCATTTGTTTATAAGTTATATCATTTAAGGTTGTATAATGGTTGAAGTAACACATAACTGCCGACTCGGGAACCGACGGGGCACATGTTGGCAGCAAGCGGCGATGCTTTAATTGATTTTTCAATCAGTCTCGTTCAGCTGTTAAGGTTGGCACGCTGCGCGACGAAAGCAGGTTTTTATACGTATTGTTACTTCTATAAATTTCATCAAAAAAGTGTACTTTGTTATATACAATGATATTGAAGATGAGTCCTGTCAAGTGAATGTTGAAACTCGCACGTTAACAGCACATACCCGGTCCTTAAACAACCAGACTACTAAAGCCAATATACCCTATTTTTACAAATTTTGTTACTTTGCAATTTAATATGAAATTGCAATGTTTACCTGTCGATCAAATGCCGACAACATCGTGAATTCAGAACTTATCCCACGCATTTTACATGCGGTTAGGTGTTTATTAATGCACGCGTTTTTCTTACCTGACTGCTTTACAATCAGTCACGTTAAGTCAATGATAGTAGCAAATATGTGTCAAAATGTATTTAATCTCTTAACAAATTAACATAATTACTATTTGGTTATCTGTTATAAATATTAATAGCACAGCCTTTGCAATCTTTTGAAAATATTCTTGATGGGGAGGAAAGTTGAGAAGAATAGGGAATATGCATATAGGTAACCCAGATTAATCTAAAATATATATTTTCTACATAAATTAAGTGTTTATGTTGGTTGCTGTTATCCATTTATTTTGGTATTTATTAACAAAAAATAAGCATTTGCTACTCAAATTTTCGCGCGAGTTTCAAAACTTGTAAAACGTGATCCCATTAGCTATGTCGTTAAACGTGTTTTTCTACAACCGAGCGAAAAGTACAAATTTGCGCTTTCAAAAGAAAGCGCAAAGTTGGACATTTTCGAGGAACAAGCGTTTGTTTTACGACAAAGTTACTTTGTCGCTCGCTTAGTTACCATGGACACCTTAATAATAATAAAGAAACGTCCAGCGTATCTGCGACTTTTGACACAAAATATAAACTGTCAAATTTGATATCAATAATTATTAATTACATTACAAAATATTTTTATAAAAATACCGGTTGTAGAAAAAATCATGTGTGTAATTCGAGCGCAAAGTGACATTGCCGCTCTCGCGAGATAGCCGCGCTCCGCTACGCGTCGCGCGTCTAACTTCTCGCTCAGAGCGGCAATATATCACTTTGCGCTCTTAATACACAAATAGCTATTTTATGACTGAATTTCAGTGTTTTACAGTCATCGAAAAATTAATAAAAATGCCATTTAATGCGTGACTCATCCAATGAAATATCCCTGCACTTAAAGTAGAAGGTTCCTAAAATCTTGTTTATGTATATTTCAGGTCAAAATTAGTCCAGGAACCTTTCAGTTTTGCAACGAAAGCTGGCATTATTTCGAAATTTTGACACGTGTCATGAATAATGTCAGTTAAAAATAGGATTTGTCGGAAAAAACCAAGAAAATTCGGTTTTTATGCCTTAAATACACTCCTGGATAACCATTCGGTTTTCATTTTAAAGGGCGATTATCCCTCTATAAGATAGTGTTGAAATATTGGTAAAAAATTAGATGGGCAAAAACACAAGGTGATTCAAATTTAATGTACCGATGTCGAGGGCAAGAAAAGTAAAAAAATCGAGATTTAATCGGCGATTGCTTCCTTCCTATAAAGAATGAAGAAACTAAAAAATATTAATACAATGTATTTTGACAAGCTGTTTCCGAAGACGTATATGGGATTTTAATTTAAACCATTTTGAGTCGTAGATAGCAGAATTGTACAAAACACGTACCATAACGCTTTAATAATATAGTTTTGTGATTATATTGTGATTATAAAACTCATTGGGCAAATCTTACAACCGTATATTAATAAGGCTCATATCCTACTTATATCGTAAAAATCGAATTAACTTAACAAAATCATCTATAACCTTTAACGCACCATTACGTCCTTGATTTGACGTTAACTGTTTTCACGACAGTCTAATCAAGGACGTAATACACTAACCATTCCGTACTTTTACGTCTCGCAGACTGGTTAATAGGGGAGAGTGGCAATGAAACGGACATTTCAATTTAAATGTCCAAATAATCGTGCATACGCTGTCAACCATCGAGTAAAGTGCCCAGGGCTAAATTAGGAAGTTTCCATTTTTTTCATTTTCTCCTAATAAATAGTCCTAAAAATCTAAAAAGCATATGCATTTTCTGTTTTTAATTATCTGTAGAAATAAAAAAGTTATGGGCCTTCAAAGGTTGAGGCTCGATGTACTCGAGGACGTCCAAACACACACCCCGTCAACAGCGGCATAGGCGTTCGCATCAGCAGCGAACAGCTAGCCCGGCGAGAGGTGTGTGTAGTGACGTCTCCGGCCGATAAAAGCCGCGCGGAAAGAAGTTGAATAAGTTCGTCAATTTTGAAGATATCGAGATGATTTTTTTTTGTTTGACAAGTTAAATGAAAGACTATTAAATGATGTTGAAGTTTCTCGATATTTCTGACATAGGAAACTTCCTAATTAATACACCAAAATTTCTCTAGATGTAATTATTCCTAGATTTCACTATTTTTGTTTATGGATCAAATGCGGATATTGTCCGTTTCATACCACCAATGCAAATTTAGTTTAAAAACTTATTGCTTATAGTAGCTTTTTCAAAAAAAGTATTAAGGTACACCTAAATTCGGTAAAAAGTAACGAAAAATGAGATAAAATCTATTTAAAGATATTAAAATATAATGTAAAGCAACAAATTAAAAAATAGCATAATAACAAATAAATTGCAATTGTTGCAAAAAATATGAATTTCTTTGAGTCTACGTGTGAGTCAGAATATTTTAACCAACCTATTTTACTTGAACTGTGGAGACCCTTACAAACCGCATATTTATCGGACGTCCGTTTTCCCCTATATATCGTCGCTGAACTTACCAAGGGGCGAAAGCGACACTTTCTTCGATTTTGAGTTAGATGCATGATGTGATTACACTTAAAGGTATCTATGATCTGACAAACTGCCGAACGTCCAGCTCTAGTAGTTTTCAGTATACACCAAATCGTCTATAGGCATAAGCGACACTAAACACATTATTAGGATCAGACGAAGAGGCGAACATCCACAAAATGCAGTTTCGCCTAATTATTAGATCCCACAATAGCAATTTTGGCTGTTACGCCTAACAGCTAAAGGCTTTTAATATAGATTCGAAAATTACTATGTAAGATAAAAACTAATAAAAAAAAGGAATTTTTACTTTTAGTAGCTATAGAGAATTTATTTTTGGGAAATATTCTCGGTAATTTACCGTTCTCCGAAAATATTCCCCTGAGAACATTCTCATAGTAGCTACCATTAAAATTTGCGTGCTTGCACAAGTTTAAAAAATATGTTTTTGCTTTAATGTAGAGAAGTTATTGTTTGTTATTTTTGTACCTAATATTCCTAAAACTAGTTGTTGTTTCCGTTATTAAAAACATAACAGCTTTCTTAGTTTATAATTATTTAATACTTATTACTATTAATACTTGTGTTATAATTTAGCATTAATAAAAAAAATATTTGTGATTTTTGAGCAAAACGAGTTTATTTTTTATGTTTATGTTTACATAAATATTACTAAAAATTTTCTTTTGATGGTGTTTGACAATAAGTTTTTGTTTCACGACCGTTTATTACAAATAAAATGCCTAAAAGGCCACTTACGCTTTTTGTTTCATTCACAAGTTAATAGACAAAAGCAGGCGAATATCCCATATATTCTTCAAAAGAATCTGACGAATGGGCGAACCTACATTTAGTACCTATTTAGTGGTGATAGGGCATGACTTTTCAAATTCTATAGATGTCTTTCGCAAGCATGTATCTTGACCTACCTTATACCATAATAGAGTAAAATAATAATAAACTACTTAAAGAAAGAGCGTGCTCCAAATAGGACCTATTATGCTCTCCTGTACAATTAGCAAATTGGCGCTTTCGCCCCTTGGTAAGATCAGCGATGATATGTACTATTACTAGGCTACTTTTTAAAATAAGTTTTTACTTCCTACTAGCTTTCGTTGCTTTTGAATTTTAAAAGAAATTATATTGTTTCCCTACTGTCTACCGATCAGATGCTGGCAACATCATTTTAAAAATTTATACCTCCACACGTTCAGGCTATCGGATAACATCAAATAGATTGGCCGAGCACATCGGAATCACTCCGACAAAGCATCGTCAGTTTGCTTTTCTTATCCCATCTTTTTGATCGGCCAAGTATTACGAACAATTTATATGTAAATGGGTCAAAGGTTTTTCATTTTATTCAATCCCTGGCCGTTGAAGCAAAGTAATAGTATGTCGATTGAGCTGCCTATAAGGTCTGTAAAATCGGTAGAAAATTGACAATAAGTCCAATTTATTTCACATATATTATAATGTTTATGTCGGTCAGTAAGTATTTATTTTATATTTATCGTGTCATTCATTTTGGTTTTTGAAAATGAGAAACAAAGAGAAGCACTTCAAATATTTAAATTTTGCTAATTTAAATTTTCATTTAAGTAAGTTCAGGTTTCTATGAGGTCTGTATTATTCAATAGAACGGCAATAAATCCAATTGGTTCTTTATGCACTATACTATTATTATCGGTTAGTATTTATTATTTCTATTTAAGGCATTCATGCGGTTGATTTTGTAACAGCCATCAGTAAACTGAGTAAAATACAGAGGCTAGCGTGCCTGTGCATAACAGGCACAATGGAAACGACGCCCATTGCAGCCATGAAGATGCTCCTGGGAACCCGCCACTGCATGGTAGTAGAGTTGGAGGCTTTCTCGACATCTTACAGACTTATAGTCAACAATTCTTTAAGAAGCATAGGGTCATACCGCAGTATTTCTAAAGAGGAACAAGAAAAGCATTTTAAGTAGGCATTCCGATAGAAAAAGAACAGTTTACAACGTTGACAAACCCTTCAGAATTCTGATTCCAAAAAGAGCACGAAAGAAAACTGTAAAATCAAATCATCAAGGATCTGTCTGGTACACAGATGACTCAAACACCGGTGTAGGTAATGACGCTGGAGTGTACAAATCAGTAACCCGGTAGGGAATATCCATCATTCTGGGTACCTACGTCACTCCTATTAAAAATGTCCCCAGCAGCTTTCCGATGGTACTATTCGCCCTTATAAAGTTTTGTTGCATTGTAAACATTTAAAACCAAAAAATGTATGTCAATTAGCTCGAAACAAATTTTAAACTAATTTACTGCCAGTAAATAATTAGTCTTTAAATGTTGTAGAGCCCAAAGCCGATAACATAATAAATATTTAGCAAATGTTAATTATAATGGACTGTAATTGCCTATTATTTAAAGTTTCCGCAGAGGTTTGGCTATTTATTATTATACTTGTAACATATTGAAATTGTTTTAAAAATCATTCTAAACACTGTTGTGAGTACCTATATTATTACCTGAAAAATATTTCCATATCATTTGCATATTATTTTCATATTTATAAAAAAAAAAATATTTCACATTGGTGTAATCGTGGTGGTACCCGAGAAAAACAAATCGACGAGAAGCGATAAACGGGGCTTCCGCGCGAACATTTTCTGAATGCGCACACTCCAGCTATGGTGTACGGCTGGTCGGCTTATTTTGTTATTTTAATCTCCGAAAGTGTACATCAGTTTTAGTCCGTTTGTAGCTGTAACTTCGCTCGTATCGAATTATCAAATTGTTTTTTTTTTAATAAAATGCGCTTATGTGATAGACATAATTGGATATTCTTGTGCAGTTCCTTGATGTTTTTTTAACAACGGGCTCTGGAGTCAATCTTTTTTCATTTCCACAAGACTGTCTAAGGTAAGTACATACATTAAACATTGAATTATTAAATATATAGTTATTTTTATTTATTTATTCATTGAACCTGTGATTGAATTATGCAAACAGACAATTTGCACTTAATAAAATATTTTTTTAATATGGCGGTCAACTTGCGGCTGGTAATGTTTAACTGCTTGATTTGTAATGGGTGTTTTGGTAATTTATTATTATTTATTTTTGTTTTAATTAATAATTTTTGTGCCAAGTGTATAGCTTTGAAATGTTGTATTATGTTAAATTACCGCGCATGCCTAAAGAAACTCCACTAGCTGAATAAATCAGTACGAGTGAAGTCTTCCCGGTCAACGCTAGCATTATTTTAATTTTGACCTGTAATGAAAGGGTGAAATAAACTTGCCTCTAAGAAGTCTAGGGCTAAGACCTCTTGGTTTCTTATGTAGATATTAACCAAGCAAAAAAGGCAAATGCATAGCATATTCTATATGTGCACCATTTTGGGACACTCGCAATACCAACATTGTCAAATATTAACTAAAGTGTTGCTGCATATCCACCGTTTTTACCTGATAATACTTAATAATACTGGAAGTTGACCGGTCTTATTTATTTGCCTAACTTTCCTAGGAACATTAAATTTTGTTATTTAAGTATCTCCATAAAGAACTTTATATTAACGCTAAAAACTTTGGTAATTAATCTCCTTTCTACCGAAATTTTATAAGAATATACTTCCCCTAAAAAAACACTTGTAGACATCTGTGTCTCGCAAAATAAAGAAATATATTTGCAATCCACGTCCTGAACAAAAAGTTTCTTCCCTTCGTAAAATTTATGTGGAAGTTATATAAACTTTCTACGTTTTTTTATCCGAAGCCAACGAAATGTTAAATTTAATGTCTATTAAATTTATAAAAGATTTTCCGGGGTATTTAAATTATTTTTCTATGGTTAACTTTTGTTTTCTTATTTCTAACTTTTATATCACATTTTACGGCCATTCGAAACGAGAACACAGTCTTATAAGAAGCAGTAAAAAGGAATCTGAAATGTAGTTTTCAGATATTTTGCAAAACAATTATTTCTACTTATAGCTCACTGTTTTTAAGCTATTGTAAAATAGGCACGCATACTTTGTTTGGAAAGTATATTTGCTTATATCAATAGCATATTATGTAGAAACTATAAAAATAAGAAAAAAATTCACCAGCAGAATTTCAAATTTATTTTATTTGCTGGCTACTTCTAATACAAGTATGGGCTGAAAAGTCCTTGGAATAAAAATAAAGACAGAACTGACACCTCGATACCAGCGATGATACAAAGCCTCTCTGCCTTGATCAAAATTTAAACCTGACCTGCTAATCGAAATAGGCATCCATAGTTGCTTTAACATCGTCGTCTACTGAAAATTTCTAGGTGATTCTTGCTAGGCATTTTTTCAGGAGTGGGAACAGGTGGTAGTCCGACGGTGCTAAGTCTGGCGAATAAGGCGGATGTGGCACCAAATCAAAGCCTTATTCATTGATTTTTGCCATAGCACCAACACTGGTGTAGGGCCGTGCATTATCTTGATGTACAATGATTTGCTTCCTGGCTAAACCAGGACGCTTTTCCAATGGCGTAAAAAGGGGGCAGGGGTTCGGATTCCCAGCTTGTCGTGTCGGCCCCCCGCCTTAATTCTTCATGCAACGAAAGATTGTTTGCATATTGCCATCGCAAAAATTTACAATAAAATGATATCAAAATCTTTCAAATTCCATTAAACACACTTCAAGGAATTTTTGCTGGCGGTGGTTAAATTTATTTATGTATTTTCCTAATTATTATAAATTAATTAAAATTATTAGAAATGGTAGAAGTTGTACGTCGTATATTTTTTAATAATAATCGAACAAACTAATTTTACCATTTTTAATAGTTATCATTACCTACATCACTAGCACTGTAACATTCAAATCATTGTGTCAGCGCAGTCAGGATTTTGTATTGGGGGGGGGGGGGGGTCACGAGTAAATAATAGTCTTATAAATGTATCACATTACCACATGGAATAAAATAAAATATTGACAATGTTACAGCTGTAGAAGGTAATGATGCCAATTTTATATTCTTCTCTGGTAATTGATTCTAGAACTTGTTAATTCGTTAAAAGTGCTTAGAGAGGGGTTTTATTATTAAAACCCCCCTCGCTGCGTCAACAAGAGCGGATCCAGGGGGGAGGTCATGGGGGTCATGACTCCCCCCAAAATCATCAATAATACGTGTAACTATTAAAATATAAATATAAAAAGTTAAAAATATATTATTGTTCGCTGAATGAAGTGAGTTTTTAAAGTGTTACAAAGCGATATCTCGAAAACTAATTACAAAATATGCTGTAATTAAAGTCACGTTTTTGGTAACATTTTTGGTAAAGTATTGGTTACTTTGGCAAAATTTTATATATCAGTACAAAAATTGAAAGAAAAATCCTTCCTTGAATATTCTAAAATAAAACTATATACATTTTTATTGCAGATGGCCATCTAATTTATCATAATACTTACTTAGTAATTCGGTACCTACCTTTTTATGAGTATGCATACTAGAACAACAAATGTAGGAAAAATAAGGTTAATTTGTAATGTACATTTTACCAAAACATATTATGCCATTCACCATACCAAATAATCCAATACTCACCTAGTATTGTGTACAAATATTATATGTATATTTTTAGAATTTTTGTTAGATATGAACTATTCTTTATTCTTAACATTATATATACGTAATTAAAACCATTCTCCGTCATAACAAAATTAAACAGAATATTGTCTTGTTTACAACAAAAGTAAACACATTGGAATGCGAGCAAACAGAACATGTCGTATGTAACCTCAAATATTTCAAGTACTTTCTCTTTTCCCGTTATTTGGCCCTTATTCATAAGTGGCCGTCTCACCACCGCGACACCGGATTTGGCGATTAGACCAGAACCAAAGGGTTGTTTAGACAGAAAGGCCGTATCTTAAGGTGTATTCGATTAACAGAATTTGGGGTTTTCATCGGGGGCCGATCCATGGGTTTACGAACTTTTAGCGAATACGCAATTAACCCAAGAAGTCTAAAATTTTAGAAAGGTGTTATTTTTTTCGAATTAACTCATTCATGCCAGTTCGCAAGTTATAAATCAGGCGAAAGGATGTTGTGGGAAGATTGAAGGCGAAAAAAACAAATTCAAATGTATTTTTTCTATTTTCGTATAACAAGGATAAAGTGGCACTTAAATTACTTCATCTGGCGCGCCGTTACTGTCGTCATCTGCCATTATGTAAAACAAGACTATAAAATTAATCCAGATACATATATTTGCCATTCTTGATAATAAAAAGGTTACGTTTAACTTGTTGATACCAATTTTGCAATTAAAGAAACAATTGAAAAAAGATCCTTTAAAAGCATAGTTTCTGCCTGAAATGACACTCCCAAGAGGGTTCATCGAGAGTCGCCAGACCGGGAAGAACATTCAAGATCATTTTCTATGAGGACCGAGCGCAACTGAATAATTTCCAGACCATTGTGCAGCATTTTTATCGATGCACACTTTTCCCACTTGACTTTATTTATACAAGACAGGAAGGGCAAGGCGTTTCTTGCACATAAATATATAGAAGTGTTTTATTCTTACATTTGTAAAGTGTAGACTTTAAATTAATACAGGGTATCCTCAACCGAATCAGTAATACTGTCCTTGTTGTTATGGAAAAAATTTCTGACAAGATCTGGCGCTTCTTAACGCCTTTACATTCTTTATTGCAATATCACCAAACGGATTCACAATAAAATAAGTGATAATAGGAAGTTCCAAGCTGTGTTTTAAACATATCAATGTAAGACTCACAAGGAAAAAAAAATATCAATGTAAGACTCACAAGGAAAATTCCGCAGGTGTATCTCACCTTTTTTATCCTTTCCTATTTGGAGGTGAACCTCACGGGTGATTTTCTTCCTTATTTTGAGAAACTGCACATGAGGAAAATTCGTGTTTAATATTTCCGTGAAATGGTGAGATACACTTGGGATAGGTTCCATAGTAGCTATCTTTGGAATAGAATTTTTTTTGCGATTTATTTGAAATTTTCCTTTCTTTGGATACATAAAAGTGTTCATTTATGTTGGAACGGACCTGTGAAGGCACATATACATATGGTGAGTAAAGGCATATTTGCTGAATTTATTCAATATTTGATGATACAGTGGACTTCTTGGTAGGATCTGTGAATAAAACCAGTGAAGGCACATATATAAATATACAGTGTGTCCACTGATTGACTTCGGAATAGGAAAAACTTTTTTATTTGTGGATTTACAAAAAAAGCCACTCTACTTAAAAATTTTGCTTCTCCTAAAACTTCCAAAAAAGGTGTTATATTTGAAAATTTCTATACAGGGTGTGTAAAAATATATAAAATATAAGCTGCCTAAGCCAAAAGGTAAATACACTCAAGATCGTTTTCTGAGAGGATTGAGAGCAATCAATCAATTTTTAGGCCATTGCATTGTGCAGTTTACTGCTATCTTCAAAATCTTATTATTGTTTTATTTACACAAAACCAGAAAGGAGCATAATGGCACTACCACAAGAAAATTGATATTTTGAAAGGAGAACAAAAGCCTTCATGGGTTGAAGCATTTAGAAAATCATAGCTCTTAGGATTAGACCGTGATAAAGTCTCAAATGTCACATCATTGTGTTTGATCTCGCAGAGTGAAGATTTCTGAAGAAGTCTCGTGCAATCGACGGCAAGACGGTAGAAAGTTATTCCACTTTGATATAGTCTAACCAGAAGAACTATGATTTTTAAAGTTATTATTAATGTTAAAATTTTAACGCAATAAAAATCCTAAAGAAGCGAAAGAAAACCAATTAGCATATATGTCATGATAAAAATATTAAATTATGTTTAATCAAAAAGTATAAAACCAACATTTGGGGTTTAAACGCTACCTGACCTTTAAAATTTACATTACCAAGGTCTTGTAAAGTATAACCGCGATTATTCAGCATCCAAGTTACGTCAAACTCGGCAAGTTTTTATTTGAACGTGATTTTACACCCTCGATAAGCTGACAAATTAATAGTCCGAGAGACGTTTTGTAGTTAAAAAGAATAAAAAATAACAGGGAAAATTTGATTCTAGATTTGCAGGGTAAAAACTGGAAAGGGGATAAAGAAGAAATCTATAATGTGAACCAATTTAAGGGTAGCTTTCGGTAAAGCTATCTCACGTCATCAAAATGAACCCATTATAGCATTGTAGTCCAGACCAACATATCGTATAGCACCCAATATACGAAGGTAAATACTGTACATCCAATTAATATAAAGTGTTGTGGCGTCATAATCATGGTTACTCTCCTAACTTCTTAATCTTTCAGGGAAACTCTTTGTAGAAATCGTTCCTGGCATAGGCGCCGAGTTTACAAAAATTTAGGGGGGTGTAGGTGTCCGCCGAATAGAAATGGTGTTTTAACGGGCGCGGATTTAGGGGGCGCAGCCTTGTACAAAAAGGAATTCAATGGCGAATTTTATAAAAATTAACAAACATAAACAATCACCATCCATAATATTTTACAAACCATTGTAAACAAATATATTATGCCGTCTATGTAAGGTCTTTGAAATGAATTATACCACAATAATATGAATAATAGATTAATGCTAATATGTAATATAAAAAATTGAAGCCTTTTTGGCATTTTTAATTTACATGCTCTTAGATTGTTTCTAAACATTCCATACACATCTTACTCAAAAGGTGCGCCGGATCGTTTTGGTTTCTAAAGGAAACAAGTAACCAGATAGTTTTTTTTTTTTTTTTTTTTTTATTTATTTATTCATTCCCAACTAACTACAAAGTTCATTACAGGGAATATAATATAATAAAATACAGAGCATTTGAAAATATATATAAATAAATATTACAAAAAGCATAGTGGTTTTAACAATTTCTTGACATACACAAAAAAGTATCAAAAAGAATCAAAAAAAAATCATTCTTTACGAGAAAAAAAATTTTTTTAAATGTTTTTTAAACTTTTTTAATTTTTTTATATCTTTTAAATCTTTAGGTATGCTGTTATATATTAAAATTCCAGTATATAATATTGACCTTTTTCCAAAATTACTTTTTACTATTGTTGTTTGTAAATTTTCATTTTGTCTGGTATTATGTTTATGCAGTGTTTTTGTTTTTTTCAGTGATATGTTAGAATACTTTTCTTTAATATTTATAGAGTGTATTAATATACATAATTTTAATTTATAAAGTTGGTCTATGTTTAGGTAGCCATGAGGTTTGTACAAATTTGTTGTTGGTTCTAAAAAGGGGAGTTTATGGATGCATTTAATTATTTTATTTTGTAACTTTTTTAAAGGTTTTAAAGCATTCGAACAAGCAGATCCCCATACTGAAATTAGATACTGCAATTTTGAATAAACTAATGAGAAATATATATTTTTTAAAAATTTGATGTTAATAAAATTTCTTGCCTTAAACAAAATTCCAATAATGGGTGAAATATTATTTCTTAAATAATCTATATGTTTTTTCCAATTTAAATTTTCATCAATGTATAAGCCCAAAAATTTTATACACTGTGTGTATTTAATTTCTTTCTTATTGAATAAAATTGGAGGAATATCTTGATTAACTTTTGATTTACTTATGAACATGAAGCTTGATTTGTTAAAGTTTAATGTTAATTTATATCTCTGAAGCCATTTATAGATAACATCTAGGTCATAATTTATGTCACTATATATTTGAGAGATTTTTGGAGAGAAATATACAATAGTAGTATCATCAGCAAATAACTTAATGCTACCCTTTAATTTTAATTGTGATACTGAATTTATATATATTAAAAACAGAGTAGGCCCTAATGTAGAGCCTTGTGGAACTCCACATGTTATGTTTTTGTGCGAACTTTTAATGCCATCTATTTGAACAAATTGTTTTCGATTGCACAAATAATTCTGAAACCACAAATTGAGTATTCCCCTTATGCCAGTATTGTGTAAACATCTTAATAAAATTGTATGGTTAACAGTATCAAATGCCTTGCATAAGTCTAAGGATAAGAAGCAACAGCTTTGATTGTTATCAACATTTTGCTGGATATTAGTAATTACATCAGCTACTGCTGTCTCTGTATCCCTAGCCTTACGAAAACCATACTGCCCCGAAAAAAGTATTTTTTTTGATTCCAAAAAATTTATCACTCTATAATTTATAACTTTTTCTACAATTTTTGGAAACACTGGGAGAATAGAAATTGGTCGATAATTATTGCAGTTAAAATGTTCTCCATCTTTAAACACTGGTGAGATTTTTGCTATTTTCATTTTATCTGGAAAAATACCAGTTTTTAAAGATAATTTGATAAGATGTTTAAGAATTGACAGTAAATTATTTTTAAAAATTTTAACAACTTTTACAGAAATGTCGTCAAAACCAGTTGCTTTATTTTTATCAATTTTATCAATTATTTCTTCTATTTCTTCACTTGTAATTTCTTCAAAATTTAAAAACATGGATACTGGATTTACTTCCATTCCGTCATCGATATTATGTATTACTGGAATTTTTCCTGATAATTTTTCTGCTACATTGATAAAATGGTTATTGATTTCTTCGCATATTTCTTCAGTATCTTCAATTTTTTTATTGTCTTTAATGATATAATTAATTGTTGATTTTTTCTTTTTTTCAGAATTCGTTACAATAAAATTTAAGTTTTTCCATATATTTCTTTGGTCTCCTGTAAGAAACTTTTCTTTGTAATAACTTTGTTTGGTTGTTTTTATTTGATTTTTCAAAAGTTTATTGTAATCATCATAAATTTGTTTGTAATATTCACTTTCTTGGTGTTTCTTTTTTATTTTGTAATATTTATCTCGGATCTTCATCATATTTGCTAATTCTTTGTTAAACCAAGGCTTTGAATTTTCTTTTATTTTAAAATTTGTTTCATAGGAACATTCATTAAATATTTTTAGAATTTCACCATAAAAAAAATTTGGATCCTGAATGGAATCTTTTTTTCTGTCCAGAATTTCTAGTTTTTGTCTTAATTTTTCAATGTTATATTTTTTTTGAGTAATAATTTCATATTTTGATTTTTTTGGCACTTCCTGACAAAAAATACTAAGAATTTGAAGTTTATGGTCACTTAACGGACTAATCTGAAAGGATATTTTCATATTTTTTGTTGAATTTGTGATAATATGGTCTATTAAAGTTGCACTAGATCTTGTATCTCTGGTGGTGTTATTTTTGTTACATAATTTAAAGTTATTTGAATTATAAATATCTAGAAGTCTCTTGGAATATCTACTATTACTTAAAATATCAATATTCATATCGGCCAATACGAAACAATCAGATTCTGATGAATTAATAGATTCTAATTTTTCATCCAAAAAATTTAAAAACGTATCCGTTGACACTGACGGTGGTCTATAAATTCCACAGATAGAAAGGTCAGTACAAGCAATTCTAACAAATATATAAGATATTTCAGACTCTATTTTTTCGATTAATTCATATTTAAATCTTCTGTGAACAAAAATACCCAAACCGCCGCCAGTTCTTTCTCTTGATGCATAAATTACATTAAAGTCTTTAAAATTATAGAATTTTTTTTCATTTTTCTTTACCCAGGTTTCAGTAATTACAATTATATTAATTTTTTCTTCACTTACTAAAATTTCAAGTTCGTCCATTTTATTTTTTATTGAACACGCATTAATATACAGTATCTTAACTTCACTGGCCATTTTATAAGTCTTGATTGAGGTAGTTTATTTTCTCTCTTGCTTTTAACTTTTTATAATTATGTATTTGACATTGATTACTGTTAGCTTCATGTACATAATCATAACTTGTTTTATATTTGTCGTTTGATGTTTTACAATTTATGCATACAGGAGTTTGTTGTTTACACTCCCAATAACAGTGTTCACCACAACAAAATTTGCATACTTGCTTTTTCTCACAGTTAATTGCTTTATGGCCGTATTCACAACATTTAAAACAAAATATAATGTCCTGGGCTTCTTTTATTTGACATGTATCCCATCCAAGAGAAATTCTTTTATCTACGAGTTTACTGAATGTTCTTCCAATAGTTTCAATATATATAATATATTTATTTGAAATTTTTGATTTTCTTGTACTTTTAATACATAATTTGTCATCGTTATCAATGTAATTTAGAGCTTTTAGTTCATCTAGAAGTTCTTTATCTTCATATTTTTTCCTGCTTCCTATTACTACTAATTTTGGAGGTTTCATCTTTGATATCTGAACTGTATAATCTTCTTTTAACTTCTCTTCACTTAATTGTTTTAAATTATTTATTTCTTCTTCTGAATTTGATTTTATTATTATTCCCCCATTTCTAATTTTTAAAACTTTATTTACAGAAGCTTTTGCACATATAGGGTTCACTCTATTTTCAACGTCTTGTTTAGTTTTTTGACTGCTTTGTGTTGTTTTTGGTTTTATAATTACTACTGGTAAATTTTTTTTTACTTCTGTTTGTGTCTTTTTAACTAATACTTCTGAATAAGACATTTCTTTTATATTTTGCTTGTTACTGAATTCGCTTAATTTTTCTATAACCATGTTAATTTTTGTTTCTATTTCGTCAACTTTACTAAAGAAATTGTTAATTTCAAGTATTTCTATTTTCTTAACTAATACATCAATTTTTTTATTCATTTCCTTAATAATGCTTTTTAATAAATTATTATCCTTTGTTAGGTACTGTTGGTTATTATCTGATTCACTATTTTCTTGAATACTGTTTTTATTACAATTTGTACATATCCAAATCTGTTTTTGTTTTTTTAATTCAGAAATATCCTTTTTTGTTAATTTAGCACATGATAGGCAGTACCAATGGCTACATTTGCAACAACCAACTGAATAAGATTTTTTATTGAATTTAAAATTACAGCGACCACAATTTTGTTGTTTATTTTGACTTAATATTTGTGAAATTTCATCAGAAATACCTGCTTCAAGCCTGTCTTGTGTCGATATCATAACATTTTTAACAAAATCTTGATACTTATTGTCTGTTGGGTATTTTTCAGGTAAATAAAAACTTTCTTCGTCACTCTCCTCTGTACTTTCTTTCATTATTTGGTTAACATCTTTCATTTTTGACATTGACAACTTCTTTCTTTTTATATTTTCCATACTTCCTCATTTGTATCTTCTCCAAGCCAAACTTTATAATTTTATGATGTTCTGTGTTTTCTTTTTGACACTACTGGTGATTTTATAAAAATATTACTTGAAGAATTCCGTAGAATTTTTTCTTAAAGAATGACAATATTTTTTAGACACACTGCTGTCACCTGATTGAAAGTTTTTTTTTCAAAAAACAGCTTTTTGAAAAACGGGTTAATGAAATTTTCCAAATATATTTTCTTGAAAACACATATTTCGAACGTAAATTTTTTCAAAAATGTCCTGACAGCTTTTTCAAAGACACTTTTTTGAAAACCGATTTATGAAATATTTTGAAAATATTTTCTCGAAAGCGCTTATTTCGAAAGTACATTTTTTCAAGAATTCTTTTTTTAAATATGGAGGTACGCTTTTTTGAAAACGGATTTATTAACGCATTTTAGTAACGCCAACTTTGCAAATGCATAATATACGGGGTGTCCGAAAAGTTTTAATATGGGCTACTGGTAAAGATAGAGACACCAAATTTTAGATGTATCTTATTGGTTAATAAATCTACTTTTTCATGTAATTTTACTTTTTAAAACCCATTGAGGGATGACGCTAGGGAGCTGGGATCAAAATTTTCAAATGAAACCCTATGCCGTGTGGTACCTCATTTTAAAAGTCTATGAAAAAGAAGGATTTTACCACAAACCCGAGGTCCCTATCATAACTCGTTTTTTAACGGCAAGCATTTCATAATTAAAAATCTTGAAAAAAAATTTAAATACTTTTATTTCTCCTATTACCTTAAAAGTTGTTCAAAATGACCACCATGAAATTTGTGGCAGTAATAAAGTCGATTTTGGATCTCACTTCTGACATTTTCGAGAATGGCAGGTGTTCGGTACTTCTCGGCAAAGTTCCAAAATCGACTTTATTACTGCCAAGAAGTTCATGGTGATCATTTTGAACAACTTTTAAAGCAATAAGAGAAATAAAGGTCTTTATATTTTTTTCCACGATTTTTAGTTTTCATAGGCTTGCCATTTAACATTAAAGAAACAGGCCTCATGTTTGCAGTAAAATGATCCTTTTTTGAAGACCTTTGAGATGAGACACCACACGGTATAGCGTTGCATTTAAAAAATTTTGGTCTCAACTCCCTAGCGTCACCCATTAAGGGAGGTCAAAAATTTAATTACATACAATAGTAGATTCATTAACCAATATGACAGGTACACCTAAAAATTTGGTGTCACTATCTTTACTAATAGCAAAGACATTTGCCAATGCTAAGACTTTTCGGACACCCTGCATATATCATGTAATATTGTGCGGAAAAGTTATGTTTATTTAATTCATAATTTTATTTACTTTAAACTTTATTATTGTAAAATATCTATAGAATACAATAAAATATTAGTTTTAGCTTAAGCTCTACGGATCTCTTATGAAAATCCTAAATTCGGGATTTTCATAATAAAGTTACCAAATGAAATTTTTTTGGTCAGTTCTTAATAATAGCGAAAAATTTAAGTGCTATAACGCAGCTGGGGCCCATATATACGAGACATTATTTATTACCTCACAAAATACATTTTTTAACACGACGTTGCGTTGTATGATTATCCCATTTCATCATTTTTTGATTTATGACCAACCTTTTTATGGAACCGTAAATTTTTTTCCTCTACGATAAAAACTTCCCACTGTGACTAACGCAAGAAATAATTTGTTACCTTTACAATCAAATATCTTTAGATGTATTGGCGTCTCGTAATCCCTTTCAATAGTTATTTATGAAAAATTTTACTACCAAGATACAGATAAAAATTCCTATTTTGTATCCACTTATTTTTAATAATATTGATAAGCTTAATATTTTAAACAAAATACTTAAAATATCAATAAAATTAGATTGTATTATTGTATTATTATGTATTAGTGCAGATTTAGATCTTCTAGAATATAATCGGTTTGGTACAATTTTCTTATACTGTTATTGTTAAAACTTATAAGTTTATGCTTAGTTCCCAGATTTTTAATCTTGGAACTTGTTGCTACAATGAAATTAGTTGTATAATTTTGGAATGGTATTCTTTATAAGTTTCCACAAAAGACTACAAGAAATAAATTCATATCACAAAACTTAGTTGTCGGATTTTCACACTTGCCAATTGAAGCTTCTAAGGCCCGATGTACACATCCCTTTTTCTGATGTACGGCATCTTTGCGTTACCAAAATTGCGTTTCAATGAAGAGACGCACACATGTGTTTGCCGAATAAGAAATATGCACATATTTTTTTTATTGCATAAATCGTCTAAGGAACTCATTACAAACCCAAAAATATTATTTTAAAAAAACTACTAGGATAATTCAGCTACAAAAAATGTTTACTTTTCGATATAATTTATTACAATTTAAAAATCAGCCATTTGTCCTCAGTGAATATTGATGTCAGGATATCAGCAAAAATAAGTGTCAATCTACATGTTAACGTAAAATTTAACCGAAAGTCGAACAGGTTTGTTTTTCTGTTAAACAGTCATAGGGGGAGCAATCGATTTTTTTGTGTTGATAGAGGAATAGTGCAACTAGCTTCGGTAAAAAATTCAGTTATACAGGATGTTTCATTTTGGAGCTATTAAACGTCAAAGTCAAGATTTCCGCGATTTCCGTTGAAATCGGGTACTGATCGCAAAAGTGAATTAATGCGATGTAAATTTTCAGAGGTTGTAGAGGACCAGACCCAACCTGAGCTTAAGAACTGGTGCGGCGACCACGCGGTGCCGGACTTTGAAAATGCATACATCCGTTGTTTTACGTGCAGAGACGGTTAGTAAACTTTTAGCTAGTCAAAGTTGATTGGATGTCTCCCACATTCCATTTTAACTAGAAAACAGTACATTCCAAAAAAAGCAACCTCTTCCAGAAACTGAATGTCCAAACATGCCATATACATTTGGGGGCGATGAAGCGTTTTTTCTTTCTCAGCATGTTATGGGGCCGGAAAAAAAAATTGTAGAATTTCTCGAGTCTTCAGTAATATCGAGAGTACATTAGAGATTCTGTCTAATAAATGGAAAATTTTCAAAAGTCCATTAATGCTAGTTTGGATCTATCAATAAAATTAATCAAAAAACATGTTGTGCCATCCATAATTATTTAAGACATCGAAACGTGTCCGAGTTTTCAGATGCATTAACTATCGAAGAATTAGTTGATTTAAGACAACAAAATTTATGACCCTTAAGACCACTTACTCAATTGAATCAGACACCAGCTTCAGAAGAATATTGTGTCATTTTTTAGCGCTGTCTAGCTGTAACTCCTGTAATTGTGATGCCTATCTTTGCAGGTGACTTCTTTTATCTTTCTGTGGCGTCTGGGTAGATGGTATATGGCAGCAGGTATGCTTTGTGTATGGTTGGAAAAGATGCCAGAGATCCAATTTATTGTATCTCACTGTCAAATCTGTTTAGTGTATACCGAATTCCAAATATTTCCTTCTCAGTTTTTTTTTCAGCCTGTCTTAGCAGAATGCAACAGTATGATACTGATCTCCAAAAGTCACCTGGTTGTTTCTGTTCTATAATAATTCGATAGATACCAATAGTTAATACATTAGCTGATATTTTCGTATCATCTTCAATACTGTATGGTGCTAAAACTGGTGCTTGTGTTAATGATTTTTTCAATTTTGAAAATATTTCTGCTGGTCGGGTCCCCAACAGAACTGCACATTTTTCTGAAGCTGCCCTAAAGGTAATGCCTTATCAGAGTATTTATTAAAACATTTTATGTTCACCTCAAGAATCTACGTACTTCAGACACTGTTTTTGGTTGTGGATAGTTTAAAATTGAGCTTGTACTATAATATTTATTTCATTCAATGCATGCCTTTGACAATTGTTATGTACCCAAGATATTGTATAACTGTTACACTAAAAGTACATTTGTCTAGATTTAATGCAGTTCCATAATAAGATATTATTTTACGTACAGTCATTAGGTTCTTATAATGATTGACAAATTACACCGTTCATAGCAGAAGTAAATCTGGCCGTTGATAATCAACTCAGATTCAGTTTTGTAACCCAATATAAAATGGTCTTAAATTTTGTCCTCTGTTGCAAATAAAATTATGGATTATGCTACAGTAATACCAATAGCGGTTATGATTTTTATAGACTATACCTGATAAATCGAATAAAAACATCACGAAAATTTCATTGCATTCTCAAGAACGTCCTAAATTGTACAATATCCCATATATTAAATAGAATATTACCTATAATACCTTAATACCAACTAATAAAAAAACCTCTAAAAATAAAATTCGATATGATATAGTTTCTGCCTATAAACGGCATTCCCGAAGGGTCTATAGAGATTTGTAGGACCCAAAACGGAAGGACATGGAGATGATTGTTTTCGGAGAGGGTCGAGCGTAACCGTACGATTTCCAGGCCATTGTGCAGCTTTTTTATTGGTACACATTTTTCCCACTCGGTTTTATTTATACAAGACAGAGAAGTTTGGCCCATAACGTGTCTGAAATAGGGGAAATATAATGGATGACTTTTCCTGGTATGTTTTCAGTAATAGAGCAGATATTTTAGCTATTACGTGGCAAGTGAAATACATATTTTTTGTGATCATTTGTATGGGTTTCAAAAGCTTTATGTAGCTAGAATGATACTAAATATATGGCTGTCTCTGACAGGTAAAGATCTAGAGTATTTGATTTAGTATTTCAGCTGAAAATTTGTCAGGAGGCATTTATCGCCATTCTCAAAAAGTAACGAAATAGTTTCGTGTTCTTGTTAATATCACTGTACTATTTGGAGATTTTATGTTTTCTAAACGTAAACGCTGATATGTGGGATTTTATCATGCCGGTTAACTCTAGACTAGTGTTTGGGTTTCCCACGTGTCCTTACAAAAGTAGGCAGATACAATAAAGTGACGCTACCATTTGACTTTTATCAAGAGGAGACGCAGCTATTCTATCATATCTAGCTTTTTGTTTTGTAAATTTTCTTTCATAAATTGTACGTGTGTAGGACAAAAAACGACAGCTATAACTTCGACCTTGCGCGCCACCGGGCAACACCGGCTTTCCAGGTCTTCTGTATTCCACCGAGCAAACCTGATGTAAAAAGACAGTTCCGGAAGAAAAGAATCCAACATGTTTTAAATTAAATCTAACGTGAACACGATCTGACCTAAATTACTTAATTGCTCTAATTTTAGCAATATTATTTAAATCCAACCTTTATTTATGATAAAAACGGTTAATTACCCTGTAATTTTTTTAGGCAGAAATGAAAAAGATTTATGCCTTTTTTCAGTCCAACGCGTCTCCACAATTTTGAAGTTTACTTTTAATAAACCACATAAAACACGAGCCAGTGCCACAAAAGCTCCATGACATAAACAAATTTTTGGAGGTGATGAATTTTTCAGCATAGGCATCAGATCAAAAATCTCTTCGGCCCACGAATCTGTCAGCCATTGTCCTAATTAATGTTGCTTTTGTTTTGTTCCCATGTACATAGGGAACATAAAAGGCTCAACTTACTTTGAGTAAAAACCAATTATGTTTAGTGGTCAGTTTGGTAATGATTTTACGAATTTTGGCTTTGGAAAATGTGTCAGGGCCAGATACCTCATAAGGGCAAAGCTTTTTGATCTCAGTTATTTATTTTTATTGTCTGGTAATAACAAATTAATAATATTTATTAACCCTGATTGAAGGGAATTGCAGTAAAATAATAAAAACGTTCGCATATAGGTACAATACATGTATGTATTATTACATCAATATAAATATCAAACTTTATAGCAAATATTTTTGGTATTTTCTAAACATTTTTTGGAACATTAGCAACGTTATTTCTTGTGATTAAAGCACCACTAAAGCGGAAAATTGTTTAAAAGTACTAACTAAGTGTTAAACTATTTAATAAATTACCACTATGCATTAAACGCATTGAGTCAACGCTTCTTCAAAATGGAAATTAAAAAATTGTTAATTGAGCTGGAACCCTATTGTCTAAACGATTATTTTATATGCATTAGATTAGTATGACAGTTATATGACACTTCTGATTTTCTGATTGACTATTTGACGATATTTCATTTTGTTTTTGTAACAAATTCGAAATAAAGAGCAATATTATTATTATTTCGTGAATTGTTTTAATTTTGTTAACCATTCTACTTCCTACCAGTTTATGCTGCTTGTATAAATTGTTCTGGAGAAATGCGTAAAAAGCGTATCAGCGAAATGAAAAGGGAGCGGTACTGTTTGATCGTGATAGCGAGTGGTACTGACCAACGCGATGGCGCCATCCCTTCAGGTTAAGTAATTACCCTCGTAAGGATCTGCCCCCGGGCGCTTGTCCATTGCTAACGATGTAAGTGATCGTAAAATATCATACCATATTGTATTGTTTAATACCTATATAATATAAATGGTTTGGTAAACCGTACAATCATTCTCTACCCTTACGAACGTGACATTTTGGTGGAGGCGCCGAATCTTACGGGTATACCAATATGGTTTAGTATATTGAAATGAATAAATCCTTAGGTAGTCTAGAAACACACTCAATACTGGTATTTTGCTTTGATCGATTATTATCTGTCAAATGTTCTGTTGTATCATGCGCGCGCCTGTAAACATTTTTTCCAAGCTGTATGTTGCCGAAATTTAATTTTTGGGGGGAATATTATGATTTGGACTTTTTTCCACTATTGCAAAAAAAGTAAATATATGTATAATGCTAGAATATTCAACGATAATATAATATTAATTTAGTTTTTCCAAAAAAGCCAACTGAAACAAACACGAAGTTCGTAGTAGTTCTGCAATCAGCGACGCTTGGAAATTTGATCGCCTTATATGGAAAACCCGGCACTCAGTAATGACTAACTTTTTACTAGGATATGTTTATAGATCAGTTCGTAAGGTCGGCTCTAGACCAGAAAATGCATCTTATCTCACTTTTCTGAGAACCTCCGTTTTTTTTTCTTGTAGCACTGACTATCGGGCCGAAATCGCTGATCTCATCTGATATTATTTCGATAAGAAAAGAAGCTTCTTTTTCTCAAGCTTAGGTTTGCTCTGGTTTCCGAATGTCCTTCGTGGTAAAAAGTCACGTGTCGATCATCAAAAGTCAATCTTTCTGAATATTGCTTGTAAATATTCGGGGAGAGATGGCGCAGCTTTTTACTAATTGCCATAAAAACTTTAGGAAAATCACAAATGTTTTTAAAAATAAAAGCTCTATTAGATTATTTGGGTACAAATATTCATTATCTAATTTGAAAAGAAATAAGTCTAAAACACTATGAAAAATATTTGAACAAAAACATACAAAAACCATCTAACCCAAAAGTTGCAGTTGAGTTGGCGCAGACGTTTCGGGTGAGATGGCGTAACAAGTTTTGAGTAATATAATTATTGATTTTTTATTGTTAAGTAAAATGTTCTTTGCACAAAAAACACATACCTAATTTGATATAATCTGAACAAGCTTCATGGTACCAGGACAGACATCGAATGCATTTTAACCAATCGTTCTTTTTTTTGTTATCGCGTAAGATTCGTTGCATCCCCTGCAATATTCTTCTTCGGAACCATCTGATTTACTGCAGCTACTGCTTGAACCATCTGATTTTTAGTCCAACTACCTCTTGAAAATCCACTACAACTTTTGTATCTGGTCGGCCATGGACACCATCTATCCCGAATTTAAATGCGCCATCTCATCCAAAATGGCCGGGTGAGATGGCACACTAAATTACTAAAATCGGTAACTACGCACAACCATTATTTTAGGTTAATATAATACCAACAAGCATACATGACAAATAAATATTAATATAAACAATTATTTCTATGTAATAACTTACCATTCTGTTATAATCTACAGTACACTACTGGAGAAATTTTCAATGCCACAAAATTAAATATTGGGTTAATCGCTTCTTTTACTCGAAAAATCAAACGTTTACCTCAGAGCCCGCGTGCTCTACAGAATCATTATTGCATACTGACATCAGATCGACATAAGTCTATCCGTCAGTGAATTATAGTGTTGCGCCATCTCAACCTCTACGTCATCTCCCCCAGAATTACCCTACAGGCTGACAGTTAGCATCAGGTTGCGTGCCTTATATTTATCACTAAAAGATGTTTTTAATAAAAAATAGCAAAATGTTTTTTCTTATCAAAGCTCTTGTATAGGGTAATTCCGGGGGAGATGGCGCAGAGGTTGAGATGGCGCAACACTATAATTCACTGACGGATAGACTTATGTCGATCTGGTGTCAGTATGCAATAATCATTCTCTAGTCCACGCGGGCTCTCAGGTAAACTTTCGATTTTTCGAGTAAAAGAAGCGATTAAGCCCAAATATTTAATTTTGAGGCATTGAAAATTTCTCCAGTAGTGTAGATTATAACAGATTGGTAAGTTATTACATATAAATAATTGTTTGTATTAACATTTATTTGTCATGTATGCTTGTTTTTATTATTTTAACCTAAAATAATGGTTGTGCGTAGTTACCGATTTTAGTAATTCAGTGCGCCATCTCACCCGGCCACTTTGGATGAGATGGCGCATTTAAATTCGGGATAGATGGTGTCCATTGCCGACCAGATACAAAAGTCGTAGCGGATTTTCAAGGGGTAGTTGGACTAACAATCAGATGGTTCAAGCCGTAGCTGCAGTAAATCAGATAGTTCCGAAGAAGAGTGTTTCAGGGGATGCAACGAACCTTTCGCGATAACAAAAAAATAATGATTGGTTAAAATGCATTCGATGTCTGTCCTGGTACCATGAAAATTGTTCAGACTATATCAAATTAGGTATGTGTTTTTTGTGCAAAGAATATTTTACTTGACAATAAAAAAACAATACTTATATTACTCAAAACTTGTTACGCCATCTCACTCGAAACGTCTGCGCCAACTCAACCGCAACTTTTGGGTTAGATGGTTTTTGTATGTTTTTGTTCAAATATTTTTCATAGTGTTTTAGACTTATTTGTTTTCAAATTAGATAATGAATATTTGTACCCAAATAACCAAATAATAAAACTTTTATTTTTAAAATCATTTGTGATATTTCCTAAAGTTTTTATGGCAATTATTAAAAAGGTGCGCCATCTCCCCCGGAATTACCCTACAGCTAATATTTAGTGCCACTTGCTCTTTTGTAGTCTCATTCTCATTACATTCATGTAGGTATGAATACCAAATATCGACAGCAACATGGCAACCAAAAACTAAACTCATAATACTCTTTTATTTCGGGATGTGCTTTTAAAAGCTCGTTAGAATTTAAAACTTCGGGCAAACGTGACGTAGTAAATAGCTTTTAATTTCCTGTGCCTTTATACCAAATTCATTAAAATTTTAAAGCATATTACCTAATGGCAGACAATTTTTAAAGCAAATCTGTGAAAACTGGATAGGAGATTATGTGTTTCATATTCCTAAGTTATAGCATTAGTAGTGTTGTAAAATTTCCGGAAATATGTTTTTTGGAAATATTGGAAATATATGGAAACATTGGAAATACTTATTAAAGACAAAGTATCTTTTAAAAATAAACGTCGAAATCAAAATTTATAGCAAAAATAAACAAATAAAAATAAATGCATACAAAAATATATAGCAAAAACAAACACATAAAAATAAATTGATGCAAAAATACCGAAAAACTGTTAAGAAATTGGTACTAGTCAAATTCAGTATCACACTGTCATTATTTACTTGTCTGAATATTTGGTAATATTTCTTTATCAACAGAACTGTTTTTATGTAGCTCTTTGCTATTAGTATTATTGTCACTGTTCTCGTGGCTATTAGATTTCTCACTTATTTCATCTATATCTTCAGTTTCATCAGTTGTTCAAAATGACCACCATTAACTTCTTGGAAGTAATAAAGTCAATTTTGAACTCTGCAAAGAAGTAGGTAACACCTACCATTCTCAAAAATGTGAGAAGTAAGTTCCAAAATTAACTTTATTACTGCCAAGAAGTTCATGGTGGTCATTTTGAACAACTTTTAAAGTAATAAGAAGAATTTAATTTTCTTTACACGATTTTTAATTTTTATAGGCTTGCCATTTTAAAACGAATTAAGATAAGGACCTCGAGTTTGCGCTAAAATATTTATTTTTTAAAAACCTTTAGAATGAGGTATCGCACGGCATTTCATTTAAAATTTTTGTCGTCAGCTCCCTAGCGTCACCCCTCAAGGGGATTAATAATTACATAAAAAAGTAGATTTATTAATCAAGATACCCTTAAAATTTGGTGTCTATCTTTACTAGTAGCAAATATATTTGCCCATACTAAGACTTTTCGAACACCCTGTATACTGGCTGTTACATGTTTTATGCTGTTGCCCACTATGTGATGTTTGTTTTAATTTATAGTACACATTATAAGTGCACATATTTATGATCTGTTTACTACCCATTTTGCAATATTTCCAATATTTCCGCTATCCCTTCGGAAATTTCCAAGATTTCCATGTCCATGGAAATATTTCCATTTACAACACTAAGCATTAGCATGACTGCATTTTCAACGTGTCTATTCTTGCTACAAATACAATGATTCTTACCGTAATGTCAAAAAATATTTTAAAATTAATATATTACTTACCTATGTACTAACTGATGGATATGTCTCTGTCACACGAATGTATGTATAACTTGAGTTTCACATTTTTGTCCAATACCAGGCACGTTACATAATTTATTACAAATGAATTTTTTCTACTATATATTTATTTCACTAACCGATACATTTCATATTTACCTGATAAGTATAGAAATCTGATACTCATCGAAGTCAAAAAATACCATATTATTATCGACATGTTTGTCCTGCTAACACACCGGAAAAAATAAACTGTTGAAATCATAGAAAAAAACTTTAATTTAACAGTTTGTGAATATTAAATACAAGCAATGGTTTTTGGGAATTAAATAAAACATCAGAAAATGTTAACTTTTGTTAATTGACTTGACAGACAAAACAGTCCAATGAAGTATTACCTTATGATATTATACTCCAAGGCGGTTAGTTTAAGCAAAAAGAGATATTTAATCAAAAGCATATCTGTTAGATGAACAAATAAAGTTTAACAAATTTTGAATTTCGTCTTAATATCGAAATAAATTTTCTTCTAACAGTTTCTTAATTCAATCAACCATGTGGACGTTAACATTCATGGAACTATTGATCCAATCTTTTCTTTTTTTTCTGTGCATATAGGTATTATATAACAATGTAACAGATTGCTATTGTAATGATAATGACGCAATGTCAACTTTACCACACTAATGTTACAATTTCGTGTTTACATACTTAACGATTATAGAAAAAATTGATTTAAAAGAATATAAAGATATCGTGCAAACCGACTCCAATTCCCTTCTTGAGTCATGATTTATCTCAATAAAAATTGATAAAACAGCAAATGATAGAAAGTCCCCATCTCTATAACATTTCATATTCTATATTTTTGAAATTGTGAGCTAGTTTACAATTTTAAAATTAAATTTAAATTATTGTACTTGAGATAAAACATTAACCAAAACACTAACTTTCCTGGACTGAAAAAGACAGTATATTATTCTGTTCTGACATTACAGTACGAAAGTTCCAAAACAGGGGAGATGGACCCTGGGCCCAATACACACTGAGCTTTTACCCTTATTGAGGCTTATTAGACTTTTGTAACCCTTAAGGCAGCAACAATCCCAATTCCCTAATATTTTTCCTATAAAAGCGAGCAGCTGGTGAGCTTATTTAAAATAAGAAATTGTAAAAATGTTGTGCTCTGATTTCGGCTGTTAATATTATATTAACTTGTCAGATAAAAGCAATTAAAAAAATGTTAATACAATATTTTTGTCCTGCAATCAGTATACACCTGCATGTTTTTCCACGCTAAAAGATGTAATATCTCGTTAGGACTTAATCCGCAGATTGCGTTCTAATTTTTGCTTTGTTCTACCATTACTTTTTGCCACCCTCGCACAGGCAGTAAAAGTAGAAAAGATTGGAATATTGTAAAAGAAAAATACTAACGTTAAATCTCTCAACGATTGAAATATTAGTTGCGCAAAATAACCTATTTAGCAATAAATAGGAATGTAAGGAGAAAATGCAGGAAAATTGCATACTGTCACAATGTCCATATGAGTCATTATTTTACAAATCGTGCGGATTTGGGCGAAAAATATTTTGCAATTTTGAAAATGTCTCAAAATTTTGTTTATCTTTTCATTATTTGAGTCGACACGTGTATCGGGAAATTAAAAAAAATATATAGCTATCTCGTGATTTATGTTATTTATAAATTTTAATAGTTTGTTTCTGTCACATTGTAAATTCATTATCTCTGGTTCCAATCATAGGGTGGATACCGTTCTCTCGCCGTTTTCTTTATTGTTGTGTAACCTTTTTAGTTGCATGCTGAAAATAATTTTAGAAAATTATTTTATAAACATTATTAACAAATTAATGGTTTAAATATTTTTTCATGCTCGGTCCCACAGCGTAAAAAATCGCAAAAATACCATTATATGAGTTGTGTTTTACTCTAATAATCCATTAAAAAATAAAAGTAGAGTCTCTATTAGGTCGAAAGACATTTACTAATTTCGAGCGCGTGTCGCGCTCCGAACGCTATGAGCTGCGCGCTGTGCGCTGCATGGCCGCATGTCGCTTACGATGTACAGTTCAGCAGTCTTATAAGTTGTAGACGCAGGCAGCGCTTTTTTTCGTGATATTCCACATCTAAATTAAGTTAAAAGTGTATAGTTTCGAAATAAAAAATGCCCAAATCATCAAAATCACTAACATGATCAAATATTCGAACGAATAGATGTTTTAATCCCTTCGAATTGATTCTTTATCCGACAATCCGAAATACAGGGAGTTTGATTGGGAAGGAAAATCTAGACCCTATTCAGTATACGGCCAAAAATTTTGTTTGGGAGTGCTAATTAGAGTTTTGGGGTGCTAAGCACCCCCAAGCTTCCCCGTAACTACGCCTATAATAAGGTGAAGGGTTGTAAATTTTGAGGGTGCTAATTAGAGTTTTGGGGGTGCTAAGCACCCCCAAGCTCCCGTTAACTACGCCTATGCAAAGCAGCATGTATCGGCGTTAAATATTTCTATACCAAAAGAGTCGCTTGAAAAAAAATTTGCTTGGGTTTGCTTGGGTTTTATCATACAAAACACCGATGCCAGTCATGTCGATCGGTATCTATGGACAGTTTGTTATTTTACGGTTGTCATTTTTTCGTTCAAATGTTTTCTATTTTATTAGTTTTCAATAAATTAGTATGTTTTTCATGATAGCATTTTAAATCAAATATTTCCCCCTCCATACCCTTCTATAACATAAAAAAATATATAATTTAAATATTTTTCTTTTTTCTTAACCACAACTGTACAACTTATACTGAGTTTTAAATGGCATTGGTTTGGAATGGACATTGTTTACTATCTCGGCTCCCCTCTCCTACGCCCAAATTTTTCCAAAGATCGATTTTTTAAAAGATCGATCTCTTAAGGTGATCTAAATAGCGAATCGATCTCCATGATCACGATCTAAGATCGATTCGAAATATCAATTTTTTGAGATTTGGTGACTCCCTAATTAGACCTTATATATCCATCGTGGGTTTTTACCTGGTAACTTCAAGAGGGGGTGGGAAACTTTGGGCACCTCCACTTCAAACTTCTTAGTTATTGGTTCGGCATGTCTCATGCATTTCCAGCATGTCCAGAATGAGAAATTTATCTCCTTTCTGATATCCGGCTCTGCTTATAATTCATCAACAACCTGTTTCAAGGTGGTACCTCCCCCTCCCGATTATTAGAAAGGATCATAGTGGCCAGGTCTTCTTACTGGTCTCCTACGCCCAAATTTTTCCAAAGATCGAGTTTTTCAAAAGATCGATCTCTTAAGGTGATCTAAATGGTAAATCGATCTCCATGATCTAAGATCGATTCGAAATATCAATTTTTTTCAGATTTGGTGATTCCCTAATTAGACCTTATATATCCATCGTGGGTTTTTACCCAGTAACTTCAAGAGGGGGTGGTAAGCTTTGGGTACCTCCACTTCAAACTTCTTAGTTACTTGGTTCGGCATGCTGTGGTCCAATCTCAAGCATTTCCAGCACGTCCAGAATGAGAAATTTATCTCCTTCCTGATATCCGGCTCTGCTTATAATTCATCAACAACCTGTTTCAGGGTGGTACCTCCCCCTCCCGATTATTAGAAAGGACCATAGTGGCCAGATCTTCTTGATGGCCAGCATATACAAAGGAATAGAATTAGTCACTCGGGGTGACGCTCACATTTGAGCTGTTTTACAAAGAAAAGCTTTCGCCTATTCCACTACTGGCTTCCTCCTTCCCGTCATCTTTTAGTTAATTACAAACGCTATTTTCAAATTAATTGCTGTTTTAACCACCATTAATATCCGCCTCGTGCTCGATGCAAAATAACTGTGTGCAAACGACAGCAGATGTTCGTTGGAAAGTTTTTGGTTAGGAAAATATAATTTAGCTAAGAAATTTACAATAGTGGAGAATATCTCGCTAAGTAGGAATATTACGCTTTAAATTTATGGATTGACTTCAATTTGGATAACTGTGTTTTATTATTTAAACGAGACTGACTTAGTGGATTTACATATTTCGCTCTTTGGATAATAAGAGTGATGTTTGTCTATGACGATTAGTGTTATTAGCCGTTTCATAAAATATCTGAACGGTTTATAAAAGTGCTTCCATATTGAAATAAATTATTTTCATTAAATGGCTAGACAATTTAGATAGTACATGCTAAACGGTTTGGCTATAAATGAAGTCATATAGAATTACATTAAGTGGTATGCATATATAGAAATTTTATGTAATGCTAGAAGTAACATTTAGCTAGTACAATGAAAATGTAGGCAATAACAATAATTTGTATATACATATATACTTGTACTAAGCTACATAATAGCAATTTAGCAATAATATGCTATACATACAGTATGCCCGCGGATGGGATTTAGAAGAGGAAAAAGGAACTAAAACGAGTTTTATCACATTATTTTTTAAATTCCCAACTATTCTCCCTCACACCTGTAACAGAGTACTAGTTTCTACATATTAGACAATAATGACACCTATGGACATGTTTGTAAATGTCTTTATTAAATGAAGCAATTCTTTAATTTAAAATACTTCTCAGCAAAATGCTATCTATCTATGATATGGTGATGGCCAAATATCATACCGCTACACCATGAAACAATTTATCGAGAAATTTGTAAAATTCTCAACGACTGAAATGACAATCTACAACAAAATAAAAAATTCCAAAGAACTGGTTCGGTTTTAAATCTCAAGAAGAAGAAATGTGACCAAAACGATGCTGCCACAGTTTTAATTCTTCACTCAGTTAGAGAAACTCGTATGATGTCCCTCAGAAATCGTGCTAAACATCCACAAGTGTGAAAAAAACTCATATTCAGATGATTTTAAAAGAAAATAAATTATTTCCCTTCAAACCCTAGATTTTTGTTTTGTTTTTGTTTGTTAAAAGTGTGGTGCGCGATATCTGTCCATGGCATTATAGGTCCATATATTTTTTAATAATACCTGCATTAGAATATATCTTACTTAGAAATAGTGGATATATTTTTTAGCGATGAACTCGAAAATTTGCCATTAAGTTTTCGTCAAAAAATGTATTTTCGACAAGATGGTTGTCCAGCAATTGCGCTCGCTAGTTAATAGAATAGCTTCGGTCCAAGGTGGATTGGTAGAAATGATATAATTTTGTGGCCCCCAAGGAGCCCCGACTTAACGTTGGCCGATATGTTTCTATGGGGCTGTTTAAAAGAAACTGTTTATGCCTCTTCAATACCAAATAATATTGACGTGCTAAAAGTCAGAATTGCCCAGGCTGTCCGTTCAATATCCTAGGAAGAAATCAGGAATTCCTTCAGATATCTAATGCAGCAATTAGAAAAATATATTGAATATGGAGGTTGAGTTTTTAAATTTTAATGGACTTATTGTATTGCTTAGTTTGTATCATATTCTTTGGAGTTTAACTAAAAGTTCGTAGGTATTGTTTAAAAATTGCATTTGAATAAGTAGTATTTTGAATTAACTAATTGCTTCATATAAGAAAGACATTGACAAACATGTCCATAGGTATCATTATTAACATGTAGAAACTAGTACTCTCGTTAAAAGTGTGAGAGAGAACAGTTGGGAAAAATAATGTTATAAAACTCGTTACTTTTAATATTTAAATTTAAAACCGAAGTCTTGTACTTCGGCTTAGAGTTTAATATAAAACATATTTCATATTTGTTCTTTTGGTAGAAAATGATAAACAAAGCATGTTTACTCTTACACAAAATAACGTTTTCGTAATTTTTATGCTCCCTGTGTACAAAAGATTAAATTTTTCATAACGCGAATCTTATTTATTTTACAAGCAAAAATATTTTTATTTAGAGTGACATTTTTACGTATCTTGCAAAATTTGGTCCATTTGTCGTCTTCTAAACCCCATCCGCGGACATCCTGTATGATAGGTATATTGGGTTTGTTTCTGCAGCAGTTTCAAATCAATCAAAGCCAATGATATGGCCCGGTTTCGATCAGCAAACTGTTTTCCTTGAAGATGATTGGCTCTGACTAGTTTCAAACTGCTGCAGACACATACCTAATAATTCTTTAAACAGGAGCTAATCGGCGCAAATTCGCCTTTTAGTATCTCGTATAATATAATTAATTGATCACTGGAATCTAGTTCACGCGGGTAAGTGCCTATTTGTTGAGTTAATTTTTACATATAATTGCTAATCTCATATTATGTATTTTGTACAGGTACAACTGAAACTTTGGGAAATGCATTGCCTTTTCATTAAGAAAAGGTGGAATTATCATAGTGTCTTTTTTTATTTTTAACGTCCAAAGCTTGATGTAAGTTTATACGATTTCATTAACGGCAAAGAACGGTTTGGCATTAAATACAATGTATTGGCAACAATTTCTTTCCATTTAACGAAACACTAATTTAATTTACTATCTGGTAGCAGTTGAACCACCCAAGCATTTCATGAAATGGTTATTTACCCTAAATGGTCACGCCCTTTACATTCAAAGATCAGCGCAAAATTTTAATTAATAAATGAGTAAGTTTGCCCTAAAATTTGAGCCGAATAACGTTACAAATTCGTATTGAGCAGGCTTTCTAAATATGTAATATTAATAGGACATTCAAAAATTCGATATTTTCAGTATTATCCTGTACATTTTATTTTTTACTCTCACAAAAGCAAGTTAAATTTTAAATGGAGCACAACTAACATTCCAGTGCAACTAAATTGATTTTATAAAGCTTTGATCTCTATAAACAGCTTTTGAAATTTTAAAGAACGTCATTTTTGTTTTAAAAATGCATAATGTCCTTTTTTATTTATTTTTTTGTTTAATCTTTAATTTATTGGGTCCAAAGTTCACAAGCGGCCACTGGCTGAAATATCTGTCCGAACATAAGCATTAAAGAACAGTCAAGGTTCCAAATATAGGTAAGGTCATTGTGGGAACAGTGGATCATGTATGACTCTTCTGTCTAATTATAAAGAAGTAGCTTTCGCCCGCGACTTCGTACACGGGATAACAATTTTACCTAATTACAAATTGTGAACCCCCATTTCGCCCCCTTAGTGGTTGATTTATTAAAAACTGTTAAACACGTGTTTAAACATTTAAGCATAATTGTTTAGAGTACTTCTATTCTATGAACTTTCGAGTTAATTGGACTCTCTATATTTATATATTATATGATAAGTAAGTCTATTTTTTCAATTCTTAGGAGATGAAGGATTTGCATTTATTGTCTCTAAAAAAATCCAAATAATTGCTAAAACTTTAACTTTGCGTTTATTTAAACAGAAAAAAATGTTTTTTTTGAAAATAATAACAATAATTTTATTTTGATCAGTTTAGCGTGGTTAAATTCTAAATAGAGGCGGCATTTGCCACGTAGTGTCCATGTTGGCCTACTTAATTTTATTTTGACTTGGTTTTTCAACTTTAAAATTTTTAACAACAGCATTATAAGTATATTAAGTATAGTTTCATATGCTGCAAGCAATTTTTAGTCAATTATTTAAAGTTTCAACGTGTATAATGATTTTATTCAGAAGATCAATACGTTAAAACATCTATGGTGACATTTTTTCTGTAATTAGGACCTCAATGTTCTTTTTAGATATTCTTTTTACATATTGTTTTCCTAAAATAAATCATAAAATATCTTGGAACTTTTATTAATACGTTAAAAAATACCTATAGAATATAAAGCTATACTTAATATACTTATAATGTTATTGCTAAAAATTTTAAGGCCGAAAAATCATATGAAAATTAAATTAAGTTGGCCAACATGGACGCCACGTGGACAATGCTGCCTTAAGTAATTTTTTAACCTTCATTTTAAATTATGACATTTTATTTAATGCATTTGGATAAGAACAAACCAAATATGATATTAACCTTGGATGAATTAAGAATGGATACGGGATGATTTAACGTTCTTTGAAGCCAAAACAAACCATTCCAAGCGACACTGTGAACACAATTTGTAAACATTGGCCACATCTTATTTTACCTTGTATTTTTGTACAAAAAATACGTTAGAAGCATCACAAGATTTACTAAAAGTAATAAAAGCCCTAAAATATTTTATTCTTCTGCTAAATAATAATAAATTTAAGTTAAAAAGGTTTCATTTCCATTATTTCTAAAGGTTTATTTAAAATCTATAAGTCGCACTTTTTCTTTTCTAGTTCATTAGACAAAGACATACGTTTAACCAAGTAAGTTATCTATTCGTCCAAATATAACCACTAACCCTGTACTCTAGAAAAATACTTAATTTGGGTTTAAATTTTTTCCTTAAAATGTTGCTTATTTTCGTCAATACAAATCAAAGTTGAAATGGTCACGTACAACTAAGCTGAGTACAGCAGATAAGTCCGAACTCTCATACTCTCAACGGTTGTATCTCTTTCTTTTTGCAACCTCTACCGGTATTTTATTATCGCTTGCTCCCAGTGGATCTCGAGTGGTAAATTACTACGTGCTTGTTAGATAAACGGAGTTTTAACTTTATTTTCCTCTCGTTAACAATACAGCAATTACAACTGTAAAATAAAAGTAAAAACGTATAATAGAAGTGGTCGGTCTACCGTGTTCTTATAATTAAATTTGTATAAAAAATGGAATTTTTGGTTTTGCATAAGTATTGATAAAGCTGGTCTACTTGCATCAACAAACCTATACAAATCTGAGCAAAAAGCCTTGAGATAAAGTCAGCTAAATACCTTTTTTTCGGGTAATGTATTAAACCTAAAATCCGTATGACAGTCGATCGATTATAAAAGCTTTTTTATTGTTAAAAATAGTATATTAAAATGCTTATTAAGCCTCCCGAATTTAACAGAAAAGTACATATATATGCGTATATGCGCTTGAGAAAAATTTGAAAATCCAATTTCTTTTTTAAATAAGCTTGTCAATGTGCTTTTGGCTCACCCTATATAGAGGTTTAAACAGTGCCTTCATTTTTCTGCCACCCCACAACTGGGTAGAATAAAACAGTTACGACGAGTTGCCAAATAATACAGCTTAATTAGTGATTGTCACCCTTAAACACATCCGATTTTATTAGTCTGCCAGCGTCGCGGAAATCCATAAACTGCCCCTTATATTACGCAATAATTTTTCTCTTTACGGTTTACTCTGATACAACGAGATCTGTATATTTTTTTCACAAAGCCATCCAATTACATTTTTAAAAATAAAAGTAATTATTGTATATCCCACGATGCTTAAAATTAATTTTTATTTTTCGTTTTCCTTTTTGAGTTTCATTAAAGATTAATCCTTTTTACTTTATTTTATTGTTTAATTAAGGATTATCTTACTGCGTTTTTATAAAGTTATTACCGTAAAATGCGTTGTTTTTACTAGTGAATCTTTATTTTATTAGAACCTTTTTTTACTGGTCTGCTTGAAGCAACTACAATAATTATGTATTGTTATTTCCTCTTTTTCAGCAAATATTTACATATTATATCACAAAATATTAAGGTAATTTCTGAGCATCTACTTCATAGAAAGTTGTGTGGCGCCATCCCATGATGTCTTTTTATCAGTCTTTTTATTAATATGAATGAATTCGACGGCGAGACAAACTCCGGTAATTTGACCAAGACCTTCTTCTGGCATTTAACGTTATGAACCGGTCTCGTACTGGAGTGGTATTTCGTGGACCACCAATTCTAAGTCTTTCTGATACTGAACCAGACTCATTAAATCGAGCGTTAAGTCTACTAATGACACTTTGCGACACATTAAACACTTGAGCGGCGGTCACTTTGCAACATGCCAATCGCCTTATTTGCTTCTTTGAATGTTAACTTACATACGTCTAACCATTATTTTTACGGTATCACATTTCGAGGAACACCCAATAAACACTAATTTATAATTCTGTGTAACCTGCTTTATTTCAAAAATAACAAAAAAATGATTGAGAAGAAAAATGCATATATCAGCATATGAATAAAGGAATGGTTTTTTGTCAAATAGTGAATGAAAATAAATAAATAAATTGAAACTTTTTGGATTTTTCGGAATATCCCTAACTCACAATATCACCCGAGCAGTTTAGAACGGAATATCCCATATTAGAAACAAATCGAATGCCCCGTTTTGTCAGGTTCCCACGATACCCGTTTCGAAAATTATATAGTGCCTAGTATATAGGACAATATTATCGTCAGACTATAAAAAGCAGTGGAAATCTGAACTACCTACAAAAAATATTGGATTCATTATTTTATTAATAACTAACAGTACAATGCTTAACATGATATGACACATATTTTATAAGAAAATCAAAAAAAAAAAAACGACGTCACTCTTCTTATTTTCAAAGCACACCAGCCCAAGCAAAATGACCGTTTGTCGTGTCGCGTGCATAGATAATGTAAAAGGGACGTTATACTTTAGTTACACATATATTTTGATAGATGATGCTAAGTGGATCTCTTCATAATTAAATTTTCCATTTTATGTTAGGATCCCATTTTAAGACCCATTTCTCCTAAATTACTTTAAATGTATGTAAATTTATATTTAAACATATCAATGTTTTTCACTTCTAAGTTCTATTTTTATCTTATTTTTTTTATTTCAGGTAAGTTTTGTGTAAGCCCAACAATCGGTAAGTTATTTGAGATAAGTGAAGCCCTACATTTCAAATATGGTTACTTCATAAATGTGCACAGCTGCACAATCTTCTATGGCTATTTTTAAATATTTTACAGGAAAAAAAATATAAACTTTTCTAGAGCATACTTCTAAATAAATTCTTTAGTAAAATTATTTTTGGTTAATTAGTACTAGATCGACCCTAACAATTTTAACAAGAATGTGACTGCAAAGTACTAAATTGTCAAATACTGCAGTAGGCTGTGATACAATATTTGAACAGTCTCTTTTATTGGCAACAATATTTTTTTTATCTTTTACTAATGCCCCTTTTGCTAACAAGCATTAAACGAAATCGGATTCCGTTGGGATTTTTATCAGGAAAGAAAAGAATTTTTCGTATACTAATCTTTCAAAGTAGATAACCAGCACTACTTCCACAAGCAGAAAAGGTATGATAAAAATTTGAACATATATTTTATCTGTCTTTTTCTAATGCACTTTCGCCAACACGGATAGCAATAAACCTGATTCCTCCGTGATTCTCAGGAAAGAAAAGATGAATATTGTGTTTGCTAAAATATGTTCTGGTGTAAACTCTCCATGGAACTGACCAGTAGGGTGAATTCTTATTCAATTGTTTTTTATGTCATCATTCTCAAATTCAATCGGATAGAATATAGTTGTCTTGCATTTTAATAGGTTTTATTTCTGGAATAAAATAATTCTGGAACACCTCAGGATAATTTGTATTATCGTAAATGACATATCATAATAATAGTTAAAGAAATTAATTGGTTTATGATTTTGTCAAGTTTAATGAAGAAGCCCATTTAGATACATACGGGATATAGATATAATAAGCTAAGTATATTTGTGGTAACACTAAACGTAATAAAATTTTTTAATCAGACCCACAAGGATTTACAGACTTATAAAAACGACAACCTCAAATCCTAAATATAAAATAATAATGCTGCATAGCGTTGCTCTATATTTACGTCTATAAAATAACCCACACTGCTGAGGTTCATCCCAATAATCTGCAGCTTGTCAGCTTAGCACCCTTCAATCGTTGTTTATTGACCGGCTTCCTATGAATTGCCATAGATTTTCGCACGTATATTTTAACATAATTCCGATTTATGCTAATCTTTAACAGAACATTTTCCTCTTTAGTGGCAAAATTCTTTTTCGAAAAAAGCCAGTATTATAATTTGTTTTCTCTTTACTGACGCATGGTTATCCGCCATGGTTATCAGCCCACGAAGACCGAAGTCTAAGTACTATGTACCGTGGGTGTACTGGGCAAATCCGACTCACACATCCAGGGCTGGAAACATCCGTAGGGATTTCGCCAGTCCTTTAAGAGGATGTGAGGGGTGGTACCACCTCGGTCGAGGAAGGAATCCTCTACCACCCTCCAATGACAATCACAAAATGTCCATGGCCGAAGCGGGATTCGAACCCGCGCCTCTCGGTTGCAAAGCTGGCGCCGTACCAACTCGGCCACCGGAGACATAGAGTTAACATTTTTCCTAGCGAGTAGGAGGAGTGTCACTTTTTGGCATGTCAACGCAGTTGAGCAGACAACTGTGGAAAATATATTTTCTACAAGAGTTAGGGACAACATCAGTCCAATGCTTAGAGGATTTACCTCCTAAATAAATACAAATGTCGTGATTTTCTGTACATACATTTAATTTGACATTACAAATAACGTGCAGAAAGTCCATTTCAAAGTGTTGTACGCCAAAAGATTTATTCAAGGTCAAAAGTCGAGAAAATCAGTTTTTTGTGAATGTCGCACTGTTTATTGGTTGGATGCTAATTTTAGATATTAGAAAAATTATTTGCTTGCAGAGGGTTTGCTTTATTTATTCATTTATTTATTTCATATATATATATATATATATATATATATGAAATAAATAAATGAATAAATAAAGCAAACCCTCTGCAAGCAAATAATTTTTCTAATATCTAAAATTAGCATCCAACCAATAAACAGTGCGACATTCACAAAAAACTGATTTTCTCGACTTTTGACCTTGAATAAATCTTTTGGCGTACAACACTTTGAAATGGACTTTCTGCACGTTATTTGTAATGTCAAATTAAATGTATGTACAGAAAATCACGACATTTGTATTTATTTAGGAGGTAAATCCTCTAAGCATTGGACTGATGTTGTCCCTAACTCTTGTAGAAAATATATTTTCCACAGTTGTCTGCTCAACTGCGTTGACATGCCAAAAAGTGACACTCCTCCTACTCGCTAGGAAAAATGTTAACTCTATGTCTCCGGTGGCCGAGTTGGTACGGCGCCAGCTTTGCAACCGAGAGGCGCGGGTTCGAATCCCGCTTCGGCCATGGACATTTTGTGATTGTCATTGGAGGGTGGTAGAGAGTATTCATTTATTTATTTCATATATATATATATATATATATATATATATATATATATATATATATATATATATATATATATATATATATATATATATATATATATATATATGTATTTTTGGC
Source organism: Philopedon plagiatum (assembly GCA_963971165.1). Lineage (NCBI taxonomy): Eukaryota > Metazoa > Arthropoda > Insecta > Coleoptera > Curculionidae > Philopedon > Philopedon plagiatum. Next base: position 20,575,975 of record OZ020197.1, on the reverse strand, counting down.
GGGTTCTTGGACTGTTGATATATATATTGTTTTTAATTTTGTTTTCTTGGGGATTTGGTCCGTTGTGAGGCAAATAAAATGTGGTGTTTTTGGTTACATTTTATATTACTAACGTTTCGGTAATAGATATACCTTCATCAGAGTGCAGTAGCTGAAAACATTTTTTTATTTTAACAGTTTTTAGGTAATATTTTAGGACATAGTTACTAAGTTTATATATAAGTATAAAGGTGTTACCTTTTATTAAAAATCCAAGGATTGGCACATTGTACTGCGAGGCACTTTATAAAAAATTGCACTTTCTGTTACTTTGAAGTTTTTAAACAGATAAGTCGGTATATACATATTTAGTCGAGCTTTATTAAATAGTAACTAAAAAGCGAAACATCTACTTGTGGCGAAGGGTCGTCTGACAAATTGGGAGTGTTTGCCAGATGTATCTATTTATAATATTACCTAAAAACTGTTAAAATAAAAAAATGTTTTCAGCTACTGCACTCTGATGAAGGTATACCTATTACCGAAACGTTAGTAATATAAAATGTAACCAAAAACACCACATTTTATTTGCCTCACAACGGACTAAATCCCAAAGAAAACAAAATTAAAAACTATATATATATATATATATATATATATATATATATATATATATATATATATATATATATATATATATATATATATATATATATAATCTTAACAAACCCTCCGCAACGCAATACAAAACAGTAATATGTATTGCAATTAAACCTTTCAATAGTCCTGTGCTAAAATCTCAAAATTTCCCTGCTATATAGTCCTGCTCTAATAAGTCCTAGCCCTTAATAGTCCTGCGCTGAAATGTCCCAGCACCAAAATGTCCTGTGCCAAGTAGGCCAGCGCTAAATAGTATCCACAATTTGAACCACAACCTTTTGTACAGTTACAAAAAAAGTAGAATTAATGAGTTCGTCTGGCGCAGGTAGAGGTAATGTAGTAACTAGCACCCAGAAATTGTTTTTGAATGTCCATCCACACTGTTGAGGATCTAAAGTCCCTTTCCAGCCAGGTTTGTACCTGACAATATACATATAAGATACAAATGTTGTTGTGCGGGTGCTGTTGTGGGTGGAAGTCATGACAATTTTACTGACTTATTAAGTCTTGTAGACTTAGCAAAACTCAAGTAATAATTGTCGAGGGAATCGTCTATTTTTGGAGCTCCATACATTCCTAAAATAAAATGTATTTCATTATTGATAAAAGTATCTTGTGAGCAATTTTCTTGCTTAAATGCTTCTTGACATCGACGCAGCTCTCATCATTTTTCAAATAACTTCATTGCATTTGCTTATCCTTTATAAAAGAGCGCATTTCCATGGAAACGACTAAGAATTCTGAAACAAGTGATTTATTGGTAAAAATTAATTAATGTAATTTAACACATAGCTGAAGTGTTAGTGTGTGTATAAGTATCATGAACTTTCTATAGTATCTCTATAGAAGAATCATATTTTGTGTATAGAGTATATGCTATATACACAGTGGAGTATACGCCTTACTCCAAAAGTTTAGACCTCGTTTTCACGAAAAGTATTGGTCGTGCGTAAAATTTGTGAATAATCTTTTTTGGAGATGGTAAACATTTTCTCTAATAACTAAAATTAGCTTACAACCAATAGAGAACGAGATATTCGCAAAAACTGATTTTTCCGACCTGTGACCTTGAATGATTCTCTCAGCGAACAACTTTTTGATTTGGACTCTCGAAACGTTATTTATAAGGTAAAAAGGAAAGTATGTACAAATAATCGCTCCACTTGTATTTATTTACTTACTATTCTACCATACTACTACTACTTATTACACTACAATTTATAACGTCAGAACTTGACGGTTATATTTTTCATTCACCTATACCTTTTAACTATGTTACCTTTCAAGGGTAATAATTCAAGACATTCATGATTGATTTCACGGCATACATTGAGGAGCTTCTTTTTGAGCTTAGGTTACCTTTGCAAAGTTAAAAAGAATGAAATGGCAAGGTGCAGGCAATGTGTTGCCTCAAGACGGCACCGATTATTTCCCCAGACGAATTACTGAGGGTGCAAATTCCCTAAGCAATAGTACCCATTGTTCTGATTTTTAAATCTTTAAACGTTTCGTTTGACTTAATATTTAATTCTTTATTTAAACATATTGAAAAAGGCAGGTGTTTTATTTTGATGTTTCAGTTGTAATGGGCACTGTTATTCTGCAAAAGCTCGTCCTCTAAAGGGACGTGTATCTAGTATATTTTAATATAACACATCTATTTCTAAAAAGTTTAATATGCCACTGGTGTTTTCCGTTTAACGAAGTTTCTCTTACACTGACAGGCAAAAATCCGAGTGACAACTAGTACTTCATGCAGGAAGCTTTTACGAAAATTACATTGCAGAGCTTTTATAGGCTTTATCCGAAGAGTTCTTTTATTAGTGGAAGTAGGGAAAGGCTTTCGCAGATTGACGCCTCGCTTAGGATTAGCCCAAATGGAAATTATGGAGATATGGGCGGTAATTGATAGAATTCCAAAATTATCATTAATGAGACTTTTATTTGGCCGGCTCCGTTTGCTCTAAGCAAAAATTAAAACTGAATCAGAATATTTCGAATATTAAACCCATCTGACTTTAGTCATGTAATTTCAAACTTATAAAACTTTACACATTATTAGGAAAAGTGGAAGCAAACCTCAGCAAACAGAACAGCTCCATCCATGGGCGCAGATGCAAACGAACAGCCCTATACAGAGTATTTCAAAACTATACCCACAGAATTTTGCAGGTGACGTCTTAGGTCAGAAATAAGAAAACAAAGCTTTTATTTAAGTAGCGCTTTGCTTTTGAGATACAGGGTGATAAAATATTAATGTTATTCTGGTTTTGCTTATTTATTTTATAAGTTTTCAAAAACGGTTCATTTAAATTTCGTACATAAAACACTTTATGGATTACTTGCTGAATACTCTTATGAAATTTGATTGAGATTAGAAAGGTAATAGACCATTTTAAAGATTTTGCCTGGCTTTCTCGTATTTTGCCAAATATCATCCAAACCGTACAAGATTTAAAAAAAAAATCAAAATGCCAAAAAAGAATAAAACAAGAATTTTGCATCTTCACAGAAACGTAGTCACTGTTGTCGGAAAATATTTTGGGGGATCAAAAGTATCGTGCCCCAAAAAAATACCTACCACTCTGAAGTTTATGTCGAATTTAAATAAATTATCTTTAAAAAATAAATAATAAAAACCAAGATAAAAATTTAGCAACCTGTATCTAAGACTCAAAGCTTTTCCGGATCTCCGTTAATAGGAACGTTTTTATTATTTTTGGTCAAAGAATCACTTGCAAAAATGTGTCGGTAGACTTTTGAGTTGAGGCATGAAGCGTAATTGTAGCCTATATCTACTGTATAGTCGCTATTCCGAACATGTTCAGTATTAAAAAATGATAGTGAATCATTTAATAGCGGTAGCAAAGACATTTCAAAACCTTAATTTGGGCTTAATTGTTATGATGGCAAAACCCTAATAATTTAATAACTTCTGATTTTTTTAAATTAGGCAAACCTTTATAACAACAATAGCTATAGCGACAGACTCAAATAATCTCTCCATTTTCACAATTTTTAATTTTTTTTTTAATTTTGACATAATTTGGTGTCAATTCATTTTTCTTTTTAAAAATAGATAACGTGCGACCGGCAAATAAATCAAAGAATTAGGATTTACTTTAAAAATAAATCAAAAATAACGAAAGAAAATCCATCAAAATTTTAAGAACCATTTGGTATAAAGTTTAAACAGTCTAAACTACTTTAGAGAACTTTCACAATTTTACCAAACAACTGCATTTTCTTTAAAATCATTTTGTCAAAGTTTAAACTTTGGAGCATGTTCTCAATTTAACAATCTTCATTTATTTCTTATACAGGGTGTTTGGTAACGAATGCGTAATGAATGCCATGCGTTCATTTTTGGCAGTTTATTTTTTCATTGTTCATTCGTGTTTTATTTCGTTTTTATTATTTTCAGTTGGTATTTGCATTTCCTTAATAAAAACCTTGTTTTTTGCTTAAAAATCTTTTTTATTTTATACTTCTTCTATGCAATACCGAATTCAAATGCAGTTTTTTCAAAAACAGTTGCTTCTAGCGACTTTAACAAAGTATGCTTTATTAAAGTAAAAAAGGTGGCTGAATAGGATTTTCTATTCAGAAGCACAAAAAAGTTGGGACGTTTTAAAATAGCATTTAATGCTGTATGTGGCGACCCCTACGAAAATAGAGCAAATTGGACAACAAATTTGCTTTTGCCATCTCAAAAAATCAACGCCCACCAAATTTTGTGAATTTATTTAGTATCTTCTAAAGTACCTATATTGTCACAAGTGGCAAAACTAATAATATTTCATAGATCAATATTTGGAGGTTCAATAAGTAAACTATAATCCTATTTGATTTAGTCATAAGTTATTGCCCTCTACATTGGCAGGATGTAGCTTATTTATTGAATATGCATTAAAATTGCAATGCATAAAATGGCATTGCTTAAAATTGCATTGCATTGCAAATTGCCCGGCGCCTCCACAAAATACCACGCCCTAGTTTAAGGGTGTAACTAGGGGCGTAGAGGTAACGGAACCTTAACTAGATTGAAATTAAACGGGATTTAAAAACAAACTTAAATCGCTTATTTACAAAAAATAGGAACATTCAATAACATAAACAAAAAACAGATTTATGTTATTACTCGCGAAAGACAACTTAATTTTCTATTACTTACATTAAAGATTTGAAAATCATTTCTTTTACTATCACAATCACAAACGTATCGGACCGAGGATGGTGCACTAGTGTCCTTTCCGACTCTTGTCTTCGCGATCGCCCTATTACCCAGTCAGCAGATTTTCCCCTCTTCTTGAGGAGCGTGGACTTTAGGTCCGAAACCTTAATTCTGCTGACTTGATAATTAAGCGTCGTTTTAATAAATTATTTCAAGTAATTGTTTGATTTGATAAAGGAACTGTTATATTTCATAGTTGCAATTTTAATGCATATTCAATAAATAAGCTACATCCTGCCAATGGAGAAGGCAATAACTTATGATTAAGTCAAATAGAATTATAGTTTACTTATTCAACTTCCAAATATTGATCTATGAAATATTATTGGTTTTTCCACTTGTGACAATAACGATAAACATGTAAAAAAGAATATAAATTTTAACACTGCATGTTTCTTATTAGCAACTTTTGTACCAAGATAAGTTAAGTTAAATCGACCTAAATTGAGCTAGGGAAGCCACTGCTAAGGTATGGCCTATTTGTTATGAAACACCCTGTATTTTGCCTGATGTCTAGGATTTTTACTTTTTAGAAACTTGAAGTATATATTTTATCTATGCTTTTTCTTCTTGGACACAATTATTCAGTACCTTTTTTCAGGTGGTTTCCTACGCCCATCTTGCCCTTATATGTCTTTTGTAACGCTATATTTCAAATGCTTCTATTCGCTGTATTTGTTTCCATACATACGTAGTGTCACATTCATACTCAACCGTGTATTCGGCATAATACACTCTGAATACTAGCCGCCAAAGAAAGATGTAGCGGACCAGCACAGAGAAATACTCACTGCTAAAACCAGGCGATGTATTTTTCAAAAACACAGGCAGCTTTTCTACCGGTAATGTTTTCAACAATTGAATTCCGAAGTTATGGTCAGCACAGAGAAATTATTTTGCCGGTCTGGACTATTACGTCGATACTACAATGGCCAAATTGCTTACGGACTTCCATTATACAAAGTTATTTACCAAATTAAAGAATTTATAGCGCACTGCGTCCGTAAAAACCGCATGGAAGATTGATTAGAACGTTTTCATCGAAATTCGGGTTGCCCGCTTTTCTTTGTTTCGTTGATTTAATTGAAAATGATTGTTTCGTTAATTGTAAAATTTATATGGACTAAAAATTCATGTTTGAGTTTTTATTATTACAGTACGTAATACGGTAATTCTTTACGAATTATTGTTCATCTACGTGCCTTATTTAAAAAAGAAATAAAAGAATTCTGACAAATTGTATATCTATATATATATATATATATATATATATATATATATATATATATATATATATATATATATATATATATATATATATACGATTATATATACTGACGATTTCTACACGGATAACATACAAGACTGTCCAGACGAAGTTAGATTAAAAAAAGTTTTCTGAAAAATTTTTTGTGTGGTGCGCAATTTCCGGAGCTGGTGTTTCTCAGTCATATATCGGACGTGCTCGTGGTGAAACCATTAATGCGGACATTTATATTAGACAGTGCTTGTCGAAACTTCGTCAGTTTATCACTGCTACTCACCCCAATGACGAAATTATCTACCCAACCTGACCAGATCTGGCTTCGTGTCATTATGCAAAACAAACAGTGGTTGACTGCCAGCAATAGCAATTTTGTCCCAAAGATAGACAACCTACCAAACGTGCCTCAAGCGAGACCTATAGAAAAATTTTGGGCCCTACTAGCTAGAAAAGCTATGATAGGGGCTGGGAAGCTTAAAACGTAGAACAGTAAAGTTACGTCGGCGGATAAACTAAGAAATTCGAGAAACCGACACTGGTGCCGTCCAAAAGCTAATGGCCCAAATTAGGGTTAAGTTGCGTGCTATTGAAGAACATGCATCCTTATCCGTAGTTTAAACGTATAGTTTGAATAACAATAAATGTAGAAGTAACGACGAATTTAATATAATACAAAATTAAACGAATACAAAATATGAGTATTAATATTTTTTCTCAGAACTTATGGGACATACGTTAGAACTTAGGTTTAGACCTTCATAGGCTGTCCAATAATAAAAAAACAAATAATGAAATTTGTAAGTAGAGCCACAAATGCCACAAAATGCCACACATCTTGGTTTTGACTTTTCTAACAGCTTGAGAGATGTGTGTTCAGGATGGCCCTTAAATCTATACGATCCTGCTAGATAATGAACTCATTACCATATATCGAAAACGGTTATTTATCAAAAATGGGTTAACAATACCCATTTTTGATAAATAACTGACCTATATTGTTAAAGACTTGCGGATAAATCTTTTTTTTCACGACCAAGTAATAATAAATAAAACACCTAACGCAGTGCGCCCAGAAGTATGTAAAACTAACGAATTTATTGGGGGTTGCCTTTGAGAAACCGCAAAAGAGATAGATTGGGCCATTTGAATGAAACTGGGCTGCGCTTTCCTTTTGGCTCATTAGTCTAATTGAAACGAATGGCGTTAATATCTCTTCAGGTAATCCTCGTTAGAAGATTGGAGAGTGTATTTTGTAGAAATTTTTGTTTTACGCTAATTAAACAAAGAAGCCATTTTTCTGGATTAGCTCTTAAAGCAGGGAAATGAATACGAACTTGTTAGTTGGGAATTTATAGATACACCTTGCAAATTTAAGTTTAGTTTATACTAGAGATGTTTAGAAACACCGAAAAGAAAGAACAAAAAATAATTGTTTATAGAGTGTAATTTAAAAAATCTGACAACACAGCAGCTTAGCCATAAAAGGTTTAATCTTTTGTTCGTATTCCTTAAATTCTTTTGGCTGTTACAGACTCACATGCCAAACTATATATCTCTATATATAAAAGAAGAAACTGACTGACTGACTGACTGACTGACTGACTGACTGACCGATTAACTGACGCATCAACGCACAGCCCACATCGCTGAATCTAGAAACTTGAAATTTTGCAGAGATGTTTCTGATATAACGTAGGCATGCACTAAGGAACGGTTTATCAAAATTCAACCCCTAATAGACTGGTGGTAGAGGGGTTCAAACTTTGTATGGGGAAAATATTAGATGGTCCTATTAACTCGAAACTTCATAGAAGTACTCTAAAACATAAATGTGTAAACACGTGTTTTACAGTTTTTAATAAATCAACCATTAAGGAGGTGAAATGGGGGTGCAAAGTTTGTAATGGAGTAAAATTGTTATACCGCGGACGATGTCGCGGGCGCAAGCATGTATATAAAAGAAGAAACTGACTGAGACTGATTGACTGACATATCAACGCACAGCCCACACCGCTGGGTCTAGAAACTTGATATTTTGCACAGAGGTTTCTTATATAACGTAGGCATCCACAAAGGCACCGATTCTCAAACTGTGGTGCTTTGCAGTGGGAACTTTACAGTGGAGGTGCCAAAGGAATAGACAAAACGAATGACAGAAATTGCTTCATAAACATTTATATTAAATTTAAAGTTGCAACTGGTTAACTAAACAAAAGCATAAAAACTAAAATGAAACACTTCTCACGATAATCAAACAGAGGTCTAATGACTTCTGTGTAGCTGCTTTGAAAACACAGCTTTCAAAACTGGGTTGTATATTTGAGGTAATTACTTTCCCCCTTATAGACCATAAAAATGGCGCATTTTTCTACTAATTTTCCAAATTTTTTACGAATTTGAGGAAAAATTTTCAGCAAGTCAGCATACGAAATAATGTTATTGTTAACGTTGTAGTAAGATCCCTTAAAAATACACTTCTTTTGCAAATATTTAAGATTAACAAGTACCAATATACCAAAAACACTGACATCCATTAATTCACTGCAAGAAAACAATGCTTCACTTAACAGTAAAAAACTTCCAAAACACAATATTTAAAAGATTCCACGGTATTTTGTCACTACCCGACTATTAAAAACTGAAAACTAATGTTTTTGTGTCTTCTAAAGTAAAATCTCTGTAAAATCTACTCTCCTTATTAGAAAGATTTTTGCATTTAACTTGACACACTTATGCAATTATAATACTAATAAATCAGTAGATATAGCCATTAATGGAAAGAACGTTCCACTAACTAATTATATGCACTGCTTGAAAGAATCCACGGTATTTTTTACTATCTGCACTATTGAAAAACTGAAAACTAAAAATTTATTTATTTATTAAAAAGGACAACGCCTAGTTTTAATAAAAATGACATTACCAGGAAAGCAAGGCAAGCCAAAACACTTCATAGTATAATTTTGCACCTAGAAATTGCAGATACGCTAATCAATAAACGATACAATTTAAAGTGGTGTTTCCATCCAAATGATTTATAAAACAAAACCTAAAATTTAAAAAAATTCAAATTCGGTAGGCTCATAAATTTATTTAGCAAATGAGGTGAAAACTCTAATTAAAATACCACTCTAAATTGGAATTAAAATTAAAGATTTATTTTTTCGTCAGTTTTATTACATTTTTTTAACTAAATATACAGTGTCTGTAGGAAAAATAGTGTATGATACATGTAAATAGTGATTTTATTTTATTCGAAGGAATGGAACACTCGCTGCGCTCGTGTCCCAAACTTTGCTTCGCACAAAATAAAATGCCACTTTTAACATTTGTATCATAATTCATAAATAACAATTGTTTTGTGTACCTACAGCAGTTAAAAAATCAGCCTTGTCTTCTACAAAGTATGTTTTGTCGAATCCTGCTTGTAAATCACTTTCGCGAAATCAAATTAAAAGTAATTTTATTTAATTACGGCAATACGTATTTTATTTAAAGAGGAGGAAATCAAACTGGGTTTTATATTCGATAAACATTTTGCAAATTGGAAAATGAAAAGTAAACACGTAAAAACCCAAGTGTATATTAAAAATATTTCCATGTTTTATTCGAATACCGTCTCTTCGGAAATCAAAACAGGGTGCGGAAAAAAGGAATGTGCAACTTGGGATTCGGGGAATTAATAATTGCCCTTGTAACGGTGTCGTAAGCGGGGGAACGTTTTTATGGTTTCTTGTCTGCCGCAGATTAACTAGAAATTAGCCGTGGAAGCACGTTTACAAAGATCCAACTAGGTGTCTTAAATCTTAAATACTGCATGTAATTTAAAGTTTATTGCTAAAAAAGAAAGATATTTTGCATATTCTAAAGATAGGGCTCATTTCAATGTTTATTCTTTTGTATCTTCGTTTGGAGTTGTTTGTTAATCGTTATACAGAGTGATTTAAAAGTAGTGGAACACTGAGCAACAGTAAATCCTGCCATCAAAATATTACGAGTTAGCCAATCTTGTTCAATCCGAAAGTGAAGTGCCAGGTGCAGAATGTCAAAATGAGAATTTTAATTTCGTTTCTTTGATATTCTAAAAAGTGTTTGACATATTGGCGTAAAAATTTGTATAGGGGGGCTTTAAGGGCTAGAAAAAAAATCCTGCTCCAATTTTATTGCATCGGATAGAGGGCGGTACGTGAGGCATGCCCTCAAACTTTTTTATAAGCGGATGTATGAAACTTTTAATGAAAAAATGTTAGGTATCTTCTTGTCTTTTTTAAACAAAAAAGCACATGCTGGTTAAATAATACTAAAGTTAGCCGTTTTTAAGACATCCAGAGCTGATCCCCGTACCTTTGTCACACATAACTGGAATAAGTCTCTCGAATTTCATTGCGAATCCCAGGTTGTTACTCTTCATATTTCCATGGCCTTGGACCAAGTATGGCATGTCGCACTCCTCAACAAACTACTTTCTCATGATCTTCCTCCCAGATTATGTACCTGGATCGGTAACTTTTTCTCTAATCGGCGCGTATCTGTCGTGGTGGACGGTCACTAATCTAACTTCCATCGTATCAATACTGACATACCCCAAGGTTCAGTCCTTGCACCAACCTATTTTTTTTCACATTAGTGACCTGCTCTCTTCATCTACCAATCTCATCCACAGTTATGCTGACGATAGTATTCATTACTCCAACGTTCATTTTTCCAGGCAAATCTCGAATCAAGAGCTGGATAATAGACGCAGATTAATTATCATCTCATCCATCACTAGAGTTACAACGCGGCTAGTGAGGCAATTGGCGGCGACACAGGGAATTCTGTGCCAGCGCCGTCAGCGCCTCGACTGCGACGCGACCTCTTTTAACCACCTGTTTAGACATGGGAGATATAGCGATTTTTCGATAACTGCGATAGTTATTTGAGAATATACGTTGTTTTTAACGACGATTTTTCACTACAGTGATTTTTATTGTTAATGCGAGACGGATCAGCACCGTTACTATTACGAGACTGATATTCGGTATAAAATATTGAATAATGCAGCTATACTCAAAGTAAAATTATTACTTGATTTGGTTAGTAACTAGTTATTAGGGTAAAAATAGTATTCAGCTATCGATCCAGGCACATAGTTTGGGAGGAAGGCCGTAAGAAAAAAGTTTGTTGAGGAGTGCTATACTTGGTCAAAGGTCTTGGAAATATCAAGATCAACAATCAGAAATTCGTCATGACATTCGAGAGACTTGTTCAAGTTATGCGTGACACAGGTAAAGAGATGTGGACCTTTGTCGACGAAATCCGCAGTGTCTGCCATGGATGATTTTGTGTTATTCTGGATATTTTAGAAGTTGCAAGTTGATTACTTTCTCCATAACTTTGCTGACAACAGAGAGAAGGAACTTGGAACCTTTCTTCGGTACAGGCTGCACACGAGCAACCTTCCAGCACTCCGGGAAGATACCCTTGTCATAGGAGATCTTTAGAAGACGACTTAAGACGAGTGCAAGTTCTGGAGCGCATTTTTCTAGAACAATTGCTGATATGCCATCCAGACCGGGGAACTTTTTGGTGTCAACGGATAAAAGAGTTTTATTTCAACTGCGTCATGATTTGACTACTAGTATACTCTACATTGTGTTACGAGATTTCGAAAAAAGCAAATTCTGAATACTGTATAATGAAAATGAACTTTCAAAAAAAAATGAGTACAATATCATTCTTGAGGAATAAACCTGAAATGTAAAACAGTACATTTAAATCGAAGTTCAGAAAATATCGAAACAAACCTAAGCAATTTTTTGTAAAACGTTTATATGGCTTGGCAGTTTACTTAATTTAGATGGCATGTGATATCGATTCGAGATTCGAAATTTTAAAAAACTTTGTTAAATATGAAAAATCTAAGATAACATTCCATAGATTCCCGTTAAAATTTCAACGTTTATTCACCTTAATCTCACAACCTGTATATGACAAGTTGAAAAAATTACTACATTAAGCATTTTGCGAGGGTGAGAAGCTACATCTTTCTCCCTGACATAGTAAGTTGAAAAATTAGAGGACTCTTTTCCACCTCGATCTGAAAAATTTTAACTGATTGGTTATTCTGATCCGGTTTGCCTGGAATCCCAATCTATTGTCATGACATATTGAAATATTTTTACAATCTTCCTTTTTTTAATAAATCGGACATGCACGGTTTTGAAAAGAATAAAAACAGTTTAAAAACAAGTTCTAGCTATTACGAACACCTTTATCCTAAAGCTGCTCTTAATTTAATTTGTTCTGCTCCTATTTTTTGCCAGTCTCTGGGGAACATTTATCTTAATACTTGAAACGAGTCCCGCAAGCGGTATCATTTTCGGGATAATTAGGTTTCTAGAAACACATGAAGTTTCTGCAAGCACTCTGAGGTCCTTGACCGCAACGACACACTATCTGTTGTTATTAGATAATAGTTTTTCCTTCATTCTAAGGAATTATTGTAATCGGTACAAAATTTCTAGGTTCCTAAATTACAAAAAAGACAAGGTTTCCTTTTCTCGTTGGTATATCTGTCTGTTAGTACGAAAACCGAAAACTATAACCTCGGGATTCACTATCGCTAAGACCAGTTCATTTTGACAATCAAGGTTTGAAACTGATAATATACTATGAATTTATTTCTAAGTCTTATTGCATATTTATAAACAAAGGAACAATTTAAGTATGAATTTTCGACAATAATCGGACTAGATTTATTTAAGCAACAGGTTCCAAGATAAAAAATCATTTAGAAACCCAGCAAATGGCTAAAATATTAGCATAATTCATACCTAATAGTCTAAAAGCTGGAGACTTCAAATGCCACGTCATTTTTAATGAAAATTTCGATTCCACTTTTTACAATTTTGATAATTTTGAACAAACCTATACTCGTAAATCCATTGCCACTGATTAACAATGACAGCACAAGAACTCCTTGTTAGTTGTAATGCGCACTCATGATTATTTAGACGAAAGGAAAGCATTCTTCAGAGTTCAGAGCGTTTATGGTGGTGTCTTTCAAAAACTTTTTAAATTTGCTTTGTGGGTTGTGATGTTGTGAAATAAAGTGAAAACAAGGAATTATGTTTTTATATTTTAAAGTATGCTACCTAGATAGTTTATATTCTTAACGGGTATCATTATTATTTTTTTAACACCGCGAATATTGCCCTAACATCCAGGACCAACAAAAATGGAGGAATTATTGAATGATTGGGGATTTGCTCAGTATATTGAAGTTTTTCTCGGTAAGTTTGATATTTATTTATTTTATAAGAATTGTTTTTGGTTGGTACTATTACGAAAAAGGTTAAAAAAAATTATTTACTGTTAATTCCAATTAGTCTACAAATCCATGCAATATTTTTCGTCATTCTCCACGTAGGTACCTTAGAAATATCACAGTAACGAGGAACGAATAGTGATATCAAAAGTAACGTATACATACGGGTATTCAAGCTTTCGTTACTTTTGCAGCACTAGCTACAAGCGCAAAATATAAACATTCCCTGTTAGTACTGAAACGGCCGATAGGGGATCATGGCGGTGTTGCCGTATTTTTAATTTGATTCGCCACATTGCCCGTGACGTCCAGTTGTTTCTCGTAGGATGAGGTCAGACGGGAAACGGAATTTATTTGGTTTAATTTTTAACCTTAATATTTTTGTTATTATCTATCCAACTGACGTAATTTTTTGTATGCGTATTAAGATTGACTGATTGTGCAATAATATTAACATATTTATTGAAAACCCTAGGCCATTAAAATAGTCGAATGGAAATGTTATTGATGTTATTATTATTATGTTATTAATGCGCTTTAGACAACGACGAATTTAAAAACTCTCCCAATCGCTCGTAAAAAAAATCCAAATTATTTCAGATAAGTGTCTAAAAACCCTCTCAGGACCGTTTATCCCAAAATAAGAAACATGTTTGACTTGAGGCGTCATTCAGACGATAAGCACGTTCGTAAAAACCCAGGTTTTCAACACTGACTCTACGGGCCTCGATCACGATTACTCACTGATTTTGTCCTAATAACAGCTTTTCTAAGTGTACCTTCTTTAACACTATCGCTCGACAAACTAATGCTTTTTTTTCTCCTTAATCGGGTTTGGTTGCTTAGGCCGCCTAAGTTAGGCGGCTGCTATTTGATCCTTTTATTTCTCAATTTCAAGTAAAAATAAGAGTGAAATTTTTTCTACATACAAGCAACATTTTTTGGTCGTTCAGATGGACCTTTGAAAATTTATGATTTTATCTAGTAGTTGTGAAAATATCTGTCTGTATTAATGATAAAAGAACTGAATGGTGGACATGTTGAAATGCACAATTATTATTATTTTTCTGTATTATGTATTAGTAATAAATAATGCTTCCATCTGTGAATATTACCTCACGAGTTTTTCCTTTGGTTTTGTGTAATAAATTACGTCTCTACCGTATCTTTTAATAGATAAATCCGTAAAATTTTAAATACTGATTAAGAATATTAGAAAATCACCAGATAGTTAGGATTCCCCAATGACAATTTTCAGTTATTTCTCAATAAAAACGTACTAAATAACTGGCGATCAACACAGTTGACCATAAAACATTTATTTAAGGGCAGAAGATCTATTTTAAAGGCAAAACAGAAAATTTATTAATTGTGGTATTTTTATTGACAAAAAAGTGTCAATTTTTAAATTTTTTCCAAACAAACCCAATCGCACATTTTCTGCCTGTCAGTATATATATATATATATATATATATATATATATATATATATATATATATATATATATATATATATATATATATATATATATATAATCATTAATTTTTCTCATGTCATTTCCAAACACTCTTTATACGGAATTTAAAATTGTAATTTAATTATACATAAGTATATCAAATAGACAAGATCGAAATATTATAAATAAACTATTTTTGCACCTTGTATAAATGGAAGAAGGGTGCAACTGAATGAAATCGATTTTGGCCGACCTTTTTGGAATGAACTGATATATATCCTATAATCCTTCAATAAAAATGTTTCTTTTGCCAGTAACAAATTATTTTCCTTTAACATAAGGGGTATAAAAGAGTCAGACGGCAGGCGTCTGAATAGCCAAAAGGGATTAAAGTGAAAAGGACATTGGCTTATAAGGCGGTAGTATTAAAGAAGGCACATTTCAAAAGCTGTTATCTGAAAAGAATCGCTAGAAAATCTTAGCTAAGGCCTTTAGAGAGAGTGTGTAAAAATTTAGGGTTGTATGGACGTGTCCCGAATAGAAATATGTTACTTTATTATTGACTTTCTTTTATTAATGGTTTATACCAAATTAGCAAAAATGGAAAAATACAGTTTTGTACTGTTTCAGAATCATCGCAATTTGGTATGTGTAAGTGTAGAGCACAAAATATTATTTTTAGTGTTCCGTGAAAAGGAACACTTATAAAATCACTTCGATGTTCATCACAGGCGAACTTCGTGTCTGTCACAGTCGATTTTCTCTAAAACTATTCGACGTAAAATTTGAAATTTAGCGCAGAGATAGAGTGTGGTGGCCCAATTATAGACGTGAAGTGTAAAAAGTTGAATTTTGGTTCTGGGAGTTAATTTTAGGGGATAAATTGGAAAATGGAAAAAACGATTAAGGGCATCGTGTAGGGTATCAAATGAGAGCTTATTGAAGCACAAATTCAACAGTATATAATATTGTCACAACGGGGGTTGTTGCAACTGAGACTAAGTAATAATCTCTGGGATCGTATGGAGGGAATGAAGTTAAAACAGGCTATTAAAAATATAACATTTAATAATTAATCAACAATAATAGGAATAAAATAAGGTTTGGCTTTAAATAAATGAAATGAGGCACTTACTTATACACTTCCCTTACATCTTCTCTATAAGGGCGGCTCTTCTCCCGACCAACGGGCATATGTCTTCTCTCGACATCTTAAGAACGACTACCTATCACTCTATTATCCAGTTATCGACGATCGGTGCATTGCTAGGTCAGCATACCTTGACTTACTCAATAAAGTTAAACAAAACCAAGCTGACCTTCAATGTCGTCACCAAGTCCACCGAATAACAGAGTGTCTATTCATCGTTATTGTCAAAATAATCTTTATATAAATAAAGTATGATTTTAAAAATAATTAATAAAATAATCCATGATAACATAACTATGACAATATGATATGATTTTTATTAATTTTTTTACCATTTTTCGGGATAAACGCTTAAAAATTGCTGTCCCCCACCCTTATCACCAAAAGGATCGTTCAGAAAAATCTGAATCTGTTAAGTAGAGGGCTGATAAAAGAAGTGTTTTTCTTAAAAGATTGGAAAATCACAATATTTTTCTTTTCCTTTTATCATTTTATTCAGCGGAAAAATATATACAGAAAAAGATAAAAAACTGTTTTAAGAATCAGGTTATTTTGATCATACTTTTCGTATAATGTAGGTGGTGCTTTAATTTTAAAAATAGATAGAAATGTATATTTTAAACTTATTTTGACTTTGATGACTGCGTACAGGAAAAATTATAGATGTTATCCCTTGCAGTGTAAAACGTTCTTAAAAGCAATCTCCAAACAAAAGGGAACTATTAACTTTAAAACAGCTGATTGTGTTTGTTTTTTTCATACCATACAAACACCTGCCCACAAATAGCAGAATACACTTCTGGCAGTAGACACTCATGTCATCTACGAAGATTTTTTAAAATGATTTAAAGTGATTTAAGTGAAAATTTGTAGCTTTTAATTGTTTTTCGGGTTTTAAAAATTGTACCTGTAGATACATGAAGAAAATTTTACGCTCGCTGTAGTGAAATCACACCCTTAATACATATTTTATATGTAAAAGGTGCGCTTTTAAAGGCATTCGTTTTAAAATTTGGCCCTGTAAAAAACATTACTTATAACACTCCGAGGGGTTCAAAATGCATTAATCTTTATATTTCCAGATTTCTTTGCCCTGCGAATTTTTACCTTATCTTTGAAAATTCTGTATCTTCATGTTTTTACCAAATAATTAATCAAAAAGATCATCATTATGTACATAAAGCATTAAAAAAAGAAAGAAAACATCAAGCCAGCCTTCACTTTGCAGCAGAACAAACAAACGAATATTTCATGTATACACAGGATATATTTCCTGCTAACTAGATTTCTCATGTTCCGCAAGGCAAAATAAGCAGACCTAATGGTTTATTTCCATTACAAATGTTTGTGTCGATTTGGGTTGCGGTAAATTACGTACGCAGTTTACTGTGTATATGTAATTCTTTTTAACTGGCATCAGGGGAGCAGGTATGATTGTACATATTTGTAATTTTTATTTTCTTTCCTCATCCTGTCGTTAAAATTGATTGTTATTTAAATTAACAAAGTTGTTGACCTTTAAGACATGCTGTTTTTAACACGTGCAAGACTTAATAACTCTAAACTTCACCTACTACTGTGCCCTTGCATTTGCATCTTGCACTTTAAAGAGAGATATTCTTAGCTATGGTAATGCCGCTTTAGCGGATTTTATATTTTTGGGTATTAAGTAAATATATTCTTAATGTATACAATAACAGGTAAATTCACTACCGACTTTGCTTTCTGGAATGGACCTATTTTGACAATTATTATTTGCATTCTGTAAAAACAGTGTCTGTCTTGGGTATTTACATTTTAGTTTCTTTATTATGCTTATTAAATTTAGTGCCAATAAGTGCTGGTTTTGAAACCATTTTAAAGGAAGGACTATACAGGGTGTCTAAAATAGGTGATACCTCTATTGCTATCTCCGAAATGGTAAAAGATACGAGGTCGGTTAAATTAGAGAAAATGTGCCATTTCTAGTCCCTATTCATATTCCGTTTACGGAGTTGCCAAATTCTGTATAGTTTCTTATCTACATGGGATTTTTTAAAAATAGTAAAAAATTTAATACTTAAATATCTCGAAAACTATTATAGTTACAAAAAAGTTGTTTTTACAAAAATCACACGATTTTTTACCTTCTCTAAAGTAACGTTATTCTTTTGTTTATATCATTTGTTTTACGGAGTTACTGATACTAACTTGTTTTTTTCAAATACGGACCTGGATTTTTTGCTGCATTTTTTGAAAGAATACTTCATACCCTTTACAACTATGTATCACTTGATTGTGGTTTTCGACGTTTTGATCAGGAATAACAACATCATCAGGATTTTCTGTCGATACGGACCTGGGATTTTCCATGTTAAGGCACAATTTCACAACCTATCGTTGTGGTTTAAATTATTCAACTGTTAAATTTTCAACTATGTTCATGATTACCAACCAGAACCCTTTGGTCATTAAAGTTTGTCAAATTGCACTTAGGCCAATGAGTTATTGAAAGCAAAAGTTTAGCAGACTCAGATCAGATATAATTAGCGGCCTTTATTAACAGCACCTATCTAGTGGTTAAGTTTACTACATATTGTAAAAAGCACCCTTGATGATACGTCTTCATTATTTACGTTTTTAATATGTTCGCATCCAAAAATCACCTTTCAGTTCAATAGATAATAATAAATACTCCTATTTTACCTAATGGTTTCATTTCTGCTGCAACTCATTCTGCTGGTACAGTTGAATTACTATTTACTGGCTTTGAAAGCAAACCATATTATCTCAAATTAAAGACCTTTAACTATATTCTAGCATAAAACCATTGTCATATTTACTGGGTTCGGATTATAAGGAATTCTAATCTAAAATCCGTTTTCTGCTTTATTTTTTGACGTTGCATGCGTTGAATTATATCATATGGACGGGCGGACGAACAGGTTGATGCTGGACTGACCACACCAAGCCAATTCCGCCTCTAAGAATTAATTATTAGGATTTGTTATAATTAAAACTAAGCTTATGCTTTTTCCAGGCGTTGGACCAATTTTACAAACTTGAGGGTCCTGGTTAGTAATCATGATTATAATTAAAATTTACCAGTTAAAACAATTTGATCCATAGTTACTAATTCTGACCTAATTGTCGCCATAACAGGTCGTGAAACTTGAAAAATGCCAGGTCCGTAGTGGTAGAATATCCTGATGATGATACTATCCTTCACCAAAACGTCGAAAAACATAATCAAGTGATACACAGTTGTAAAGGGTATGAAGTATTCTTTCAAAAAATGCAGCAAAAAATCCAGGTCCGTATTTGAAAAAGTCAAGTTACTATCAGTAACTCAGTAAAAACAAACGGTATAAACAAAACAATAACATTACTTTAGAGAAGGTAAAAAATTGTGTGATTTTTGTAAAAACAACTTTTTTCTAACTATAATAGCTTTCGAGATATTTAAGAATTAAAGTTTTGACTATTTTTAAAAATCCCCTGTAGGTAAGAAACTATAGAGAATTTGGCACCTCCGTAAACGGAATATGAATAGGGACTAGAAATGGCACATTTTCTCTAATTTAACCGACCTCGTATCTTTTACCATTTCGGAGATAGCAATAGTGGTATCACCTATTTTAGGGACCCTGTATATACTATTATCTGTTCCTTGCTTCCTGATTTACTTTTGTGATATTTTAATGCACCATTCGCATTTCCTGCTCTACAGGTTGTGTAAAGGTCATATTTGAGATGGCGATGACATATTTCTAGATCAATTATGATCCTAAAATCTCATTTATTGTGTGATCAAATTCCTTAATTTACGCACGCTAGAACCTGCATCCTGCAATACGTTCTTTAGCCCAGCTTGTTCCCGCAGTGTTCCACCATCCTCGAAGCTTAGGCAAATTTAGGGCCATAATTTTTAAATAGGCTCATATGTTAAACACCCTGTGTTGACAAAGATTATGCAAGTTTTCACCTTTCATTTCTAAACTATGTTAATTAGAAGCTTTAAGCCTACTACTAGAATATTTTAACTTTATCTGATCCTTTAATCAGATTCTAAGTTTTCCTAGTTTCTCAGTGACCCTACGGGGTTATTTTGATAATACACTGCTCAGTGAAAAATGGGTACAAGCATAGGCGCTGATTTAACTGGAGCAGTGGGAGCGCTTGTCCCCCTGCCCCTTGAATTTGGGGGCGGTAGTATACCTTTCAAAATATAGCTAAGATAGAGATCATGTAGAACCCCTATAATATTGCCTTTGGAAAATTGTAAATATTTCTTGAGTGTAATGTTATTTTAATAGTATACTTATTTAAAATTATATTTATTATTAAGTTTATTTTATTGTGTTTGGTGTTATGCTCAAGATTACTTTTAACATTTTATATAAATGGATTACTGTTTATTTTGGGTATTTTCTAGAGGATGAATTCATTTAATAAAGATTGAAATCTGGGAACACAATTTCTATTTCAATTAAAAATTTAAAGTTGAGGTATGCATTTACTGTGTCAGAAAATGATTCATTAAAGCTAGACGTCGTAAAATTACAATTGCAATTACAATTATGTAAATGTGTCATTTTTTAAACTGCTGGCGCATCAAGAAGTCCATTTAAATAGAAAAGGATTTTATTCAAGGAGAACAAAAGTTTTTGAGGTTATAGGTAATAAAAACAGAAAAATGGAAATATGTTTTTCAGTTAAATATGACAAAATAGACAAAAAAACTTTCCCGTACCAGGTATCTCGTGTATATTGATTTGGCGTAGGTATCTACTGACGTCGTGCAAAAAAAAAGTAACTCTTGATAAACATTTTTGGTCTTTATAAGATTAGACATATAGATATCTCATTTACAGTTTTATCCCAAAAGGTGAAATACAAAATATGTTTAAAATGAAACCGTCAGTCAAAATCCAGAACGGTAATGAAAAATTCAAAGTTTGGAAGTGACGAGTTACATTATTTACAAAACTAGGACTTAGGACTATAGGAATATTTAATAATATTTTGATTATTAAACTTAAAAAGTGATTTTCTTACAGTTCTTTCTGTTTGGTACAGAGTGACGTAGAGAAATTCAATATTTACAAATGAATACATTTTTAAAAATTTTTGGGTGAACCGAATTTTTGGGTCATCGAACTAGAAAAATAATGGGCCCAGAGCTGAAGAAAAATGGGAGCGTATATGGGAGGGGGTTTAGTATTATTTTATTTCTCTGAGAAATATTATAGTTCTGTGAAGAAATTACTTTCTTATCCCAAATTACTTTTTTATTCCCCATATTCTTGTCTCACTTAAGTTGTCTTGCGGATATACAAGTACCAACTTACCTAGAGTGTTTTATTCTTGAAGACAGTATTTTTTTTTCTGTATCACTTAAGTTGTCTTGCGGATATACAAGTACCAACTTACCTAGAGTGTTTTATTCTTGAAGACAGTATTTTTTTTTCTGTATGCACAATCTCTAGATTTCTACAAATTTGTACCTTATATACTCGTACACGTACAAAATGTATATTTGCCATGACTTTAATTTTCCATGCAAATTTCGACCATTCATTCTCTAACTATCCCAATTCCGAAAGTAATTTTAAACTAACATAATAGTAGATCTTTTACCTTTATCTGATCAGCATTAATCTAATTTACACTAGACTAGTTCCTCCGATGCCCCTGCGGGACTGCTTAACAATACAAAGGTGGAGGAGGAAACTACTATTGCAATAACAATTCCAACTTAAACTAACTTTGAGGGGCAATTCGTAGTTCGATTATCAGCGACTGGAAAATCTTTGAAGTTATATTATCTTGGAATCTGCTGAATCAATATTCTGCGTTCGAGGTATTTGTAACTAATGGGAATTTTATTGGAAAAGTACATAAATTTAGATTTATATTTGTTAGTAATGCCTGGAAGGGGGTGCAAAAGATATGGTGGATATAGTGGAAAATCCTCTACCAGGCGCAACGTCAATGTCTCCGGCATGCGTTCAGATGCCGACGCTCGTAATTAGGTTGCACCCAGTTATCCAGGCAGAATTGACCAGCAACTGATTTTTGCCGATCCGTGGTATTTGAAAGCAATTCTGCCGATTCGGCGCTGGCGTACTGAAACACTGCTTGTCGAGCCGATTTCGTCCAGATAAATGTATGTGTTACCGGTCAAACCAGATTTCAGGAGAAACTAGATTTTCCTAGGCCAAAACAGTCTATCCGAAGAGCGATAGGATGAACTAGTTTGTCCTATTCGATTTCAGGTTATAGTAGTTTGGCCTAGGAAATATTAAAACTTTCTGTCGTTGTTTTAGGACGTTTACGTTTTTCCTAGGACGTACTAGTATTGCCTGGTACTTTTTAGGATAAACCAGCATGGCCCTAGGGTTTGCTCAGTATTAGTTGATCAGTTTTTGTTTTTAATTATAACATATTTTTTGTTATATCATTAAAGACAAAAACTGACCAACTAATAATGAGCAAACCCGTCAAACGTCCTAGGAAAAACACGTCCTAAGCCTGCTTTTAACTAGTTTAAACTAGTTAATCCTACAAAATAAAGTAAAATCGTAGTTTGAATTAGTATAGACTAGGACAAATCAGTTTTTCCTAGCAACCCTACATTGGTTTCAGGACAAACTAATTTGGACTAGGACAAACTAGTTCATCCGATCGCTCTTCGGATAGACTAGTTTGGCCTAGGAAAAACTAGTTTATCCTAAAATCGGGTTTGACCGGTAACATATGCACCTTCATAAAGAAAGCGGGTACTAATTTCGGATTTTTTGCCGTCCGATGCCTACCGATTACGGCCGAATAAGTATGCTTCAAGCTTAAGACGACATCTGGAGAAGCGATATATTAATACTATAATAGGCGAAAAGGCGACAAAAAATACCATCATATATCAGTAATGTTTGCCAATCCCGCTAAGAAATCCTGTACTGCACTGAAGTACCTTATCCTGAATAATACATAAGATATCATGACAAACCTCCGTTAAAATAGAATATAGCGTTTACCCACTTGATGTTCACTTGCCGACAGCCAAGCACGCACCACACATAACACCCGCGGTTTTGACACAGTCACAAGATACGAATATAAATAACCGCCATTCCGCAACCTAATGAAATGGCGGTTGTGAGGATCACGTAGGAAGCAGTATCAACTAAGACAGGTGACACAAAGAGGTTATTTGTTTAAGGATGACTTATATCGCAGTTGTTTTAGGCCAGTAAAGTATTTTTAGAAAAAAAAAACTTCCCAAGAAGCGCTAGAAAACGGCAAATGTTTTTGCTATCAATGATTTTCCTCGCGTTTTGTCGAAAATAGCTAAAGTGAGAATGATAGAGGCTAGCTGTTTTAAGCAAAGTCATAAAAATATCTGCAACAAACCATCGAGCACGCAGAGGCGGATATGGAAATTTGAAAGTTGTATATCTCTGTTGCTACTTACGGAACCAATGCCAAGTTCAGGGGTTTTAATAGTGAGCCTACTAGGAATGTTTTACTAAAAAAAATATTTTGTAGTTTGCGAAAAAAAGTTGAATTTTTGCTGTGCCCTCTCTAAGAAAAAATTAACACGTTTAGGTATTTTATTTATTATTTTTTTAAACAAATTTTACATCATTTTGTCGACAATTTTTAACTTTTGAGAGAAAAAAATGCGTTAGTAGAAAGTTATAGTCATTCGATTTTTTTTAAGTTTATTTTAGGTTTAAAAAAATCCTCCGACCGTAATAACACTCTGCTCATTTCTAAAAGGAAGAAACTTTCAGCAGAGGTAGTACATACGGTGACAATGCACAAGCGCGACAATAGCCTGGAGTAACCCTGCGGCGGGGGGACTCCCTAAACTCTGACCAGGATTTGCCAAGGCAACCATATTCCGTATTCTACTGTTTAAAAGTCTATTCACTACAAAAACGCTGTTAAGTATTTTTTTTTTAGATTACGAAAGACCAAAAATTATTTTTTTTCTGGCTTATTTTGCTTGAAATTCCCAGACATAATATAAAATGTATTCCAAAAATATATCTTAAAATAAATAAGATAATATACTTAAGAAATGAGAAGGCACGTCCAAGAATTCCCTAAAGATACTTCAAAGGTGATTTAATTTAAAGCGAAATATGATCTAAACTTAAATACAAAATGATAAAATTCTTGTAGGTTTAATTAATTACAGTATAATAAATAAAGTATATTACTGTATTAATCAAAAAGCCTATCAAAAGCTGTCTAATGTAATTAATTTTTGGTGATGTTCTTATTAGGAAATATGAATTTAAACAACAAAATAATTTGATTAAGATGTCGGTATTTCTCTCTTATTATTCATCGTGGTAGATACGAATATTATCATTTACTGAATATATAGTACAGAAATGATTTTGCTTTTATTTTTTAGATTTTTATAGATTTTAAAATATTATGAAATAAAATATTCTCGAAACACTGCTCACTCATTGCTGCTCCCTTTCCATTAAATACTAGTTTTTTTTCAGGCTGCTTTTTGAGTTTTTATCTTAGAAAATGCCTCAGCTCTCCATTTTCCGTTCAACGACTGCCCTGCGAGTACCACATATTACAATATCGTCCGCCAATGGAATCCACTAGAGGGGAATACGTGCGGGTTTACAAACAAATCCTGACTGTTAATTGACGTGTCAAATCTACACTACTTGATAATCCTTCTCTAGCTTTCTTTTCTCCCTCATACACTTTCTATGGAACTCTGTCTAAGACATTGTGCAGAGAATGTGACTATTTTTGATTCTGGTCTAGGTAACCTCCGCTATCGCGATTTCTGGGCTTCCACCCAGGGTGTCTGAAGAATAGACTACGTTTTACCAAAATTAATATCAGACCCTTCACATTCATCAATAAGCTTTTATGAGTGAAATGTAGTGGCTCGCGCCAACTAGCTTACCCAGACTTATCGCATAGGCATTAATACTACTAACGTCAACAGCGTTATGTCACCTAGAGCGTAAACTTTCGTATATTTACCCTAATTTTTAAACAAAAAGTAGTAATGAATTAGTAGACAATGCATTCTTCTTTTTACTGTTACAATAAAATTTAACGTTTAAATGGATTTAAAATAATAAAACCCCGATTTAGTTTGTAGAACAACGAAACCTTTAATTACCACATTCTGTCTTCCAAACTAAGCGGGCTATTTAAAAGTTTCTTTTATTTGTATAAACAGTTCAGATATTTTCCTTAACTTTTAAATTCAAATAGCTATTAAAGAAACAAAAAAGTGGTGAATTACAATAATTTCCGAAATGTAAATGCGTATTAAAAGTTATTCTTAGCCCTAACAGAAATATTAATATTCATTTTTTATCTGAGAGAGTGGATGTCGACCATGGGTCTCATCATGGACGAGGAATGAGGGATTAAAGGTTAGAAAAGAAACGCAAAGGTCTTGCAAACAAATGGATGTTCGAAGCTTATGCAGCTAAAGATAAAAAGGAATATACATACATTTCGCGACTAAATCAGTTACTACCTACCACGCAAAATGTCGATCCTGTCGCACCGATCCGATGAAAGTGGTTAAAAATGAAACCCGTACGCTTCACTTTTTCACGGCGGATCACGAAACATATTAAACCCAAGCAGATAAATATATACAGTGTGTAACAAACATATGGCAACCTCTTGCAAACCCTTCATCCGATTTTTATGAAATTTTGTACACTAAGATACGAATGGTTCGCTTCGTTGTAAAGTTTACCGTTTTTCTGAAATCGACAGGAACTTTTTTTTTTAAATGGAACGCTCTATATTTTATTCGATTTTCGTATTCAGCTTTAAATTCTGAATACTTCTTTTTGGGAACCTTTTATCGTAAAGTTAACAGTTTTTGAGAAAATGGTGGTCCAAAATCGTTATTTTATTGTATTTTATCTTAAAATATTTGTACACGAAAGTTTACGTCTGACATTGTCAGTTTAGTTCATTTACAAAAAATGGGTCATTTAACAGAAACCCGAAGAATTGAAATTTTAATCATACTGGGTTATGAGGACAGTATGCGAACGCAACAGGAAGTTTGTAATATTTTTAATGACAAAAATCCTGACAGAAATCCATTAACTAAACCTATTGTAGTAAGTAAAGTTTTAAAAAACTTCGTCAAACTGGAAACGTAAAAAACGCTATACGCTCTGACCGACCTAAAAGTGCAACAGATGGTGATGAGGCTCTGAATGTTTTACTCAGTTTAGAGGAAAATCCCCATTTTTCAACCAGAACACTGGGAAAAGGAAACAACGTTTCACACATGTCCGTAGACCGTCTTCTGAAAACCGAAAAGTTTCATCCGGACAAAATAAGACTTGTGCATGAGCACTCAGAAGACTATTACTACAGGCGCTTGGAATTTTGCGAAACCGTAATGGAACGTTGCAACGCCAATCCAGATTTTGTCCACCGAATAATTTTCTCTGACGATTCAACATTTTTTTTATGGAAAAGTTAATAGGCATATTTGTCGATATTGGGCCAGCGAAAATCGTACCCAGTTCCCCAAACGCAATAGCTTGCTCTCAAAGGAACATCGTTCAAAGATGATTGAGATAATTAATCATATAAATAATTGATTAGGTTATTTGACTGGGCTTTTCCTAAAAAGAACAATATGATCCGATTCCAACACACGAAATTATAGGTTCGAATTAACGTCCACTCAAAATATAGAATAAAAATAAGAAATCGTCCCTACTCGCCCTTTGGAGTTCCTAACAAAGATTCATCTGTAAAAGCAGGAGGAATGAAACTAGATCTTAATTTACTCTAAAAAAGGGGATTTTTCTTAATCCATCTTTCAGAATGATATCGGACACATGACAACACAAAAGTCATAAACGTCAAGCTGGACGGTATGACTGACGTTTCTACGTTTAGTTCATGCTCTTGCGAATTAGCGCGATTCATTTGAACTACTTGAAAATATAATGGTATCCAACGTTACAGTCTAACTAATGGTTGCATTGCAACAGCTGAGAACTAACTTTTATTCTACTCTTTAATTATAAAGTACGAAAGCAAACAATCCATTAAATTTTCACTAAATTAGGTCCTAAAATTATAAAACCGAACAATCGGTTAAACTTACTTTAGCAGTAAGATACAATGTGATTGGGGATAACATTTAAATGTATTTTAAATAATAAAAGCGGAGTTTTGTTCCGAGAACAAAATTTTAATTGCCACAGTTTGTCTTCAAACTAAGCGGAGTTTTTAAAAGTTTCTTTTATATAAACATTTAAACCATTTCCTAAACTTTCGAAGCTTAATGGCCAATAGGGAAAGAAAAAAGTAGGTAATTAAATTGGGTGTACTCTTATACTGTACAAATTTAATGGATAAATAATTAAATCTAAAAGAAAGTTTTTAAATGAAATGAACGAGTTATGGCAGCGAGAGCATTATTAGAAGTAAATAATAAAATAAGCAAATTACAATTCCATACGAGAGCTGGAATTAATAAAACTGTTTAAAACACTGGCAAAAATAACTTGGTAGTAGTAACTAAAATTTCGTTATGACAAAATATTGTTCTTCCTTTATAATAAGAACATGGATAACAGTAACAAACTTTCCTCTTCTTTGAGAATTCTGTGGGTACCCTGTAAAATCGTACAATTTTTAATTTAAGTAAAATTTATACAGTATGTTAAAAGTAAGACATAAATATTAATTTAAAAACTTACTGGCAAATGGAAATTTTGTTGCCCCGCCTATTTACAAATCAAACAAAACTTCGTGATTGTCCACCAACGACTATGAAGAACTTTGCCGATTCTTAAATTCAACACCTAATTTCATGGCTGTGTTATGTCCCTTACTAACATACCCATTACGACAAAGACATATATTATACTATAATGTTGCCATCGATGGAACAATCTGCTGAATTTAAGAACGCATCTACTACTAGAAGCATTAAAACCAAACAAAAACAAATTTTCCGCGGTTTCGTGACCATCGCATTTCTTGTATATATTTCAAAATAAAACACCGTCGATAGGGAGGTACAGAAATTGGAAGTAACGTTATACGTAAGGCCTAATGCTATTATGAGAACCTATTACCGTTTTCGTTATGAACTAGGGGTGGCTATAACGTCAATATCGATAATAACTCATTTTGGTCAAAATTTCACATTGGCACTCCTTGCACCAACATATTATCTCATCTAACTTCCATCCTATCAATACTGGCGTAGTCCAAGGTTCAGTCCTGGCACCAACCCCATTTTTTCTTCACATTTATGGCCTGCTCTCTTCAACTTCCAATCGCATCCAGTTATGCTCATGCTAGTACTTTTTACTTCAATATTTTTATCTATTCAAATTTCTCGAATCAAGAGCTGAATAATGGACGCTGATCAATGCACCTTTCCCTCTCGCAAAATCTCAAATTAATCTTGGACTGAAGTGCCAAAAATATTGTTCATTTCAACGTCTCCAAAACCCAGTCTGTCACGCAGAAAATCACACCTATGCCATCTACATGAATGACAAAGTCCTACAGAATACAGAAAAGTTTGCTCTTGTTGGCATTGCTTTGGAACATGATTTCAGCTGGCACAAACGCATCACTTTAGCAGCCACCTCAGTGCTACAAAATTTGGTTTTTTTTTTCGAGCCAGATAATAGCAAACCCGAGCAAAAACTCAGAACATCCACTTCTATCGCTCGTTCATACCTAGGGTCTCCAGATAATGAAACAAATCTGCAGATGTTTTATCCTCTCAACCTTCAATCAATAGATTACATTTCCCTCCTCTTTAGACGTTTATGGTACGTTAGTACTTAGGCTTCAAGTCTACGTGGGCTGTCCAAGATAAAAAAAAATTACGCCGCGGAATATTATAATAAATAGTTTTGCCGCCTTATTTCTGTGCCAGGTATAATTGAAACAACAACATTGTTGTACAAATTAAAACATTATTACAAGCGTGACCGGTTTTTATTGTCATGCAGATATAGTTTTCTTTCTTAGAAGTTATTTTAATTTAAAAGTTGGAAAAATAAATCACTGTTTACCCAAAAGCAACACTGAAAAATGGTCTTTGGATAAAAAGGCAAATTGTAAAATTTTATGTGCACTTCAAACTTGACTGAGTTTTATTATTTGAAATCCTTTTAAATATCGACCCAAATCACATTCGTAACACAGCGGAACGAATTTAATAGAACTTTGGCTTTCTAAGTTTATTTTTACTATTAATATGGTGGCTTTTATAATAAGGGTAGCATAAAAATTAATTATTTTTCTAATACTCAGGATGAGTAATGGTGGTAAAAATAATGATACAAAGAGTTGCTATGCCTTTTCCATATACCAGGTAACAACCAAATCGTTTTACAAGGCGCCATTTAATTGTCTTTTAAGTCAGAAATTTGAAATTTGAGCTGAAAGGGTAGGTTATTGATACTTATACTTTCCATGAAAAATAATTGAATATCATTTCCGGTTTTTTTGGAAGTAGGCCCAAGTCAAGAATTTTTAACGAACCCTGTAAATTTTTTATATAGTTGGATAGAGCTTAAAATTGCCTTTTTAATGATATATTACAAGTTGTATTTCTCTTGAAAATGGTGGCGTAGGAGGTATTTTTCTTTAATTCAATAACAAAGGAATAAAGAAATAATGATCACGTCTATCACAAAATTTAAAATTTTTTATAACACGTTTCTGTTTAGATCATGTAGCAGTATACGTATTTTTTTAAAAAGGCAGCGATGGCTAAAGCATGTCAGTGTATTCTTATCGGTGGTTAAATGCCAACGCTACACTTTGTGAAGCGAGTTTACTTTTCAGTAGCCAACAGAAACGCGAATTAGCAGAGCTTTTAAATTCTTGTTTGAATGGCATTTTAAATATTAAAAGATGTATGATTTTATTTTATTTTCATACCCGATTGAAAGTTTCCAGTAAAGATTGCTTGTAAAATGCAAACTTTCGTTATATTTCAATAGAATTTACCTAAAGGTGCGTAGAACTAACCACGTCATTTGAAGCTACACCATTATTTCTAGATTAATATAAAATTGATGGAAATGTATGATTTTGCTGTCCGAAGTTTGGTCTGACCAAATTTCCTAGTAAAATTTTTAATAGCTTAAAGTTGTTATACAGACTCGTATTCTATATTAGTCCTGTATATTGTCACTAGATATGTCGGTGTATTAGTTTTGAGCCTAAAAGCGAAGCTACAAGAATAGATAGTTTGCAATCTCATTAGCCAAATGGCAAAATAATGTTTGGAGGGATATTACAATGCTTCTATGGCAAAGGAAAATGTGATTATAATTTAGGGTAGATGTACGTTGTGCATAATACGTTGAAGGGTACATGTTTGTTCGAGTTATTTACTTAATAATGGATATCTTATTAATTTACTAAACATAATAATGTTGTATGCTTTTAAGAGGATTTTAGGAAGAAAAAATTAAGTTGATTTTGGTTTGTTGCATTATGGGTCACAATTTAGTGGTGCTTAACTTATTAGGTTATGAATTATTTTCATAATCGGATTGTAATTGAAATTATATGACCTATAACACGCTGCCACTTGTAATTGTATATAATGTAATTCATTTTGAATTCGTTATGAATACGATAACCAATGTTTCCTCGTTTCGTCACTTATCAGTTCAGCTCGGAAGAACGAATTTTATTATTGCCGATTTTTATAGCTTTTAGTTTTTAATTTTTCTTCATTAAGTTTATGATATCTCAATAAATTTATTTTTACTTTTAGTTAAGTTAATTTAAGTTTAAAGTTTCTTACTCATAAACGTTTATTTATTATTACATGTATATTAATTATACAGAGTGTTATGAAATTCACTGCATACATATTAGAATAAGTGACTCCTGGAGTAGTCTACAGACACTCCCAATACTTTTTTCCCTCAAATCGCACATTTTTTATTTATAAAATTCCCAAATACCAGCCCTTATTCGACGCTTCTGAAGAGCATGACGTCATAGGCTCTAATATTATAGAAAAACAATAAATGGTCCAGCCGGCACATTGCCAGACTTAAATATTATCGCGACATCTCGTTTTTCAATCAGTTTTAGTGAGAACCGAAAATAATCCAATGTATTTTTAATTTCACAGACGCATTTTATCAAAAATATGTATTATAATTTAATAGCATTTCTTCACTTTATATGGCGAAATATGGACCACTCGCTACATTGGTTGAAATTGTAACCAGAACGAAACAGGTTATGTTATACCGGCAAAACACAGAGAATAATTATAACTTACTTTTAATTATTACGATATTAATGAGCGTTATTCCTACTAGCTTAAACTTTCTGTTAAAAAAAAGGTTAACAATCAAAACGAAAAGCACTATTTAAGCACAACTACACAGTATTTTAAAATTATAACCAAAATTCTTTCATTACAACATTTATCAAAAAGAACATTATTCTGTTTCACACACTAACACAGCAGTTCAGAAAGTTGTAATTCGTCCGTTTGTCCATAATTTTTTTGAGAAGTCCCCTAAGTCAGTTTTTATACAGCCGAGATGTATGTCAATCGCTTTCTTGCACCCGCAAACGTTACATAATACGTAAATATTATTAGTGTTAAATTTAATTTAATTTTCAACCCTATTAGACTAATTAAGAAACACTGTAATCAAAGCACACTAGATAAAACTGAGAAAAACATTAGTTAACAACGAATCGACGAAGACCATTTTCTAGGTAGGAGAAAGAAAATTTATTTAATTAAATACTCATAAAGAAAAAATATTGATAACATTCATAATATGCACCGCGGGTCTTTATAGTTGCATATGCAGTAATAAAGGAGGTACGTTGAAATAAACAAAAACCAGATGTGTCTCTCACTAAATAAGGAAGGTGGTAGAGGATTCTTCCTCGTCCGAGGCGGCACACATCTGCTAAAGGGCTGGTGAAATCCATACGGATGTTTCCAGCTCTGGATGTGTGAGACGGATACCCCTGGTACACCCACGGTACCTAGAGTACTTAGGTTTAGACCTTCGTGGGCTGTCCAAAGATAAAAAAGTATCTTTCGACCTAATAGAGACATTTACTTTTTAAATGATTTATTAGGGTAAGAATCAACGCATATAACGATATTTTTGCGATTTTTTACGCTGTGGGGGCGAGCTTCAAAAAATATTTAAACAATTAATTTGTTATTAATAGTTATTAAATAATATTCTAAAATTATTTTTAGCATGCAATCAGGAAGGCTACGCAAAAATAAATAAAATAATGAAAAGATGAAATTTTTTTGTGACATTTTAAAAATTGCAAAATTTTTTTCGCCCCAATCCGTAAGATTTGTAAATGAATGACCCATTTCTCTAAATACCCTTCGCAAACAGACATGGTCTGGAATTCAAAACTAAAGGAATGGGGGGATTGAACAATATCTGCTCTTTTATGTAGCAACTACGTTTTATATAATATTTTTATTTTTAGTGAAAACATCATTAGTGTTTACAAAAACCGGGATCTTATAGTTGAACGAAATATTTTCTGTCTGTGAGTAAATACATACGTCTAATTAGACTATATGATTTGATTAAGAGCTGGTTACTGTTCTAAAATAAAAACGAACTTACGAAAAAAGGGAAATAACACACACAATTTCAGTTTTTTCGCATTATGGTATTGATGATTGACGGGCTCTTGTTATTAAAAACAAATGCTGCAATCGAGAAATAAACTCTATTAAAGCTTCTAGATAATAGTTTTGACTTTAGGAAACCTGACCAAATTTTATCCAAACCATTTACGTAGTCTTTCACTTACCTCTGATACTGATTTAGAAAAATTTCTGAAAATAGTTTCAAAGAGAACATTATATTCCTACTCACTAAGAATCTGACATTAAATTAGTTCTAATTATATTAAACTGAAATTAGCTTAGGCGGATGTGGAAGCAAAAATAATGTAGGCGTAGTTTAAAACAAGTTTACGCTACTAAATTATAGTATACTACACCTACCTCCAAACTATAGATATCTAGATGTATAATATATTTGAAATAAAGTTCTACCCAACAACGTAACTTATTAAAAGTTAAGTTAAAGGTTCTGGTATTGGTTTTAAAACAAAGGCGGGTTTCAATCTCTCCAATCAATTGATTTTTACTAGCATAATTTGTATTGTTACGAAACCTAACCCATGAGTCAACAAATATCAGTAGATAGTTCAGAACTCTTCTGCTCTAGCTGGTATAATTTGGACCAGCTCTAGCTTGCATTCTCTATACCTACAGAATTTCATGTCACATCTTTCTTTTAGTTTTTAAATTTAAGGTTATTAAATAAATATGACAATGAAAAAAGGCTCACATATTTTAAACAACGATACTTTTGTTAAAATATAATATAAACTACTAAAACAAAAGATGTGCTGCAAATCATTGGTAAAATAATATTCGTTTCTAAATATGTTAAAAATAAGCCCCGTCCAAACCAGATACCTATTAAGAATTACTGGCGCAGATAAGGCCTCTTAAACTGGTCATAAATAAATATTTTTAGTCGCTCTATTTTAAGCGCAACTAATACTAAATTACTAAAATTATTCTGGTTTAACACCAGGAGTTTTTGTATTTGCTATACATACCAAACAATTATCAAAAATCAGTTTTTTTATAATAGTTGTAAATCCAGATATTTGGATTTTTGATGCGAAAGTAAAATATTTTTACAGGTCGGGGAGTGTTTGATTGGGACCCTCAAAGATTCGGAGTTATAACTTTGACATGTTCGATAATTTTAAAATAGAACGCTGCTCAAACTATACTACATTCTAATAAGTAAGCAGTTCTTAAGAAGTCAATTATTTTACTTTATCAAACACATTATGTGGTCCCCTAAACCGTGGCATTGTCGTATTAGCAAGGTAAGAGACAAGGCTTCAAAATTTATTTTACTTGCTTATCGTATCCTCGAAAGGATACTTAAGAGCCAGTAACTTCTAACTATAAACACAAAACAAGTACTAACAGTGCTAAATGGTGAGTCATAATATATTAAATTGTGACCGTATTAAAGAAAAGTGAGTCATAATATATTAAGTTGTGAGCCCATGAATGTTTTGCCTACATTACACAGAATCTTATTGCATCTTGGTTCAATCAATGTTCTAAATTTATTTTGTCAATATACTCACCTCTTTATTTGTTACTGAAAAATTATATCTCGGCATTCTTCAGGGCTTTATTTCGCTCATATCCCTTACATAAATACTTATCTAACCCCGCTCTGCTGGACTTCGTAACCGGTAAAATAAATACACCCTTTAATATCTGATGATTCTTTAAATATTTAGCAAAACGGTTATGATAAAATCTTTTAACCAAACAAGTAATAAAACTTTGTTTGCTTTAAATTAGGAATCTTGTTTAATTTAACAATTAAATTCGGGCTTGAATCTTGTTTTGATAGCAAGCTAAATCTTAATTACCTTATTTTATTTTTCGTACCAAGCGTACAGTTTTTAGTAATTCTTTTTATGTAGTTTAAAACAGTTTCGCCGAACTTTTAGATTGTAATCGCTATTAAATAATGAGTTAGAGAAGGTAATTTAAATGTTTAACAAAGTGTGAACTCTAATTTTACCTGAAATTAAATCTCAGTGGGCAAATGTTTACAAATTAATGTTACTATTTGCGCTCGGGTCTTTTAAAACAGCTTTAATAGGACACATGATTTGTAAGTATTTGAAACAAGGTACGTGATGTATTGAGTATTTTAAAACGCTCCAGCAGAACATATTTATGGTACAAGTGAATAAAGACATATTCGCGTGCTAGATTCCGCGAGTGGATTATATGTCTTTATATACATGTGTCATACAACATTTTTTTCAACACATACATACTAATCGTCAATCATTTACTGATTTTAAATGTAGTCGCCTACGCTTTTAACAATCATTAAAAGCGTCGCTACGGCTTGTTGATAAAACGTGTCAGTTGATATGACAGTTTCAGCTGAAATTCTTACTATTACTTTTTGCGTAACGCATTTCTTAAGTAACACAAAAATATTTGAATGTGATTCAAAAAACGATGATATATTTGTTCCTGAACACATAAAAAATTAAGCCAATATGACACAGCTAAATCTGCTGTTTGAAAAAACAATATTCAGAAGTGATTAAAATAATATTTTATCCATCCTTATGATTAAATTACGCCTTTAGCATTAATATATCTATGAATAGAAAGCGTTTATTTCCACGACAATATATGAAAAGACAACTCTCGGTGACAGTATACCTCCTACGAAAACGTCGATTTCGTCTCTAGTGACAAAAAATTCCATATGGTTAACTTTCATCTCTAATGACGAAAGTAAAGTATTTTCAGATATTACATTATATATTTTACAGTCTTCTCAAAATACAATATTACCTACCACGTCATTCGCTTATAGCTTATCTACATCTAGAGCTACATTAATTAATACTACAACAGATATATCGTCGTCTACTTCCATACACAAACAACTTGATTGTAATACCCCGATAACTTTTAAGTAATTGCTCTAATATATCAATGAACCAATATATACAATACATAATACGAGTATTATGTAAATCACAAATGAAAAATGTACTACTCGTATTTCCCGCGAGGCACATATAATATTAGATGTACCTAGATCTCCACCTAGATATTAATTCTAAATTACTAAGTTTTGTTGTAAAGTTGTTGTTATTTACAAATAATAAAATTTTTGTTCACATTAAAATGTTGTGCATTATGGTATGTGACATTAGTGTACTCCTAGAAAAAGTACGGTGTTTTACTCATCGGAAATCATTTTCTTAAGTTCGAGGACGTTGCAACTGTTCTCTCACTTGCAGAAAATGTTGATTTCGTCACTTGTAAAACATTGTACTATTTTAAATAGGTGTCAAAAAAGAAATTTAATAACATATGCTCTAAATCTTATCCAGGGCGTTTAAAAAAATATGCATCAATGCTGGGCTGAAGATTCACCATCCACTAATTACAGAAATTTATTTATATACATAAGTCTGAAATTGCTTTGCTATTGAGATCCAGGGTATTAAAAATTTGAAAAATAGTTTTTCTTAAAAATATAAAAACTGCTTGTAGGGAGTTTGTTCAAGTTCATGGTGTGATGAAATCTATCATATTTTTATTTGTTTCAAAGCTTACTTATACAGAAAAATTAATATTAGGTTCATGCCAAAAATGTGCATGAAGTTTACATTTTGTCGGGTTTTCTCTGAAACCGAATACCAAGAAAAAAAATTGTTTAGTTAGAAGAAATAATATTAAAAAGGGTATACAAATAACGAAAAAGAGTAGAGTACCATCTTTCTCTAGAATAATAATAATTGTTTAACTCATATGCGCGCCCATGAATTGGTAATAAATTATATTCGTTTAAGTGACTCTGCTGCTGGCTCCCAAAATGTTGAGTCCATAATTTCCTTATAATAACCCCAAAGGATTATTTGAATAGTTTTATTAATATTATTATAACAAATTCCTTTATTTAAGCCATCAATATAATATGAGAAAAATACCATTTCTTCTTTCGTGATCAATATCTAAATGTTTATATTCCATGATTTCTTTCAATAACAACTCCATCAAGTCTGATAATATTACCTACTTGTGATCGGAAAAATCCAATATCCGGTTATACCTAGTAGAGAATAGAAAAAATTTCCAATAATATCAGGTTATCGAAAACTTCTATAAAACATTCTTTTTTTGGGCGTAATTGAATATATACGAATACTATTTTTTGCCACCAACTTAATTAAATTGTGGGGCAAACTGCTTTTCATAATAATGGTAATTAAAAAAACCAAAGCAAATATACAACAATAATCGTATGTTATTCAGGGTATCTCAAAATTAGACAGGTTTTCATAGTTCTTGCTTCGATCTACATTTGATTCGGGAGACACTAAAAATAGGGTATTACTTGACTTATCCTTTAAATTTTAGAACTATATTTTTTATTTTCACTAGGAACGTTAGATACAGTATTTTCTTTAAAGTTAGTCGGAAGTGGACCTAGTCACAACTTCTTCTTCTTCAAGTGTCATACTCACATACTCATACTCAATATACCCGTGAGGTGTGCCATTTTACAGATTTTTCATGGATATGTTGTACCTATAATTTTTCACCGGAGCCGAACGGTACTGTTGTAATACTTTGTGGTGCTTTTCCAGTGCCTTACACGAGGTGCCGACCGAATAAATAAAAGTTGGATGCCGCGGGTTGGATGCCGCGGGTTGGATGCCGCGTTTTGGATGCCACGGGTATTAAATCAAACTTTCAAATTAATGTCCTGGTATTTGATGTTGAACACTGATGATGTTTTTCAACCTATTTTAATTAAACATAAAAATATCGTGTAAAGCTTTGTTGCTACTTTTAAGAGTAGATTTTGTTCAATCACAAAGTTCTCTTCA
Source organism: Philopedon plagiatum (assembly GCA_963971165.1). Classification (NCBI taxonomy): domain Eukaryota; kingdom Metazoa; phylum Arthropoda; class Insecta; order Coleoptera; family Curculionidae; genus Philopedon; species Philopedon plagiatum. The sequence continues at coordinate 20,538,418 of OZ020197.1, read as the reverse complement.
TTTTTGAGTTTCAGGTGATATGTCTGTTTGGCAAGGGTAGTTCGGAAAATACGTGATTATATAAAATATGACTTTTATTTTGTCTTCTTCTAGGCAAAGGAGTAGCAGATGATCATTCAGAAGTAAAGAGTACTTTTCAATTAAACTAGGTATACTTTTCAAAGTTGTAGCAAATTGTTTCTTAATCTGTTTTTATTAAAAAATGTTGTTAAACCTTAAAAAAAAGCCAATAGCCGGCTCTTAAATAAAATTTGTAAAATCAATGCTAAGTTCTATTATTACTCTATTTTGTCTGTAGTTATTACACTTCTAACAATGTTTTATAACTAAGTAACCATTAGTTAAATATAAATGTATGATGTTTACTCAATGTATAATTTTTATTTTAATTCCATATCTTTTGACTTAGTTGTGATTTCTTAAATTTATAGCAATGCTAATTTATTTTTTGTTTATTTGCAGGTAAGTTATGTCTTAACAACAATAAAATTGAAATAATGGTAAGTCTTTGCATTTTTATAAAAGTTAGAATGATTATTATTATTACTGTCAAAGCGTATACAAAACTACAGTGCTTCAAAATTTGTGTCGGTATCTCCATATCAATATGGTGTGCTTGAAGCAGCTATAGGTATAGACGAAATGACAGCAAAAACGGGTTTCGGGGCTTAATAGATAAGTATCAGTAGTTTCAAAATCCGTTTTAATTGAAATCCTACTCGTTCATATAGTCGACATATCGCAAAATCAAACTTTTACACAGAAAAACGTGATAAAACTATTCATAATGCTTTCTTCTTAATTGGTATGAAAATGTTTTTCATTCTAAGAAGTTATAATAATTTATTAATATAATTTAAAGAAGAAGAAACATTGGAATCTAACTTGAATTCCGTGAAGGAAACGTCTTATGGTTGGCAACGTGATAATCAAGGTAGTGTTTCGCATTTGGTTTCAATTCAAGCCTAGATCTTCCAGTTTAACATAGAAAACAGTTGCACGTATCTCCACTCTATTAGCTCTTCTTTCTGCAGGTGAAACTATATATGAGGCATTAGCGGCAAGTAAAACAAAAGGCGAACAACCAAAAGACGGCGGTTGACTGTTTACATTTTAGTATGCAGCTTTCTCCTCCTAAGGATACATGTGCAAGTGGTCGTTTATTTTAACTGTGCCGCAATTTGTGCACTACATTTTTATTGTTAAAAATTAATATTCAATAAAAGTCCGAAATATAAACGTCTTACGAATATATCAAATCTAGAATGAGAGAAAACGCTGCTTGTTCGCCGATCGTAAATAGATGTATTCGTAAGACGTTTATATTATGAACTTGCTAATTATACGCGTGAGTACTCACGAAATCTAGAATGAAAGGAAACGCTGCTTGTACGCAATGGTAAATTGATGTATTCGTAAGATATACATACTTATATTATGAATAATAAACTATGAAATTACTTATCGAACTTTTATTAAATATTAATTTGTAACAACGAAAACGTAGTGTACAAATTGCGACGCGTGTAAATTGAACGACCATTGAACCAATTGAAACCAAATTCGAAACATTACCTTGATTAACACGTTGCCAACCATAACACGCTTCCATAATGAAATTCAAGTTAGATTCCAATGTTCTTTCCTTCAGTTATAATAATACATTATTATAACTTTTTAGAATGAAAAACATTTTCATACAAATTAAAAAGGAAGCATTATACATAGTTTTATCATATTTTTCTGTGTAAAAATTTGATTTTGGGATATTTCGGCTATACTCGTATGAACGAGTAGGATTTCAATTAACACGGATTTTGAAACTACTGATACTTATCTATTAAGCCTCGCAACCCGTTTTGGTGTCATTTCGTCTATACCTGCTGCTTCAAGAACATCATGTCAAATATTCGGAACTTTCCAACTTTTAAATTTTAATAAATAACTGTAAAAAATGTGAAATAATTGTACATGTAGCATTTGTACTGTATTTTAAGCCATTTGGTAATCACTAAACTTTGATCCACTCTGTAGAATAAAAAGTTATATAACAAAGCAATAAAAAAGCCTTAAAACTTGCCTTGAATAGAAATTATGACTCATAAAACTCATGTTATTGCGTATCATAGAAGATTTGGCATTGTTTTATTTTATATAAGGTGTATAGTTTTTTTTATTAAACAGACAAATTTTCCTACATGGGTAATTGCAAGTTTTTCATAAATTAGGACAATTTATTGGGTATTTGTGCCTTTTTTTAAAATTATTTTAAAAGAAGCACGTTTTACCTTTTGTTTTTAATGGCACTGTTTTTAAATGTCTGTAGGTACAAAATGGGAACAAACATCATTTGTCACGAATTTTTAAAGAACCTTTATCTAGAGGAGAAACTTTTACCTAGCATAACAAAAAGGTTATGGCCGCTTTTTGGAAATCGTACGAGAAATTTAGCATTTCTATTTTATAATATAAATAAATATCTAACGAGCGTCGTTAGTACTAAATAACGATTTAACTAGATATGATATATGTGTTTTTATTTTGTTTGTTGATAAAAACATACCAAAAGTTTTATTGTTCAACTTAATTAAGTTAACCACTAAAACTTTTTAAGTCTTATGTAACATTTTCGGGTGCTAGAAAACAATTTAGATACATCTCGCCTTTAGGATAGTTCATTTGGGGGATCTTTTCAAAAATAAAAAAGAACTATAGCACTTTTCTTGACAAAATGGCGAATGCTAATAAATAAAATGCTAATAATAAAAATGAAAAGGTCGTTGATCTTTTTTAATCCGTCACCATTCATCCACCTGATAATGAGAATGAGTGATTCCTTGTGAATTTTTGCATTCTCTTTATTATTTAGTGAAAGAAAATAGGTTTCAGCTCATTAATAATGCTATTAGTATTAACAAAATATCATACGCGCTTAGTGTTGTGCATTATAAGTTAGTAAAACACAACATTTCTGGCTGTTTACTTGAGCGTTATTATTTTACCCTCGGTTTTAACAGCTGTTCTGTGTATTGTTGTATTTGTGTAATAGTATTTTAACATTTTGAAATTAGGTTTTTGACAGAGTTAGTAGGATTTCTTTCTTTAAAGGTAACAAAAGTATTATTTTTTCAAACTTGTTACATAGAATTATTGTTAAGAGATTTGGCAACACCACAGCGGGTACTAACCGTGCTCACTGTTTTTTAATTAATTGTCATGTGTCGTTTATCAGTGATGTATAACGGTTAAAAAAGTTTCTTTGTGGGCGATTGCTAACTTGTTATCGCGAAGCACCATTTATGACTTTTTTCTCCAGTCTGAATTCATACCGGTAATTCATTACCGGTTTCATATGCAGTGAATTTTATAACATCCTGTACATTATATAAAATTTTATTTTTATTGTTACTTCTTTTTCTTAGCCTGTATTTTATGGAAAATCAAAAGTGCATCTGAAAAGTTTTTGCATATTGCCTAACTGGCCATCTGGAGTTTCTGACATAATAAAGAATTTCTTTTTTAAATTAGTCCACCCTCTATTATCTATCGAATGGTACTACTTTATTTCGTTAACAGTAACAGTCCAAACTAGTAAACATGTGCAGATAAATAATACTTTTCTAGACAAGTAATAGCTGAATCAAAGCAAAACTTAATTTAGAAGATCAATGGTACAAGCTTTAACTGCATACGGCATATTTTAAACGCAATAATTCTATTTAGTCAACAGGCAGACATACCGCCGGACATAAGAAATCATGATTTTAGTAATGTATTGACTCGAAAACGTAAAAATCTGAAAAAATCTGGAAAGGTGTTTTTTTTTCAAAAATTACTATACTTCTTAGAAAAGGCTCTGTATACAAGAATTTTCAAAAGCAATCCCAATCAAACCCAATCAATATTTCTTTTGAGAAATCGAGTCGGAATGGGTTTTCGGCTAATATATATTCTGATATGCTTTAAAATTTATTTCTCGTTTTCTATGCAACAATATCATACATATGTATGAGAAGTATCCAAAATTTTTCCTGGTTTATAAAACCCACATATGTGTACATAATTTAACGTACATACATAAAAAGCTAGAAAAGAAATAATCTAAAATACTATATTTTGCACATAATATACCTACGTATGTGTTGATGTGTAACTTTGTGACGTGTCTAAGGAACAAGCCGAAGACAAAAAATAATATTAAATGTTTCTGGTGTTACTATGTTTTATGAAAATAACTTAAACGGGAACTGATTAAACAGAATGAAGAGAAGTATAACAAACTTCCCACTAACCTAATTTTTTTGTTAAATATTGTACCTTAAGTTGTATTTGCTTTGGTATTAGTGCTCATAATTTGCACACTGGCATGTCAACAATTCAGCTGATTGAGATAAATTCATATTATTACCGGATCTGCAACAATGTAGCTATCTCAAGTCAACAGTAGAGTGGCGTAACACCCAATTGATAGATCTTCCACTGTTAATAAGTGTTTTATGATATTTTTTGTGTACAAGAATTCACCTCGGTATTCAGTAAAAAGGTTTAAGATTTAGTACTGCTGTAATCTACGATCTTCTAGTTAATCGGTTACGTTTCGAGTTTTTGGTCTGTTACGGTTATTAAGTACTCATTAAAAATATATGAGTTCTAATCTTGTAGCGAATTGCTGGGATTCCTAATGATTAACATCTTAAAACTTGCAAAAAAAAACTGTAAATAAATTTATGCCTATTATTGTGAAAAATACATAATTAAATTTTCTCTTTCTTCGTAAAGCAAGATATCTGAAAAGTAAAGTCATATTGTAAAACTTAGTTGTCTTATTCTTACACTTGTCCAGTTAAAAACATCTATTGCGAAATTGGACCAGTTTTAGCGATAAAAAATCGGTGAAGTGCAAGCTATACTTGCATAATTAGTATAACCTAAACAAACCTCGGCGGCCCGATCTCTGCCCATCTGCCGCGCTAGCCGCAGCTGAAGGCACCAACGCCATATCTCATCGCATTTGCGCGGAACTGAGTGGGGAGCGTTTCGACTGAGCCAAAATAAAAATTTTGAAAAACGTGTAAGGACAAAAGTTGTTCCTTACATCGTTGGAAATATTTTTTGTTAAAAAACCTTTTCTCGCTAAAACCAATGATTCAGCAGTTATAGGGAAATAAATAGTTAAATTGTTTATAACAATATAATATTATAATATATAATTTTCGCTCGATCTACATTTAATCCTCAATGTTCATGATTTTTTTCTGATTTTTCTGAGCGATCCTTTTGATGATCAGGGTGGGGGACAGCACTTTTAAAGCGCTTTCCCCGAAAATGTTTAAAAAATGCATAAAAAATACATCATATATTTTGTTGAATTTGTGCTTTAATAAAATTTCCATATCCCAATTTGTACCCTGAAATTAACCCCCAGAATCAAAATTTAACTTTTTATATTTCACGTCTATAACTGGGCCACCACAATCTATTTCTGTGCTAAATTTCAAACTTTTACGTCGAATAGTTTCAGACAAAATCGCCTGTGCCAGACGTCTGACGGACGGACGGACACCGAAGTGATTTCATATGTGTTCCGTTTCAGAACACTAAATGTGTTCCGTTTCAGAACACTAAAAAGTTTTTTTATCACAAACATGGACGGTTAAAAAAAAGAATCTGGGTATACATTAAGTACATACATAAATCAATTTTATAAAATCATTTCTTAGTTAACTGTAAGACAGAAAGTAGAATGGCTTCTTATGTTTTTCGAGATTAAACAAGAGTATTTGGTAGAAATATAGGAGAACAATATATTCTTTTTACCGACTATAAGTACTTGCTTATATGAGTACGGTAAAAGTACACAAGAACTAACGATAAAAGGGTATGACATGTATAAAACAGAAACTTTTATTTATTTAATTTAGCTGTATAACTCAAAGAACTTTTAGCTCTTTATACTCGTACAATGCTAAAAGTAGGTTTCTAGTCTGCCAAAGGGGATTATAAATAAATACCATTTCTAGGCAACAATCTATATTACGGCGGTTGGCCTGCTTACAAATGGGATTTCAAATCTAAAAAATCTGAGATATTTTTATTTTCTAGAGGCTCTATGGTATATTTTATAGAGAGCGTGTCTAAATCCTCTCTACAAAAAAAAAACATTTTATTGCCAGTTTTACAAAATACAGTTACCCTTTATAAAAAGTTGTGCTCTATGGGGAAATGTGGGACAGTTACCACTCTTGTACAAATATAATCGTAAAATCGTTAGTTTTATATTATATTTTTTACAAAAATAGCAAAGTGACATTTAAAGCATTTGTAACAAATAGAAATATACAAAACCAAAAAAGAAGTGAATTTAAGCTTCCAAAAAAATTATTTAAAAAACTGGCTTTTAAGGCCCCTTAATTGGAATGTGGGAGAGATGGCCAAAGTTATAGGGAAAGATGCCTCATAAAATTTTTCATAAGAAACAGATGCCTTATTTTTTTTTTCATTTCTTCTCGTTTGCATAATATTTTATGTATGTTGTATAATATGGTGGGGAACATGGTACAGATCTCATGGTGCAATTTTGCACCTCTCACAGAACAAATCCAATTCTGTCCATTTTTCTTTTTGTTTGGCATTGACTTTTTTTTATTTTGCATGTGCTGAAAGCCTGGTTATTAGCTTATAACTTTCATCTAAACACAAAAATAGAATGTGGGGCTACTCTCCCACCCAAAATATATGGCATCTAGTCTTTTCGGTAGAGAGAGACGCCGCATCACTTTATAAAAAAGCAAAATAAAAACTTAAACAAAAATATGCAAATTAATGTATAAAATGGCCTATCTAACTTAGAGTCCTCTAATGACCTTAATGTTTTTTTATACGATAAGTGCACAAATACGAGACGTAGTAGATAAATACGAATACTACATCATAAGAGCAAGTCCATTCGTTTGTATTACTGCAATAAGCAGTTCTAAACTGAACTGGCGACGTCAAAGACAATTGCTTTTATTTTATTGCAATTCAGAGGAACAAACCTCGGTAAAAAATTTTATATTTTATATGATCTTTTGATTTTCCTAAAATTAATCAAAAAACATTATATGTGAGTGAAATGAACTAAGAAAATGAAAATAGTCTTTTTTATATCGCAGGTTTCTCGTAATTTCACCTCGTTTACAAAATTATATTTTATGCTCTTTACGTCTCGTTGGATTAACTTAAAAATCCCCCTAAAAAGCTAAATTTATGCGTTTACAGCCGAAATATCTTCGTGTGTGGCAAATGTAAGCCAGTCATGTGAGCAGACTTAAATTATAACGCTACGCCAAACCTTTGAACCAATTTTGGGAAAATTGTGCGTGAAACTAGTTTACACATGGCGTATCTGCGAATACGTGGCTATATAGCTAATCCGCGGGATTTCGTTTAACTGTAGTTTACGTAAGTATTTAGGGTTAAATTGCTGCATGAATATAGTTTAGATGCTTAAAAATTAATTCTAGATTCGTTACATTCTCTATAAGTTGATATTATTATAGGATGCTTCTACTTTTGAAATATAATTACCTAAAACCACAAAATTAAATTAGTACAATACTCATAACTTAGTCATATAAAATATTTTAAAAAGTCTGTTAATTTTCCTGTTTCCTTGTCTGTTACTGAGTCATCAAGCCCAGACATATTTACCTGAATTTTTTACATTTCTGTTAAGGTTTGCTCAGGCGGTTGGTGAAAATTGCTACTGTTGCTTTACAGGACCCATGCAAAGTTCAGGGGTTTTAATAGTGAGCCTACTAGGAATGATTTGGTAAAGATAAGAAATATTTTGTAATCGGATAAAAATTAACACGTTTGGTCATTTTATTTATTATTTTTTCTAAACAAATTTTACATGAAAGTTATAGTCATTTGATTTTTTTTTAAATTATATTTAAAGCTTAACAATGAATTCAAATGACTATAACTTTCTACTAACATATTTTTTTCTCCTAAAATTTGTTTAAAAAAATAATAAATAACATACCTAAACGTGTTAATTTTTTTTATCAGGTAAGCGGTGTAAAAATTCAGCTTTTTGTTCGCGAATTATTTTTCTTCCCTGAACTTATCATGGGTCCCGTAGTAGTAACAGAGAAGAAATGGAACACTCGTTACACTCTTGTTCCAAACTTTCCTTGTCACAAAATAAAATGCCACTTTTAACACTTAAATATAAATAACTATACTAGAATGTGGTAGCTCAAAAATTCTTCTTTGGTGAAAATTAGTTTCTTAAATCTATTGTACCCAAGCTAAACAATAAAAGTAATTTGTCTAAGTTTAGTTTTACTTTATTCAACATTTTGAATAGCCTGTATATTTTATCCTGACTTTGATTACTATATTTACGCCATTCGAAGATAACCAAAGCTTTTTTATAATGAATTTTTTTTGTCAAATAAAAATAAGGATTTTTTTGATGCAGTGCCGCATTCAAAAACATACCCTTAGAGCATGTTACAAATATAGATGTTGAGTGTTATAAACGTACGCTAGTGAAGTCGCAGATATCAGACTCGAAATAATTTACAACGATATTTTTTCCTGCTCTTATTCTCTTGAGCCCTCTTAATTATTTTTTGCTTTATTTAAAATTTTTCGTCTCTTATCTCGAACGTATCTTTTTGTGTACATTATAATGTTTGTTTGTTCCTTTGTGTTGCACGAAACTGTACTAACCCCCACTAACTGTTTTTTAATCTAAGGGTGTCTACCTCCAAGTAAAAGAATAATGTAAGTTATAATTCCTTTTATATTAATAAAATAAAATGTGGAAAAAATTTTAAAAAATCTTTTTACTACAGTTTTGGCACGTTCGTTATTGGCTACGCTGCATGATGTCATCGTGTTGCGAAGCTGACCTTAACAGTTTCACCGGGATGTCTTTACAACTTAAACCCCGCCCATTGTCATACTAAAGGTCTATAATTGTTAAGTAAATTAGAAGGACTGATGGTAGTTGGTCTAGATCCGGCACGTCCGAACTTAATTTGTATCAGGTAGCTAATGCAATCACGTTTGGAAATCCGAAACATGCACCGCTCTTCTTATTGGATTATTTTAACGGTCGAGAAGTTTAGTTCGGGTACTTATTTTAACAGAAATCCACATAGTTTATCAAATAAGTGCTCCGATCAGATTATTTTAATTTTACCTGTAAATCCGTTCTGGAAATTATCCGTTTGTTTCTAGCTGAAACGTGCAGACGTTCCGCCAAAATCTCATTTGGCATATTCTTGTGCTTACTCGCTGGTCGTAGAAAGTAAACTGGGGGTGGTAGCGTGGCAGCCGCAGTGCGTGGTTTTATAGTGGATCGCCATCATACAATCAAAGGAAGATATGATGACGTCACGCTATGAGTTCTTTTTAAAATTTATAACGGGCAATATAGTGTTTACGTTAGTTATAGGCGAGTTTATATAAATTCTATTGGCAATGTACTTTACCTCCTGCTTATAATACAAATTTTAAAGTATATGATTTAAATTAATCATATTAATAAAGGGATAAATTAATTTAAAATAATAGATATTGGTAAATTGCCTGCCAATTGCGTTCTATGTATTTATTTATGTGAAAAGGAAAGGTAAATAATTTTATAAAATAAAACTATGCCTAATAATTAAGATAACAATTTTTATTTAGAGGCATATTCTTATTAAAATATATAGTACCTACAGAGTCTTGCGAAAATATGTTATAAATAAAAATTTCGTTCCTTCCTATAATTTGTCAAATATTTTTGCGGTGAATAACATATGTATGTTTGCGACGGAACCATGTTTTTCAGGATAGTTTTTTTGGGTTTTTTACACTTTAAATGGTAAATTATTAAAAATTATTGTATTTTTGTATTCCTTGATTTTTCAAATTTAAAAAAAAAATCTTAAATTCCAAAAATTATTCTAAACAAAACATAAATATCTAAATTTATGAAATTAGGTAAAACAAGAAATTATTTTTTAAGAAAATGTCCTTTTTTTAGTCTCTTTGTTTGTCGTATTTTCTCGATTGAAGTCTGGTGATTCGTTACCGTGGAGATTTTTAGTGATTGTTTGTCACAGTAAACTTTTTTATTGAAGCGAGTTTGTAACAACAAAAACATAATAATATATGAATATGCATAAAAATTGCAACTATGAAATATTATAGTTCATTTATAAAATCAGCAAAATTGCGGTTTCTGACCTAAAGTCAACGCTCCCCAAAAGGAGGGGAAAACTGCTGACTGGGTGATAGGGCGATCGAAAAGAGGAGAGTTGGAAAAGACACTAGTGCACGATCCCCGGTCCGATGCGTTTGTGATAAACTGTAGAGGAACTGATCTTCAAAACTGTAATGTAAGTGATAGGAAATTAAGTTGTCTTTCGAGAGTAAATTATATAAATCTGTCTTCTGTTTATGTCAAGATTGAATGTTCCTATTTTCTGTAAATAAACGATTTAAGTTTGTTTTGTGTTTGATTTCGATCTAGTTAAGGTTCCGTTACCTTTACGCCCCTAGCCATGCCCTTAAAACGCGGGCGTGGCAGTATTTTCGGAAGACTCTGTAGGTATATATTTTAATAAGATATGCCCATAAAAAAATTATTATCTTAATTATTAGGCATAGTTTTATTTTATAAAATTATTTACCTTTTCGTTTCTTGTAAATAAATACATAGAACGCAGTTGGCAGGCAATTTACCAATTTGTAATATTTTAAATTAATTTATTCCTTTATTTACATGATTATTTTAAATCATATACTTTAAAATTTGTATTATAAGCAGGATGCAAAGGATATTGCCAATAGAATTTATATTAACTTATGTTAATTATCGTAAACTCTATACTGCGCCTTATAAATTTCAAAAATAACTCGCAGCGTTACGTCATGCGCGAACCCGGACGAATTTGACAGGGTTTGGTATCATATCTGCCTTTTATTGTATCATGGGTCGTATCTATTGGCCGGCGTTGGCTCCGCCCCCTGAGTGGTCTTCTTGGGAGCTGTGTTTAGATTTAATTGGTTCTCGGCCATCGTTCTGTTCATGTTAGACGGTTCTTTTGGCTTGCTGATGGATTTCCATGTTGCTGGAAGGTTGAATGCATTGTCTCGTTTGATTGTTTATTTTATCCTATTGTTTGGTGGACTTGTAGACTGTCGCGATGTTGTGTTTGCGTGGTTTTCTCCCGATTCTGTCTCTTGTTCCCTTGATATATGGTAGTATAGATGTGGGCCTGTCTTTGATGGATTCGTCTGGTTTCTTTTTGTTTGGATTTTGTTCCTGGTCTATGGCTTTTTTGTTGTATGTGTTTTGTAGCCGTTTTGTTTCAGAGCCGCTTTTATGTTGTCTAGTTCCTTTTCTTTCCCTTGAGCGTCACCCGGATAAATCGTGTAATCAATGTGTTGGCTACTGCTTGTTTTTGAGTTAGGTGATGATGGGACTCGGCGTTAAGGCATCTGTTTGTGTTGGTTTTCTGTATACAGTGTGTCGCAGGATTCCTTCTATTGTTTTTGTTACTAGGACGTCTAAAAATGGAAGGCTGTTATTTTCTTCGAGTTCCGTGGTAAATTGGATTTTTGGGTAGCGGGAATTCACTAGATGATCCAAAAGTTTGTGGTTTGTCTTTGCCAAAAGACCATATTACGAAAACATCGTCGACGTATCTAATCCATAGTTTTGATTTGAGATGAGCTTCTTCGAGAGCTCTGCTTTGCTGAAAAGCAAAATTAAAAAAGAATCTTTTGAATATTGGTACGATACTGGGTCACAATTGGAGATTGATTCTGTTTAGAACGGCTACTTTTTATTTTAGCTAGATGTTTTTAAGACTTCACGTACCTACAGTATAAAAATGGTATGCCCTTTTTTGCAACGAAATCTAATAGAGCTAATAAAAGTACTTTTATTGGCTGTAATTTGTCAGTCCTATCGAATTGATTTTAACTGAATGTAGCAACCTTTATAAGTGATGTCTTTATTTAATTCATTAATCAAAGTCGGATCCATTCTTTTTCTAAAACTGAGGAAAATAACAGTGCGAATTTGTCACCCTGCTGCCTAATCATTCAAAGCTTTTAAAATTCAATTAGTAGTAATTTCATTTAACGCCGCTTTGGTTTGGTGGAAAAAAAGTATGTTAGCTTTTTGCCGGGACGCTTTTTGTATTCATTCTTTTCGAAAGTAATTTATCTTATTTTTGGGATTTTATTCATGGGAAAAGATATCTTGTAGAAAGAAATGATGAAAGAGATTTTGGTAGAATATTTTATATGTCATATCATTTAATTTCTGATATGAGAACATCCATTTTATTTTTTTCGTACGGCTTTATGCACATATTATTTAACATAAGATGTTAGTGGTTGCAGGCACACAGCATGAAATTTATCAGGCGATACAATGTCATACACATGTTATTTGCCCGTATTAAATACTTCCAACATTATTTGACGAAATTAAAAATAAATTTTTTAAAAGACAATTTTTTTGACACATCTCTGCCAAATTATTGGTTATTCTTATTAGCTCTGGCTGTTGGCAAAATATCCAAATTGTACAAAAAGAGTTTTTAAAATAAAATAATCTCAAAAGCGTGTTTTTTATGCGTACTGGAAGGTACATGATGCTCTTCAATTTTTAAGACAGATAAAATGTCTGTTAGCTTTTTTGCTTGGTGTTGTTTTGTTGTTTTACAAATTACTTTGTCTTTTTAATGCTTCGTGCTAAAATTAGCAAAACGGAACACTTATAGAATCACTTCGGTGTCCGTCCGTCCGTCCGTTCGTCTATCACAGGCGATTTTCTTTGAATCTATTCGACGTAAAAATTTTAAATTTAGCATAGAGATAAAGTGTGGTGACAACCCCGTTACCATTATTCAAATTTAATATAGCCTATGTGACTAAGGCAAAAATGTTGCTGCCCCATTTGTTAAAATTGACCCAACGGTTGTGGACAGGACACAGTCCTAAGCAAACCAACAAACCAACGAACAAACATACCACCTAACCACAATAACCTCCTCCTTGCGTACTAAGTGCACAAAAATATCAACCTAAAAAAAGTATGTAATGTATTTTAATTTGAATATTTTTGGAATCACATGAGCTGGTTGTTAATAAATAATATACATTAATTTTCAGATAATCCCTTGGCACATGAAATGACACATTAGTCTATAAAAATAGAAATTAAAAAAAAAAAACACTGTGTAGATACTCAGTCCAAAAAATAATTTAATTTTACTTACGATAATCAAATTATGAAATAACTGCTGAATCTGGTAGAAACAAAATAAAAGGAATTTTTGTATTATTAGTGCGAAGCAACAGGCAATAGGTAACTAAAGGCGTATAAACGACGCCTTAGGTAGAAAAAATACCAAATCAGAAAATACGATATTTCTCTGATGTGCCAGAAAATCCAGTAATATCGTTTTGCAAAAGTATAGGTTCAACCTGAAATGGTATACGTGAACAAAAGAAACATATTCCTTTGAAGCTCAAGGAGGATAATCCCACTTTAATAAAAAATCTCATGTTTTTATACTTTAGGTCAATACTGAGGGTCCTGCTATCCACTGGCAGGTTTCTAAAAGCATATTTTATTATTTTTATTTTGTACTTGTTGCTGTTTTTAAAATAACTTTGAACTAAAGGCCTTTGGTACAGGTCAATTTCGAAAGTGGAGTGTATGTATAAAGAGAAAGGGTTAGGATGTCTTCTTCGCAAAATTAAATACATCCTAGTTATTCCTAGAAATGTATTTGTATTTAATTTAATTAAAGCTCATCACAAAATATTTTTTTTAAATTCAAACCTGGATGCATAATACATCCCCACAAATGATTTGATGGATTTTATTTTGTTGAGAAGACCTCCAAATTTTATTCTACTGAAAGGCCTTTTATTTAAGAGTATCTATTTTATGCAAATTATGTGAGTGAATAGATGGTAGTAGTAAAATAAAGACCATCATGGACAATTGAGTAAGAAGACTCTTAATTATTTTACATAGCTTGCTATTGTCAAACCTACGTACTGATATCTCTGATTGATATCAAATTGTGGGTTCTTCGATGCCAGAATTGGTGCGGTGCAGGCTTTAAAACCAAGCGATCATGAGTTCGAATCCCAAGTTTTTTTTTGAAAAATTGATTTTTCAAATTTTATGTAGATCCCAAATATGAATATTTTGTGATCGTCGGTATGAATGCAGTGTGTGCACAGTGTGCAGTGTTTGTAAAGGGAATAGTGCAAAATGATTCGACGTCGGCGTCGTATCGCAATACCCTGCAGAGGTAACTGCAGGTTACGCGAGACCAGAAGTTGGGAGCCCCTGGGGGAAAGCCGGGGGAGGGGCGGAGTAGTTAAGTATCGATTCAATGAAACCATATCTGACCTAAGTAAGAATGGAAATTAAACAAGGTTCCGCAGTTAAAATAATAAATTTGTATTAGCAACAGGTTCAAGATGAAAATCAATTAAAATCCAAGCAAAACTAATAAAATAAGGCTTGCGACTCACACACTAACTCTGCATAGCGTCAGCATCGCCTCGGCACGCGCTGTTTAGATTGCTTTTATGGAGTTTCTACAAGTGCGCTCGCTATATATGTTAAGCCACGGGTTGTCTCATCAAATGTGCAGGCGTTATCGGGGATATAAGATGTCTCTAAAATGCTGGGAATTGTCACGCTACCAAAATTGGTTTTGCGCACATTCTCTTTGGAGCTCACTGCTTGGATTTTGTTTGCTATATCAAATTTGTTTTGGATGGAATCTTCCTGGTAGCCTTCTGCTACAGTGGAAGATTTCCATCCCTGCTATATCAACTTTGTTTTGGATGGAATCTTCCTGGTAGCCTTCTGCTACAGTGGAAGATTTCCATCCCCCATGCCTTTGCAAAATAATATATTTTGAAACTTGGAAATTCACTTATCCAAACAATAACGCAAACTCGTTTCCATAGTATCGAACGCAAGGCAGACGTTTCCACAAGTTTTGCAGTATTTTTCACATATTAATCAGCACTTCTCTATGAGATATTCCCCTATACAAAGTTGTAACAATGAAATTTTAAACGTTAGGAAATGTATCATCTTCACCTTATATGCAAAGGTAAAAAAACGATAATTACGAGGGTTATGAGAAATTAATGTTTAAATGGATTATTAAAATTAATTCGTTATTATTAAAAATTAATGCATTTTTAAGATATTTTTGGAGCTTTGTCGCATAATTACCAAATTAACATAATCTTAAAACTCTAAAATTTGCCTATGTCAAATTTACTATCTATTCTTCCAATAGAACAGGGCCTAAGTAGTTAAAAATTTAACATTTAACAAACTACTCTGTATTTTTGTAACAATAGCTTCTTTCGCAAAAAAATCACAAACCAGTCAGAGTCAATGAAACTGCTGGGAGCCAATCAGCAAACTGTCACATTACCACGTAATTGAAACTTGTTTGGCACTGATTGGTTGGTGATTCCGCTATGAACAGATTTTATATTATATTTCTATCTGTTGCAATTTTTATAATAAGTATAGGTACTAGCTTTAAAAACATTTACAAAAATCTGTTTTGAACGGAAGAAGAGCCAATATAAATTGTCTGCTGTAAACAAGACCTCTAGTTTTTTGGTTGTTCCTGTGCCCAAACTTCAACATTCTAATATCGTTAGAGATTAGCCACCTATCTGCTTGCCTCCTTGACTTAACCGTTTTAATTTAACCTTAAAGAAAATAATTAAGTCGTGACTTTTCATGAAATCTTCAACATTAGTGCAACGTCACGATTTTGCCCCGGGGTAAAGATTATCCCCGGCGTTTCATTAAAGCTGACTACAATAGACTGTGGATCCAGCTTAACCCTATATGCAATAACAGTTTTCTCGGGAAAGTTAGTTTTTCTTAAAATAAAATGTTAAAGCATCTTCACTATTTTCAAAAAAGTTCCGTAACTAATTTTATATAAAAGAAACTAATAAGCGTTTTGTACACCCTGTCCCACTTGTTAATAGTCGTTACTAAACATTAGTATTACAGTATTAACGTATGAGACACTCGGAAATACAATATCGCGCCCGGTGGCGTAACGCAAAATGCTAGGCCACCCCGCAAGATTTAGGCCCCCTGCAATATTTAGAGAGCTACATAGGCAAGACAGGACAAGACAAATGCAAGAAAATAACTTAACTGTTATTTTTTCTGACAAAGCTACACTGAAAAAAAGCTATACTAGAGTCAAGAGTGATAGTCTTCAGTGAAGGATAGCTTAGTCTTGTATATCCGCAAGAGCAAGTATAGTCCTTCCAAAAGGCATGTTATTCTTAAAGCAATACGCACATCTATACTTCTTTCACTACTAAATAAGAGTAAAATAAGTATTGTAATTTTTGAAACAAGAACTTTCTTAGCTTGAGAGAAAAGCAAATAAACTTGAAATAAGCATAGCAATTCTTAAACGAACTGCAATACGGTCGTAATGTAAAAGTAGGTAACCTCAACCCAAGTATAGTAATCCCTATTTCAACTTTTTCTTAACTTAAAAGGAAAGTAAGTAAATTTAAAACAAAAACAGCAATCATTAAAGAACTTACTAGTTAAACTTGATTTACCCGAAAATAAACTTGAAATAAGTATAGTAATATGCAAAAATTGAGAATCATTCTCCAAACCACCTGAAAATTCCTTATACAATAAGGTTGTCAACAAATGATGGTAAAACAGCTATTCTCCGGGCTATATGCCCCTCCGAGCGCTGAATTACATACCAAATTTTGCCGTATTTCCTTCTAACACAGTTAGATAATAAAATACTTGTTTTGAATGCAAGAAACTACTAGGAAGAAGGAAGCTTTTTCGTTAGTTAGGATGTCGATACCTGCATACCGGTTTCGAACTCTTTAGTTCTCGTCAGTACAGGATAAACGAACATACCTACCTTCCGAAACAGCAATCCTTAAAGCTAACCATGTCGTACTGCATAAGCAGTGAGACACATGCAGCGCCATAGATTAGCAGTTTCAAGCAGTCTGAGTAGAGTTTAATGATTCTCAATTTTTGCATATTTATATGTACCCCTGACAGGTAGACTTCATTCAAGTATACTAATCCTCAAATCAACCGCTTCTTGCCCTTGACTTAGGAATAGGTAAACTTAAAGTAAATTTACTAGTCTTTAAACCAATTGCTGGCTTTAATTGACTTTAGAGGAAGTAAACTTAAAATAAGGATAGCAATTCTTTGAAACAATAGTATCTGTAAGATAAGCCAAGAATAAAAGACATTTATTATTACAAAATAAAGTACAATTTCACAACAGCTTACAAAAGATACAGAAGTACAAGTACGAGGTACAAAATACAAATAAGTATATGACAAAAAAGTGCACGCAAAGCGTAGATACAAGTATCCTCCTCTGCGTGGAAAAGCCGGCAGTGCCGGGGGCTGGTGGGGGCCCTGGGGAAATATAAACTGTTTGCCATAACTTTAGTTATTCTTGAGACAATGT
Organism: Philopedon plagiatum; assembly: GCA_963971165.1. NCBI lineage: Eukaryota > Metazoa > Arthropoda > Insecta > Coleoptera > Curculionidae > Philopedon > Philopedon plagiatum. The sequence goes on along the minus strand of OZ020197.1, from coordinate 20,520,866 downwards.
AAATTACCAATTAAAATAACTCTACTCCTATTCTTCATCTTAAACTAACCCTTCTTCTTGACTGAACAGTAGCAGCAATTAAACCAATATTACTATTGTCTTGGATGCCAAGGACAGAACATTTGTAGATTCAAGATTAGCCTTTACTTGCACTAAGAATTTTCGCTTGACACAAGAATATTAGCGCTTCATGTAAGGATAATTTTCCAAGAATACTCTAATTTTCAAATTAGATCGACAATTTTTTCAGTGTAGTTTCCATAATTATGGGCAGGTAGGATTTTAAGTTATCCCTTATCAATAAAAATGTATTCCTTTTTTTTTGTTTGGTTGTTTTCTTTGGGTAAACAGACACAATATGCACTACTGGGCGTCGGAAAATCCCCACCAGATGAGAACTCTGCTAAATCAACATCCATCCATCAATTAATGTATGACATGGTATATTCTGGGATAGAGTTATTGGTCCGCGTTTCTTTAAAGGAAATTTAAATGGAGAAATATACACACATTTTTTAAGAAATCAGTTACTCCAATTATTAAACCAAAACATAAATCCCGACATGTCGTTCACCCCATTATACAGTACAGGCCCGTAATCATTTGACTAAAATATTTGAAAACTGATGGATTGGACGAGAAGGTCCGGTCAACTATGCTAGGTCCCCGGATTTGACCCGCCTTGACTTTTTCTTGTGCGGTTTTATAAAGGACAAAGTGATGGCGACTGCACATACAACTTTCGCTTTGTCTGCTTATTAATGACACCTGAAATGTTACAGCGGGTACGAAATTTATTAAGAAAAAGAGTGAGAAAGAGTTTGCAAGTTGAAGGATGATATTTCGAACAAATTCTCAAGCATACCATGACAAATAAGCTGAAATTAAATGGTGTATTTTTTTAAATTTTATAACCTAATAAATCATTATTCCATAACCGAAAGAGGAATTAAAAAAAAATGTACACATACGCAGTTTTTAACGTAGATTCGAGTTTTATAAACCAAAGTACATCATCCCACTTAAAATTCCGAAGTTATTCTCCACCCCTCAAAATAGAGAGATGGGGTAAATGTCAAAAATATGTTTACATATGTCCCCCCAATCTCCCTATTAATTCATGCAAATTTCATAAAAATATTTTAAACCGTTTACGAGATATTGCCTTGTAACACAGTAAAAATTTTTCCCTGTAGAGTTACCAGCTTTGTGCAGTGCCGAAAGAGTAAAAATAAAAGATAAACAAATTAAAAAATAACTGTAAATTTCGTAGTTAATTAACAAACACTTTAGTGTTTTTACAGGTACTAACACCGAAAATTTATAGTGTACAATATAAAGAAGCACTTTTTGAAGCTCTTTGAAAGTCCACACAGAAAGACTAGCTTCAATAATATATTTTAAAAATCTATTTGATAATCATAACTACACGAATTTCCACACGTAGACTGTGTAGGATTCTTCACTCACTAGGAAAAATTCCGCATTTCTTAGAGTTCTAATATATTAAGTACTTGTTTAAGAACACTTGGTAGCAGTCCTTAAAAATACTTAGGGATATATACCAAGAGATCTTTGAAATTGCTCTTCGATTTTGTGGAGACTTCAACGGGCGGACAGGTGAGTAACCCAAAAAACCTCTGTTGTAAAATAGGCGCAAGACCGCAAATGTTCTCCTTCAGACGCCCTAAAAATCACTGTGTAACACAGGCCGAAAAACTTTTTAAACCTTACTATTTTTTCACTTTCCCGCCGCCGATGTTGATGCGGCATACGTAAAAGTGACGTCAAACAGAGCAGAGAGTGCAAAACGTATCGCTTGACGTCCTGCCAGCGACTGTACCGGTCACTGAGTTGCAAGGTACTCTCTTATGCATGAAGTGACAAATTTGAAGAATACACTCAATTCAAGAAGGCATACAACATGCACCTGAACCTTTATTTCAATTAAATAAATTCAATACAAAACCCGAACAACTTTAAAAATAAAAAAATTCCCCTATCTTTAACAAAGCTTGTGTGGGAATGTATTTTACTGAATAACAAAATGTTAAAAATAAGTCCCTCCTTTATCCTCAAAGGAGTATGTTTTGTTTACGTCTACCGATTACGTTAAAGCAATACGTTTGGAAATCGAAGTAACTTAGTAGTTGCCGAAAACATTAGAGGAAAATATTGAAATTCAAAGTGCTTATTTTTACGTGTACTTGCAGTTTATAAATACAGTTTCGGAAATATTTTGTCTTAAATATTTGCTATCTAAATCTAAATATTAAAAAGCGGTTTAAATTAACCATACAAACTTAAACGAAAGATAAGAAGACAATACAAAATAATTAATATTTCAATGTAGAGTATAAAATTCCATAGAAAATGGTTTTGTGATTATGTCTAGGTTACTCTTGTTAGGATTGGAGAAATTCTACTATTAGATTTGCTCCAATTCTAATAGGCAATGCCAATTGTCATCGACCCTGTCTAGCCATCCTCAACCACATCACTTTTTAAAACGAACAGAATTACAAAATTTTGTATTGGATAATACTTAGTATGCAGCCGGTTACTACGAAAAGAAATAACAATATTTTAAGAGTTTTCGCAAATTATCCAGACAATGCGTGAATTATACAATATTATCGGTTGTTATAACCAACAACACTTGGCTCCTTCGCGAATCAGCTGGATAATAGATAAAAGAAAGCGATTTACGCCACATTCATAGGCGTGCGTACTGAGACTTCCATAGTTTCAAATTATGACTACCTGGAATTGGCAACAGATGATCCGATTGTGTGGTACAAAAAAACAGTTTATTGTAGTCATGGAAATCTCTGATTTTGAGGAATTTAAACAACTTTTTGATGGATCAGCAGTACCATACATCCACAAGAAAAAAGACAGCGTGGTTAAATATTTTCTGATACCCCATGCAGTTCTTATGCATGAGGTATGCATTTTATATGAAGAAAATTTATCACCTACTTTCATGTTTTATAGTTTTTACGCAAAATTAAAACAATACAATGTTTACATATCATTTAAAAGACGGAATTATTATTATTTTAGCTTAGACTGCCGAAATTCCGTTTTGACAGTAACTGGACTACGGCGCCGGCACCCAAGAAATTTCGTACTTGGGTGCCTGCGCCGCGCCGCGGCGCGCCCGTATCCATGCATCAACATTTTGGGAACCGACGGCCGGCATATTTTTTATTTGACGTTATACAGTTACATTACAGTACTGTAATCAACAGAAAAATTGCCAAATCGTTAAATGACCCCGCGTGGGTGTGCATGTACTGTTTTGGTTTATGATACCAGGTAAATATTGATTTACAAAATTGCTATGTAATATAGAAATGTAATGTAATACGAAAATCGGTTTACTCTAGTTAATAATAGCAACTGATATAAAATATTTAAAATGGACGGCTGGCCTCAAGTTTATTACGAAATTTTAAAAACAAAATTTCCTTCTTTTACCATTTTTCTCCGGTAAAAATAAAACTAAACCATAAAGGATATTATTTAGCCCGGGGAGACCAAAACTTTCAATCTGTGTCGACTACGGGTTAAATTTAAATAATGGAAGTTTGGGTAAATTTTCTTCTTCCTACTTTTTCCGCTTGAGGAGAAAAATTGACCTGTTCCTTATTCCTGAAATTGTTTTGTTTACTGTTTCCCCTTGTTCACTCATTTATTATTCCATACGAATTTGTTACAGGTGGGTGCTATTTAGAGCTATGTATTATTCATTTCTTCCCCTTTTTACAAGTTCTAACATACATTTTATATGATTTTATAAAATTTGTTTTAAGTTTTAACGAATGTTGCTCGGGTTTATTTGGGACGAAATGTTAACATAATTTGGAAAAATAAACAATCCACCGTTAATTTCACGAAATATGTTAATAGTATATAACATACCGGGGTTAATAGAGGGATAGAGCATCTAGCTTCGATTAAAGATTCAGTTATACAGGATGTCGCGTTTCGGAGTTATTAAATGTCAAAGTCGAAATTTCCGCGATTTCGTATGATATCGACTACAGGTCGCAAAAGTTAATTAAATCGATTTAAATTTTCGGAGGTTGTAGACGATCGGGGGCTTCCGAACCCTGTTGAAATTGGCGATATTCGGAAAATGGGAAGTAGTTCTTTTGAATTTTTTTAGGTCGAAAAAGTCACTTGCAGTCTTGCAGACCCATATTGAGTTCTACATTGCTCGAAAACGAAACGTTGTACAGAAAAACGGCTTGACAAGTCAAACTTTAGAATCTCAAATACTTTAATTGGAAATTGGAAAAATTTGGGAAAAACTGGAAACTACGATTTTTGATGCAAATTTTTGACGGTTTTTATTTTTGTTTTTTGGGTCAAAATGGATCCAAATCAAAATTCCATATACCTGGTCGAAAAGCGCTCATCGAAATACGTAATTTTCATATTTTCCGGATTCTTAATTTTTTATAGGAAGGGAGCAATCGACGATTAAATGTCGATTTTAACGTTTTTTTTTTATTACATCTCCACATTCGAATCACTCTCTATCTTTTCCTATCTAATTTCTTTCACCTTTTTCAACGCTATCTCGTGGGGATATAATCAGGCTTTAAAATGAACCCCGAATGGGTGATCCGGGACCGGATTTAGGAGGTAAAATCTCATTTTTTATATTTTTTTTTCCAAAAAATTCCAAATCTTCAAATTTTAGAATTTGACTTGTTGAGACCGCCCGCTCCGGGACGGTAGTAGTCGTCCGTTCCGTCTACTACTTTTTTATTTGAAAATAATTTCAATTTTTGGTTGTCATGACGACGATAAATTAGGTTTCTCCTTTATTTACTAAATTGTAGAGTTGAAATTTCGCATCTAAGTAGAATTCGGTCAATCATTGAAAAAGATTTTTGCAAATTTTCAATTTTGATGATTTCCATAACAACGATTAGGGGTAAAGTTGACAACTTACAACACGCGAACGGCTCCTTCGATTGAAGCGACGTTCATAATATGTATGCACAATTTTTTTTCTTTGAGACATTAGTGGCGTGCCCGAAGGGCTCGCCACCAATCATGATCCTGCTGGTCCCTTTCAGGAAGACAATGTTAATATATGTATGGTTCCAAGCCGATCGAAAGACGACAAATTTAATATAGTAGGGTTTCAGCGAAATCGTATATATTGTATTTATATGTAATAGGTATTTATATGTATGTAGCGATACGGTTACGAAGGGCGGTCTATTCTGCATCATCAGTTCGAAGGAGTGTGATATCTTCCTTAATACATACTCTAGAAAAACGAAATTTTCAGGGCATGACAATGATGATATTACCGACCTTATAGAGCCCCCTCGGGGGGCAATTAGGCGGTCTACGCATACTAGTTAGTTGTCTATTTATCTATAAAAAATCAGTCGATCAGCCATTAAAATGCCAAGATCAGGCACAAACATTATTTAGTGAATTCCTAATACTCAACCTATACAATATTTTCATCAACGTCGAACAAACAACATCACGTTATTTTTATTTTAGCATAAATTTAACTTTCATACATGTGCGTATACACAAAGTAAAACAAAATGAAGTTTAAATCTTTACTTTTACATTTTACTTCAAAACTTTAAACAAGTTAGATTTAGTATCCCTAATTCTGTTTTTCCTATGATCCCAATCCAATTTCTCAACTAGTTTCTGAAGTCAGTTCTTTATTAGACATCTCTAAAAAATCGATAAAGAAGCGAGAAATATCGCTTAGCCATCAGGAAGCCATAATCAAACGTAATTAAACAAGTTGAAAGTTTCTCCGTTTGAGGCAGTAAATTTTCAAAACGGCAGATAATTAAGTTGATGTCAGCGACCACTTGATATCTGTAAATCGGTTCGGAAAATCAATCCGATAGCAAGATGGGATTTGTAGAGAAAGGCGAAGAAGTTGGCATTAATCTGCAACACTAACCCCACTTGGCCAAATATGTCATGGTTTGAGTTATTATAAAACTATGACCGAACGGAAAATCGTATAGGTTAAGTAACACATAATCATTAGAGGTCGTTGGCCGATAATTTGAAAAGCCTTTTAAATGAAGAGTTAAAAAAGGTTTACATCTTTAAATCTGAATTTGTATTAGGAGAAGTAATACATTAATGTAACTATCCTGTTTGGATTAAGTACGAAGTAAGGATATGAGTTATGTATTGAATATAATGTCACTTGAGTGACTACCTTTGGCTTCGCGCCAAGTGTGTTTTCTTTGGATGTAATTTTCTATAATTTTTAGAAAATTTCTAGCAGTGTTGCGGCTATAGCCTCACTAATATTATCTTTCAACTAATGAATAGTCTGTCGCTTATTGAAATACACCTTTCCTTCCCAATATTTCTGGAGAAAGTAGTCTGGCGGCCAGTTGATTGGGTTTGAAACTTTTGAAGAGCTTATGAAAAAACCAAGCGAATGGATATAAAATACCTATACAAGATGCATACCTATGCAACTTGGTTTTTGTCTTTAAATTCGTTCCTTTTAGAAAAAAAATGACTATGCCACTGCATTCTGCTCAAAAAGCTATATATAGGTAATAATAATCAGTTTGTACTTTACCGATAAGTTAAAAGGCAACTGAGAGTCGAAGGGTGCTTGAAAATGACACATTGTCAAAATCGCCCTATATCTCCGAAACGAAGGGGGCTATGAAAATTCTGTTTATAACAACATGCATTTCGCGATAAAGTAGCACAGTATGGCGAAATCAGCAGCTCTCTATATTTAAAGATAACCTAGATATCCTGGAAAATTGTCGAGAACTGTACACCCTGTACATTATCCGCAGGCGAAGAGGTTACATATTAAACGCCTTCTTATTTAATTTTTTTTTTATTTTAATTTTTTACTGCAATCTGTGATGTAATAATTGTAATAGTAATAAATAAAAAGTAGATACTTATTTGCATTTACAATAGCATTTTATACTTTAGCAAGGCAAGTAAATACTTTTATTTCCAACTAAGCGCATACATACAGGAAATACTTTGCTAGCAAGTTTTTTAATCCTTTGAAATACGATTATACATTTTATTGTAAAAAGCCGAACAAGATCTGCCCCTTTGCTTCAGCTTTGCGAAGGCTTTGGTCTAATCCGTACCGAACACGGATCTCACGTTCGCACTTTGAACTGTCTTCGAACGCGTGCCTTCTAAATTCCTCTTGACTTATTGCCGAAACTTTAAAATTTCTTTTCAGCTTGACCGTCGATCGGGTCGTTGATACGGCTGACTCTGTGCCACACAAATCACGCGTGCCAACTTTTCCAGAGTTCCATTAGAGTCCTTTCAAGTGTCCAGACAACTCTGCCTCTTTGAATCCTTCTCGAGTGTCCCGAAGAGACGTGAGGCTTAAATTCTTTTTGTCAAGAGTGGTATCAAATTTATCGCTCGATTAAAAAAGGCAAAAATTCAATAGGTAAAATATTCGGCGTATAATACCTACTTATATTTAAGGGCGGAGGCACCCAGGATGTGTCGACGCACAGTATAACGAATTTGATATTTCGTGGACATAGGGCGAAACAGTGACTATCGAATTTTAATTTGTTGTCTCACTAGATTATTCGTAAACTGTCTGGAGTTTAGTCGTTTACCAGTTTGTTCAAGTGTATCACCGTAAAGTACTTCCTTTATAAACAGTTGCGCGGCAGTGTTCGTCTAGGACCTAGACGAACACTGGCAGGTATTATTTAGTCTATAATTAAACTGACTTGCTTTAAACCGAAAACAGTTTTCTTTTATTTATTTTGTCGAAAAGTAACTATATTTTTTGAGCGACCGATACCTAGAAGGGTACTACGTAGGTCTAAATTTAGTACAGTAATAACGTACTCCAGTATATGTTTTTATGTGCCACAATTTTTGCAAAACCGTGAAGTAAAGTGCCACTGTCCACGAATTTTCAATTTCGTTACACTGTGCGACGCCTCGCAGAAAACGTGCAACTTGAATCCGCGGTTAAGGCGGCATTCTCCAAGTGGCGTCCACGTTAGCCAACTTAATATCATGATTTTCGGCTTTAAACTCTTTAACAATAACATTATGAGTAGATTAAATATACATTTATATTCTGCAAGTAATCTTCAGCCAAAATTCCTATAAAAATCATAAAATATATAATAAATCATAAAATATCTTGAAACTTTTATTAGTACGTTAAGAAATACCTGAAGAATATGAATCTATACTAAATGTACTTATAGTGTTACTGTTCAAAATTTTAAAGCCAAAAAACCTGAAATTAAGTTGGCCAACATGGACGCCACGTGGCGAATGCCGCCTTAACCGCGGATTCAACTTGCACGTTTTCTGCAAGGCGTCGCATAAATAAATACTGAGTGGTGGCACTTCATTATCACCCCACACCAAATATCTAATCACAGAAATTCTTTAATAATAATAATAATAATAATAATGATAATAATGATAAAGATGTTTATTTATGCCAATAAAAACAATGTAAAATATAAATATAAAATTGATAAAAGTAAAAAAAGAAAACCAAAAAATGACAGTAGTATACTAGTTGGCATAAATGGGTAGGATTTTGATTTATAAGAAATCATTCTTCCAATCCTACCCCTACTAAATAATTTTTTATATTATTTTTAAAAGTTATATAGCTTAAGCCCCTTAGACTAGGAGGAATAGTATTAAAAATTACAGAAGATGTATATTTAAACGAAGACTTATATTTTTCAGTATGATGTTTAGGTATTTCTATTGTGTTCTGATTTCTAGTATTAACATTATGAATATTATTCCTGAATTCAATTTTTTCAAATAAATATCTAGGTTTCTGAGTTAAAATTATTTTATATATAAAACAGGATAAGTGGATTTCGCGTCTTTTTTCTAATTTAATTATATTATGTTTGTTAAAGGTTGGTGATACGTGATCATATTTTTTTAGTCCTATTGAAAAACAAACACAGTTATTTTGAAGAATTTGTAATTTCTGTTTTTCTTCGTTACTGATATTTTTGTGATAAATTATATCACAATAATCTAAACCACTTAGAATAATTGAATCAACCAGCCTAAGTTTAGTATCGGTATTTAAGTAGTCCTTAAAATTATATAAAATTCTTAGTTTGTAGTATGCTTTTTTAATTATATTTTTTATATGTTCATTAAAATTTAGATACTGATCAAAAATTACTCCAAGATTTTTACTATATTCGATTGAAGTTATCTTAAAATTATTGTTAAGAAAAATTTTGAAATCAGAATTATTTTTTATTTTAGTGATTAGTGTTTCAGGACCAGTTAAAATTAAGTTAGTTTTATTTTCATTTATTTTTAATCCATCATCAGTTATAGTTTTTGAAATATTTAAAAGATCCTTATTGATTAAAGAAATACTATTTTTTAAATCTGTGTATTTGATTGAGTGGTATATTTGAGTATCATCTGCAAAAGCTAAAAGATTGCCGTGTTTAATTGATAAATGAAAATCAAAAGTGTATATAATAAATAATAAAGGGCCTAATACTGATCCTTGTGGAACACCTCTAGAAATTGGCAGTGAATTTGAAATGTCACAAATGTATTCGTTTGCAATTTTTGTCACTTGTTTTCTGTCAGATAAATAATGTTTGAACCACTGACAAGATTTTTGACTAAAACCTATATATTTAAGCTTTGCTAATAACATTTCATGATTTAGAGAATCGAAGGCTTTAGCCAAATCGAGAAAGACTATATTAGTAGCAAAACCTGAATCCCAATTTTCTAAAAGCAATAATCTTAGCACTTGCTGGCCCTGAAAAGCAAAATTTCTCTATTTTATTCACCAGAGAGTGCAAATAAAATTCATTGAATGTCTTAAATGTTACAGTCAACTAAGTACCTATGTACATATTACAAGTGTTTTTCTGAACGCTTTTTCCAGTGACATGTAAATAAAACTTAAAACTAAATTCATTAAATTATAATTTTTTCTCAAAAGCGAATAAATGTTCATGGCCACAAGAGATTACTAGCGGATGGAGCCGTAAGTGTAATTTAAATAATACAATTTTCTTACACCAGCCCCAGCCATAGCCTGGCTGTTTCCCTTTGGCAAATGTAGATTAAATTGTATATATTGTCAAATACCTGTAAATATGGTGATATATGTAAATAGTTGTAAGGAAGTATTATAAATATTAATATCAAATACTAAAGAATGTTTGAAATGGGTACCTACATACATTCCAGAAGGCAGTCGAAAATTCTCTTGATTATTATTCCAACTTGTGACTGACACAAATACGGTTGTGACATTTTAGGGTTAATTTACATAAAAAGCATTTTAAAATGGAAAAAATTTATAACTTTTTGTGTTTTAATTTATTAATTGTTGATTATTTATTTTATATAAATCAAAAATATCCATTGACATGAGCTGTATGCATTGCTAATTACAGACATATTAATGTATTATGGTCCATCAGCAACCGCTGTCTTAACAATATACATTTAATTAGCAAGCCGCTATAGCTAATTCATTCACATTAAAATGAAGAAACTGGAATCCTAACGGGTCTATAAGTTTTGTGAAGAAGCACATCAGATCGATGAAGCTTTATTTATTTCTGCATTTATGCCTGTAAAGTTTTTGAGAAATCTGCAATTATGGTACAACCCTCAACCACAAAAGGTATGTTCTATCGTGCGCGCATTGAAGTGACGTTGATGAATGAGCCATTGCAAATGCTCATTTTGTTCCATAATTAGTAGGTTACATTATTCTCCCAGCCACATTTCTGTCTAAACATAAATAAGTTCTTGCACGAAATATAAATTTATATTTTGCTCGTGTGCTCTTGTGTAAACTGTGTTTTTCTACGCTTTACTGTTTCAAAACTGTTTCAATAGATCACGTGACTTTTTCGGCGTTTATCTGTGATATTAAGGACACACGAAAAGACAAATAGAGTCCAGTAAGATGCTCTTAAAATCAAATATAGAACTAGCCTCAAACCAAAATATGGGCGTTAGGGGAACTGGTTTTATTGGCCAACGTTCTTCTATAAGCTACGGTCAATAGCAGATCATGCTTTTAAGAGTAACAGTCACGTGGCCTAATAAACAAATTTAGAAACATCTAAGTCACGTAGTCTCATAAACGAATAAACAAATACAGTTATGTAATGTTTATACGATTTTTTTTGTTTCAGTTATCATATATAAAATATAATTAAAAAAGCATACTACAAACTAAGAATTTTATATAAATTTAAGGACTACTTCAATACCGATACTAAACTTAGGCTGGTTGATTCAATTATTCTAAGTGGATTAGATTATTGTGATATAATTTATCACAAAAATATCAGTAACGAAGATAAACAGAAATTACAAATTCTTCAAAATAACTGTGTTCGTTTTTCAATTGGACTAAAAAGATATGATGACGTATCACCTACCTATAACAAACATAATATAATTAAATAAGAAAAAAGACGCGAAATCCACTTATCCTGTTTTATATATAAAATAATTTTAACTCAGAAACTTAGATATTTATTTAAAAAAATTGAATTCAGGAATAATATTTATAATGTTAATACTAAAAATCAGAACGCAATAGAAATACCTAAACATCATACTGAAAAATGTAAGTCTTCGATTAAGTATACATCTTCTGTAATTTTTAATAATATCCCTTCTGGTCTAAGGGGCTTAAGCTATATAACTTTTAAAAATAATATAAAAAATTATTTAGTAGGGGTAGGATTGGAAGAATGATTTCTTATAAATCAAAATCCTACGTATTTATGCCAACTAGTATACTACTGTCATTTTTTGGTTTTCTTTTTTACTTTTGTCAATTTTATATTTATATTTTAAATTGTTTTTATTGGCATAAATAAACATCATTATTATTATTATTATTATTATTACTATTATTATTATTATTATTATTATTATTATTATTATTATTATTATTATTATTATATATAAACATAAGAAAGACATATTAAAAATTATAATTTTAATTAATGACAAACATAATAATGGGATATTATTTAGACATATTGTAGTTTTGACAAATTATTATTTTTATATGCTGTAATTTTAATATTAATAAAATCATGACGTTTCTTAGTGGCTATAATTTTAAATTTATGAATTTGGTTAGTTTTATTGCATTTGATTGTAGATTTTGGTTTGTATTTTACGAAGTGCATTTACAAAAATAAACTGATCAAACTTTTTAATAGCCCAATAATATCAATAAAAATACAATATCAAACCAAAAATTTATTAGAAAGTAAAGGACAACAAACAACAAAAACTTATATCACTATTATCAAGTAGTTTGCAAAATATAAAACTTTAACACCAAAACTTCTTGTATTTATTTAAATCATTTCACATGGACAAGAACTTACATTTCAACGAAGGAGGTTAATGTGTAAGCTGTTTAACTGTGTCTTTTACGCCATGTACTTTAAACAGAATTCCTAAAACAGGAAATAATAGGTTGTGACAGTTAAGAAGAGTTTGCATTTCTCCCTTATGACTCGAAGAAATTCGTCTAATTTAAAAATATCGAAATAATTCGGCATTTTTAAAATTAGCCTTTTTGGAGATGATAACATTACTAATCCTTTGATCAAATGGAAACTTTCGAATTTCAGCATAAATCATAGGTTTGATAAAATACTTGTTAAGCTATTAAATAGCACTTAAAGGATAACCTTCTTAAGTGCTGAAGCTACTGTAGTTGTTTTTCAATTATATCAAAGTTTTTCCAATAAACCTACTTCTCTACGGAATTCCCCAAAGTGCATACACGAAGTCAACGTTAATAATGAAACTTCTGAAACATGAATGTTACGAGTTTTCTATTCGATTTGCTGTTGAAGATTTTACTACAAATTACTTAACGACATTATGCTACCTATATTATAAAAGTTTACCTTATATAACCTAATCCAATCTAGGTATAAATTGTATTTCATATTTTGGTAACTGGCTTGATAAAAACCTAAGCAATAATTTATACAATAATTTATTAAATTGTAATAATTGCGTACCTATCCCGTTCAAAGGAATTATCCGATAAAGATTAATTACTCCATCGGTATCTGAGAAAAGATGATTCTTACATAGGTCGCTTTAGGAACTGATTATTTACCTTTCTTTAAATTTTTCTTATTTTGTTGATAAAAATAGTAATCTACCGTAAAGAATATCATTTTGATGCTAGAAAATGGCAAACAAATGATTTCTTCATTCGCTTACGTATTTGGTTAAATATTTTTGGCAAATGGACATAGGCTATTGAGCAAGGTGATTTTTAAAATGTTTACTGATTTCTTTAAGGTTTTACTATTTTTCCTTGAAAAACATTAACAATACAAAACCCCAAATAGTTAAGTATCCTAATTCATATTGTGTCGATATAACGTGTAGCAGGTCTGTATTTTCAATAATATTCTCTTAGAGTGTGACAGTGTGAAGTTAAATAATTTTTTTAGTTACTGAATTTGATGTTTGCTGTAGTTTAAACATAACTAGTGTTGTTGAGTAAGTTGGACATTATTGTAATTTTAGTTTGTTATAGTTAGCTTTTATTTCTTAAGCTTAATTTACAATTTTTTTTCAGGAAAAATAAGTAAACGTGTCAACACCGCACAAAACACTAGTGTTAACAGGTGGGCAGATAATGGCGGCTTATAACGATTTAGAACGGAATTTTCAAAAGAAATCAGCAATTTTCTTAGCTATTTTTGCCTAAATGTAATGTTTGTTTCTACGAAAAGAAAGATAAATTATAATTTTACAGATGTGTTTATTTGAAACTGTCGAAATTTAAAGATCTCCATGGAAAAACCTAACCTGAAAGCTATTTTTTTTTTGGGAAAACCATAATATGCGACCACCGAAAACTGATTTCGTGTTCTACGATACAAAATTAGGGTCAATGCAAAATTTCATCAAAAAATTCCGGTGTTCCCATTATTCCGAATAATTACAATTTATTGTTTGATAATAATGGATATAAAAGCTAAAACTTATCCTGTATTATTTCATATACCTTATGTAACAATATCACAAAAAACATATTTTCTCTGCTAGGTCAAGCACCATCTGTTGAGTAGTGGAAAAAAAATATAAGCATACTAATAAGTGGATTACCTAGACATCAATCAATTACTTAAAAAAATCATGAAATGATATAGTCAGATCTATCTATTAAGAGTGAATTGAACCTCACTTGTAAGAGTTTTACTACACTTTTTAGTAAGATTTTCGGAAATATGACGCCCCTCTCAAGGAAATTCTTCCCCAAACCATAATGATAATAACGATAATGCACGACCTCACGTAGCGTGAATTATAACTGAATATTTACACGAGATAAATATTCAGACTCGGAATTGGCCACCGCACAGTCCGGATCTTAACCCGATCGAGCGGATATTCGCAGAAAAATAAGACAGCGTCAGCCTCCTTCTACAACCTTGCAGGACATAGAAACAATAATTATTTAAATTTGGAATGATATTGATCAAAACCAAATAGCAAATTTTATTTCGAGTATGCCTCCCCGATGTGCAACGGTTATCAGAGGTAGAGACGGAAAATTTCTAACAAAAATTACGAATACAGTAATGTTCTTAAAGAATGAGCCTGCAATACGCAAAAAAATCATTCAAATCGGACAATAGATTTAGAAGAAATATAGCATAAAAATTGTTGCAAATTTTTAATGGTGTGTTAATATTGCTGGTGAGTGTGTTGATTTATACCCTCCAATTCTCTCGTAATTTTAACTTTCTGGCTTTGTAACATATCTTAATTTATAAATTTATTGATTCAGCCAATTAACTTTCGACCAATTGACCTCGGCCAATTAATTGTCATCCAGTTTACTTTCGGTTAATTGACGTAGAACCTGGTATTATAATCACAAACAAAAATCTTATTTTCCGCGAAAAATAATTTTCCGGATTTGTTATTTTCAATTTAAAATGAAAGAACAACATTTTTAAATTAAATCACAATAAAGACATATTTCTGCTTTCAAACGATTAACGGATAAAATCTCTCGCAAAAGCTACATAAAATTTTTCATGACAAACTTGTTCACTAACAACATTTTAGTGATTTCCCAATTATATAGAAGATTTTAGATTTATTTCTTTCAAAATTTCTTCTTACGGCGAGTCTTATTGACGTTACTAACAGCAGAACTCCCTTGACATCAAAATTGAGCTAAATTTTTATCGACAGCGCAATAAAGGCCGGATGTATTAAAGATTGGATCGCTATTATGGGATCAAACTTTTATAAACTTTCAACTAGAAATGGTATTTCGATACCTTTACGAAAAAGAAAATGCTTTATTGTGTTCCGTACAGCAGTCGTTACAGAACTGCGTCATCGATGTAGTTTCGCATAAACCTTACTGGATTTCTACGATTTTTAATTTGACTTTAGAGCACTTAAATATGGATAATTTTAACTTTAGACGGCCCACAAAGGTCTAAACCTAAGTACTCTATTATACCGTGGTGTGCTGAAGTATCCGACTCACACATCCAGAGCTGGAAACATCCGTATGGATTTCACCAGTCCTTTAAGCAGATATGTGGAGTGATGCCTCCTCGGACGAAGACGAGATCCTCTACCTCATTCCTAAACTATCGCCATGCAAACGCTATTTAGTAGCACGAAGGAAGGTGCAACGGGGCAGAGAGAAAGAGAAAAGCTCCAAAAAATATTAAATTGTATTGTAACTTATGTTATCCCAAGGATTTTCTTGTTACATCTTTACCAGGTAATCTAGGTGTTCTGGCCTGGGCACGACAGCACTTCATTAGCTTTTGGCACGATCATTCAGGGAAAGGGGCATTTCGCATGTAAGTCCTGGTTTATTATCCTCCCGGCAGTGTCGGTAGGATCGAAGGAACTCCAGAAACCTTGATCTATTAAAAGTTATTAAAGGACGCCAGGCTGTGGAATATTTGAGAAAGTAGATCAAAGTTCCGCAATTAGTTCATAGTCAAACCGTTCCCTTCTTCCCTTCCTTCACAGAAAAAACACTATCGTATATTGAATTGGATACCCATTCACTCAATGACACACTCTATTCCGTATTGTACAATACAAATTCGGTTTATTTCAATTATTAGTTTATCATTGTTAACCAATAGGTTATAAGATTGCTTGAAATATATGGTTTCATTGGTTTTTCATGGATCGTTCAAAAATAACAATTATTTCATGCCAATAATACCCTGTTCTAAATTCAATGCAAACTATCATTGGTTTCACTAGAAGTTTATTTGTAAGAATATGCACCTCACTTGATGCAAAATAGCTATTATTGTTTCAATTACAACAGTAATTAATTTAATGTAGCTTCCAATAGAAAGAAAACATTTTTGTTTAAATTGAATCATATTCGTGTTTTGAAGAATAATTACTCTTATTTAATGTAATGAAGAATTTATTTTACATCAATTATATTTATATTTCAAACAAATATAACAGGTTTTATTATTTTAAAATAATTTTTATTTAGTTTTATTAAACATACATTGTTTAGACATTCTGTAAGCATTTAAATATAAAAAACACACTGACGCGAACACCGTAAACTTTTTATATTTATTTCACTCCAAATATAGGATCTGCTTCTTTGTAAAACTGTCTCCTTTGGCTTGTATGGGTACAGGATGCTAGATGGAACAAATTTGACACTGCATTCGAATCTCCTAAATTTACTGCATGCATATAAAATATGGAATAGGTACTTCTAAATCTGTATAACGATAGCAATACCGAAATCATAAAAAAATCTTACGTCTATTGAATTATTTTAATAAATATTGTAAACGATTATTTTCTTCTTTCATATTTAATTTTCTAATTAATTATTGAAATGCAACCCCCTTGGAAGTAACTCTATCGGCATCTATGCAAGAGGTATCCGTGTGCGTTCAGTCCTAAACTTATACTAATGTTTGCTTATTTAAACACATTTCTTGTCAAGTCCATCATCTCTGAGGTTCTGTATTAGGGAACACCAACGAATTTGAGACACGCTGTACATGATAGGGACCTTTGACCACTCGCTGTGTAAAAAACAAAACTCTCGTTTGATGTTAATGAAAATAATGGAGCCACAAGCATTAATGTTTTTCATTTTGACGGGAAAATATATGGAAAGCCATTATGGGTACAATACGAAATCGTAGTCAGATAGAATGATTATCAGATTTATCTTCATTAATCAGCAAGTAGGACAATGGAAGTTTATTCAGTAAATGGCTTTAATTGAAATTATTATATACAGGGTGGTTCAAACAATCAAGTTTTTGCAGACTATTGGAATTTAAAATTACGGAGTAATTGTATTGTATTGTATTTAATAACACTTTGGAAATAGGCGAGGCACAAGTTTTTGAAATTCTAATAATCTGTGTGGCCGTCTTGGGAATTTCCATACTCCGTGATCCTCCAGGCATGCTTCTATAGTTAGTTGAAGCAATTATTGTATTCTCCTATTATTTAGGAAGAAAAACTCATTTTCAAAGTAAAGAAATTTTTTGATATTTAACTTCGAAACGACTTATTAACCAGTTACTATAATAAAACATACACAGCCAGATTCGCCAATGGTAGTCCGGTCTAATTTGGCAACCAAAAGTTTTAAACTGATAAGTGAGACAACTAAGTTTCACACTATGAATCTATTTCTGAGGTTTCTCGCAAATTTAGAAAGAAAAGGGCAATTTTAGTACGTAATATCCACAATAATAGAAATAAATTCATTACAGCAACTCATTTCAAATTGAAAATCATTTGGAAACCAAGCAAATCGCTGAAATATCAGAATAATTCATAAGTTTTTAATGCCGACTTATTAACGACAGGACAAAAACAGGCCAAAACATAACTGATCAACTATAAGATCTTAATTTAATCCAGCACTAAATCTTAAACCTTCTTAGTGAATCTGAACGTAAGGGTATAATAAAAATAGGCTACAATTCATAGAAAAGTTCATTTGGATTTCAATACTCTCCCTCAGTAGACATTTTCCACAAAATTGGAGGAACAAAATTGTTCAAGACTTCTTTTCCCAAGGGCTTGGTTAGCAAATCTGCTATATTTTCTTTCGATGGTACGAAATTCTGTCTTTATTTATAATTTTTTCTGTCACAAAGTGATGGTGAAAACCAATATGTTTACTTCTTTGATGCAAGTCTGTATTTTCTGATAAGTTTATTGCAGCTTGATTATCACACAATAAGGTTGACTATATATTCAGTAGGTATATTGTTTTACAATAAAAGGCATCCAAATTAACCGTCGACAAGCAGCTGAAAGCGCCATACACTCAGCTTCAGTTTTAGAAACTGCGACACAGTTTTGTTGTTTCGTACACCAACATACTACAACTTCTCCATAAAAACCAATAAATCTAGTATAAGATTTTCTGTCAGTAACGGAACTACATTAGCATAGGAAGCATCATTGTATACACACAGTATGGGTGAGTATGTACGGCACCAACATCCATAGGATTTTTGTCAGACTTACACTGACTCCAACATGGAATATATTTTTAGTAGATTGACGATGTAATTTTCTTTGAAATTGAGATATAATTTTTATGCCATATTATTTGTAGTGATAATAAGCATCTAGGTGTTCCTAAACTTCTTAGTTAAATATGTGCATTTAATATTTCTTCAATTTCATTAACTTTCTCTTCAGATGTGCTCAAAAGTAACAAGTCGTCAACATATATTGTTACTATTTGTATCTCGTCGATCTGCGGATCATTGCAAAAGATTAATTTTCTGCAAAACTTCAACCAGAGTGTGATTACATTGACGTGGGGATTGTTTCAGTCCATAAATGCTTTTCTTGGAACAGCATACTCTCCCTGGCTCTACATTTAACCCTTCCGAAATCTCCATGTAAATGTCAAAATCCAAATTTCCATTTAAAAATGCAGTTTTAATATCCAGCTGTCTACTAATCATGTTATTATGTACTGTATGGGCAAGAGTCATTCTAATAGTTTCATATCGAGCAACTGGTTTCTTGAAAGTCAACTCCAGGTACTTGACTATAACCTTTTGCAACCAGTCTAGCTTTGAATTTAGTGATTACACCTTTTTTGAAATTTTTTCCTTAAATATCCATCGGCAACCAATAGGTTTTAATCATTTGGATGTTCAACAATGACCCATAAATTATTCTTTTCCATAGATTTTAGTTTATCATGCATAGTTTGTTTCCATTTTTCTGATTCTGCACAAGAGATTGTCTCTTTGTATGTGTTTGGCTCATCAAATGCAATATGACAAAATTCTTCATCGAATCTTTTCGGAAGATTATGTTTTCGGTTACTTCGTCTTAGAATTGAATTTGTTGACGTAGTAAGTTCATCATAATCGATTATAGATTTTTCTTCTGTTGTGTGTGAGTTTTCTTCATTAATATTTGATTGTTATTGTTTTGAGTTTCCTAGCAATTCATTGTTATCATTTGTTTGTTTTTGTCTTTCTGATTTTTGTTATTTTACAAATTTCTTCTATTTCCTGCTTAAGGGTTCAATAATTACAGCTTTTTCTGGTCTTTGAAATTGGTAGTCACAAGATGCAACAATCTTTCTTCCAGTCCAGAAGCGGTACCAACTTTCTTTTTCACCATATCCCATAAATTTTGCTTTCACAGCTCTAGGTGATAACTTGCCTTTTAATTTTTGTATTTCTTGAGGTATATGAACAAAGGCTTTTTCACTAAAGCAACTTAAGTGGCCAATATTAGGGTTGAATCCAAAAAATAGCTCAGAAGGAGTTTTCTTGTGAAAAGAATGAGGGATGCGATTTTTTGTGTGTGCTAAACAAGCTACAGCTTCAACCCATAAACTAGCAGGCAGTTCTGAGTCCAACAAATTTGTTCTGGCAATGGTAGTTAACGTACACGTACGATTCATCCTTGCTGATAACCCATTGGTTTCATGTATATAGAGAATCGAATGTTGTGCTTTTATGCCTTCTGACTGGAAATAACTCAGTAATGAATTTGAAGTATATTAACCACCAATGTCTGATTCTAACATTTTAACTTCTTTCCTGTGTGCCTTTCCATTATTTTAATATATTCATTAACAGCGTCTTCAACTTCACTTTTGTGAGTCATAATTTGAGAGAATACTCATCTACAAAAGACACATAAAATCGTTTACCGCCCACCTTTACTTTACTGGAAAGGGGCCAGCAACATCTGAATGAATTTCCTCTAAGATTTCATTGTAGGAATTCCCAGGTTCGGCAGGTTCCCTTGAAATATATGTACCTTGTCATTTTTGACTTATCACATACCTCACAACTAATTTTGTAATGTTGATTATGCTGGTGCATTTGATATTTCTTTAAAAGAGTTGGTGCATGCAGCAGCCTTCACTTCTGTCATGTTACCACACTTTGATTGGCGATTTCGGTGGACACTTCGTAAGAAATACTTTCTTTATTTTCCATAACAACCCAACCAACCATTTTCCCATTTTTACAAAGTCGAATATCTTTATCTCCTGTCATGGCTATGCCGCCTGGGCAATCTAGCTTTTAATCCTTAACTTTGCCCAAAGTGTATGGTGTACTAGGCAGTCTGCCGAGTATTGTCCCTTGTATATCCCACACTTGTGTGGGTTAGAAGTCAGAATTTAGGGACCAAGAAAGGTAATTATTCTACATAAGCGGTATGTGGTTGTGCATTATCCTGCTCAAAAAAACTTTCTTGCTATGTTAAACCTATGGTATACTGACTAATCCCAACCAGTCTAAATATATAATTAACAGAGAACAGCAAGGCTTTATTATATTGGAAAGTATTTCCAAAATTGTTTTTTATATTCATTAAACTATTCAATAGTGTCATCTGTGTATCAAAGAAGAAACTGACTGACTGATTGACCGACGTATCAACGCACAGTCCACACCGCTGGATCTAGAAACATAAAATTATGCACAGAGGTTTCTTATATAATGTAGGCATGCACTAAGGAAGGGTTTTTCAAAATTCAACCCCTAAGGGGGTGAAACAGGGGTTCAAACTTTGTATGAAGAAAAAATATTAGATGGTCCTATTAACTCAAAACTGCATAGAATTACTTCTAAAAAATAAATTTTTAAACACGTGTTGTACAGTTTTTAATAAATCGCCCCCTAAGGGAGTGAACTGGAGTTTCAAAGTTTGTAATGGAGTAAAATTGCGGACGAAGTCGTGGGCGCAAGCTAGCAATAAATAGAATTTATAAGACTGATATCAAGCAAATCAAAATTATAAGCATTTTTGCAGAGAAAAGAAGAAAAGTATTCGTTATTGTTTCTATAGAAATATTGAAAGAAAATTTTAAAATAACAAAAGTTTCAAATTTCTGCTCCATTTAAAATTAAAGAATTTTATTGAGATTCAAATCGAAATCACAAGTTTCGAACGGAAATACGGTAAAATATGTTCTTCGATACTATCGGTTGTCAGAATTATTAATGCTGCGTGTTACAGATTGGGAGCAGATTGAAAAGTATATGTATGTCCTCTGCAATTTACTGTCGCCTGATTTAAATTCGAGTCAGTATCCGAGAAGAAAATGGGGACAAATTCCATATATTTTTTGTTATCCAAGTTTTTTTTTAAATATTGATTGTAACTTCTTTTCGTGTCTTTCAATTCAAGACAAGCAACAAATATAACGGGATGGGGCCGCTGTCTTTTGGTAATATGTTTATATACTTAACAAATTCTACACTTTGTCCGCATTGTGGGAAGGCTTTACGGTCAGAAGATGATGGGGTATCAAAGTAGTCGAATTCCACACTGAAACACTAGATTGGGTTGTGCAAACTTGACCCAAGAAAGGGTCTGTGAGATGAACGAAAGGGGTGGACGTCACATCTCCCGGTGCTTATACGGACAGGCGAAACCTGCAATTTTTTTAATTAAACAAGATTTTCCCAACGACAAGGTGTCGTGTTGCCAAGGGCGAGCAGTATGTCAAACTTGCTTGTTTTATTCATATATTGGTTTTGTTTTTGTGAATGTTATAAAATGTTGTGCCATTTTGATATGAAAAAACACTTCGAACTAAAAATATTCACTATTTTAAATACTTATAGAGATGGCGAACGCTGACGTTTAAACCTGTATAGTTTTTTCATTTCAATTTCTAGTCTCTTTGTGTTGTAAGTCCTGTCTCTGTGAGTAATATCAGAGTGTAGCGGCGCATACAGTGTGGTCCATCAAGATTGCAACAAATGGGGAACTATTGAAATGTAAGTATGATCAATGATAATTATGTACCTACGCACAGCTATAATTTGATATTACGAAAAAGTTGGTCCATACCTAAAAACAAAATTAACCTTCATCAGAATCGTGAAAAGTCAATCAGCATACAGGGGAGAAACAAAACTTAAGAATCTTTCAAGAGTTAGGGCACCCTTATTTTTAAAAATACGGCGGAATGTTATTCACATTTGTTGCAAACTTTTTGAACCACACTGTAAATGCATTAGGGGGCTCGCCATCAATCTCTACGAAGTTAGCAGCAAATAGAAAATTACGTTGTCAACATTAATTTTCTTACAGCAACAAATATAAAAACAAAATTCTCCATACGTGTATTGTCCATTTATCGGCAATTTTTAAGTCTGGTAAATACTATAACTATACTTCTTTTAAGATGCATGTGGTCAACAATAAAAAACGTTTAAAAAATTAATATATTTGCCACACTGCTGGGTTACTTCTTCTATCGCACGCTGTATAGTACGAACGAGCAAGCGTGTCTTAAAATCTTCCACGACTGAAGTTCAATCCACAGCTAGAGCTAGAGACAAATTGCGGTTGTTTCGGCGTCTCTCGGACATTTTCGATGAATTATTTTTAAAATTCTTGCAAAAGTGGTGCAGAGGCAGCAATGAAATTCGTCGAGATGCTCTTTTAGAGCTGATTTCTACAACACGTCGCGCTCTTTCTGCGTCTCGAGATCCGTTCCTGCAATTTATAGCGTACGTCAGAAACGACCGGTATGGAAATTTCTGCTAGAATTGCACTTTGCTTGGGAGAAATTTTGTACAGGGTGACATCTAAATTTTAAATTTCCTATTTTAAGCACTTGTAATCCAATATCTAAACAGTTACCGTTCCTACTAAGCAGTAAAAATTTTATTACGCTTAAACTTCAAGAAGTAGATGCTACAAAAAAGCGAACAAAAAACTGTCACGATATTGAAGTGTCTTAAAAAGCCATTGGGTACTGACAAAACGTATTAAAAATATCCTTTATACAGGGTGTTATGAAATTCACTGCATATATTGAAACTGGTAAATTCTGATATGAATTCAGATTGAAGAAAAATATTCATAAATGGCGCTTCATGATAAAAAAAAAGTAGATATGGTCCCTCAAAAAAATTTTTTGAATAATTGCGCACCACTGGTAATAAACACATGGCCATATAAAAAACAACGAGCAATGTCAGCTACAGAAAAAACTTTTGTTTTGACGTCAATCAAATCAGTCAGTCGCTGTGGCAGTGTCAAGTCTATTATGTTCCTATGTAGCAGGTTTTAAAAAATAATATTTTTGTTATCGTTAAAGTCAGAAATCCAACTATTTAAAAAAAAAATGTCAAAAAGTTAAAATACTACAACACAAAAAATAAAGATAACAGCTGTTCAAACCCCGTATTAGTAGTAGTTGGTTCAAACCAAGAGTAACATTTTGTTCAAATAGGAAGGCAAGAAATTTTTGGAGGAAAAAGAGTAACTATATACGAGAATTTTAGTACAAAATTAGCTTTAAACAAAAAATCCTAACATTTAAGCATGTATTTTTCTATTTGCCTATTTTTAATCACATTTAACAAAAGATTTGGCTTTTATTAACAGGTTTATTTATATTGTCCTTAATTTTTAAGCGAAATTCTTCACAACTTAAATTAATAATAAACTTTACCTTCATAAACTCTTCCAGTGTCGAAAGTCATATTTAGCAGTAACAACACAGTATAGTTAGAATAATGAAAAAAAGATCGCTCAACTAATAATTAAAATTAACAAAACTTAAACACAAATATTCCAGGCTTTTTATAACTATCCGCCATATTAAAAACGAAAACTAATGTTTTTGTTACTAGAGTAAAGTCTAAACTATATATATATATATATATATATATATATATATATATATATATATATATATATATATATATATATGTATGTATACAATATGTTACTCGTTTGATTATAAAGCAATTACTCTACCTGTCCTTAAAGATGAGTTAGGCTATTTTGATTTGATAATGAAACAATTTAAACAAATAGTAATTTCAATTATCAATTACTCAGCTTTTACATGAAAACTCCCAACTTTAGCTTACCAATATGCTGTGTTATTTTCGCAGCTCATCCTCAAAAGAATCTCTCTAAATAGCATCTAGTGTTGGCCAATAACAACATATGCATCCTTTTACTCTTTAGCTACAGAAGCACAAAGAATTCGGCTTTTATCTGTTCTGACCTAGACTACCCAAATTATATAACCTTTTGTCGACAAAAGTTTCTCTTTGTTAACATAACCTTCAATCCTTCAAGCCTTGTATCGTATCACAAGTCCTCATCATTTTCTCATACTCTCTCTTGCCCCAACTTAAAAAAAGTAAAAATTTAAATACCTTTATTTCTCTTAGGTATTACTTTAAAAGTCGTTCAAAATGACCACCATGAACTTCTTGGCGGTAATAAAGTCGATTTTGGACCTCACTTCTCACATTTCTCACAATTTTGAGAAGTCCAAAATCGACTTTATTACTGCCAAGAAGCTCATGGTGGTCATTTTGAGCAACTTTTGCCGTAATAAGAGAAACAAAGGTATTTTATAATTTACTTCTTTTTAAAGATCTTTAATATTTAAAGAATTGCCATTTAAAAACGAATTAAGCTACGGACATCGGGTTTGCGTTAAAATGTTTCTTTTTTGAATGCCTTTAAAATGAAGGGGCTTAAAAAAGTTAAATTACATGAAAAATAGATTTATTAACCTGTAAGATACACCTAAAATTTGGTGTAGCATCTATCTTTACTACTAGCCAAGATATTTGCCCATACTAAGACTTTTCGAATACCCTGTATATGTTGCAGGTATACTTACTTGTATTGTAAACCATTTGTAAATAATCTTATTTTAATAATTTTTGTATGTCAATTTCTGTTTTGAGGCGGCATTACAAAGCATTTTATTACAACTACAGATTTTATAGTTCCAAGATTTACACGTTTGACAAACTTTTAGCGGCCTTTAGCACTGTCTACAGGCAAAAGAAATTTTTAGCCGGATATATTATTTTTACTCTATTTACTTAAGACAGTCACAAAACAGCATCCCATTTTCACAGAAATGACACTTTTCCAAAGTAATCCAGTCTGTAGTGGCATTGGGTAATAAATCATAATCAGTTCCTTATACCATGTTGTTAAATTTCATGATTCATCACATTTGATATAATTTAAGTGTACGTTTTAGAATTTGCAAGATTAATTATTATTCCATCGTGACTGGTTTAGTAAATGATACTCCTCTTTGACGCTAAAGTTGTTTGTGATAGTTCGTCATAATAATAATCACGCTATTTATAATGACATAGTATTTCTTCAATTAGGATAGGGATTTGAAACGCTTAAAATTAAGTTAATTTATTTCGTGTGGATATTTAAAACTAAGGAAGTACGTGTACGAAAGTTCATAACTCCAGTATGAGCTACTTAACAAAATTAACGCACTACCAGGAACGGCAGGAACTTATCGTACATCGGCTGATCATACTCGAAATTAAATTTCTAATTCGGTTTTGATTAATGTCATTCTAGATCTTTACACCCGCAACCGTTAGTTCAATGTCAGTAATGGTGACAGCAGGGTGCTGCTTAGGGATTGCAATCCCGCAATCCCGCGGGATCGCGCATTTGACGGCCTGGGGGATCCCGCACCAGCTACGCGGATCCGCATAGCCATGAAAAAGCCGTAAACTCTTAAAAAATAACGCAAAAACCAAATAAATATCCGTGGTATTATAAGGAAAATTAATGAGACTGTTTAGGTATTATAAGTATCTTACTTACCTTACAATCAAACTAATGTGATTTGCTATAAAAACTAGTAAGACTTATTATCTCAGGTAGAAATGGAATAAACATCTAAAGTTCATTTACTCAAAGTTACTTGTTACTTTAATGGATGCGAAATTTGACTGATTTATAGTCATAGTAGTATAGCTACGAGAGGCTAGACTTTAAATTACATAATTTTGTTGACTGAAATACTGTTAATTTTTGATATTTATAATAAAAAATTAAAGTTGGTTTAATAAATTAATTAAATAAACCTTAATTGATCGAATTTTATAAAATTAAAAAACCTATGCGGGATCCCGCGGGATCCCGCGGGGTTAGAACCAATCCCGCAAATACCCTGCGGGATATAAAACAGTGCGGGATTACAATCACTAGTGCTGCTGAAGTAAACATTGAAACTATGAGTTGACCTCCGCATAGTCCAGATCTCAACCGAGCTGTCACCTTAGAAGTCGAGATTTAATTCAAATTGAGCCATCAGGTTCGGGAAATAAATCGGTTTGTGTTGACAGCAGAGTAAATTTCAGCCCTGAGTGAAGCTGCGAGATCTTAGCATATAGAATTGTTACGTCACAATTTTATTGATTTATTCGGTAATCTTACTTTTCTTAAAAATGTAATTAATTCATGGCCTAAATTTTAAGCTGTATGCATGGATTTTAACAAGAAAATAAATTTAGATAAATTTATACCAGATTAGATTCGGGACCTACAGAACAGTATTAAGAGTTTTGCTTAATACTGAAAAGACCAAATTATAATTATCTTAAAAATATTAAGACCCATCGAAGTAGGTTAAAAATTGTTAGTTCAATTGGAGAAATAAATATTTAATTCTATAAGGATTACATCAGCTTCAGTAGATTTTAAAATATTATTTAGCCCACTTTTAAAGTAACTTAATTATAATTTAATTACATTAATTGTCTATTTATAATGTAATTACATTAAAAACCGTCGAAATTTTCACGTAGGTTTTTACAAAATAAAAGATCTTTTACTTTTCTTCTGGAGCATTCTTACTACCTTTTTTTACAAATAATATAATGTAGGACGGACAGTAGGCAGCAAAATGTTGAGCAGAAAAGGCCTTGGTTCCAGTCCGTCAGGCATAACATTGGTAAAAGAAGACGATCTAAGACAATTTACCATCTTCCCGATTTAAAACAAAAAACGAGGAATGAAACAAGTTCGAAAACGTATTTTCTTTTTGATTGGATTCCATTATGTATAGGGTGATCAAGTGAAAACAATATTTTTGAACATTTCAGCTAAATTGTCTTGTTTCCGGCCTACAATTTACCATAGTTTCAATAATTTTATCAGCAGTGGAAAGCTAGGTAAATTACAAAACACACACACACACATACCCTGTCTATAGGGAATCCTAAGATACCGGCACAAGGTTCAGAAATGTATAATTTTTGTAAAATAGGTAAGTCTTTAGTTTAAAACTGAAATGGTCAATTTTTTTACTTATTTAATCTCAAGTGTGTGCGGTTTAGAGTAGGCTAAAACCCAACCTAAACAATATTTTTGTAATATCATTTCTTAACTGATTTTTTTTTAATTCTATAAAACATAATAATAAAAATGACCAAATTTTTATTACTGCCTATATTTAAGTTAAGAACTTGTTATTTGAAGTATATATTTAAGTTTATATTGAAATTACAAGGGGTCGAATTGTTTATTATAACTTTTTATAAGAATAATTACAAATACAATATTTTTATACATATATTTTTCTCTCAGAAAAGACCAGAACAAAGAATAGAAATAAAATTATTTATTTTTAAATATAGAGTGCATTTAAGTTAATTAACTTAACTTAAGAAGTTAATTATTTTCTAGAATAACTTAAAGCTTTCTGTTCAAAGACAACTGATTTTTAATAAACTTTCAATTAAACAAAAATAAACATTTCGAACACTGACCAACTTTAGACTCTGGCAGCATCGTTTTTCATTTTCTTTGTTTTTACTGACATTTTTAATTAACAGTTTTAAGATATCGACCAGATATTATTCCGGCAAATTTTTAATATCCAGGATTCTTTTAATTCATTGTCTAAATTCAAACTTTGAAACCCTTAAGATAAAAAAATTCAGAAATATTTAGTGAAACGAGAAGGGGAAGGGGTTTATAAAACAGTGGTCAGATCTACAACAATGTATGAAGCGGAAATATAACCAACGATCGGATGTGTAAGTTTTTCATATTATATACTGTATCCTAGGATAAGATCGCAGCCTATTGGATCCTATCTCATCATTTCGAATGCGATCGAATGCGATTGTATCATTTCTGATGCGATTCAATCAAGTGTATTTAAACCTATCGAGCTAAGTTCGATGCTATAAGATTAAATGTTGTTAGTCTCTAATACGAAATACGAAATACGTAGGCATCTGATCGTGTGCGTATGTGGTGAATAAATATATATTATATGTTAAAAATAATCTTGCAGATGGTAATTGCTGATTTTTACTCTTCGATATCAGTTAGCTTATCTTTTCATTTCGAGAAGGAAGGCACAGGCAACAGCTTGTATAAATCTCTTATTTATTATAATATATGGTCTTTGCAAAAATTGGTTTATATTTTAACATATTGATATTTCCTTTTCAGGTAAGTTGTTATTGTACTATGGTGCTTCAGAACCAAACAACAGGACTGGTAAGAATATTTTTGACTCTGCTTGTGTATGTGAGATTTTACGATTAGGTTACAACGGCTTCTAAATAAAACTTAAAATCGACAACTACATTCATGTCAAAAAGAAGTAAACGAAAAAAATGCGACATACTATCGCTTTCATCCCCTCGTGTCGCCCAGTATAAACTTATCAGTTTTTTCCCCTTAAGTAGATTTGTACCTGTCTTAATCATCGATGCTAAACGCCAGTTTACTCTGCCGAAGCAGGATGAAGTGTGTGCCTTACTTTTAATTCATCTCCTGTTAGACAAGCCATATTCCATTTAGAAAGAAGCTTCCCTAAATAATAGAGCTTTTATGCCTTCGCAACCGGCAATTTTAAAAATTAACTTTGACGTAAATGACCTATTTAACTTTTTAAGGGCCATTTTTATTGCAGACTAATGCGCTGGTTCGTCTTTAGAAGAATAACACAAGGGAGCCGCGTGAGGTTTTTATTTTTTTAAATGATGTTGTTAGGTATTAAGAAATTTTATTACTTTACTGTAAATATAATTTAGTGGGTCTTTTATTTCTAAAGGAGTAAGTAAGTACAAGCTGAACTGACACTTAAGGCAATTTAACGGCTTTTTATAAGTTTATGGTTGTGTAAATTTTAAAGAAATATGTTTTATCCTCATAGAAGGTTTTGCTACAATGTATAACAGTAATATTATAAAATATATTTATGAAGACATTTGCGCAAAAAGGGTCAAACTTTAAAAATATTCTTTGAGTACAAGAACTTTTAACAAGTATTAGTAATTTAAAATTTTGAAAAAAAACAGTAACTGAAAATCAGTACAGTCTTTAGCTTCTCTCAAACCTGTCCTCGCTTGCTATTCAACATTGTTATCAACAAAGATATTCAACATGTGGAAACTTCCATAAAAAGCAACAAGGTGCTTGTTACTTCAACAAGTTATTTGGTACCGGTCGGTGAGCGGTAATGGCCTGTCCTCACTTGCTATTCAACATTGTTATCAACAAAGTTATAGAATATGTCGAATTCTCAATAAAAAGCAACAGGTTACTTGTTATTTCAACAAGTTATTTGTTACATTTCGGTGAGCAGTAAACTTCAAAGAATGTTGGCAACAGTGTTTTGGTAACATGTTGCTGTTGCGTCTACATTAACGTTTTTGTATTTAATAACATAGACGCTTATCTCTACACACGCTGCAGCCGCAAGCAGGACGTCCTTTTCGTTGAACAGGCGCGGCCCGTGAAATTTCAAAGTTGCATATCTCTGTTGCTACTTATGGGACCCATACCAAATTCAGGTTTTTTAATAGTGAGCCTACTAGGAATGTTTTGGTAAAGAAAAAAAATATTTTGCAATTTGCGAAAAAAAGTTGCTTTTTTGAATTGACCCACCTGGGTAAAAAATTAACACACTTAGATATTGTATGTATTCTTATCTCTAAACAAATTTTACATCATTTTGTCGACAATTCTTAAATTTTAAGAGAAAAAAATGTGTTAGTAAAAAGTTATAGTCATTTAAATTTTTTCAACCGAAAAATAATTTAAATTTTCGGTTGCAAAAAATTCAAATGACTATAACTTTCTACTAACACATTTTTTTCTCTTAAAATTTCAGAATTGTCGACAAAATGATGTAAAATTTGTTTAGAAAAAATAGTAAATAAAATATCTAAGCGTGGTAATTTTTTACCCAGGTGGGTCAATTCAAAAAATCAACCTTTTTTCGCAAATTGCAAAATATTTTTTTTCTTTACCAAAACATTCCTAGTAGGCTCACTATTAAAAAACCTGAATTTGGTATGGGTCCCATAAGTAGCAACAGAGATATGCAACTTTGAAATTTCACGGGCCACGCCTGTCGTTGAACATGTTGGAATGGACTGTTGCAATCCGAATATTTAATGGGGACGTCTTCTAAAATTTGTCAACAAGTTATAGAAATATGTTTCCGCAACAGGTTTCTACAACATGTCACTAAGTGTGAACAGGCCCTCAGAGACCATCTAAAATATTGATAAAATATGATCAAGCAAACTTGAGCTCCGAAAAATTGTTTTGATTAATAATTTTAAAACACCAAACTATGGAAAGTGATTAATTATAATGGCAAATCTTCGTCGTGCCGTTTCTTGGCAAATATAAACTGCCCAGCAAAATTAACGCTCCATCAGAAATTTATTACAGCTTTAATATTATTCATACGTATTTTCTGAAGCTAAGATCTGATTAGTATAAACTCCTTTTACATTTCGTGTTACTCTGTATGCAATTTTTTTCTAAAATTTAATTTTTTAAACTACCTATACTGGGTGACATAAGAATTGCCAGAATAAAATGAAAATTAACTTTAAAAGAAAGTAACGAGTGATTTTTAATAATTATTTTGCTGGAGTTGGCTTTGCATTTTGAAAGTCGCATGGCCGTTGTGCATATGTAAATAGCAGAGTTGCCAGATGTCCCGATTTTTGCCGGACGTCCCGAAATTTGAACAAAATAAAATAGCCCCGCGCGGGACATGACGTGTCCCGATTTTATCGCATCAAATTGTCAGGACAGAATTAATAAATTTATTTGTTCGAAAAATCATCATTGAATAAAACAACATGTTATAGGAAAAATTATATAATTACCTAATCGAAATTTGCTACCGTCGATAACGTAGCCCACCGCCCATCCCTAGTATATATTTCGGGGAATCACTTGTTGACGTGCGGATGCATTGTACGACGCGCGACGTGTATCCTACCCTACATTGACCTACATAATAGTTATTTATGCAACTAGTGCGTGAAACGCATCTTTAAAGAATGCGATCGCAGTTTACTGATCGAGGCATGTATTTAATAAGAAAGGATTCGATGTCCGTATACTGTGAGCGTATCGAACGTGAAGCCTTATATTTGTTATTTGTTATGAAAACATTTCCCCCAGGAGATTCGTTTACGAACTACGCCATTGAATCAAGAATGGTAGTAGAAAGAGATAAAACAGCATTTGAGTGTTGGAGCTCAGAAGTGTTGCTGTCTGCTGGTTGCTTAGGAAAAACGTCTGCGAACGCTCGGTTACACGTACGTCTTTGTCTAATGAACTTGAAAAGAAAAAGTGCGATTTATAGATTTATAAATGACTCGGAGCGACTCTAAATAAACACCTTTAGAAATAACATAACCTATAAATAATAAAACCTTTTTAACTTAAATTATTATTTAGCAGAAAAATAAAATATTTTAGGGCTTTTATTACTTTTAGTAAATCTTGTGATGCTTATAACGTATTGTTTATACAAAAATACAAGGTAAAATAAGAAGTGGCCAATGTTTACAAATTGTGTTTAGAGTGTCGTTTAGAATGGTTTGTGTTGGCTTCAAAGAATGTTAAATCATCCCGTACCCATTCTTAATAAATCCATGGATCGAGGCGACAGCCGAGATTATTAAACAATCGAGTTTTTTAAAGATGCTTCACGCACGAGTTTCATATAATATTTTTTGGGTCAAAAAAAGTGGTATGGATATTACTTTCTGCATGTGTCTGCATATTTTACACTCGTAAACCGAGCAAATCCATTTCTGGCATAACACACTTCTAAAGCGAAAATTTACTTTGTTAAAAATGACACTTTATCCTTCAAGCGCACTTATTGTTCGCCGAATAACGGTCTGGAACACCCACCGATACTCGTTAAATTCGGTAATTTTTGTTTTTGACGTTTCCGTTTCGATCGTTCTTTACACTTTACATACAATTTTTTCGTTTCAGGCTTTAAAACAATTACTAATATTTCTGTTCTCCTTTCGGAGTTAACCAATTTTTATCTACCAACAAATAAATATCTGCTTTTTTCAGGATTCAGTGGTAATATAATATATGGCCATTGAAATTTCGGCTGCTTAAATAATTAACATTAATCAACCAACCGTTAGAAAATTTCAAGATAAAAGAAAAAATTTAAACGCGGCAGTAATATATTCCGAAAATAAATTGGACAAAATCAAATATCTCTTGATCGGAAAAAGATTTCAGGATGAACGAAACGGCTTTTTTTTGGTTTAAGTGATTATCTATCTGGGAAAAATAGACACAATACGCCCCTCCTATTGGAAATGCCCTAAAAAACACGTAAAATTTTGAGTATCATGAATTTCTTCGAAACCAGACTAAAACAGCATTAATTTTATTGTTTTAAAAATTTTTAGGTCTATTTTTCATGGAGTTACGAGTTTTTGAAAGTTACAAGGTTATTTTTTATTAATTTTTATCATGTTTCCACAACAATATGGTACCTGTATTCAAAAACTTGGTATATAATACCATTTGTGGTGAGCAAATTTAGTTTTTGTATACAGGAAGGTCAAAAACTTCAACAATATGAATTTTACGTACGAGTAGACTACTGTTTGACTGAACGTACTTAATTTGCAAAAAAAAATTAAACTCAATATAATGTTGTACACTTTAAATCCAAACAAAATTTGGAACTCATATTTTTCCTTTAAAATACGTACTAATCGATCTTTATACCAGAATTTCATAAAATATTTTGGGTTTTTCAGTTTTTTATTGTGAGGACCACGATTACAACCTAAATAAAGAAAAAACTTTGTAGTTTTAGGAATAAATATAGCATTTGAAGATAGCTTAGGTTAAAGTGTATCACAAAATTGCAATTAGATGAAATTCTTTTGATTCTCCAAAAAATAAAATACGGTGTGCAGCAAAAATATTTAAAATTTTTGCGACAATTTTTGTTTTGATTTTTAATGGCCATAATATTTTTGAAACTGACTACCCTGACATAACATTTACGGTTATCTCTAATAAAGCCCACAGGAAATGTAATTTGCGTACTGTACCATTGCGATATACTTTTTATACAGGGTAATTCACAAAAACGATTAAATCCTATTTTCTGTCCAAAGTAAACGAAAATTAATATTTGGGTATAACTTTGAAATCAAAACATTTCTTAATAAAAAAATGGGGGCGCTTTACTCCTCCTTACTTTGTAAAAATCATGAACTCTGAGAATTAGGTGTAGATTGAACCAAAATTATCAGGATTGAGAAATTCCAAAATAAAGTTCCATTATTGGTACATTTTCTCTACCAAAATTTGAAACCTTATTTGGTCCGCGACTGTACATCAGCCACTAGAAAATAGTAGCTCTATAAACACCATTATGTTGATGTTTCTTTGAGACTTTGTATAGATGCAATGAATAAAACTTCATGACTCATATAAATTTAACTGTTAGCCATAAACTTTCTTGCTACCTAATTGATGCTCGCTTTAAAAGATAGAAAGTCACTATTGCAATTATTACTGTCAATTTAACAGTCATCAATGTCATCATAAAATTCACATTATAACAGGTCAATAAAAGTTAAGGATATTCATCAGTGTTATACTTTTATTACTTTCTATCCTATGAAATTTCGCCCTAATCATGCATAATGTTGCGACGGTGTGCTAATAACTCTAACCCTATCAATATACGCAACTAAGATAAGGCCATTAAAACTTTGCATGGGGTCTCCGTTAAATCAATCAATCATAATCAAATTTATAACAAACTTTCACTATTATACCCTGGTGTGTCATATATTGCCGGTTGGTTTGGAAAGGTATTATCAGTGAAAGAACAGCGGATTGGTTTTCATGATTACCAAAGTTGCGTGACATGACTGACATGCAGACCAACAACAAGCATGATGGTTAATCAGTTAAACCTACCTCGTAAGCTACTGGGGATTCGATCACTACGTAAAAG
This sequence comes from Philopedon plagiatum, assembly GCA_963971165.1. Classification (NCBI taxonomy): domain Eukaryota; kingdom Metazoa; phylum Arthropoda; class Insecta; order Coleoptera; family Curculionidae; genus Philopedon; species Philopedon plagiatum. The sequence goes on along the minus strand of OZ020197.1, from coordinate 20,486,206 downwards.
TTCTTCCACCGAGGAGTTCCGGTATGGGCGTTTTAATTTCAGTGATACGCTTTCTGTTAAATAATAAAGAATGCATCCAAAATGCATTGAAAAGGAAGGTGTTGAAGTTTGAATTTATGTTATAATTTCATATTTAGAGAGAAAAAATGATTCCAAATAATTCTTTAAAATAACTTTACTTTGTATCTTGCTCAATCAGGGTACTTTATTCTTGGGCAAATTTTACGTGTTTGTCGCTACTCTGTATACTATGGGTTTTTTTAGATTTTTCCCATAGGGATTCTTAGTTTATTATCATGCAGAACTGTTTTTTTCCAAATGATTTTTTTAAACTTTCAATACAGATTTTCTCCATATGGCCAGAACGTGAAACACGCTGTATAACAACTTACTCTACAGCCCAAATGATAACTAAAATGCGTAGATTTGCCTTCTAGGGTCAGAATTTATTAAATAAAAATTTTAAGTAATCAAGAGAGTGAAAAAAAATTAAAATCTAAGTCGGTGGATTTTAAACCCGGGATCACTAGCACAAACGGCTAAGGCTTCATGTCTACACCAGCAGGTCTACCATAACTGAACTTTTATATCTGAATTTCTTCTCAAATACTCATATGCATGATACAACAAAAGGAAGATATGATACCAAACCATGTCAACTTCGTCCAGGTTCGTGCATGACGTCATGCTGTGAGTTATTTTTGAAATTTATAACGCGAAATATAGAGTTTACGTTAGTTATAGGCGATTTTATCAAAATTATATTGGCAATATACTTGCTTGCTTATAATACAAATTTTAAAGGATATAATTTAAAATAATTATGTAAATAAAGGGAAAAGATATTGGTAAATTGCCTGCCAATTGCGTTCTATGTATTTATTTATGTGAAAAGAAAAGGTAAATAATTTTATAAAGTAAAACTCGCTTTTTTGACTAAATTTGATGAAACTCATGAACACAATACCACAGGAAGAAAAAATTTCATTTTGGAACACAAAAATTTAAAGCAAACGCAAAATTATTTATTTTAAAGCTATTTTAGAGCATAATAAATTAAGTAATGAAATTAAAGAGTTGTTGAAAAATCGTTTATGAAAAAATTTAAAACAGAAATTTTAAATTGTTTAAACCTATAGCCTTAGATATAAAATTACATATCTGCAAAAGAAAAGAAGCAAAATAGAATAAATTTATTATTATATTATTAAAAAAATGGTGTAATTCATAGCTTCGTATGTAGTAAACTTATTACTATTAGTGAAACAAAGAACTAGTGCTTATTCTAAAGTGTTTAACTTTCGCAGTAAGAAACCTCTTCAGATGACAAAAGACATTATATAAAAATATTCCAATATATTTTTTACGTGCTGTTGATAAATTGTATTATTTTCTTTTTAATTTGTGCATGTTTTGTTATGTACGTAGCGTCCTAATCTGCATAAAATTTTAATATTACACATAGTGTTCTTTTACACATCTTTATTTAAAATCTAGCATTTCATAAGCGCACAATAGCATGCAAAGAAAAGAGTTTCTAAAAAGACATCTTTAACAAAGTGTTAAAAATTGAGAAAAACTTCCAAAGAAAGGCATCGAAATTGAAAGACCAGACAGAAAAAGTTTCCCTAAAAGGATACTGAAAAATGCAAATGAACGACTAAGTGATTAATCTTGATGCGTCTGGTCTGAAATAATCTGAAGACTACAAAAGTTTCGTTGTACGAGATCAGTCAACCAAAATTCTGCTGATAATGCTTTACGCATTATTCATTTTCTAGTGTACAAGGGGATGCAAATGTCATGACAAATGGAGAGCACATAAGGGGTTTTAAAAAGGGCATTTCCTAGTTTGCCATCGCAGAAAAGGGATTATTAAAAAATGCATGAACATTTCAGGGGATAAAAGCTATTTAATCAGGAGGGAGTATTGCACAAAGAATAAAATTGTCGACAGAAATGTGAAAAACTAAAAATGGAATAATTTAAGTCTTGCAGTCCTCCTGTATTAACAATATAAAATTAGTATGTACCAAAATATATTTAATAATAAGAAGAGCAACTTGTTTACAACTAAATACCATGAATACCAACACAAAAAATGATAGAGACGTTAATTTTCGATTTTGTAAAATATGCTGTTCAGCATTTCTTGGTATTTGATACGAATTAGCGCTACAATCGTGTAGTATGTCAAGAAATGAGTTATCTCAGATTAAGAGGGCTAGAATTATTGCTCTGTGGCAATTCCCCTAAGTAATGAATTACTCGACCAGTTCATCTTTATGGACGACAATGCTAGGCCACATCGCACTAGAGCTAATCAAAAATCTCGGGAAAACAAAAACATCACTAGACTAAACTGGCCGCCGAACTCGCCCGATATGAATCCCATAGAACATATGTGGGAGTATAAATATATAATTTACCAAGCAATGCCCAGGAACTTATTGTTGCAGCTACTGTAAAATGTAGGAATGTCCCCCATGAAACCATCAATAATTTGATTATTAGTATCCATAGGCGGTTACTGCATAACTCAGGAATAGAAGCTCAAATACCTAATATGAATTTATTGTACTAATTATTTTAGTTTCTCTTAAGAATTTAGTATTTTAATGTTTTCAATTCTGCATCCCAATTTTTATGTTTTCATCATAATTGATTTGAATAAAATTCATTTTCATATTTCATTTTTGTGTAAGCCTTTATTAAATGTTTAATTCTGGGGCTTTAGCGTTTTAAAGGATTTTGTAATATTTTTAATAAGCAGGGAGTGCAAGACTTTTGAAACCGAGTGTATAAACTATGGCAAAAATGGTGAATGTTACGTTCGGTTACACGAAATATTTGTTTAATAGTAAAATAGATTAGATTCAGGCGCTTTCGGCTGGGCGGTGATAAGTGTCTAGTTGGCGCCACACATAGATTTGTTTAATATATATCTTAATATTAAGAAAAAGAAATTCTTAAATCATAAATTTCAGATTTTAAAATTAGCTCTATAGCAACATTACAAAACGGAAAAGGGTGCGGGCTAAAGACGCTAATACCACAAAAATGCGGAAAACGGAAGAGCAAAAACATTAAGAAATAATGAGAATTTTTTAAATGTACCTAAGACTTGAAAATTTTAATGAAAACCTTTACCTAATTGTAAAATTTTATGGCAGACTTACAGAAGTATTATGGTTTTTAGATAACAATCAAATTCTGACAGTACTTTAAGGAAAAACTGGAAAATAATTTTTGGTATCAGACAACTAGAAAAATTAGCTTTCTGTTAATCCACAAGAAACTCATCCTTTTTCTAGAATTATCAAAAATATGTTCTTAAATTATTTTTGTGGTTTATAATATCACCCCTGGGGGCAATATTTCAAGGCTAATTGAAGCTCTACTCTTCTTATTCGGATCAGTCATTCGTAAGTCAGACTTACCTACAATAAGAAATTAATTTCCCAAGCAAGTCGAGCAAATAAAAGGCGGACTTAGCAATTCTATGAATTTCTTATGGGACCATTTCCCTCTGGTCACGGTTGCGGTTGACAGTTCAAAATGACAGTTAATCCATTATTTAGCTATCAACCGGAACCGCGACAAGAGATCATCCAGAAACAAAGCCTGTGATGTAACACTAAATGGAATAACATGCTTAAGGATCCGGGAAACGATATATTTAAGAGCAAACCTAAGCAAATCTGTTAAACCCTTTATGTACGGGGTTACGGTTTATTTAATTTTGCTTTAAATCTACCTATAATAAAATTCTACTTTAAAAAAAAAATATTTTTCATATGGATTGGGCTTTCCTACTTCAAAAGTAGATGTATTTTGGGTCACATATATACAGTGTATTTATTTTTACGTTAAACTGGTACGTAAATGATACTTTTCTATTTAACTAGGTCTACTGTTTAAAATGGTAGCAAATTTTTACATAGTCTTGTTGTTTTTAGTGAAAAACTTTTAAAAAAAGCTAATACCCGGTCCCTAAGGGACTAAACACACTTATCTGAATCCCCTTTTTTATAACATTTTCAGTGTATTCTTTTACCGGTATTTCTAGTTATCTTAATGAAAAAAATAACTAAACAATGACAGGCAAAATATCAAATTTTCACACCACTGCTTAAATAAGAGAATTTGTATGAAATTCTACACCGTCTCATTAAAATTAGGTATACGTAACACTTGTCAGGCTAGCGACCTCAACCCTCACACTTGTAACATTCAAACTTCACAGAAGAAATTGTTACCGCACTTATGAATTCGCACGTTCATAATGATACTGGAAATTTCAAGTGGTTGACATATATAGTCTTTCTGAAGCTAAATTATATTCGTATTGTCTCGCCGATTTTAAAACGCATTTTGCTGTAAATGTTTCTTTTAAAAGTACAGTTTTGGAGTTAGAAAAAGCATCTAGGGGAAATTCGGATATATTGGCCACCCTTAATAAAAACGCTTAAAACTGCCAAAAATAAAATAATTAAAAAAAAATTGCATGTTGGAACGTGTTTATTGCCAAAAGTATTTATAAAAAATACACAAATATGTGATAAAATATTTGTCATTAGAAAAATAATAGCAATTAAAAGAAGTACAAAATGGCGATTTCACCCATACAACTGGGTGAAACGGACCCCTAGTATGGATATAATGTACCCTAACATGCTAATAATGAGTTCGGTTTCTTACAGCAATTCAATAATTTTATTAACCAACTGGTGACAGCACACATGTTAACGTCATTTCCAAAGATGTCTATAAACGTCAATTTTTATTACTTAATTAAATGCTTAGAGAAAACGAGTGTAAATATGTTAATAAATTATAACGACAGTGATTTGTTGAAATCTTAAAAATAATTTCCTCAAGACAAATCAAATCAAGATAAAATCTAATAACAAGTTAAAAAGATACGAGCTTTCTGTGCGTCCTAAACATTATAAATTACAGTGTATAAATTGGCATATAAATATTTTACAAAAATATAGCTAGCTTTAAAAAGTAACGTCACGGAAAATCAAATATAAAGCTGCGATTCTCCTAACGACAGATAAAAAATAACTTTGATTGTCGTTTTTTAAAGGAAAAGCGGTACGAAAATTTTCCATTCCAATAAGCAAATTCATTGGAAAGACGTAAAAGTCGCAAAGACCTTTAAGATCAACGAGCGTAAAAAATTAAAGGAAGAAAGGCTGTGTATTTACGACATAAGCAATAAACAAGAGACTTTCAGTGTGCCGTACTGAATGGATCTTATTAGTCTCGCTTTAATGTCTGTCCGTCTCACAAGGATAATATCAAAACGAAAAGGACTATCAATATAAAATGAGCCTTTATTATGTAATATTTTAACTTCACGACAATGCATCAACTTAGCTCGGAACATCACGGAAAAATAAGAGTTGTCAATGATAATGCCAAAGTGCAAAAATTAAAATTTTAAGAAAGTTTAACTTGTTATATACCTCTTTAAACCTTATCTGAAGCATATATAATAGTTCTATTTCATGTTAAACATTAACGACTAGATTCTCCAAAACTAGGCGGGTCTAATTTGGCAAGCAAAAGTTTTAAACTGGCAAGTGTAAGAATAAGACAACTTAGTTTCATGCTATTAATTTGTTTCAGGGTTTTCTCGTAAATTTATAAAGAAAGGGGCAATTTTGCATAATAATAGAACCAAATTCATTCTAGCAACGGAGATTAAAATTGTTTGGAAACCAAGCACATCGCTGAAATATTGTCACAAGTGGAAAAACTAATAATATTTCATAGATCAATATTTGGAAGTTCAATAAGTAAACTATAATCCTATTTTACTTAATCATAAGTTATTGCTCTCTACATTGGCAGGATGTAGCTTATTTATTGAATATGCATGAAAATTGCAACTATGAAATATTATAGTTCCTTTATAAAATCAAACAATTTCTTGAAATAGTTTATTTAAACGACGTTCAATTACCAAGTCAGCAGTATCGAGGTTTCTGACCTAAAGTCACCGCCCCTCAACAAGGGGGAAAATTGCTGACTTGGTAATTGAAAGTCGTTTAAATAAATCATTTCAAGAAATTTTTTGATTTTATAAAGGAACTATAATATTTCGTAGTTGCAATTTTCATGCATATTCAATAAATAAGCTACATCCTGCCAATGTAGAGGGCAATATCTTATGATTAAGTAAAATAGGATTATAGTTTACTTATTGTACTTCCAAATATTGATCTATGAAATATTATTGGTTTTTCCACTTGTGACAATATTAGAATAAATCATGTTTTTAATAATGATTTATTAACAATGGCAGGACAAAAACCTGTCTAACCTAACTAACCAACTAGAAGATCTTAATTTAAACCAGTACCAAATCTTAAATCTGGTTAGTGTAGTGAATCTGAACGTTAAGTATTTTTTGTAATTAATTAAATTTTTCTCTTTCCAAAAACAAGATTGGTTTTACTCACTCACATTTTTATTTATTTTCATCATTGTACACTGATCCCCGGTTTGCACCTCTATTAACTTTTGATTTCTTATGCAACTTAAACGCGATGGAGTGAGAATACAACATAACCACAAAAATTCTGTTTCTGTTACTGTCAAAGTATATTCTTGTGTCAATTGTGTTTTAACTTTGTTTATTATCTTAGTATTCTTTCTATACACAACACCATAATTTTTTGTATATGCTAAATATTGCATAATCTTTTTACACTGCTTATATACTTAATGGATTTTCTAAATTTCGGCGTCCATAATGGACTAAATAAGCAATATCGGGCTTTGTTTTATTAGATAGATACATAAGACTTCCTATGGCTTCTCTATATGTGAAATGCCCAGTTTTCTTCTGTATATTTTTCTTATTATAACTTATCATTGGAGTACCTGCTTTATTTGCATTTCCCACGCCAAATTTTTCCAAAAACCATTTCTACATAAGATTTTACGTTTAGTTAAACGTTTCTAAATTTACATAAACTTTTTATTATGTCATTAAACTTTTTGATAATTGACTACCACAGATTATACAATATATTATGAAGAAATTTTATAATCATTGTTTTAACATTGCGCATTTCGTCAAACAGTGAAAATAAGGTTATGGTTGCTGCACACTCACAACGCTCCATAAATTGACTCCGAGAAAAGCGGAATCGCTTGAAGAGCGTACTCCGTCCCATTTCGAACGCAGCAGGATACGCTCAGTTTCTAAAAAATCGCATCGAGCGTGCACTGATTACTCAGAGCGTTAACTCAAACTCCCCCTCAGCATACTGCACAATTCACTGAAGCTTGCGCGAAACCGGGGGTTTATAGCCCTTGGTTGTGCGAACCGGGGGGGGGGGGGGGTTCAGTGTAGTTGGTAAACCGCTACAATGAGGCAATATAGGACTCAAGGCCGTAAGAATGAAAGAAAAAATAATATAAAATATTAAGTAATTAGATTTTAAAATATCTCTAAAATATTTACAAGTATTCAAAATATGGTAAATTATTTCAATACACATATTGTATCCTTTTGTTTTCAAAATAAGCATCCATCAACGTCCGAGATGTTAGCAATTATTGATAAAACTATGGTACCCACAGAATTTGTTTTTAGTTTTTTTAAAAGAAATAAATTACATCTCTGAATTTCAGTATGGATTTTTAAAAAGAAGAAATACTGAAATCGCAATAACAGAACTTTTTGAATTTTTATATACTGAAATTGATAAAAAGAATAAAATAACAGGGCTGTTTCTAGATTTTAGAAAAGCTTTTGATATTGTAAATCATAAGATTTTACTAGATAAAATGTTTAAAATTGGTATTAGAAATAAATCATTTCATATTTTTCAAAATTATTTAACAAATCGATATCAATTTACTGTAATAAATGGAATTCAAAGCACAAAAAATCTGATTGAATGTGGAGTACCACAAGGCAGCGTATTGGGCCCTTTGCTTTTCTTAATATATATCAATGACATCTTTAATGTTAATTTATCAGGTAAAATGTTACTTTATGCTGATGATGTTGCATTATTTTACAGTGGTAGTGAAAATGAAGTAATTTTAAACATGTCAACTGACATAAGAAAAATTGAAATATGGTGTGAAAATAATATCTTTTATTTAAATGAGGATAAATGTCATTATATGGAAATTGGTAAAAAATTCATGAAATCTAACATTCTAAAAATTAATAATAAAATCATTAAAAAAGTTGAGAATTTTAAATATTTAGGATTACTTATAGACAGTAAATTAAATTTTAAAGACCACATAAACAATATAATATTTAAAATTAATAGACTAACTGGTATGTTCAAAAGGTTTTCACAATATTTAAATTTAAATACTAAAAATTTGCTTTATTTTAACTACATACAGTCAAATTTAATATATTTATCATCAGTATGGGGCCAGACCTATAAAAACAATATAGAGAGGTTACAGATATGTCAAAATAAGGCAATTAAAGTACTATTTAACTATTCCTATTTAACAAGTACAATTTACCTGTATAATATTATTAAATGTATGAATGTAAGTGAAATAATTTTTTACCAACAAATGAAACTCATTCATAAAATTTCAAAAAAACAATTGGAAAGTAACCTAATATTATTGATAAGAAATAATATACATAATCATAATACTCGAAATAGTGATAATTTTTGTTTTAATAAAACCAAAACTTCAAAAGCAAAGAACGCTTTGGGTCATAATGGTTTAATTTTTTATAATAATTTACCAATTACTCTAAAATCAATAAACAATCTAAAAAAATTTAATATAGAACTTAAAAAATATATTTATAATAATCGCATTGTATAAGCCATGATTCGGTTTCAAGAAAAGGAAAATATTGTCTTTTTATAGTAATTTTTTTATATGAACCATATATAAAATCTTTGTATTTTCTTTTGGTTCTGAAATAAAGATATTTGAACTTAATTTCTTGTACATGAACTTATAAAAACTAAATACTTACTCCAAATGATATTACGTGCATGCGAGGCCCATTTTTAAAACCTAGTCGGTATTAACACATTCCCATTAAATAATAGTTGAAATCATAGCTGATCTAATCGGACCCGATACTGGTATCTAAAAAACATTCTGAAATATTTAGCAACAATACAGCATATTTTTATTTAATCTAAAGTTAAGCTAAAATTTGCGTGACCAATAACTTGTTAAATAGCGGTAATTTAGAGAATTATACATTGTTAAATACGGTAAATACATGTATATATACACATACAGCAACAGTAATTTCGTTAATTTATTGGTATTATTTCAAAGCCTCAATATTAATGCCAGGATTAATGTGAGAGTTTAGTGTGAATTTTAAAAGTAGTTAGGGCTTGTGTTTATTTATGATACTGGGAATACAGGAAGAAGTGTATTAGTTAAATTTGACTTTTTATAATCAAAGATCATCTCCTATCACAGGATTCATTATCACTAAGGCCGGTCTAATTTAATTTCTAAGATTTAAAACTAAACTGAAATTTTAAAAATGAGACCATTAGGTTCTGTACTATAAATTTATTTTTGAGTCTTTGTGCAAAACTATAAAGACAAAGACAAATTAACTAAGTATTTATTTTCCACAATTATAGGACTGAATTCATTTTAAAAGAAAATAATTAGTAGTAATTTTTTTACTTCTGGGCAAAAAGTACGTGGTACTATAAAATTGGGCGTCACATTGTTTGTGCAACTGGACGTTAGTTTTCTAAAAACTAAAAACACTCTATATCTGTGCCAAATTTCAAATTTTTACGTCAAATAGTTTCAAAGAAAACAGCCTGCGATAGACGGAGGGACGGACGGACGGACGGACAGACACCGAAGTGATTTCAAAAGTGTTCCGTTTTCACGGAACACTAAAAATGTTCACTTATGCATGGTATAGGCAACTCCATCTGAGGACATCATTGTTTTCCAACAATCAGTTATAAACTTCTTTTTTTTTTGAAAACTGTTAAATTTTAGATTTAATAATGACGTATACAGTGTGCCCGAAAAATCTTAGTATGGGCAAATATTTTTGCTATTAGTAAAGATCAAGACACCAAATTTTAGGTCTATCTTATTGGTTAATAAAGCTACTTTTTTTATGTAATTTCACTTTTTCAACCCCCTTGAGGGGTGACGCTAGGGGAGTTGAGGTAAAAACTTCATTGTTATTTGTTATCTGACACCTCTTATTTTAATTAATGTGTATTTCCTAAAAGTTGGTAAATCGATCTGAGGACCTACTCCGGGTGGTTATATTTTTCTATAATCGATACAAAGCGATCTTGTTGTTTTTATGTGCGGATCATTCGACAGCGAACGTAAAACAGACCGAAAAAATACAAATAGAATTGTACGATCTCGCTGGATCGACCCAATTTTTGTCAATCGACAACGACAACAACCGCCATTCGGTTGATGGTTCTTCTCTGGTAGAGGTCTATCTAAACAGCGCTTTGGTTATGGTCTCAGCGCCAGCCAGATCCGGTGGTGAACAGTGTTGCCAGAACCTTTTTAAGAGATCACTAGTACGCTAGTACACTCGAGTCAAAACTTTAGTACGAAAATAAATTCTATCCGACGTTTTTAAGAGATACTCATATTTTTACAGGTCTCGTATTTTTGTTTGTTTTTTCCGCAGATCTTTTTGGAGAGATTGGAAATAAGTTTAATTTTTAAAATTAGAAATAATTACCTATTTAATTTTTTTATATCAAGTACAGATTTTTTTTTACCTCCTGTGCCAGTGCATTGCCTCGTCGGTTTTATGAAGATCTAGTACCTACATTTTCATTAGATTTAGTACTTTTTCAATCGGAATCCTGTTTTCAATAAAAAAATTCTGGCAACACTTTTATTTCAGATATTTGAGGTTATATAGGAATAATACGACGACCCTATTTTGTTCAAAAAATACAAATTAGATTTGTTTTGTTTATGTACAAACCTTTTATATTTCTGATATTGAGAAGGGCCGGCCGCGACTAAAATAATAAAAGAAGTGGTTAATACAAACCTGCTTGCCTTCCAATGTTTTTACTTTTGTTGTAAATAAGATAATATTATTTTTAATTTTGTTATGACGAACATAATTCAAAAAATTACTACCGCTATGTTCTATTATTTTTAAACCCACAAAAGGGTTTGCTATTTAAACCAAAAGAGAACTGTTAAAGAAAACTGTGTGATTGAAGAAAAGTAAGCAAAAACAAATTTAGCAGAATATCTATATTTTTTTAGAAGATTAGTAGCAAAATAGGTATGTTAAGAATAAAGAATAGCTCATTTCTAACAAGAATTCTAGAATTCTATTATTTTTGCACTAGAAATGTATTTTGAAGAAATTTTACTTTAAATGTAACAAAAAAATTATTTCTTATACTTACTTGTTGCATAGAAAAAAGTATGAATGACAATATTTTCGGTGTGATGTGTTTCTTGCTATCCACTGAACGTACGGAGTAATCACGAGCAGACAAGGCGGTGCCGGACGGCCCGGTTTACACTGCACAAGTACTTGCAGAAGTGATAATGCGAAAATCACCAGTGGCGTAGTATATAGGTAAATTAATGAAAATATATTAATTTATTTTAGAAGGTTTGCCACAATATAATGGTTAATATTATAATAGTGACTTTACTACTAAACTAAGCAGGCTGAATAATTGAAATGATTTTGTTTGTGTTGTGGACTCTTGTTGTGCCACGATGCCAGATTAACTCGATAGGATTAAATTCACAATGGTACGGCGGCAGGCGTAAAATTCTGCGATTGGTGGATTTGGCCAATTCATCAATGACATATTTGTCAGCACCTTTATTTTCTTTAACAAGATTTAATAATTCTGCCTGGACCATATCTTGTATTTCGGCCTTTCTTGTTCCGGTGTTCGGAGCTTTATCAATACGCCTACTGTGGTACGAAGCATTATCCATAACAATGACAGCGTTCTCTTCTAGATGGCTTAGAATATTTTTGAACCAATTTTCAAATAAATCAGCATTCATGTCTGCGTGGTAGTCACCCATCTGCATTGACTCAAAAACTAATGAGCTGCCTCCTACGAAGCCGCCATCGGATCCGATATGTAAAATAATCAGGCGTTTCCCTTTACCTGAAGGATTTTTTAATCCTGTCGAAAGATCTTCCAGAAAGGCTTGCCTGGGATGCTCTATTGAAGCATCCACCCATACTTTACTAACAGTGTGTCCCGCATTGACCCAAGTCTCGTCTAGGTAATATATCTTCCTACCTTCCCTTTCTCTTCCCTTTTTCATAAAGGACAAAGATCGTTTTATCCGTTTCGTTGGTGGTAATTGAGGCTCATTCAATACGATATTCATAGTGAATGTTACTTATTCAAATAAAGCTGCCAGATATCCCGATTTTAAAGAAAGCACACCGAAAGAAGAAGCAACACAATATTTTTAAAAAGCACTCAACCAACAAACAAAATTATAGACCGTACGCCACAGAACTCAGAATATAAATGAAACACCCGCACCAATTGAATATTGTAGGGTGTAAAGAGGACCGCTTAAATTCCGAAAATTTGACCTGATTTTACCTGAACCTGAATATCAGGTAGTTTTGTTACTCCGTACGTTCGGTGTACAGACTATAGTGGCCGATACAATTGGTTAGCAAAAGTTTAAGGGGCGATTACTAGCTTATTATTACGAAACGCCTTTTAGGAATATTTTTCTCCAATCTGAATTCATACAAGGATTAACCAGGTTCAATATATTAAGTAAACTTTCTAACACCCTATATATTTGCCTCGAAGTTAATCTGCAGTGTTTCAAGGAAAAAATGGGAACGAAACTTCGTATCGAAACTTTCAGTTGACCATTTTAACCTCAAGGCAGTGATGATTTCGAGCCTTAAAATGCTATTTTCACGGTTAGTAGTGTCGACTGAAATTGTGAAATTCTTTGCAGGCACTTCCTCGTTAACTTCTTATCTTCTGCCGATGTCTTTTGCACATTTGCCAATCCTAGCGAGAAGAATAACAATAAGATCAGCCGTGGCGTCACTTAATATGCTTTTCGCGGATAGCAACAGCGAGATCTGAATCCATGAATGCAAAGAAACGGCAGAAGGAAGAGTTGACGACCCCGGTTTAAAGTTTAAAAATATAGGATTAAATGCAAGTTTTGTCGGTGACAAATTTAAACGCCTGATAAAGATAAATTGCCCATGTCCAACCGTATTATTCCTTTTGGAGTAAAAAATGTCAAGTGCGAGTCAGGTCACGCCCGATTTTCATTCTGTTAGTGTTTTTGGAAAAGATTTTAGAAAAAAAGTTATAGAGGTCATGTTTTTAATAATACTGCCTTCAATCCAGACACTTTATTATCCTTATTGTGGTACCTATACTGAATGTGTCCGAACCCCCCTTACAAAATTAAAATGATAACAAAAATACGTGTCTAATTTTTCTGGATTATAATGGGACAATGGGATGGTTTTTGAAAAACAACCATTGAGAAATGAAATAAAAAGGCCAGCATTGCTACCTAAGCCAATAATTCCTAAACGTTATTTATAGGTAAGGATTCACAATCAGTGATAGCGGTCTAATTTGCCAATAAAGTGGAAGGATAACAAACCTGACAATAAAGGTTTTAAATTGATAAGTGTAAAAATAACAGTCTGGTGCTCAAAATTTTAAATCAAATAATCAAGCTAATTGGCCTTTAGAGTGACCATTGACAATGACATTAACATGAGTGTCAAACAGTTTGACATGAAATATAAAAAGTTAAATTTTGATTCTGGGGTTAAACTGGGAAATGAAAACAAAATTTCAAGGGCATCGTGTATGATATCAAATGAAAGCTTATTGAAGCACGAATTCAACAACACATAACATGATGTTTTTTTTGTGCTTTTTAAACATTTTTCGGGAAAAACGCTTTAAAAATTGCTGTCCCCCAACCTTATTACCAAAAGGATCGCTCAGAAAAATCTGAACAAATCATGAGTCTTGAGAATTAGGTGTAGATTGAACCAACATTGACAGGATTAAAAAATTCTAGTGCGATCAATTGGTATAAACAATTTAATTGTTTATTTCCTTATTTGAACCATTGGTTTTAGAAAAAAAGTTCTTTAACAAAAAATATATCTCACGATGTAAGGAACAACTTTTGTCCTTACACGTTTTCAATGCTCCACGCATACCCGATGTGATACGGCGTTGGTGCCGTCGCGTTGGCGGCCAGTAGTCCGGCAGATGGGCGGAGATCGGGGGGCCGAGGTGTACTCAGGTTAAGTGGGGGGCTGGTGGCACGGAACACTAATAAAATTGTGCTAGTATAACTTGCACTTGACCGAATTGTTCATTGTTCCATTTCTTCTTGAATAGATGGCGACAAATAATTTCAAAATCATACGTTAGAGTAAACTACTTGTTAATATTGCAACCCCAGTTTGTTGTTTATAAGGGAAATGATGTAGGTAAAAAAAAATAATAACAAAATAGTGTAATAGGAAAAATGCAACATAAACTATATTTAATTAAAACTTTAAATTCTGACTGAAAAATTAATTATAAGAAACTTTTTCTTATCATTTTCCTGACAAAAATAAAAAATAAGGAAAATTTGCTTCTAAAGGAATTCATAGTTTTAAAGTATTGTAAGCCCTACATAAAAAAAAATCGTTTTGCTAAGCAAATATTTTTATTTAGGATATGGGTGGTATAAGCCGCAGGATATTCTGTACGTGCATAAGTACCTTGAAGTATTGAATTAATCATTTTACGTTTACAAGAAAATCGTTGTAGAAATTGACAAATTGGGAAATTTTGAAACATGACCATAAAATAAGCAATCTTATTTAACACCCTTGCAAAAAGCGACCCTTATTTAAAATTCTTGTGGAGCATTCATAAAATATTAAAGGTCTTTTTTGCGACGCTCGGATTTGTATTATAAGCAAATGTGTTATGTTATCAACCGAATACGCCCACGCATCACAAACAAGTTTTAGAAGAATCTTTAGGTAAACTTTGAAAAAAGAGCTTTTGTGTCCCAAGTGATATTTGGTGCAGATTATTTTTTTTTATCTGATACAGTCGACATAGACTTCAAAAATGTTATGGGAAGTAAAGTTAAAATTCCATCTATAAAGGGTCTAGCCGGTTAACTATAGGAAAAGTGCCCCAATGTCGTTTCCATGTTCTTACCTCGTAAATTATTGTTCTTTGACTGAAACATTTTTACACCAAATTTCAAACCGATCCTCTCAGCAATGAGGGAGATATGGGGGTGGCAACCCTTAAATTAAAAATTCATTATCTTTAAAACTATTTGAGATATCTCAAGGAAATTTTAACTGTTCATAGTTATTTATAAGGTATATATAATATAATTTTTTCAGATTTTTATCTCATTAATAAATGGTGAAAAATAAGATGTTTAACTTTTAGGGGTGGTTTATCATACTTACTACTTACCCCCGGAGTGACACCAACTAAAAAAAAATTAATATGATCGTCTATTCTCTAGTAATAACATAAAAATAAGCAAACCCAATCAAACAAAGCTCGAATAGGTGGAACACTGTTAAAAAAAATAAAAATCAATGTGACATATAAAATAAAGCATATATTTTGGCGAATTAATGTAAGTATAAGTCGTACACATGAAGGAATCGGGAATAACACATTAATTTATATTTTTTTAACAATGTTCCACCTATTCGAGCTTCGTGTATTTTTTTTGTTATTACTAGAGAATAGACGATTATACTATTTTTTTTTTAGTTGTTGTGACTCCGGGAGTAAGTATGATAAACCATCCCTAAAAATTAAACATCTTGTTTTTACCATTTATTAATGAGGTAAAAATCTGAACAAATTATATTATATAAACCTTATAAACAACCATGCACCGTTAAAATCTCATTGAGATATCTCAAATAGTTTTAAAGATAATGAATTTTTAACTTAAGGGTTGCCACCCCCCATATCTCCCTCATTACTGAGAGGAGGGGTTTGAAATTTGGTGTAAAAATGTTTGCGTCAAAGAACAATAATTTACGAGGTAAGAACATGGAAACGACGTTGGGGCACTTTTCATATAGTTAACCGGCTAGACCCTTTAGAAACAAGAAGATACAATTATTTACATTTTAGAGCAATTGGAGATTGCAGGGTTACTCTTAATCTAGCCAACTATATGGTTCCCCATCCATTTTTTAGGAGTGGCCGTAGTTTTTAGATCGAGTAGTACATATTGTTAACTAGTCATAATTTTGTATTCTTATTGTACTATTTGGGCGCTGGCTGTAATGTAGCCTGCAACTAAATAAATAACGATGTAGAATACTGCCCCTGAAATGTTTAAATTATTATTTAATTAGCTATAAGAAATACCTAAATCCAGACTTATATAAATTTTAAAGGACTGTTTGCTCTACAACAAGAAGAGGTCAGCTAATAGAATTATTTAGATGCGGAGTATTGGTTAGTCTTTACGATTTTTTTTTGTCGTAGTATACATTGATTTTAGTTAATTAGCCACATAACGAAAATCAAAGTTTTGAACTGGTTTTTCTCAGAAACCATAAAATGCGACTAGGCACATTAGGATTGGCCCTCCAGTTGGTGTCAATTGGTGTTAATAATAAATAACATCTCATTTATTTCTGGAAATTTTGTCTAGAAACAATTAGAAAAATCGAATACAATTAGTTTTATAGTTATAATAGCTTGGTCATTTACTTTTACCGTAAATATACTAGCATGCTTACATCATATTAATAATACGCATTTATTGGAGTACAAGACACTAACAAATTGAAAACAAGAAATCAACGGACAATCTTACGTGTTTATCACAAAGTTGTTTTTTGGTATATTTTTAGTAAACTGCCCTAAGCACGCAACCTGTAAAAACACTCTTTTAACATGTTTTCATTTGTTTCAATTACCAAAATTATTTAAAAATAACAAATCCGTTTCACTCGAGAAATCCCCTAAGAACCAATCGAACGCATTCAAAGGAACTTCATCCAGAAGTGTCACAAGTATTAATATAGAAAGTGCTTGAAGTACAATTACCAAATATTCTCATTTTAATGAAAGTATTTCAAGTACAAAACAAATACTCTTAAATTTAGGAAAGTACTTCTGATATCAAATACTTGGTAAAAGTACTTGAAATCAAATAAGTACCGGACTTCAGTACAATGAAAATATTTGGTGTACCTAAAAAGTAATTGAAATAGCAGAAATACTTCATGTATCAAAAATAAAGGATTTGAAACAATAAACTGAATTTTAAATACCTTAAAAGAAATTTAAGTACAATATATTTAAATTATCTAAAAAGTAACTGAAGTACCTTAAAAGAAATGTTTTAAATAATAAAGTATTTGAAGTAACTTTTGGAGTATTTTAATTATTTGAACGATAGAGTTCTTCAAATATCTTCAGTGTACTCAAAGTAGTTTTGTGATTATTGAAACTACTTCAAATACTGCAATAATACTTAAAATACTTATAGGGGGCATTTAAAATACCTTCAAGTAATTGAAGTTAATGTTACAGTAATTGAAATACTTCAAGTTTACAGTATGTGCAATGAATGAAAAATTAAAGTATGTCCATTACGGTACTTGAAATACTGGTAAGTATTGAAGTACATTTTAAAGAACTCTGCTTCAATTACTGACACTTCAGACTTCATTCACTTGAAAATTGCGTTATAAATGCCTAAAATTAAATTTTCGATCTGAGTGTCAGTTCATTATTCTTATGATTCGAGTCGACTGTCGATGGCGATATTATTTTTTACAATAAAAATTGAAATGGTATTATATCACAGGTTCAAATTATCGTTAACAGTTGAACAGATTATACTTCGTTGGGGGAGCGGGTTAGAATTTCTTCAAAAATGTTAACTAATTAAACATTTTTGGGGTTATTGAGGTCAGAAAATCTAATATAACATGGCCATTACAAATTTAAAAAGGGGGAGATAAGATAAAGGGGGGGGAGGGGGGAAGAATATGTGCACTAAAAAGAAAAAACATTTTCATAAAAATGAAGAAAATTAAGTTGACCGACCATTAACCGCAGTAATAAATAGGTACGTAACAATTTTATTTCATTCTTTTGAGCGCTTTTCATTTTGTTGGTTCACTGAAATATTTTTTAGGAGCAATAATTCATAAATACAGACCTGGCAAGATCTAATATTAATTTCGTTTCATTTACCTACCTTTTCTATTAGTTACCTGAGTCCATCTCCGGTTTTTTCGTCATGTAATATTGAAATCCGTTCTCTAGATATAACTAACCTAACCTAACTCATATTTCATGTATTCATAATCATGACATCAAAACTACACTATTATCACCTATACCACGCGGACGAAGTCGCTGGAGAAAGCTAGTCTCGCTATACAAAGCCTAATTGAAACAACCGAGCTGCAACGCTAAAAACTCTTAGCGATATAACTCTTAGCGATATTCGTGCTGGAAAAGGATTTGGGAATTTTATTTTGCCTTGAAACAAAACTTTTAAAATGTCAAGTGCCGTTGAAAAAGTACAGGGGTGTAAGTGTTGTTAGAGTCCCTGCGAGGGAAAATATCCTTATCTGAAAGTCACTGTACCAACAAGGGTTGGCTATACTTTACTTTTTGATGTTGTATGTGTATGTGTAACTGGATTCATAATATAGTATTAACTAAAGTGGTTGTAATAAAGGCATAGTAATATTAAAATGCGTTTATGCAAAAGCGAGATCGATAGTGAATAATTGACTACCTATCGTTATTATTTCGACTTTTGTTATCTTTAAGAGAAATAGGTAGTGAGTTACTTGACGAGCATTAAATGTTGACAATTTCTTACGCATTTCTTACTTTATTTTTATTATCATATGCCATTTTGTCAAGACGAAAGATATGGTATGTTTGTCTCAACAAACAAAATAAAAACACGTGTATCATATATAGTTAAATGAATATTTAGTAATAATAACGCTTTTATATTAAATACAACGCTAAATTACTTCACTACTTTTAAAAACGCCGCCATAAAATCTGGCTTATTAGAACACGTCTGACCACGATTGTTAGTCCTTCGTCAAAGTTCGAAAACAAGTTTAGGTGTCGGTTTTGGGCATCCTTGCACACATTTTGTATTGAACAGAATATTTTATTTCCTGCTGTAATAAAAGAATATTGGTTATAATTTTATAATACTGTGTAGTTGTGCTCAATTAGTGTGATAGTAAATTATATGACTTGGTACCTTACTGAATATGTTAGTAAATTAGAGGCTCGGCGGCCACCGAAATGGATGTTTGCGTTTTGATTTTTAACCTTTTTTTTAAATTCAGAAAGTTTATGCTAGTTAGAATAATGCCTGATAACGTAATGAGTTAGTGATAACTCTTTGTGTTAACGGAATAACTTATAAATTGGAAGGTGGTAGAGGAATTCTTCCTCGACCGAAGAGGTACCACCCCATACACCCTCTTAAAGAGCTGGTGAAATTCTTAGGGACGTTTCCAGCACTGGGTGTGTATCGGTTGCGTGATATACAACCCACGGTATCTTAGTATTTAGGCTTGTTGCCGTCGTGGGCTGTAAGAAGAAAAAAAATAAAATTGCCTATTTCGTTCTGCTTACAATGTCAACCTAATTTCACAAGTGAATGGTCCATATTTTCCCATATTAAGTTAAAAAATTGATATTCAATTTTAAGACACATTTCTAGTAAACTGCTAAAAAAATGGGATGTCAAGGTAATATTTAATTTTGGCTCGCCGCGGCTGGATCGTTTGTTTCCCCTTTAACATATGACGTCATCCCTTTTAGAAGCGTCGAATATGGGGGGTGGTTTGGGGTATTTTTAAAAATGAAAAATGTGCGATTTGAGGGGAAAAAATATTGGATATGTCTGAATACCTCAGGGGTCACCTACTCCAATGTTTGCAGTGACTTTTGTAACACCCTGTATACTTGCTAAGTATTTCACTATCCAGACAGTAAGAAAATGGACTAGTGGCAAGTAAGCTAGCTCAATCAAACTGGATTCATCTATTCTCAAAATTCTAGTTAAACCTAGTAATATGTAATGTAATAAGTGATTTAAAAAATTATTACAAAAATATAAAAATCTCTTTCCTTGTACGTACTTTAAAGTTCAAAAATATTAATAACTGAAATACACCCATTTTCATCTCAAGAACATTGGAGTATAAAATGTTACACCATTCTTTTTAGGCGAAACTTGATATATATACGTATTTTTCATTTTTCTGCTCAAGTTTTACTGAAGCAATTTCTTGGTTATATTCGAAGCTATTTACTAGGCGCCAGAAACGAGAACGTTGTGGTATTTTAAGTTCTACATTTCCGTAATACATTATATTTACAGCAAAAAATAGTTTCCTTTTAAAAGTAAATTTAATGTTAAAATAGCTGCAGTGACATGCTTTTCTATCTACAGGGTGGTCCATAAATAATGGTACACAGAGCAACAGCAGATTCCTTATGTCCAGATAATGCGATTTATTGAAACTTGCCTAATTCCAAAGTTGATAATAACCAAGATCCAGGGTATCAAAATTGTTATTTTGTTTTCATTTTTTTCCAACAATTTTCCAATTTTAGAAATTAGGGATTTGGGGGGTGTTTTGAGGCGAGGAATTTAAATTTGTCCATACTTTTGATGTCACTAGTAGAGGGCGGTTCCTACCGTATAGCGCATTTCTTTTAAATGGCGTAACGTTTTTCAAGCTTGGTATTTCGATCTATTAAAAAAATCGATTATCCTACTTCTTTTATGTCAATAAGTTATACTTTATTGAAGTTGCTATAGTAACCGTTTTCGAGATAATCGCATTTGAAATTTACTATGCAATGTATGTAGTGGTACGTAGTGCAACAGCAGACTCCCCAGGTCAATACAATGAGACTTTGTTAAACCTATCCAATCCAAGGGTTGATAATAACAAAGATACAGGGTGTCAGAATTTTGATTTTGTTTTCAATTTTTTCAAATAATTTCCGAATAAATCGAGATAACGGCCCGAAATTAGGGATTCGGGGCGAGAAATGCAAATTCATCCAAATTTGAATGCGTCATTCAACTTACATACGATTACGATTTGTTGCATTGGAAATTTAAAATGCTAGGACTGTATATGTATCGAATATTTTAAAGTTTGCTTATTTCTATAAAACCTATAAAGAGCTTTGCCGTTTTCATACAGTCATCCTCGTCTTATAGGTACGCTTCTCAATTACTTTACAGTCTCATCAGAGAATGACTTAGGTCCTAAGGTGCATTATCTTATTGATCGTTGTGCCCCTAAACTCTTACAAATTTGATAAGAATTTGTACCAAGTATAACTGCTAACGAATAAAAGACATACTTAAAACTAACTATTTAAATAGCAATAAACTAATACTTTTTTTTTTGTTTCAGGTAAGGAACTGAAAGAAGTCATAAATCAAGACAAAGGAAGTTATGTGTCACTGAATATACGGTAAAATCTGATATGTTTTTATTCAGCAAAAGTATCCATTAAATTAAAAGATTTGTTACACCTATAACATTAATGGGCGGATTACTTTTTGATTTTTAAAAGTTTTAGAACTTCGATTTCGATTTTGGTAGGTTATCCTGCTGATTCTAAAGACAATATCCTTCCAAGTAAAGAGGGCGTTTTAAAATGTTACTTGTGGATTAGATTTAGTTTAAAGCCTCCCGATTTTGGACAAGAGCGAAAAGGTTTCCTAATATTGAACATACTAATCAGGAATTCCCACAGCACTTGGATACCTCACAAGCTTTAAATATTTTTCATGATGCGCCTTGATCAACTGTAGAACACGTTTTCGTGTCACTGTGGGAATTCCTGATTCTGTCCATAAATTCAAAATTTTTTCTGCCAGTATTTTCGATATTGTCGAAAATCGGGAGGCTTTGAACTAACTTTAATCCACAAGTCATCTTTTAAACTGTCCTCTTTACTTCGAAGGATATTCTTATTGTTGATATTGTTTCAGAAATTTCATTATTTAATAAAAAGAGTTATATACAAATATTCATATTTGTATTATATTCATGTATGTATATATATATATATATATATATATATTCATAAAAAAAACTCTACGCAAACAAGTCATATTTTCTGTTTACGTCCGAGATGGACGATGCTACTGTAAGTAAATTTCCACTCTATTTATTTTTAAGATAATTGTTTTCTTTTAAGTTGTATTTATTTGTAAAATTATTTGACTCCACTGTTTGATTTATGTAAGTGCATTATATTTACTATTTAACTCAAAGATACTGTGCTACCAAGCGCTAAAGTCAATATATAGATAACGTACACTTTTACCCTGTATATTTTGTAGCTTTTCTGCTATCAATTATTTCCCAGAAAATCTGAAATGAAGGCTGAGCTATCCCTATCTCGTTGTTTCAATATTTATTTATTATTTTTAGCACACCTTAAAACTAGGGAATATACAGGGTGTCTATCTAAAATTATAACGAATCAAAAGTAGTCAGACCCTAATACAATACCTTGTAAACGTTGCGAAATAGAAACTGTTACAAGAAATTAAATGCTAATTCTGTTTTCTTCATATACCATGAGCAATAATTAAATAATAATAAAAATCAATACATAATTTGATTAGTTGTCGTATAAAAACAAATTAGCTCGATATATATTTGTTGTAAGCACTTGCTTTATTTCTATGCAGGGCGAACATTTCGTTGCAGTTTTATAAATTTACGATGCCGTATTGCTGACGCCATTTTTGTAAGTGATTTATATTCGTTATTATGCATATTTTATTTATTTTTGATGATGCCATTTATCTAATTTATGGTAAGAGCTTTCGCGCTATTTTGTAAAATTTTCATGCAATAAAAAATTTCATATTGTAAGTTACGGGTATATGTAGTTGGCAATGTTGATTATTTTATTTTTAAATGTGCTGGGTTGTGATGTGTGATGACACAAATGGAAAGAATATAAAAGTAGATTTTACCGTAAATAATCAGGGTAAAATATTTTAGAGGTTTATGTTTTTTTTTATTTATAGGTACAATATAATAATATATTTATCAAACCCAAGCAAACGAAATTTAATATCGATATTTTCATTGTTGATATTTTATTTTCTTAGCTAAAAATTACTGAAAAAAAAACCATAGTATGAAATCGTACATAAAATCTTGTAGGTATAATTCCTATACAAAATAAGGGTCGACCGTAAACAGACTCGTTTATTATACTGGGTGTTATGAAATTCACTGCATATATTGAAACCCGTAAATCCAGACATGAATTCAAATTGAATAAAAATATTCATCAATGGCGCTTCATGATAAAAAAAGGTAGATATCGTCCCTCAAAAAAAATTGTGAATCATTGTGCATCACTTGTAATAAACACATAGCCATATAAAAAACAAAAAGCAAAGTCACTCACAGACAAAAAACTTTTGTTTTGACGTCAGTACTCGCTGTGGTATTGCCAACTCTCTCTCTCTCTCTACAAGCTTCCTATGTAACAGGTTTGGAAAAATAATATTTTGTTACCTTTAAAGAAAGAGATCGAACTATATCTTTCAAAACACTCAGTGTCAAAAAGTTAAAATACTACAACACAAAAAATCCAGAGAACAGCTGTTCAAACCAATAGGAAAATAACAATGGTCAACTAGGCCGACCAGAAATTTTTGGAGGAAAAAGATTACCTATATAGTTCAAAATTAGCTTTAAACAAAAAAAATCCTAACACTTAAGCATGAACTTTCTTTTATTTGTCTATTTTTAATTATATTTAACAGAAGATTTGACTTTTATTAAAAGGTTTATTTATATCTTCCTTAAATTTTTAGCGAAATTCCTCACAACTTAAATTAATAATAAGCTTTACCTTCCTAACCTCTTCCAGTGTTGAAACAGTCATTCGACTCTTTCCAACTGTCTAATAATTTTTAATTTCGCTAATGTCTTTCACAGTCTATGTAGGTACCAGGTAACGGAAAAATATTCAATAAGATTTTTTGATACGAGGAAACGTTGTTTCAAGTGCATCATTGTATTTACACTTGCCTAGAGCACTCATTTCTGACAAAAAAAATTCAAAAACCACAAAATAACTATAAAAAGTACCATAGCACCATTAAAGAACTGAAAACTTTTTTCCCACTAGGCTGGAGAATGAATTTTAAAAGCCGGCCAGTCTAAGTGCTTTGTCTAGCGCCGGAAGAGCTGATGGTAGCACTACACGAGCCCGTTATGACGTTGTGATGTTGCGCAGTCACTTAACGCGCTTCTACCCAAGACATTCAACCTATCACAGCGTGAGCTTCCATCGCTTACCGCGTACCGGACGGTTGGCCAAGATTCAGTTCAGAAAAAAGAAGCGTAAAAGTCAAGATATCCAAGAAAGCCAAGAAATAGATGAAGAGAGAAGAGCGGTAAATAGGAACGAGGAAAGAGGGAGCACTGCATGCGAGTCCGAACAATATCAACTAATTGTAATGGTCAGAGCATGTCGCCTTGTAAAAATTTTAAAAAAGTCAATCGTCGATTATTATTATCGGGAACAAAATTGATTGTAAAAAAAAAACAACAATTAATTTGTAAAAAAACCGAGCATTCAAAAAGATATGGAGAATATCCTTCAACGGATTCTGGACAATACGCTGCGAAGAGTGCACTCTTGTTTCAGAAAACGCACTCCTAGCATATTTTCTTCAAAAATCGAGGACACTGCGAAAGTCGACCTTATGATCCCAGTATTCCATGGTGAAAGCGATGCTTCAGGTTAAAAAACAATATAGGCAATGGTAAATTTTCCAAACTAATATCATTTTTAAAAAGAAAAGGTGATGGGTACAAACTTATGAAATCTAAAATTTTTACTTCAGAACGAGTGGATAATTTCGACGTTTTAAATAGGATAGCTGTCAATGTTTTATTATAATAAATATTGCATTTCTACGATATTTTTGGCACTTTTATTGCTACTACATGGATTAAAAATACCTTTTAAAGGGATGTAAATCATCTTTAATCCATTTGGGATTAAAAGTGGTAGGTACTATAATCCCAAAAAATTTGGACTAAAATAGCCTTTTTTAGTTACGAAGTGAAAAAATACCTTTCATCATCTCCATGATCATTTACCAGTTATCTTATTTTAACAAAATTATGTCCCTCTTAGATATTTGATAAAAATTGACCTTTGAAGCCTTTTTGAAAACAAATGCTAATGTGTGATCTGCTGTCGATGAAAAGCAAATTTTCTGGATATTGCAGATATCGAATAAAAACGGTGGATTTCTATTCAAAATAAAAAAGTTGATATCAGTTCCGGTTAAACCTGAAGTTGTTTTTAAAGTCTGATTTAACAAAAAATGATCACTAATACACTGGTTGTGCCCAAGCAAACCCAAACACCGGAAAAAATTTAAGGGGTAACAGAAAGGTGACACAGGAAGTAACTTCCTGTGTCACCTGGTGGAACAAATAATTACCTGTAGAATTTCCTTTTTCTCCTAACTTCCATTCAGGTATCAATAGATCACATTTCCCTTCTCTTTAGATGCCTACGACATGTTTTGTATTTAGGCTTAAAGTCTAAGTGGGCTGTCTTCGATAAAAAACACAAAAAACCTCAGTTTTTAATTTTTCATAGCATGTACATAGTTTAAATTTTAGAATTTTGTGCTGTGATTTGTCCAAGTTGTTAGGTTTTGAGCTTATTACTACACACAGTTGAATAAAGCAAATGTTTACCTATCAAATTATTTATTAAATAGTTATTGATATGTAAATAAATCTTGCCAATAAATTTCAGAAATAAATGCAAACTTGCTACTTGAAATCTTTCAAATAACTTCTGCCACTTGTAAGATAAAAGTGAGGTATATAAGAGTCAACAAAAACGATAACAAATATCCAGTGGGGATACCCAAAACTAAAACACATCCCGGCGACATCGACAATAACTTTTAAGATCGATAGGCGAAAATAAAGAACGGGAAAAACCAAGACCATATTGATATTTGCCTTGCAAATATCCTAAAGGCTAGAGCAATGACAAACATTTTTAGCTGGTACTTTTTTACAGTGGTGGAACGGTAAATCTGAGGACAAGTAGTTATGAAAATTGAGGTGAAAATGTAAATGTAATGACACAATTTTTATTCCATTTTCATTTACCAAGTTTGATAAATTTAAGTAATTTTTAAGTAACTGTACTACAGGCCTAGCGTTAATTTTGTAAGTTTAGTATTGATATCAGGCGCCGCCCGTGCATAAGTGCATAAGGTCGTTTCGTCAATGACCCACCTACAATTTTTAACGAACTACCTAACAATTTATTTTTTAATTTTTTAAAACCAAAAAATAATCTTTTGTCTCAAAAAAGTGCAAGTTCCATACGAAAACTTCCCAAGAATGAATCAAGCCAAGCCATCGTCGAAAGATTATCCAAGATTGCTCCGGGCTGGGTCGTATTTTAAATTGACCTCATAGGTTTATATGGACGATATAAATTCATTAAAACTAAGAGAGAAGCAGACATACGCGCTTCAGGAAGTTAAAAAGAGACACAATTGGTCGATGGCCCATCAATAATATCGCGCCACTCCCACTATGGAAATACACTCAAACCGCCCCGTAAAATATACTCTTTCAAAACATTTGGCTTTGAAACAGGAAAACTAATTAGGTAGCTAATATGCGCATTGTATTTGCATTGTATTAATGTATTATTAATTAGCGGTAAAATATAAAAATGTATAAATACGATCACAGCCATGCCTGCGTTAGTCATCAAATATCGCGTCGGACCGGTTTCCTTACATTACCAGCGTAATCCAGAGGTTTTAAAATTGTTTCTTTTGCATTTGTTTTATCCTCCATTAACTTAACATCCATTCATTTAGATTTATTATCAACAAGAATCAAAAATGTATAGAACAATTCATGACAGAAGTCTATATTGACTCTGTAAAAATTTCTCGGAGCATTTGGCCTATGAAGAAGTGTAGCACTATTTGAACAATTTTGTGTTTGTTGACAAACATGACAAGAACTATTTTCCTATTTTTTATTAACATCTTAGTTCTGACAATTCCTAAATGTTGTCCATGGAATAAATTTAGAATTTCATTTTGTAAAGATTTTGAAATCACATTCCTAACATTAAACAGTTGTTTTCTACAGAGATTTCATATCTTTTCTGAAAATAAGGCTTAATATCTATGCTAGAAAGTGAATCGGTCCATCCACGAAGTGTTAAATATATTACTTTACTTAAAATGAAATCCTTTTTGGAAGCAGCAGAAATATCACCACAGTATAAAGGAACATTGTTGACCAAATTAAAAGAATACAAACAATCAGGAATTTCTGTTTTATTTTGAATAGGTAAACGAGATAATTCGTCGGCATTTGCCAAGAGCTTACCTTTTTTGTACTCAATTTGATAATCGTAACCCGATAAAGCATCGAGTTATACGAGATGCAGCTGCTACTGGAATACCTTTATTTCTTCCAAAAATAAATTGTAATGGCTGATGATCAGTAATCAGAGTAAATTTCCTTCCAAAAACGTATATGTGAAACCGTTTTACACCAAAAATTATGACTAAGCCTTCTCTTTCTAGCTTTTTCTGCAAAGGATAAAGGACTTGATGCAAAAGCAATAGGCTTATAATTTCCATCAATTTTGTTACTTACATAAGACAGTTCCTAGACCGTACCTGGTTGAGTCACACATGATGTAAATTAGAAACTTTGGATCAAAATGTGTTAATACATTATCTGAAGTAAGAAATGCTTTACTCAATTGAAAAGCTCGCTCACATTCAGAATTCCATTCAAACTTGATACAAGCTTTTCATAAATTGTAAGTTTTCATTAATTGTTGAAAGCATTGGAATAAACTTTCCATAAAAATTTAAAAGACCTAAATAGGACTTTAGTTGAGTCAAATTTTGAGGTGTTGGTGCTCCTTAAATAAATACGCTCTATTTTTTCATTAGTGGGATGACCATTAGAATCAATTCTAAACCCAATTTGTTTCCTAAACCAGTTTCATCATGAAATACGTTTAAAACGGAATGATTTGAATTTAAAAAAAAACTGCATATTGCAGGGCACGCTGAACATAAATGTGCTGATAATTCAAAAATGTTAGTCTTTTAATTATTTGTAATGCAGGTTTTCCCCTTCCTAAATGAGGTTCTATAAAACTGTTAAGAAATTTAATTTATATTTTAGAACAGAAAATATTTTTCTAATAGTTACCATATTATCCAACTCTTAAACATTTATATGATAATCGTAAATTTTTCTAAAACCCTTTAAATTTCTAACTTATTGGAATTTGTTTCTCCACAAAATTCATTTTACCATTTCAAAATTTTCCTTTTATAAGACTAGCATCGTATTATCATTTTGCTTCTCTTGATATGAAATTTATATCGAGTAATCAAGTACCTAAATAGTCAAAATTAAAAGTTCTATAATCTATACACACACCCAAACATTTATAATGACTTCTGATAAATATACTTTTGCATTAATTTCAAAACTAAGAAACAAACGAAAACAACAAATATTTTGAGAAAACCGCTTTAAAAACGATACTCTTTTAATTGGTATAATAGTATTCTAATAAACCCCATGATTCGAAATTCGCAAATGGTAAATACCCAGAGCTTTACTAGGTGAGTAGAAAAAGTTAACTCGACAAATTAGGGTGGCACCTCAGCTTAGATCATCTCTCTTCCCTTAAAATATCTTTTGCATTTCTGACGTTACATTATTCCTCAAACAATTTTTCGTCTTCTCCAAGTAATATAAATATTTTGCATCCAGACAAAACTAGTTTTAAACAGAACATTTTACAATTTTAGTGACAATATGGAGCTTCTTCTCGCGCCCCTGGAATTCGGGTTTCAAAATGTTGCGTCATTTATCTTGTTTTCTATGTCCTTTCCCCAGAGGAATTTATTTAATTCGAGCTTCTTGCCCTTTTTTGTCCCTATTACTTCTTCTTGGCAAGGGATAGAGAACAATGTATAAGCGTTATTAAATTTATAGTAACACTGTCTCATCTATTTTTATTACTGCCATTTTTTTTTAATAATTTATAACACTTTCAGGGTATACAAGAGCAGGTTTATAATAAAATAGGAGTACGCACCGATTTATTGTGCCGGTAGAGAGGTTTAACACTAAACCTGGGAAAAGTCATAAACTCACTCCAATATAAAGCGTTTTAGTTTAAGATTACTTTAGAAAGAAATTTAAAACTAAAAATTTCTATTATAAATGATTATATATCGTAAGTTTAATAAATTTACTTCTAGATTTGTTAATTAAAAAATTATCGACATCCCCATTAAACATGATCTGGAGGTTGCAGTGGCCTAATCAGCGACTGAGACTCAGTTGTTCTAGTTGGACCTTTTCCTTATATTTACTAGATATCAAACAGCTTGAAAAGCTTTACAATACGGGCAAGCAATTTGTAATCAAGTCGAGTTACCCTGCTTGATGAACCCCCAGTCAGCTTAGTTTTGAACAACATATCTAGAATATTTCTATCAGAGGAATGAAACTGTTAGTTTCTATATATCTTTCGTTATCTGGCAAATTTTAAAAGTTTATTTCATAATTTGTGCTTGTTTCTGCTTCTTTAATTAACAATTTTCTTTAGACTATTTCACTATGATATTTACACACTAAAAGTAGCTTAAACTGCCCTATACAATATTCTCTGCACAGTATTCTTTTCACGGAAAACGATGCAGGAACAAAACACGTAATCAGGAAACGTGTAAGTGGCGGGTCAATAGGGTTAAGTCGGATTTACAGTGTCGAGTTCAGACTAAAAACAGGAAACAGCACACGTGTTCGCTCTACTATTCCGGGTTTAGGCTAGAATTTCGCTAATATTACAAACTCCGGATACTCGAATGCAGTTCAAATGTTCATTACATTTAGGTATTTATTGTTGAGTTTGCTGCATCCTGCAGATAATTAGGAGTTTAAAGAAAGGTAATTATTGCAGAGTATTTTGTAATATTGATTTATTGCATCTATCTAGTACAACTGCAGATATCATTACGCTTAACGCTTTTCTACACAACTTGCGATCAATATGTCAACGTATTTAATTAAGTATCCAACTAATAAATATTATTGATTTTTAGTCATCTTTGTCAATGGCATTAGCATATGAGCTTATTACAGTACAAATGTCGAATTGGCTAGCTACCGATTAAATTTCTTTAAGAAACCGACCGTATGCCATTGAGGTGTAATGTCAGTTTGCACTGAAAGCAATTTGGATAAAATTAGAGTAAAAATCATTGGTTATGGGTTTTATTTGTAAACATACATTGTGTTTTTTTATTTACTTCTTGGCAAATATTCTAGTATTAGTATTTTCACATTTACTTGTGGAAAAGAACATTTAGTGTTATTTTAGGTATATTTGAAATTGTAAGGATAAGGCTCTAGTTTAAACCCTACCTCCACTTACTGTAATATTTTTCTATAGGTAACTGGTTCAGTTGTCATCCAAATGCGCGATCTCCTGCAGCTGCGACTTTTGTACAATAAAATACGTCAATCTCACTAAACAATTTTGTATATTTATTACTTGTAAATATGGGTATTTTCTACACTATTGGTTCTGACACTAGTAATTGACATATATTCGACATATTATTCTGGTGTTACGAGATGTTATTACTTTGTATTTATTATGATTTTCCTTTGTTTTATAACATAACGTGTAGGACTATGCCTAAGAAAAAAGGAGGAGCCGTTCCCGCACTAATTCACATTTACAGGACCATGCCTAGGAGAAACACAGGGAGATTCTTTTCCCTCACTAATTATCATTTATAGGACCATGCCTAAGAGAATCACAGGGGGATCCTTTTCCCTCGCTAATTAACATTTACAGGACCATGCCTAAAAGAAACACAGGAAATTTTACCACACTGGTACACCTAATTTGTGTCACTTATTGAGGTTTACAGGACTATGCCTAAGAGAAACAAAGGGACTTTTCCCACACTGGTTAGTTCTAGTCTGCTAGACCTTTGGTCTACGAGACCTTTGCGATTCTGTCGCGTCAAGGGACGCGACTTTGTGTTAGCAGTTGAAGTGCTGCTGTTCCCTTGCCGGGAACTCAGTTAAACTGAAATGGACCACCCTTTCGGAGACTAGGTGTGACCGGACTTGGCCAATTAGCGTCGTTCTCGCGATGACGTTGACGAATCATATTTAGGCAGATGTTACCGTATTGGTGAAGGGGTTGTACTGATACGTTGATACCACGAAATGAAGAGATAGAGGGGTTGAAGTTGGTAGCCTTTTTCCTGACGTTTTCCGAATTTGCTGGTAATATATTTTTAGAACGTTACGGTAATAAAACTAAGAAATAAAATCTTCAAAGGGAACTAAGCCTTTGACGGTCGCCGACAACATGCCGGTGCTTTAGAAGAACTAAATTAAAGGAAAGATTTTCTTTTGTTATTCTAGCTGAAGTAATCTTTGTGTTTTGACGATGACTGCGTATTTTTATGCAGTTAAATTTACATATGAGACAAGTTTGAGCTTATTTTATTTAAAAAGGATTTTATACCTGCTTGGTTATTAATATTTATTTGAAATTAAAAAATAGAGTTATAAAAATTGAATAAGCGGTTGGGTTTCCCCAACAGAATTTTTTTTAAAGATAACCTAAAATCACGTACGAGAACATGTTTTTTAAAAATTTAGAAATTCCTTTAAAAATACTTCTTACAAAAGATTTATAAGTTTAAGTTGTAATATTGCTTTTACAAGATTTAAAAAGAAAATTATTGGATACAACCTATAGAAATATGTGTAATAAAGTAATAATTTCTTGAGACAATAACTACGTTTTCAGATGGATGTGGAAACGATTTGAGTACACTTACAGCCGGTTGCACAACAATTTTAATCCAGTGTTATATCCTAATTCAGTGCTAAAAACAAAAGATAATCAGTTTAACATAGCGTTTTGTACGCTGGCCAAACTGCCCAAAATGTTAGCTTTTCAATGATTAAACAGACAATTGCCATTACAAAACCCTTGAAGATGTTTATTTTTAACACAGGGAGGACTTAACTCTGAATTAAACTAATTCTACAATATGTTACAGATTTTTGACCTGTGGTAAAATCGTTGATAAAATACTGGTTAATTTGGCAATTCAGTACAGTTGAAAAAAAAACATTTTCTTCAATTGTACACGTCTACACTGCAGATGGGCATTTAATTTACCATAAGTAACTAACTGCAAAAATTCCGATACCTTTATACATATCTGAATATGCATACTGTAATAAAAAATTCGGTGAAGTGCAAGCTGTACTTACACAATTAGTGTTCCGTGCCATCAGTCCCCCACTTAACCTGAGCAAACCTCGGCCGACCGATCTCCGCCCATCTGCCGCGCTACCCGCCACCGACGGCACCAACACCGTGTCACATCGCGTATGCGCGGAGCTGAGTGGGGAGCGGTAATGTCGTCGTTTAAAAAGCCAATAGCAGCAAAAAGCTTTTAAAAAAGTATATTGTATTTATTGGAAGTTTGTTATTAGTAGCCTTGCTTTTTTCGAAAAATTAAATAACCGGTAGTCGAGAATTAATTACTATAATTGGCCATGCTTTAAATAAGAATTAATAGGAACTAAACATAAAAGCTGTTGCTTTTTCCACTCTTCACACTTTTAATAAAAAGTGGGTAACTAAAAAATTTTAACGACATTAACGACAGTTTTGTAGGACAAGAAAAATCCCAGTTTTAAGACAACAAAATATACGATTATTATTAAAAATCCCTGTTTTTAGTGGGTTACATTTTTATCATTAATAAAAAGGATAACTACATGTAATAAAAATTAGCTTTTATATCTCGATAAGATATTCTGAATTCTGAATGTATATAATCTGAAGGATGATCTTTAGCTATATTGTGCCTTACCGTGGCAACTCTAAATTACATTGTTTTGACGATTTGCCTTGTTGCGTAAATTGCTGTCGTAATATTTTCCTTCTTATTAAAAGAAATGTAATTTTGAGACTGTTAAGACATGAGTTGGATAAAATAACGTTTATACCACAAGACTAAAGCATCATTTAATTAAATGTGTGTCTCCGCTAGGGCCCGGTCAGCAGCTACGTGTCAACTCCGAGGCTATATATATATATATATATATATATATATATATATATATATATATATATATATATATATATATATATATATATATATATATATATATATATATATATATATATACACACACGCTTGGGTCTCTTAATATATGTATAATTCTACTATGCTTTTTTGACCCAACCTATCCGAAAATGTCTACTTTAAAAGCATTATTATAGTTCCAAAGTTCATATTTTAAGTATCTAACTCTTGGTGTGACTATAAATTGAATGTGTAACACAACACGTAGGAAATTGCTTTCTCTGTATGTATAAATCAAGTGCACATAGGCACTACCATAATCAAATTGTAAATCATTTGCTCAGGTTCAGAGTAAATTGGTAGTAGGTACATGGTAAAATTTAGAATAATTTAAATTAGAGATAGAAAAGCTAAAATAAGCTCATGCGAGTTATAAATAACAATAGAAAAGGAAATGCAGTTCATGAAAATTGTGTGTACGTGAAAGTATGGGTATTTAATATTCATATTACATTTCCTTCTTCTGTGGTTTCTATTTCACCAAATTACGCTTTATTATATCCTGCATACGATTACCTTAGGGGTACATAATTTTGTTCTGGAAATTAACATGAATCCTACTACTGTAGATAACTTTTATCCAAACATCACTACGGTCTACAAAAAATTTAGTGTACAATCAATGAGGTAAGGTAAGTCATTGTTACTGCACAAGAACTTATAAATAATAATTAACCTACAGTAAAACTTCATATATAGTTTTCGAGCTCAATTTAAGATTATCATTGTTGTATGTATGATCCCGAAAAACATCATTAATATAAAATAAAACACCAAATACCCGCCCCTTAAGTGTAGAACTCTTCTGTGTGCGGTAGTCGTAAATTCTTATCTAGTTTAAGCAGTATTTTATTGTAACATAAAGTAAAAGTGCGTCGCGTAAAATTTAACCTCATTTTATCTGGTGGAATATATCCTAATTCCTTACGTGACTGATTTCGTTTATTCTCCAAATTATTTTCTTCCTACGTCGATGTTTATGGTCTTTTAAGATTATCCTTTATCTGGTATTAGTTATCTCGAAAAGATATTTATTACAGCTTTACCATTGTGGATTTGTTTCTGTCACTTTCGTCTCAGAAATAGTAGGCCTTAGTTGCGGGACCTTTGCGTGCTGATGTATTTATCTTAAGGCTCTATATTTTGTCTTTATTTTTTTAATATTGGTGTTGCTTTTACAAGAATTGGACATTTTTATTTAAGGGGTTATATACAGTTAGAATTTTCAAAAAATCGATTTTTTTATTTTTATTTTCGTAATGTACATATATTCAAGTACACACACAGAAAATTTCAAGGTAATCCGGCGATTATTTTCGAAGTTACACGCATATTTGTAAAGACGTGTCGGAGCGATTGTATGCTATGTAAAGTGCTTTTGAAACTTCAAACGCGTTTTTCTCAAAACTATGTTTTTGAAGTCGTTGACGAAGATTTCTCGGAAACTGCTGAACCGATCAGTCTCAAATTTTAACACAAGCTTCTTAAGTATATTTTTTACTAATTAACGGAAGGTTTTTTCTCACCGATAAATATTTTTTTTATAAACACTTTAAGGCCAAAATTTTGGTCAAAAATCGTTTTTTTTTAGAAGCCGCCATTTTGCCAAAAAAAATTATTTTGCTTATTCCTTCCGTTAATTAGAAGATTATACATTACTTTAACGAAATCCGTTTGGTGTTTTCATATTAGATGATCCAGTCCAGAGATATCGTTGTCACGGCAAGATGCCTTTTTTGAGAGGAACTTCTGGAGATCAGCTATAGCAGCTTTCAAAATTATTATTTTTACAAATACAAAAATCTTAAAATACATCTAAAAGTTACCATAATATGTGTACAAATTTTTACATCAATAAATTTAAAAGTCTTCTCAGGAAAAATTCTTGAAAAATCGCTTTTTTTAGGCCTCCTGACTGTATATAACCCCTTAAAGCATTTTTACGAAATATATTAATATGTTTATTTTAATTCGTAAATATTTTTCGTATTGAAGATCTTGAAATAATGTTTATGCCAATGCCAATTTACGTCATAATGTTGCTAGGAAATTTAAACAATATTTAAAAAGGTTATTTAGAATTCCGGCTTTGGTTTTTACCTGTGTTTATGTTGCATCAATTCTTTCTTATCAGTTATAAATAGTCAATACATATTATGTACCTATATCTTACTATCACTGTCGTTCATTATGTTCATCCCGGTTTACCTTAGCCCATTTTTTTACCATTTTTTAAGAATGTCACCCACACCTTCTTCATCAGCTTTTTCTAAATTGCTTCGGTCATGCTGGTGTTGTAGAGCTGCATTTTTCGTTATTTTTATGTCCTTTGCTCATTTTCCTTACTCTGCTTTTTTTTTAGTATAATAAAGAAATCTAAACCATGAAAATATTACAGTCAGTAAAAGATACATATAAGTTAATTTCTTGAATTATAAAAAATAAGGGATATGAAGTAATTGGGTATCATACATAATTATATTGACCGTAATATGTTGTATTCATATGGTAGTTAATAAAATCAAAATTTGTTTTTTTTTTTCGAAGTATGTATATAAATAAGGCATTTAAGCTATCTTAAAGCTTGTAATTTAATAAACAAAACTATAGTGAAGAAGTTTGTTTCTGAAAGTAAATAAAAGAAGTCTTAAAAACACTAAAATTTAATTTTCCACTTGCTTACTTCTAATTCCAGTAATGCAACAGCTTTGGAATTAATTTAGTTTCAACCTCCAGCACATAACTTACAATCTAACAGCGGGGCTCAGGTTGGTATGCAATAATTGCAATTTCCTATTTGAAATATACTCTACACGATTCAACACACATCGGAAAGGAAACATTTTAACAAATTTATGTTAAAGAATTGGGTTTTTATACAGGGAGCTATACAGCGTGTGCGCGAATTGGCTTGCCAAATGGAAAACTTCTTTATTATTAATTTTTGGTAAAAAAGTTACTCTTCATAAAAGCTTCGCTTTTAAAAATATTAGGATTGGCATAAGCAGTTCATTGTAATTTTGTACATAGTATCTCAAAATACTGATAAATAAATGATAGTATCTCAAAGTTCTGATAAACTCTCATTTCAGCCATTTTTTTAAACGAAAAACAGTAATAAATAACATGTAGGGACTTTAAGAACAATAATTTTTTTTTGATGATATCTATCTTACAAATTTTGACAAACGATCTGACTAGCAGCCTACTATAAAATATTAACGCCTTTTTGAAAAGCTTATGAAAAACAATCAAATGCAAACAAAACATACAGGGTGCCTCATTTAAAAAAACGCAAATTTGGTTTTTATCTTCAAATTCGTCCCTTCTAGAAAAAAATGACTACGCCACTGGATTCTACGCAAGAAACTTTATAAAAATCAGTTTTTACCTTATCGATACGTTAAAAGGCAACTGAGATACGAGGGGTGCTTGAAAGTTACACATTTTACATATCGCCATAAAGGGCGGGGGCTATGAAATTCTGTTTTTAGCGTCATACATTTGATGAAAAAGTAGCACAGTATTGCGAAAACCGCATTTCTCTATCTTTAAAGATAGCCGAGATACCCTGCAAAAGTGTCGAAAATAGGACACCCTGTACATATTATTATATGACCATGGATTTATTATATAAAAGGATTCGATATCCGTATACTGTGAGCGTATCGAACGTGAAGCCTTATATTTTGTTGTTTGTTATTCTCTTGGGGGAGCAGTTTACGAACCACGAACATAGACAAGACTACGAATTACTACGTAATTGAATCAAGAATGGTAGTAGAAAGAGATAAAATAGCATTGGAGTGTTGGAGCTCAGAAGTGTTGCTGTCTGTGCTGGTTGTTTAGGAAAACGGCTGAACCTCGGTCTGAACACTCGGTTACACGTACGTCTTTGTCTAATGAATTAGAAAAGACAAAGTGCGACGTATAGATTTATATAGATTTATAAATGACTCGGAGCGACTTTAAATAAACACCTTTAGAAATAACATAACCTATAAATAATAAAACCTTTTTAACTTAAATTTATTATTATTTAGCAGAAAATAAAGTAATTTAGGACTTTTATTACTTTTAGCAAATCTTGTAATGCTTCTAACGTATTTTTGTACACAAATACAAGGTAAAATAAGATGTGGCCAATGTTTACTAATTGTGTTTACAGTGTCGCTTAGAATGGTTTGTTTTGGCATCAAAGAATATTACATCATCCCGTATCCTTTTATTTAATAAATCCATGTATATGACCAAAATATTACTGTTGAGATTTAATTCCGTCAGAGTTCCTGCTGTAAATTATTGTAGACGAATATGCACCGTCGCGACGCCTCTCGTTTCGTAGGGGCTTCAAATTAGTTTTTCATAAAGGGAAGGTGTTTGATCCCACTAATTTATTCGTTTAACAAATCTTTTATCTATTTCTTTGTTTCCAAAAAATACACGTTTGAATTTTTACGTTTTCCTTTATAGCTGTGTGAATCCCCAAACTACGTGCACTTTTTATCTGATATACAAGGTGAATTAATGTTATTTATTAAAAATATTCTGGAAATGTTTTTCTTACTTTCTTCTCTTTGCTATCAGATACTTCTATTTTTATAACTACATTTGCTCGGTGCAATGGCTTTTTCATATTTTTATTGCATTCTGATTTTAAGTGCAACAATGGCTTTTGAATATTGTTTCGCCCTAGATGAGGAATTATCTTTAGAAGCCGCATACCCATATCGGTATTTAATTGGCCGACAATAAGCCGATTACTATAATTAATTGCTGTGACCCACTTTCCAAATAAAGCCACAAGATTCGAAAGAATTTAGTCAATATTAGCCTTTGGTTTTTGAAATTATATTTATAATAATCTAAAAATAAACTAGTTTTTCAACATGTTACGCAGTTTTTTTTAAATTTGGAGAGTGGAATAAATGCTTTATAGATTATATATGTATGTCTTGATGGAAAACTTAAATGTAATGAGTCTCTAGAGCATTAATTAATTATGTTTAATACTGGGAATACCCAATTTTTGTTTTTAATAATTATAATTTCTTTAGTAACTAATGTATTACTCATATTACATCTTAGGTGACTTCTGTATTAGAAGACTTTAAAAAATTATGATTACAGTGTCACTGAAGTAAGAATTTAAAAACACATCATAAAGTCTTCTAATACAGAAGTCACCTAAGCTAACATATATTCAGAAACATAGAATCTGGAGTCCCTTATGACCACTATATTCTTTTATATAATTTTGATTAAAGAAATCTTTCGAAGTCCTTAACACCATGAATTTTAAGAACGATTTACCATTGCAATAACTCTTCCGTCCGTGTTCAAAGACACTATAATTTACACCCCGTGAAAGGTGCTCCAACAGTAAATGATATTAAGATGTTGGTGAGACAGGCTAAAGGGACTAGTTCAACAGGAAGTAGGCAAATGTCCTTAGGGCCTCCTAGACTGTGATGGATTGGGAGAAAACACGGAAAGTGCGATGAATGTCATTCGTACGGATCGTGGTCTGTCTCGCCTTGGCAACAGCTTTTTAATTTATGTAATTTTTGCTTATAATAATTGTGAAAATTAACACCGGGTATATTATTAAGAAAACGTTTTTTTCTTTGGAATGTAAATTTATACTTACTGGTTGTTGACGTACTTGTACCATGCAGTGTTTGATTAGAAATGGCTTTCTTATTCTCCACTGAATTTTCAACATAACTCTCAGCGACTGCTGTGGATGCTGATCCCATGGGGTAGATCATTTAAACTTTTTTAGCTTTTTACTAAGGTATACCAGCATCGCATTTTGAATAAAGTTACTACATGCTTTGCAGAGCACCACTTTTTAAAAATTTGATATGCTACTTCGTATAACTTCCTCGACTTTTCTGATAGTAAATTGACAGCCACAGCATTTGCTGCTTCAGTAATTTCTTCAGGTTCTTCTACATAAAAAATTTTAAATTCCATATTTTACCACAAACGAAACTTTGTTTATTTAAATTTTGACAGTTTTTTAACTGATCAAAGGTTACTAAATATTGATGAAATTAGGTTTTTCGTTTTAAACTTGCTGCATGGGTCATAACAAAAATAATATATACTCCTCGGAAGAGAGTGCTATTTTTCCTTCAGTGCTTTGCAGTCCTCGGGCTTAGCCCTCTGACTACAAACTGCACCTCAGGAAAAATTAAGCATTTCTCTCCCTTGATGTATAATGTACTATTATAATTATTGATTATTTAATTTTTTTTTAATTCAGTTAGTTCGAATTTATTAGATTTTTTGATAACGAGATTGGAGATTAGGTGTCAAAACGTCAGAAAGTTTTTTTTCCGAATTAGGTTTCAGACAGAATATAATCTACGTTAGTGATAGATTGGTTTCAGGCTTCCTTTTTATAATTAGTCACTAACTGTGCACAGAAACCATTTTTTAAGGATTTGTTTTATTTAAATAATTATTTCTTCCTAGCACTGGAGTGGTGTAACATCCAATTAATAGATCTTTGAAGTACCAAACAAACTAAATGCAAACTACCCTAAAGTGATTATGCACAGTAAAATTCTAAAGCTTAAAAGTCAGACAATAACAATGAATAGAAATTTCGAATATTACCAGTATTACCATGTTTATATTCTCGTAAAGTTGTTTATTATCAGATTCTATGGGTGCTTAATTTTAGTAATAAGTATTTTAAATCCGTGTATATAATTTACTGCACCTAATAAATAATGCTGGACTACGTTTTATATTGTTGTTTCTATAGGGGTTATGATTGCCGGTAATAAAGAACATGACCAATGTGATTATTTGGTTTCGTATTACATTTTGACTGGATCAGGTTTTATAGCTATTTCAATATTCTTTTTAATATCCTGTATAAATGATACTTAGAATTATTAAGTAGGTGAGGTAACAATTAAAGTACCATTCATGGATACATGATGAAACAACGATTTGAGAAATGACAGCAAAATTTGTGACATAGACATTGGTAGGGATACCTGATGTGTCGCTTGTCGCTTGAAGTTAGGTATGCCGGAACTTTTGTATTGAGCACTAGATGGCCATAGCGAGTAGCATTTGTCAAATTTGTAACATATTTAGATATCATAGATGAATAGGGGACTGGAAAATATACTATGGAACAAAAACAAACGCATCACCCTGTAGAAGTAAATATTTTTAAACCAAATTCTGTACATATGCTTAGGCTATTTAGATTAATGAATGATAAAAAATTTGACAAAAGGGTTTCCTCGTTTTTTGACAATTCCCTTCAAAAAAATTAAGTTTATTCTCAATATTCGATTAAACAGTTTTAACAGTTGTAAACTACAACGGTCGATTTATCATTAACTAAATGATTTTGAAAGGGGTCGTATCATTGGGCTACATGAGGCAGGAATTGGCTTTCGCGAAATCGGTAGACTGACGCAAAGAAATATTGCAACAATTATTCGTTGTTGGATAAGCTGGTCAGAAGATGGTAGGCAACATCGCAGAAGAGGCTCTGGACGACCTAGAGGAACGACAGATCGAGAAGATTGGAGATTGAGATTGCTTGCCCTTAGGGATCGGCAAAGTACCTCAAGATTGGCACGAAACAGTTTTTCAATAATACATTTTTTCGTGAATTGAATTTTGCACCATAAAAGTTTAAAAAATATTAATGAAAACAAGATAGAAAAAGATCCTGACAAACCTAGTTCAAGTCTTCTGACAGAATGGTTTAAATGCAGAACGTTATAAATTGTTTTAAACATTTTTATACAATTTATCGCTTTAGAAAGACAGTTCACTATACATTACATGTTATTTACTTTACGCTGAGTATCTAGCTCCTAAATTACCAACTAGGCTTAAGCAGTAGCAGCAATTAATCACTGCGGCTGTCTGATAACAAACTTCCCAGAGACCGATGCGTGTGACTTATACCTCTATATTGACCTCATCCTTAATTAGAAATTGATTTCTTTTATTATATTAGAAACATCGGCCATTTGCGGTCAAGTAAATGAAATTAAATGGCTTAAAGGTCCATTAGAAAAATATATTAGAGTTCAAACTGACACTCATTGTGCCGTTTTATTAGTGTCGTTTAACTGTTTATAGTAAAGCTTTATAAGGCCAAAAGGCAGTTGGGGCAAACGACATTGTTTTTGTCAAAGAAGAATACCCCAAAACAGTAGATAATGTGGTTTGAAATTTATCTCTCTTTTTTATTGCTCTCATCGTCTAAAATTAAAATAAGCCCTTCCCACGGGGTAAAGTAGGGTCAAGTTGTGCAAGATTTGTTTCAAAATTTTAAGAACCCAAAATATATTCGTTGTACTATGTAGACTTTAGAATCCAAGAATAACAATAAAAATTAAATTTTGAACTATTATAGTTTGGTATAGTCTCTTTTTTATTGCTCTCATCGTCTAAAATTAAAATAAGACCTTCCCACGGGGTAAAGTAGGGTCACGTTGTGCAAGATTTGTTTCAAAAATTTAAGAACCCAAAATATATTCGTTGTACTATGTAGACTTTAGAATCCAAGAATAACAATAAAAATTAAATTTTGAACTATTATAGTTTGGTATAGTCTCTTTTTTATTGCTCTCATCGTCTAAAATTAAAATAAGCCCTTCCCACGGGGTAAAGTAGGGTCAAGTTGTGCAAGATTTGTTTCAAAAATTTAAGAACCCAAAATATATTCGTTGTACTATGTAGACTTTAGAATCCAAGAATAACAATAAAAATTAAATTTTGAACTATTATAGTTTGGTATAGTCTCTTTTTTATTGCTCTCATCGTCTAAAATTAAAATAAGCCCTTCCCACGGGGTAAAGTAGGGTCAAGTTGTGCAAGATTTGTTTCAAAAATTTAAGAACCCAAAATATATTCGTTGTACTATGTAGACTTTAGAATCCAAGAATAACAATATAAATTAAATTTTGAACTATTATAGTTTGGTATAGTCTCTTTTTTATTGCTCTCATCGTCTAAAATTAAAATAAGCCCTTCCCACGGGGTAAAGTAGGGTCAAGTTGTGCAAGATTTGTTTCAAAAATTTAAGAACCCAAAATATATTCGTTGTACTATGTAGACTTTAGAATCCAAGAATAACAATAAAAATTAAATTTTGAACTATTATAGTTTGGTATAGTCTCTTTTTTATTGCTCTCATCGTCTAAAATTAAAATAAGCCCTTCCCACGGGGTAAAGCAGGGTCAAGTTGTGCAAGATTTGTTTCAAAAATTTAAGAACCCAAAATATATTCGTTGTACTATGTAGACTTAAAATCCAAGAATAACAATAAAAATTAAATTTTGAACTATTATAGTTTGGTATAGTCTCTTTTTTATTGCTCTCATCGTCTAAAATTAAAATAAGCCCTTCCCACGGGGTAAAGTAGGGTCAAGTTGTGCAAGATTTGTTTCAAAATTTTAAGAACCCAAAATATATTCGTTGTACTATGTAGACTTTAGAATCCAAGAATAACAATAAAAATTAAATTTTGAACTATTATAGTTTGGTATAGTCTCTTTTTTATTGCTCTCATCGTCTAAAATTAAAATAAGCCCTTCCCACGGGGTAAAGTAGGGTCAAGTTGTGCAAGATTTGTTTCAAAAATTTAAGAACCCAAAATATATTCGTTGTACTATGTAGACTTTAGAATCCAAGAATAACAATATAAATTAAATTTTGAACTATTATAGTTTGGTATAGTCTCTTTTTTATTGCTCTCATCGTCTAAAATTAAAATAAGCCCTTCCCACGGGGTAAAGTAGGGTCAAGTTGTGCAAGATTTGTTTCAAAAATTTAAGAACCCAAAATATATTCGTTGTACTATGTAGACTTTAGAATCCAAGAATAACAATAAAAATTAAATTTTGAACTATTATAGTTTGGTATAGTCTCTTTTTTATTGCTCTCATCGTCTAAAATTAAAATAAGCCCTTCCCACGGGGTAAAGCAGGGTCAAGTTGTGCAAGATTTGTTTCAAAAATTTAAGATCCCAAAATATATTCGTTGTACTATGTAGACTTAAAATCCAAGAATAACAATAAAAATTAAATTTTGAACTATTATAGTTTGGTATAGTCTCTTTTTTATTGCTCTCATCGTCTAAAATTAAAATAAGCCCTTCCCACGGGGTAAAGTAGGGTCAAGTTGTGCAAGATTTGTTTCAAAATTTTAAGAACCCAAAATATATTCGTTGTACTAGGTATGTAGACTTTAGAATCCAAGAATAACAATAAAAATTAAATTTTGAACTATTAGAGTTTGGAGAAGATTAGTAAACGAAAGAGACCTGAGTAAACCCAAACAAATCCGGAGCCGAGCAACATACACATATTCGGCTTTTTTTGGTTTGATCAGGTTTGTGCAGTTTTTTCTTCCTTAAACTTCTTCTAAACTATTCAAATCTGATGGTTACCTAAATAAAAAAGAATCATCATGATGATCCTAGCAATATATTCTCCAGATTAACTTGGTCAAGTTGATTGACTAGTTGATGAGTGAAATACACACAAAAACGACAAAAAGCTCCAAAATTGTGAACTAAGTTTGAAGTATCATAAAATCAAAATAAGAGTAAAATTCTACTTTAATAGACCGTGGGATAGCCACATGTTTTAGGTTGCGATTTTTTTTGTCTGCCTTTTGGAGGTCTGAAAAGATAAGTTTGTTAATGAAGAAAAGTGAGGTTTTGACCCCGGTCCGGGTGACGCAACAATGAAAATTGCATTTTTGAAAATTAAATTTTCATTTGGTTCCGCCGCTTTAAAGTTTACCAATGGTCGTGCTATTCTTATTATTTGTCTCCCGCTTGCGTTATCGTATCGCGTGCATCTTTCCTAATTAATAACCCTAATGAAACAACACGAGTAAGCTTTAATTTACCACTATTTTCCAAAGAAATATCTTCAAATATGGCATTAAACTTTTACCGTTATAAAAAGAATACAGTACAGTATACAGAGTAGGTAGCAGGCGCGGCCCGTGAAATTTCAAAGTTGCATATCTCTGTTGCTACTTATGGGATCCATACCAAATTCAGGTTTTTTAATAGTGAGCCTACTAGGAATGTATTGGTAAAGAAAAAAAATATTTTGCAATTTGCGAAAAAAAGTTGATTTTTTGAATTGACCCACCTGGATAAAAAATTAACACGCTTAGATATTTTATTTATTATTTTTTCTAAACAAATTTTACATCATTTTGTCGACAATTCTTAAATTTTAAGAGAAAAAAATGTGTTAGTAGAAAGTTATAGTCATTTGAATTTTTTGCAACCGAAAATTTAAATTATTTTTCGGTTGAAAAAATTCAAATGACTATAACTTTCTACTAACACATTTTTTTCTCTTAAAATTTAAGAATAGTCGACAAAATGATGTAAAATTTGTTTAGAAAAAATAATAAATAAAATATCTAAGCGTGTTAATTTTTTACCATGGTAGGCTCACTATTAAAAAACCTGAATTTGGTACGGGTCCCATAAGTAGCAACAGAGATATGCAACTTTGAAATTTCACGGGCCGCGCCTGGTAGGTAGAGTA
Organism: Philopedon plagiatum; assembly: GCA_963971165.1. NCBI lineage: Eukaryota > Metazoa > Arthropoda > Insecta > Coleoptera > Curculionidae > Philopedon > Philopedon plagiatum. The sequence goes on along the minus strand of OZ020197.1, from coordinate 20,441,285 downwards.
ATTATTATTTATTACACACCTATTCAGTGCAAAGTGTAGTGAAATAAGGTGAAATTAACACATCCCCACGATCTGGTGAGTAGATATTTTGACCCGCTGAATCCTAATCCGTCGTCAGAATGGGCCTATCACGTCTGAGTTTTTCATAAAACCCGAAAATAGGTCAAAATTCCCCCAAAAAAAACTTTTTTAGACATACAAAAGTAACATATTCTAATGTATTTTGACTCGCTGAATCCGACTCCGTCATCCGTCATATTTACAGCGAGTACTCACGTCAAAACAAACCTTTTTTCTGTGGCTGACGATGCTCATTGCTTTTTATATGGCCATGGATTTATTCCCAGGAACTAAAAAAAAGTTTTTTGAGGGACGATATCGAACTTTTTTTTTTATCGTGAAGCGCCATTTATGAATATCTTTATTCAATCTGAATTCATACCAGGATTTACCGGTTTAAATATATGCAGTGAATTTCATAGCACCCTGTATATATATATACATATATATATATATATATATATATATATATATATATATATATATATATATATATATATATATATATATATATATATATATACATATATATATATATATATATATATATATATATATATATATATATATATATATATATATATATATATATATATATATATATATATATATGAATCTCTCAAGAACAGATCATCCAAACAGCACGAATTGGTCAAGGTTCATAAAATATTCGCGAATAATATATTAAAATATATGGAAATTTGAAAAATAGGAAAATATGACGACATCGGAGCGTTCAAGAAAATTAATTTTTATTTTGCGTCTTGAACTTAAATACTATTATTGGTTGGCATTCTTCTTACTATTTCCACATTTGTTAACAAACATATGTATTTGCTTATGTTTTATTTTTTTTATGTTAAGAATGAAATCTAAATAAATGCCCTATATTTCTTTAGTTTAGTTTTTCTTCATAGAAAGTTAGGCGGATGACACACTAGAGAAATTAGTTTCGTGAATCTCGTCGCATGAAACATGAAACTTGTTTTATCATCAAATAACCCCTGTTTTTATATGATGCAAAATGTCGTTTCTGAAACAGAAGGTCAGAAGTTGTTTCATATACAAATATCATGACACCCAATGTGCTCTGTTTGTTCAGACTTGTTTCTTACATTATTTATTATTTTTTTCAGTTAAGCGCCCCTACAAAGTAAATAAATGGTTAACGTTTTCCTGGTTCATTTTGTAGAACTGTTAAAACACATCAGGATGTCGTTTCATTTCATTTTAAACGATACTTGTTGCACTTTGTTTATTTGATTACTAAGATGCACCCAAAATTGGCTTTTTTCGTAATATTCGGGTATCTCGGGAATTTTGGTGTCGGCGGCGGTTTGCCCCCCACAACAAAATCACATCATCTTCATCGGAAGACATTTTGCTAAACACTGAATGCAGAAAGGTAGAATGTCAAATTTAAAATATACGTAACAAGTCTCACTAGTATGCTTTGAAGAAGAAATTTTATTTTATGTGATCTGTTTCAGTGATGTTTTACGAAATTAGTTTCTCCAGTGTGTCACCTGCCTTAACGTCACAAGGCCTTTTAATTTTATGTTTTTGGACACTCCATTAGATCTTAGTACTCTTTTAAAGTTTCGTAAGTCAGTGATTTTTTTTAATTATACTATTTACTATAAAAGAACAGAAAATGACTCAACGATTTTTAAAATTTAAAACCCCAATTAAACTAAAAATCCAATCAGCATTCACAGCACTATCATAATGACCGAAACGCATTTTTAATTACAACAGAGGTCAATTACTCAAATTAAAATTAGAGGGAACGTTTACGCCTGCAGACGATTTAAATTTCCGTCACGCTATAACTTTAAATTGGACATCTATAAAAACGATTTAAATCATCATTAGGTCACCAGATTTAATTGATTTTGCTTAAATAACGTATTTGGTAAGCATTGCACGAACGCTAATATTTATGTGTTAGAAGTAAATGGTTAAATTAGAAAAGTTGTCAGTTAATTTCAAATTCATTTAAAATCAAGCTTCATTAATTGAATAAAATATTGAGGGAAATAGCATAGATCATATTATTTGAATTACCACCAGAAACAGTTTCGAGTAGCGAATGTCCTAACCTAAATTTGCTAGCATCGTTCCCCCTCTTTCATGGGTATAATAGAAGTAACAAAAATAAAGTTATGTATTCACAAGCACTTTAGTAATGCAATACTTATCAAAACATTTTTTGATAAGAAATTGCTTTTATTATTTCACAATCTGTATAATAAAGTCATTACTTAACTAGTGTGAACCAATCCGAACACAAGACTTTAATAAAAGAATTGTAAAATAATCAATTGAAGATGTCATAAAGCCACTGGACGTTACGTTTTACTTTTACTGTTACTACACTTTTGATATTGTATTTGACGGGATCGTTGATGTTTAAGAATTAATTTGGTGGGGGGGTACATAATTCAATTTTGATTATTTTCTTCAGACATTAACAATTATTGTAAATATTTTATCAGAAAAATCAAAACTAAAATATTTGGAATAACAGTAGCTACTTGTAACTAAAAATACTTTTTATTATTGTAATATTACAAAAATGTAGTTACTTCATCATCTATCATTGATTATTTTCTTCAGACATTAACAATTGTAAATATTTTATCAGAAAAATCAAAACTAAAATATTTGGAATAACAGTAGCTACTTGTAACTAAAAATACTTTTTATTAGTGTAATATTACAGAAATGTAGTTACTTCATCATCTATCATCATCATCATCAGTCTATACGCGTCCACTGCTGGACATATGCCTCTCGTAAACGAGGACACTCTTTTCTGCTTTGTGCCCCTTGCGTCCAGTTCGGTACGATGCCCATCTTGTTGGTGGTCGTCCTCGATTTGATAGGCTTCGTGTCTTGGTCTCCATTCAAGACTTCTTCTGATCCATCGGTTATCGGACTTTCTTGCAATATATCCGGCCCAATTTCATTTTAATGTAGTTATTTTTCTAACAGCTTCTGCAACACCAGCTTTTCTTATAATGTGCATTTGTAATTCTATCCCTCAATGACACACCCAGCATGATTTGTTCCATAGCCCGCTGGGCGATCTGAATCCTATTTATTGTCTTGCTAGTTAGAGTCAGTGTCTCTGCACGCTAGGTTAACACAGGTAGGACAAACTGGTCAAGGACTTTATTTTTTACGCAAACTGGTATGACCGATGTAAATACTTCTTGTAAATTTCCTAATGCTGCCCAAGTTAGCTCTATATCCTTCTTTGAAGCTCACCAGATTGATTGTCTCGGTTCACACGAATTTCGTGTCCCAAGTATTTATAAGATGATACCCGTTCAATTTCTTTGCCATTTATACAAAAATTTGCCATTAATTACGAGGTTTGTCATAAGTTGTGTTTTTGAGGTATTAATTTTTAATCCGACTTTTCTAGATGCGAGCTGGAGGCTTTCCAGCATCTGGCGTTGTCAATTCTAGGATGGCATCATCTGCAAATCTCAGTTGGTTTAAGTGTTTGCCGTATATTTTTATCCCCAAATCATCCAAATCTGTCTCCCTGAGAACATACTTGCGCAGGTTTGTGAATAATTTCGTTGATATGCTGTCGCCTTGTCTGACACCGCGCTCTATTCTAAATTTTCTTGTCTTCGTGACATTTTTAATGATTTCAGTATACTGGTGATCTATTCAAGAACCAGCAAGAACCTGAAGCATTTTCTGCTGATCAATGGTGTGAAAGCGCACAAATATGAGGATTAGCGACTTACTATAGTCGTCGCATTTCACAATTAAGGTTTTGATAGCTTGTAGATGCCACGGCGGAAACCGGCTTGCTCTCTTGGTTGATAATGCTCTTCCTGTCTGAGCAAATTAAAGTTCGAAATTCAATTTTTAAAAATTGTCCATAGATTCCAGCGTATCACCATCATTTAATTGTTTTTAATCTTACTGAAGAAGGTTAGAATTTTTCGAGATTACTAAAATCGTACAGTAAGATTTTATTTAATATTACAAATGAAGCTAGGAGTTTTGCAGAATTACTTGATTCTCGTATTGTTGGTAATATTGTATAATTATGTAACCGTTCCAGAATAACCCGGTGTTCGCCAAAATGTATGTGCTGCGAAATTTATACACCTATTTTGAAAGCTGGCTAATTGTCACTTAAAATAACCTTTGCAGAAGGATGGCACTGGTCTTTTTACAGCCTACAAACAATCAGTGGATTGTTGAAGAGGTTTCTCTATATGGTATGTAATAATATTTTGCATTATAAAGATACATTTTTATTCCTCAATATTACATCTAATGATTAAACTTTATTCAGTCCGAAAACCGTAACTAAACGGCTGCGAAAACTATTTATTAACTATTTTACCAACATGTAATATGATGGGTAATTAGTTTAACAGCAACCATCCGCATATCGTCTTCTGGGGTTCTGCAATTACTCAACTATCGTGAATAATTATTGCTGAAGTTGATTTCTCCTGGTCGACTATTAAAGCAGCCCTAAAATCGGTGCTTAATTACTGGAAAGTCATCTCAGGTTTACATAACATACATGCACAGTTGAGGAAAATTAGGTTTGTTTAAAACTAAAGATATGGTAAATATTAAATAGTTTAAGGGTGTGAATAGTTTAATGTCCAAACCTGATGAGTGAACTATTAGATTTTGCACATTCTGCTAGAGCCAAGATGGCTTGAGTTTCCTATATAGAATAAAAGATAGCGACATCAAGATCTACATAATTTGCAATAAGCAAACCCAACCCGCCGCCTACGACACCAAAGGCGCCGTATCACATCGCGTAAGCGCGGAGCATTGAAAAACGTGTAAAGACAAAAGTTGTTCCTTACATCGTCAAAAATATTTTTGTCTAAAGCCAATGGTTCAGCAGTTACAAGGAAATAAACAATTAAATTGTTTATAACAATTGACCGCGCTAGAATTTTCAGTCAGCACAGACTTGTCGGCGATGCGTCGAGACCGTCTTACTTACCTACCGCTCGCATGCCCTTGGGTAAAAAAAATTGTTTAAGACTTAAAATTTCATAATTGGGGAATTTCTGGTTCATTCGTAATTTGGTAAATAAAATTACTTTTAATGGGGTTTTAAATTTCTTTTGGGCAAAATATTTTTATTTAATATTTTTGTACCTGCGAATAAAGAAACCGGTTCACTTCAACACGCACAGATTTAATAAAAAGAGAAAAAAGTAAATAATGAGGAGCAGTGCCGGTATAGTATAAATTTTTCCTTAAACAAAAAAATAACAAATATCTAAATGTTTAATGTACGACCAATACGCACAAAATGGCACAAAATGCGCATTTACAATAACGGCTGTAAATTTTACCCTTGCAGCAAAGATATTTAGTTTTCTTACATCAATTTACGAGATCCCGAACCCCTGCTCACTATATATGCTTAATATGCAGTGGAGGTAGAATGGCATTTTGTGGATCACAAATTCTGTCCTTTTTGGCCAATGTTTTATCGAGTAGTATTTGTCAGTAGCTCTACTATTCCACGTACAGAGAAAACAGCAGTACTTAGTGAATCCACCCAGCAATCCAAGCAACATGACTATTTTCAGGTGAGTACACGCTTTCCACTGAAAATCTGTGTATTTTATAATATTCAGTATCAATTGCATAGTTTCTTATGTTTCTTTAACAGAACAGAATAAGCTAGCGATATTGATGGATATTGATTGCCGTTATGGAGTAAAACTGCCTTCAAACTTGTTTTGGAACCATCAATTAACAGACGTCAATCCATTGATTCCTAAGCAATTTCCAACTCTTCCATTAAACTTGATACATTGTTACAGAGACTTAAGTTTTCAGACTCTGAGTAAAATGAAGCCATTTCTCTGTTCCGTTTGCATTGTACAAATATTTTTGTACTAGGTGCCAACAATTTCCCCTCTTGCACTCTAGAAACAAGTAATTTAGCTTGCCTTACAGATAAATTCAAGTCTTGAATCAAATCGTCCAATTTTTTTGATCAAATAAATAGCACTAGCTCTGCAGTTTGACTTTTGCTCGGAGGCAAAGGAGGAGGTATATCTTCAATATGATCTAATGGTTTTGACACAGAGTTTACAGTACGATACTCTACGTTGTGCTTGATTTTCTTCGAGAAGTCTTTTATATCTGTCATGCAAAAACATCAATCATTGTAGTGATTGTGAGGTTCACGCCAAAGTGTCGATACTGCAAACTGGAAAATTTGTTTCCATTCAACCAAGACAGAAGGGTAGCATAGCATGCTACGCAAAACAGCTGTGGAATCCAAGGCTTATCTTGATGCACGGCCGACCAAAAAACAGGAAATATGCTTTTCTTACTTTTTCAGATGCGTGTTTCGTTGCTCCTTGAGAATGTAGTGTCCACCCACGTAACGAAACTTGTCTGGCGAATTTATACATTGGCGTCAGTCACATTTTTGCACATTCAACTTGAAAATTGATGTATATACACGTTTTATAATTTCATTACGAAGGTATTGTTATTGAGTACAACTCTCCGACTTCCGCGATGATCTCCCTTAGTCCCTTATATACCATCGCCAGGCCTTCTCGACACATTCAGATTTATTCGAGAAGCTTCTTGACATTTCTACATGTTCTACACACTTACGTTCCACTTTTAGAGAGTCTTGCAATGTCGTCGCATGATCTCGGTACCGTAGGCGTCCCATGGGGGGGTGGTACAATAGGTGACTTATTGTCATGACCATTAGTGGAGGTGGTCCAGATAGGGGTATCTCCGTTATTTGCAGGGTTTAGTTGAGGGTTGAGACTTCGGGGGGTCATCCCCGACACTCCCAGTCGATGTTGCCAAATCTCCTCAAAATTCCTTAACCTAGGGAAATTACCTTGATAGACGGACAGATAACGTCAACTACGACACTTTAAAACTCTGTGTCAAAATAGGTTGCAAATTTGATCGACGTGTGCCTGACAAACGTGACGTAATAGACTCATTTTTTGTTCATCTCCTACCTTTAATTAGCGTTAGCAAACTGTTAAAGCTAGATACAACACATACTTAAGTTGCTCTTTTTTATATAAACACACTGGCTGTCATCCACAAGTAAGTTTACGCATTCTACTATTATTGACTATTTTATATTTATTACGGCTTGTTTGTAAAACTAGAAAACTTTTGGTTATTTCAGAACTAAACAATTTGTAAATTTAAGTTTAGCGCTTTTAAAACTTTTTCCCCTGAATACGACTCTGCTTTAACAGTCTACTCGATTTCTTTCTTGGATTTAACTTTTTAATTTCCTTAACGCTTTAGGGCTCTACACCTAATTATGTCCCTGAGAAAAAGCATGTTGATTAAAACTGGTCCAGTTGTGGTTAATCGCTAATGGATACAATTTAAATCGGACCGGCTCAATTTCTCTAATTATAATTTGATAAATGATTTCCGTTGTTATTTCAAGTAGGATTTTCATTCTATATAGAAAAATCAAGCGTTGTTTGCTTTTAATATATGTGTGCTTTAAATTGAAGGACTTAAAATAAGCATGTATGAAAAACTCATAAATAAATTCATGGTACAAAACTTAGTTGTCTTATTATCAGGAGTTTTTTTACAGATGGGGCAAATTTTGTGGGCAACTAGTAATATCCACATAACAAGCAAAATACACTTTTTTAATCAAGGAAGGTTTGTTAATAATGTGCCTAGTTCTGCCAAGAAATTATTGACCTACAAATAAACACGGCACAAAAACATAAAAAACTAAAATTGCAATTTTGCTGTGACTTTCTTTAAAATACTTGCAAACACTGTTAAAGCCATTGTACACAAGTACCCAAGTACTAGTACTACAATGCTATACAAAGGACACAACACAAATATCAATAATAGCCAACAAAATATTTACACAACAAAACTACAAAAGCCCAAACTCCTCTTATAATAAATAAGTGCCGGCGCGGCGCGGCGCAATGAAATGTAGGCAAAAGTTTATGCAAATACAATGCGCATATTAGGTAATTAGTTTTTCTTTGTCTAACCCAAATGTTTTACAATATTAATATTATTCAAACGTTAACTGAGCTAATAAACTGTCCGTCCATTAATGGCGTTTATTAAAATTCTAAACGGATATTTCTTAGTAATTGCGAGGCCGGACTCGCACGTGTCTAGTTTTCTTTTTCTTCCCTGCCTTTTCAACTTCCTCACAATTAGTCTAAAGCTTTTGGTATGTCATGTCTTTAATGACTCCTTCTAATCATCCATTTATTGAAATTTATTTGAAGTTTCGTTTGAAAACTCAGCGACAATTTAAATCGAGCGCCGCGCCGCCAGCACGACCGCATCCACTAATTATAATTTCGCAATTGACTCATGGAGTAATTTGCACAAAGCTATTTTATTTTCAAGTTTTGTGTCTTTTGTTGAAATTAAAAGGACTTTAAACTTAATGAGAGAACCGATAAGCTGTTGTCCTGCTAGAAGCTCCTTCAAAAGTACTGTTGTACAAATAATTTGTCCAGTTCCGCACATAAAACTAATTCTCCTAGAAGAACGTCCTACCCAGCAGTAAAGTAGTAATACCCAAACATCCGTAGGGATTTCAACAGCCCTTTAAGGGGATGTGTGGGGTGGTACCACCTCGGCCGAGGAAGAATTCCTCTACCACCTTCCTTGTTTAGACTAGCGACACACGGCGCATCGTCGGCGTTCCCAAGCGGTCACCTAGCTAAGTACTAACCTTACCGGGCGTCGTTTAACCTCAGTGATCGAGCGGAGAGTCCGACCACCATAGTTGAACTAAGAGTCCGACCACCGAAGTTAAACGTGGCATAATGCCCTATTTCTTTAATAAACAAAACACTGGAACACACTGAAAACAAAAAATACGGAAAGAACTCAGTTGGAAGTTTTTGTTCTTCTACCTCCCTCCAACACAGGGTATCTCCCGGCATCCAGTATATCAATATACTAAGCTTATCTTACTTAACTGGTTTTATCAAGAGCACTGTAGGACTATTGTATAAATCAGACTAGACCTAAAATCTGATTAGTTAAGTCAAATATAAACATATGTGTGGTGGGGGTTTCAGAGAATTAAAGTGGGAATATGTAGTCTTGATTCTATTCTAGATCCCCTACAGATATTGTACTGTTACATATTATGTGACCGGTCATGAGTACATGAGTCTACCATCGCTAATGTCCACTATAGCAAGAATTGGAATGTGACAATTATTATTGAGTTTGCAAATGTTGTTTTGTAAGTAAATCAATGACGCTCGTTCTCTAATGCCTATACTATCTTTAATTGCGTCATTCCTGGTTACAATCTGTAGAAAGAATAGCATTTCCCAATTACACTTGGATACTCCTTAAAACTACTATAAAAAAATTTGGATCTCCGGTGAGTTGGTACGGCGCCAGCTTTGCAACCGAGAGGTGCGGGTTCAAATCCCGCTTCGATCATGGATATTTTGTGATTGTTAATTATTGGAAGGTGGTAGAGGATTTCTTCCTCGACCGAGGTGGTACCACCCCACACATGCTCTTAAAGAGCTAGTAAAGTCCCTACGGACGTTTCCGGCTCTGGATGTGTGAGTCGGATTTCCCCAGTATACCCATGGTACACAGTACTTAGACTTCGGTCTTCGTGGGCTGTCAGAACACAATAATAAAAATGTCTACCGCTTCAACATCTCCTTTAGTCTAGAGTCTGTTGACGAAACATTTTGTTTTGCTTCAGGAGCTCACTTCTAATGTCTTTAAGTCGCCTGTGCGGTAAAGGAACTTTTATAAATTTGAAAAATTTCCCCGTTTATATATAATTCAATTGATGGATATCTTTTTTGGTAAGAGAACCTAAACGAGCTTTAATTAACATATCTCAGCAACCTATCGCTAAATTTCACAACAAAGTCTAGGTAAGTATATCTATTTAAATTTAATGTGCATAGCGAATAAATGTCACAAACGGCCGGTAATGTACTAAACTAAATATGGTAAAACTGCAAATGCGGGTTTATCACTGCATAACAGGCTACTCAAATAAACTAAAATAAAACATTAAAGGAAAATTTCAGCGGCCACTATTTAGGGTTTTCCCACACAGCCAACTGGATAAATAAATAAAACAAAATGATCATTGTTAGAACAAAAGTTTTTCTATTGTAGGACATTGCAACTTTGTCATGGTACAAATTAATTCATCCGAAGCATGTGCTTTGAAATGCACTTCGATTTTTTAGTGTATAAAAAAATGTTTAATTTTTGAACCTCAGTAAAGCCTTCGACGCATCTTCATGGATGTGTACTAGAGCTACAAAACCGATACCTTATAGTTTTAGTGATGAGTAAGGACATATCGTGGACAATGTTTTATTTCTCTTTAAAAATGCTCAGCTTGTCTCCATTGTGCCACACTTCGTATTTTTAACAAGTCGAGATATGACTTTTTCTATTAGATTTTTGTCGTCCAAGACAATATAATATAATTTTTCTTAACTTTATTATTTTTTTTTAAGTTTAGGTTTTAGTTGGTCTTAAACAGGTGCCTGCCTGCACTTTAAAACAGTTTACTACTTATAGATTTGCTTTTTGCAGCGGGTTGTCTAATTACCGCCATCTGATTAAAAGTAATATACCTAATGCGCAGGCTGTTAGCATATCCAAATATAAACGAAATTGCTAAAACACAATTGGGAATCTGCCCGAAATTTATAAATTGACCGAATTCTACAATTTATTCTGATACATAGTTAGCTGATGGAAGATAAAATTGAAAATAGAGCTTCAACAGGTCAATCGAATTAACCAATAGGATATCAGTGAAGATTATTTAGTATTTGCGGAAATGGCTTATAGTTTAACGCATGGATACAAAATTAACCATAATCTAGCTATAAGCCCTGCGTGTGGTTATTATACGTTTATAAATTTTGTAGCTGCCAGTAATTCAATCGGAATTAATAAATGGGATATTAGTCCAAAGGGCACTGTAAAGTAACAAGGTTATAATTTATTATGGAGGAAAAACTTGAATGACTAACTGTCATTATTCATGCTTCAATTATGACAAATTACAAAGCATACAAAGTGCCCAAAATCTACGGAACCATGGGTATACAGCCTTGACTAGGCGTTTCAAAAAAGGTATTTGAATAAAAGTTTTTGCGTTTAATAAATCACATATTATGGCGATGCCAAAAAGCTTCCTCATTTTGACATAATGAAGTAGTCATTGGTCGTGATTTCTCCCCCCACTACTTTTTTAGGAAGTAATCTAATCTTGAATTTTCAAGGCCAAGCATCTATAATGGTGAAGTTTTTAATGTATACATGATTGTCTCAAGGTAAAGCTCTCAATGTTCTTTAAATAATACCGGGGCAAGATAATAAAGGGGTAGGAAGCAGGAGGGAAAGAATCAAATCATAGGTTTGCCTTCTACTGGCGTTGTCGTGACGCACTCTCCTCGCTCGATTTTCCCAGTTTTCTTAATTTCTACTCAATGGACTTATATGAAATCATGTCGAAGAGAATTCTGAAAGCGTTTAATTTTACATACCAGAGTTTCAGGAATAAAGATTTAGCTATTTACTCGTCTCAAGCAGATAGACAGAAAGACAAACAAAATTCAAAAGCTGTTCGATTATAAGAATCGTATTTTAACCCACCACCTTAATTTTAGCCTAAAAAATCGATTCTACAACTTACACAAACTACAATTTTATTACCCAGCTAAGATGTTTAACGATATTTTAGAAAGCGGGCCTCAGACAATCAATTATTAGATTGATAGTATTTTTTATGACTGACACTATTACCAATCGTCTAAGATTAAATATACTGACGATGTTAATATTTCTGATGGTCTTTCATGAGCCCAAATTTGCCAAGATGATAATAAAACAGGCTTTGGATATATCCATAATAAGGATAATGAAAACAAAGTTTAAAAGAGCAGCAGATACAAAATTAAAAACACTAGTCTGGCATAAAGGGAATACTAATAGAAATATGGATCGTGTGACGTCTTTCATCAATGTACTGGTGAACCGAGATATTGACAGTATATTGTACGTCTTAGGGTGGCCTAATGAAACTTCCTGATGTTACTGGTTTAGTCGTTTATTAGTTATTTATACTATAAGGGATGTAAGTAACATTTACCAGTCGAGGACGGATTTTGCGCCCGAGCGATAGCGAGGGCTGGCAAAAAAGTCCGAGACTGGTTAATGTACTTACATCCCATATAGTATATAACACTTTTCCCCCTCCCTGAATTGTATGTTTACCAGAAAATGCTGGATATATTTTTGGATTTTTATTCATTCGATAGCATTCTCATTAAATTATGAAGGCAGCCGTGATCCGTTGCCAGAGCAATATAAGCAGTTTTTATTTTATCAACAACGTCAAGTTGACAATTCATAGCGAAAATCTGGAAGAAGTCGAATTATTTGATTCTGTGTGGACAAAATGGATGTTTCAGACATAGAAGAATCAGCAAATATTGCTTGTTTATCTCTACTACCGGAAAAGTCGAAAAAAAGGTATGAAGCAGCATATAAATCCTTTAAGAATTGGTGCCAAAGCAAGACGGCTACTGCAGTCTCAGAAGCCTTGTTTTTGGCGTATTTCCACGAGAAAAGTGCTTTACTGAAGTCCCCATCAAGCTTATGGTGTGAGTATTCGATGTTGAAGTCCACCTTTTTATAGAGGAAAATATAGATATTTCTAAGTATCCAAAACTTCGAGCATTTTTGAAAAGAAAAAATGATGGTTACAGACCCAAAAAATCGAATGTGTTTAACAGGGAAGATGTGAATAAGTTCATGCTTGAAGCCCCCGATGATATGTACTTATTGATGAAGGTCGTAATGGCAATGGGAGTTGCTGGGGCGTGCCGTTCTAATGAACTCTGTGAAATGAAAATGGACAATGTTAAAATAAGTCAAGAAGTCATAATTGTGACCATTCCTGACTCCAAAAATGGAATGTCACGTACGTTTACAGTGACAAAAAGTGACGACACTCAGGTTTGTCATTTCAAAATAATTCAAAAGTACATTGATATAAGATCCCACATGACGACTATTAATCCGCGCTTCTTTATGCGATATCAAAATGGAAAGTGCTTAAACCAGCCTGTTGGGAAAAATACGTTTTCGTCAATTCCAAGTAAAATTGCGAAATTTCTAAAGTTTGAGAACTTCAAAATGTATACTGGACACTCTTTTAGAAGAACGTCGGCAACTTTATTAGCAAATACTGGAGTTGATGTATTAGCTATCAAGCGACATGGTGGATGGAAATCCGCTACTATTGCGGAAAGTTACGTAGCTGAGAGCCTCAACAATAAAAAGGAAGTAGCGAATAAAATTTTATACAATAAGACCCAGCCAGAAGTCCCTTGCAGTGCTTCAACAGTGACAGAAACATTGGTTAGAAATGAAGGATCTGTGGAGTCAGAAAATGTAATACACATCAAGAAGAAACGAGAAAACGTGTTTCCAAATTTTGTTAATAATGTGAATAATTGTAATAATTGTACCATTAATATTCATTTCAATTAATATCACCGGATTTTTGTAATATGTTGATGAAATCAAAAATTAAAGTTATTCTTATAATAATTTCAGATTATTATTTCCCTAGGGATGTAAGTTGACTTACATCCTGTCGTTAAGGGCAACCAATACCTTGTTGAGTAACTTTCACTTCCGTCTGTCAAAGCAGTGTCAAAATAGGTTGCTTACAATACAGTGAGGGGGAAAAATATAATTATTAGCTTTTGTGTCTACTACATAAAAGTTCTTTTTTTAAAATAAGCCGAAAATGATTTATTGGAAAAAGTTAATGCCCATATTTTGCTGACGGAAACTTTGAAATTATTAATCTGCCTGTGAAAATCCAAAGCAGTATTGTGGAACCGGTCCCCGAGGTCACTACAATGTTCTGTATTCAGAACATGAATAAACAATAAAACCTTTATCGGCCGTTTTGTAACTTTTCGTAATTCAGTTACGGTAAAGTGTTTTTAGGCCCAAGGGAGCCTGGATAGAAAAAAAGACATTTTTTCTAGTAAATGCGTATGGTTTGAAAATAAATAGATTTCTATACTATAATCTTTTACGACTTCGTAGATAATTTTTATTAACATTAACACTAAACGATATAAAGCCTTTTTTATTCTTATGCAGAAAATTCATGTTTAAAGAATGCTCTCTTACACAACTACTGCAAAGTGCAGCAAACTCTTTAAATCATACATGGGGTTTAAAAGGAATTTGGTTCTTTGAATCTTTTCGAACAAAAGTCGTGGTCCACCATCTATATCTATGTTACCGGTAAAGTCCGTTTCTTCATCATACTTAAGTTTGCCTAGGTAAACCGCACAATGCCGGAACGTTTTAGGCAAGGTCCGAAATTGGTCTCTATTTCGGAGTTTGCCTAGAATGTAACCCGGCAATCTTAGGTTTGCCAAACACGTTTTAGGAAAAGTCCGAAATAATAAATTTGTGACCATTAGGTCGCTGTTCATTTTCTAATCGTAACTAAACGCTAAACTTTCCTCTTTATATTATCAGGCTATTATTCTTTGTGTTTTTGTAATAGTTTAAATTAGAATTAAGGTAATAAATTTTACTAATTCATATTAATTGTTCTCTAAATTTACCAAGTGTGCATTGTAAAAAATTGAGCAATACTTGCTGTGTCTTCGCAGTATTAAAAATTTTTATTTAAAGAAATAATTATACTAAAAAGACAATCTACTAGCTCAGTTTTATCTGATAGAAGCCTGCTGAGGTATTTTTTGTATGTATAATTGCTATTATCATAGTATATAAGTACTTTAGTACTAGCACGTACAAAATAAATGCACAAAACGCCAGTGTCATTGCACCAAATAGTTAATGCCTATAATATAGTATATTAAATATACTTTGAATAATACACAAAACTTAAAATATTATTGAACACATCAATACATTCATTGCTCACATTGTCTAATATTGCATGCTTAAAAACCTTTAAATAAATATTTAAACTAACCCTAAACCAGCATTGTTAAAATTTTATTTTACACATTATCATCATCTTTTGATTTTTGTGTAGGACTCTGATGATATTAAAAATAATGTATTTTTTTTTGTTTTCCATGATTATCAAACAAAAATTTTATAAAATTAGTATGCGTATTGCGTATTTAACAACAAACTTTATCAAAACATATCGATAAATTGTTTTGTGTGGGTCTTTGGGGGCGCTAAAAATAATTTTCATATTATTTTTTTTGTTTATTTTTACGATTGGTAAATGGAAACCGTGTAAATATAAAACATTTTCAGACATTTTATTACAAATTTTATTAAAAATAATTTTTTATATTTTTTGGTAGTCACATTTAAATATCCTCAAATTTATGATACAATTCTAGGTTCTAACGGCGAATTTATTTTTCTTTTCTAAGTTATTTTTCCGGAAATTTATTTAACGACCATTTTATATACACATAAGGCAAACTGAAAAGAACACGAAATTTTACTGTAATAAATCTATCGCATGAGCAATTTTTCTTACATTATAACGTATTTTAGTACTTTTCTGAGTCTTTATTAAATTGTTTCTTCTGACAATAAAAAGAAGGTAAATGAATATTATTCTCCTCTTGTCGGCATCATTTTCCCTTCAATTAAGTTTTATTTAACTTTGAATTTTCACCCCCGGTAATAATTCTTGTTTAAGGGTGAAAATTATTAAAGTTCTAGAAAATCATAAAATATTTTTTAAAGGGGAAACTATCTCCATTTTAACATAAATTATCTCGAAAAAGCAGTTAATGGAACATTTCGTTTTCTAAATGGTACAAATACTTTTGTTACATGAAAGAATGCAAATAGAAGAATTATTGTCTAGTAGATTTTGTTCCCGGAATCTGTGCCGGAACTTGCGTCATTTCTGAAATTATTGTAAGCGCTTTAAAATTTTGTTTAGTGTGTTTACTGGTGATGATAAGATTGATAAGTTAAGTACAATATGGTGCGCATATCCGTGTGATTTTTGATTCTATCGCCATCGCCAGTTGTGACTGCTTTAGTAGTGCGCGTGTTCAAATATTTTTGTGTTTCTTTGTTGTGTGGTTTAAAAATGACCAGGACGGTAATGGAATGAATTTATTGGTGTTTTTTTTATACCCGTTATTTTTTAACTTTTATTTAGGCGATTTTTGGCCAAATGGTTTATTTTTACGAGTTCTACAACCTGTTAAAATAAATGCCTCGACTTTGACAACAGACTATAAGCTTAATATTGATCACAAAATAGAATTATAACAGAACCAGAAAAAAAAAGAAAGAGGACAAGGAAAAAACAAGTAAAACAAGAAAACAAGAACCAACCTCAAAAAGGAATAAGTTACTGAGGAAAAAGAATTTAAAAAAAAGAGAAAAAAACTAATATTACTTTATTTTATTGGTATAAATATATGTTCTAAAAAGTATAACAGACATATAATTTCAAACTAAATACAAATAGGATGTAAGGTATGTAACATAAAAGACAAACACACATTATGAATCGTATAAAAAACATGTCTATAACTTAGTGTATCTGCAATACAGCTAAAATCAGTTTATTGAAAATACTTATATATAGTTATGTTCGCTCGAACCGTAGTCTGTTAAGTGCGGCTAGACTTCAGCCGCTCTTGTCCTATGACGGCGAGTCGGCTTAACAGACTACGGTGCGAATGGCCATTAATTCAATCAGGATTTCTAAAAGTTTGCTATTATATTTGCTTGCCGAACCAGTATAATAATATCGGCAAAACATTGCCGACATCAAATTTACAATTTCCTAAATTATTTTGGTAATAAAATATCCCTAATATAAATATTTTGTCAACAATGTTTACGCTTTAAAACTAAGGCTTTCGTAGACTAGTTAATCTCGTTTTTGTTTTCTCTAAAACTTTTACAAAATTTACTAAACCATTAATGTACTTCAATTTGTCTGCAGTCCTAACGCAAAATGAAAGAGATAGCTCTGCCTCAGCTTAAATACTGAAGATGCTTAAAGAAGACGTATTTAACAAGATTTTCTTTAGTTTAATTACTTAAAGCTCAATTAAGGATTTGTCTGCATTGTTACTTATATAATGTCTTTCTTACTTTTCTTTTTTAAGAGTTAAAAAATAGGGCTTTATTAATCAATTTCAGTTAAAAAAAAATGTATTTACTTATTAAATTATAATTTTTGTTTGCTTGGAAAACATTGTGTTCTACCATAATTTTAGAACAAAATTTTAAATATGAGTGAAGCATTATTTTCCAAATTTTTCTTGAAAATCTAATAGCGTTTCCCATTGGTCAAATTAGTGCACAATAAATGTATTTCTATCCTTTGTTAACCATATGAAATAGAATAATATGCAGATATACTTTCACCGCACTAGTTTTTTCAATGAAAAGCTCTGCAATACTTTTTAAGAATTAAAATCATGTTGTTAATACATCAGAAGAGAATATCATTAGGTGTTGATTTCAAACCTATAGTATAAATGTTTTAATAATTTTGGGATTATTAGGAAATAAAGCATTTTTACATGAATGTGCTATGAATGAGTGATCAACAATGTAAAACTATTCTTATGATGAAAACCCGTCAAGAAAATGTTACGAGGTTTTGTCACAAGTCTGGACGCACTTGAATGTAGCCGAACACTAAAAATAGAAGAATTGTTTCACCGTAAAAATACATTGATCCTTCAAAAAAAAACACACTCATTACGTTTTTTCTAATTGTTACACCCATTTTGTAAAGGAATATATAATTTTTTTATTCTTAATGTAAAAAGCAATATTACAACTTAAATTTACAATCTTTTAGTAATAATATAAGTATTTTGAAAAGAAATTTGTAAAATATTTAAAATTGTTTGCTCATGTTCGATTTTCGGCGTATTTTACCAGATAATACGTATCTTTAAAAACTACTTGAAACCTGTAACTGTACAGTCAAAATACAACTGAAGTCATAAATTACATTTTACTCTTCTATAAATACAAAAAAAGTGTTCTTTTTTACAAGAAAATGTATGAATATTTATATTATACTATAATAAGTAAATGAACTGCTAGGTTTAGTAACAAATACAATATAATTTTACTGTAATTTCACTGCATACCTTGGCACTCATATAGCTATTCTAAAATGTTACCACTTTCACGAAAGGGGTGAGAGCTTTAAGTACCATAACTTTACCAGAGAAAGCATAATATGATTGCAGAAAAGTAGGAATATAATAGTGTATCCTTTGATGATGTTATGTAATTTATGTGACACTCCAAAAACAAATTTACCTAAAAATAATAATTGAGTTAAAACATTTTAAAAATTTGGCTTATAATTAAATAAACTTAACATTTTGGTAACGTTCTACTCGCCAAAGGTACATAAGTAATGCGAAATTTAAATTTCCCTTGTGTTTTAGTCTTTTTTGCCAAACATTATTTGAGGTAAAAATATGAGAAAAATAATAATTTGTCACTGAAATGTTTATTAAACTGACACATTTTAAAACGGAACTTGAATGTGGCAATGAGTTTTGGTTTTATCCCCGAGAAAAAGTACAAGTAAAAGTTAAGACAAAAGATATAATAATGAATGTATTTATTACGTAAAACCTTGAATGTAAATTCGCTTCGCAAATTAATGTAAACTATAGAATTTTTGTAACACATTTATAAAATAAATAAAGATGTGCATTAAAACAAAATGTATGTTATTTTAGGAACCAAGAAACTGCCTAATTTAACATTTAAGTAAACTGCTTCAAAAACAACAAGCTACATACAGACACGCTGCAGATTGTGATAAAGAGCCGACGTTAAGCTGTAGGTTCCGGGGCCTCGTCTAAAGTCCTTACCTGAAACCACACCCGTAGGTGCGAAGGTCGTAGGTAACAAATTCACGATGGCAACATGTATCTCATAATATTTTAGGACGTCTTGCTGCCTCTGTAGACCTCCGTTCTTAAAGACGAGCACGTAACCAAACATTTATATTTTCCTTCCGAAGTTTAATTGCATTTTTTATTCCGTATTATTAAGGTTTTTCGGTGATGTTTAAGAAATGTCATATTTTGTTGGATTTTCAAAGAAAATAAACAGCAATATGAGTTTATTTGCTGGCAGAAAATATTTTAATAAAACTTGTTTTGATGCATGACAAAATAAAATGACGATATGAGTTAAATCCCTCAAAAACATATTTCGAATTTAAATTTTATCGCAAGCAATTTTGGGATGAAAATCATATTTTTAGCAACTTTAAGAATAAAAGAAATTCCATTGATAAAATTTTTCATGGAATTTTCCTCAATTTTCCAGGTATATATTCGTTTGGTAAAGGAGATTAGGACATATGCGACTAAATTTTCATATATGAAGGCTGTTACTAAGATGCGTTTGATTGGGGTGGGATTGGGTTTGATTATACTTTGTACAATCTTTAGCACCTTGCAAATGCCATAATAAAGGCCAATTGGAGCTAGAAAAAATAAAAAACAAAATCTTATTCTTCTTAAAGAACTCTTAGATTTTATGTTGTATTTCTTAAATTTTATTTTGTTATGTAGTTATTAGATGTGTACCTATACTACACATATCTATGCCAAAGGCCATATCACTAATTATTTTAATATTTTCGGATCTCTCATTAGTTCAATATAGAAATTAAATTGGGAGTCTTATTTTGCGGGTGGATGGGGCAATCGCCAATATACTGGTGCACTCCTTTGGGATAATTGCTACCTGCGGCTGAGGTCGGATTTCGCTCACGTTTTAATACTAAAATAGAATTTTAGAGCTGCTGACATACGAGAGTATTTACTTGTAACAGAACATCGAACATATCTAGTGTGGTAAGGTTTATCGAATTGATCGTAGAATAATAAATGCTTGTACGTAATGTACGTCTAATAATCATTATAAACCATCATTTATCATTCTACGATCCCACAGTGTGGCGAGTATATGGGGAAAGGGTACAAAAATCAAAATTCGCTTAACATTTCTTGAATAAAAAAATGGTTGCATTATATGTTGTAAAACGGATTAATCTATTAAACAAACAGCTTTTTGGACATTTGGAACAATATGATTTGACTACCAATTCTTTTTTATGTCATGGTCATAGGATTTTTAAACTTAACACAGATCTTAACCGAAGTACGATATAATAAATTGATTACAAATTGTTCCAGCTGTACGGTATGGTAAAAGGTTAATATTGTTTTTACATAATATATAGGATGTTCGAAGAGTCTTAGCATGGGCAAATATCTTTGCTGTTAGTACAGACAGAGACACTACATTTTAGGTGTATCTTACTGGTTAACAAATGTACTTTTTTTATGTAATTTTACTTTTTCAACCCCCTTCAGAGGTGACGCTAGGGAGTTGAGAGCAAAAATTTGAAATGCAACCCAATGCCGTGTGGTACCTAATTTTAAAGGTCTTCAAGAAAGAAACATTTTTCCGCAAACCCAAGGTTCGTAACTTAATTCGTTTTTAAATGCGAAGCCTATAAAAATAAAAAATAGTGAATTTTTTTTTATATTTCTCTTATTACCTACTTTAAAAGTTGTTTCAAAATGACCACGATGAACTGCATGGCAGTAGTAAAGTCGATTTTGGAACTCACTTCTCACATTTTAGAGAAGTAACGCCCGCCGTTCTCGAAAAAAGTTCCAAAATCGACTTTATTACTACCAAGAAGTTCATCGTGGTCATTTCGAACAACTTTTGAAGTATTAAGAGAAATAAAGGTATTTTGATTTTTAACCTACCTAATAATTTATTTTAAATCATCCACCTAATAATTTATTGTTTAAACCAAAAAATAATTATCTTTTCAATCAAAAAAGTGCAAGCTCCATGCGAGAACTCCCCAATATAGAATCAAGCCAAGCTTGTTCCGGGCTCGGTCGTATTTTAAATTGACCTCATAGGTTTAATGGAAATAAAAACTATATAACTGCATTGAAACCAAAAGAGACACAAACATACGCGCTTTAGGAAGTTTAAAAGAGACAAATATATATGACGAAATTGTCGACGGCCCACCAATAATATCGCTTTCGGCGCAAGCGTAAACGTCGACGCCGCTGGTCCTTGGGTTGTCCCAGGCCACTACAGAAATACACTCGAACCGCTCCGTGAAATATACTATTGCAAATCATTTGGGTTAGACAAAGAAAAACCTAAAAACCTAATATGCGCAATGTATTTGCATAAACTTTTGTTTACATTTCATGATGTCGCGCTGGCACTTATTTACTTTAAGGGGTGTTTCGGTTTTCCTCATTTTGTTGTGTAATATGTTTTTGGATAATATTTGATTTTTGTGTTGTGTCCTTTTTGTAGTAGTATAGTATGTTAGTACTTAAATTCTTGTGTTAACAATGACTTTAACAGTCCAAGAAACTTTTTGCATGTAATTTAAAAAAAGACCCAGCAAAAATGCAATTTTAGTATTTGATGTTTTTTGCGGTCCTTATTTGTAGGTAAATATAATCTTTACGGAAATAGGCACATTATTAAAAAAACCTTCCTTACTTAAAAAAGTGTATTTTGCTTGTTACGTTAATATCGTCAGACTCTTTGTCACTAGTTGCCCACAAAATTTGCCCCCACCCTGCAAAAAAACTCACGGGCCTCGCATGGATCCTTGTGACAGAAAATATAATTAAATTTCAATGGGTTTCTTTACTTCATTCACACATTGTCATCGTATGCGAAAGGCAATGGTCCTCATTTTCCTATAAGTAACGCCGTCGGAGGTAGGTAAGCTGATATATTGTTAGATTTCCTTCAGACAGGAAAAGGAAGTAGATATTCGTGCGATATGCAGACAAAGACGCAATTTTACTTGTTACTTAGGCGTGTTCTTTATTCTTTTCCGCCGGTAAAAGCAGCTCCGGTTCCGAACAAAGTCAAACTTCGTCAATACGAATTATGCACGCCCCTAGTGTAAGGGTTTATTTTTAGATTTATTCTTGCTTTCCCGCACTGATAATGCCACCTTTAGTTCTGCTTTTTTGCTTTGAAAATTTAATTTTCTCTGAAAGAGTGTCGGAAAATGTGTCTTGGTAAAGTAAATGTTGCTACGTGAAAATGGGAATAAAGGAAGAAAATATAAGTGATCAGATCTAAACACAATATGCTATTCTAGCAGAATATTATCTACATCATCTGTATTAGATAGAGGAAATCAATTTTAATTAGAAAAAACATTAACCAAAGCAATGAAATATCTAAAATGAGCTACAGAAGAACAATATACAAGACTGCAAGGGCTTAGACTAGAAAGTTTCGTTCACTAGACAGGATAGCTAGCAGGGATAAACCATTCATTTTACAAAAATTATATTTTGTCTACAACCTTTGATATTATTAAAGAGACTTGATATTCTAGATATACCTGCAGGGTGGACAACTTAAAAAGATTGTTAGCTTTTACTTTAATTAGAGCACTATATCTGATTCTAAGACAAATATTATCTATTCAGTAGTTATATTTTGCATAAGTATGTTGTTAATATTTATGAAATTAGGTGTGCTGTCATAAAGGATGTGCAATTTTAAATAAAGTTTGCTTTAAATGGAGAATAAGTATTTAAATGTACCTAAAGCTTTCAGTTACAACTTAGATTGTTCCTACAATTTAGTGTGAATTTTGCTAAAAACTCTACAACACTAGCGTAAAAGAAATAATATTTTTTGCTAAGCTGGGGATTTCAGGTGGAAAATAAAATCTTGTATAGCAAGAGAAATTAAGAAAATGTCTATTTTTATTATAAATGTATTTTATTATGGTAATAGTACCTAATATACTACCGTTAGGCTCGTTATTAGAACTAGTTAATGTAGCTTACGTGCAGTGTGGCCAACCTGAGGGAATTTTTCCTTTTTATTGAATTTTGATACCCAATAGCGAAAAAGGATGTTTTGTGAAATTCTCTAAAAATAGGGAATTTTTGTTCTAGTGGACTGGTGAATTTACGATCCTGTTACGCGACGACCACCTAAACGATTGTCGCTGATAGTAATACTGTACGAAACCTTGTTACTATCACTACTACTACATAGGTACTTCTTTTACGTGTATTGCCTATCTATTCCTAATTTGTTCTAGATCTATTTTTAAAGCTAGATCAGTTCTAAACGTAAAATTTGTTCGAGTATCTAGTGTTTGTACTAGTCTCAAAAAAAATTACGTTTTGGATTTTACTTATGAAACAATTTTGCATAAAAAAGATAAAATAATTATAGTAACAGAGAAATAATACATGAAAACAACGACCCGGTATAAACATAATTAGCGAACTATAATAGAAATTTCCCATCACCATTAAAAGCGTTCCAAATCTTAAACCTGCACCTGTTCTGTGAATATTGTACTTTTAGTTTTCAAACTGGATTACAAAGTCGTGCTAGTATGTTTTAAATGCACCTAAACTAAATTTTAAACAGCTCGTCAATCATGGTTTTTCTATGTGACTTTGCGGCTGGCAATTTAAACGCCTAGTTAGTTTCCGGTTAAAGGTTAATAGGCAGGGTGCAGTTGAAAAGAAACACGCAATCCGTTTTATTTTAGAACCAAATTATACAGTAGAAATTAGAACCCTAAATTTATCTAAATCTAACCAAAAATCAAAGTATATAAATATTGTTTAAAATTGATACCCAAGTGAAAGGATGAGTAGAATTTCTAAAGGGCGGAAAAATCATACAAAAGGTATTTAAAAATAAAACATATTAAATAAATTTAAAAATAGTGTGGGTGTTTAATTAAAATGTCAATATTATACTAATTTATTTATTAGTTTTAATTACTTTTCGTCCTGTTTTGCCAGTGGAATATAAATAAAATTATATTATTTTGTGTGTAAAGCATTAAACATGGTATATCAAATATTATATCAAAGTATGGCAGTTTTGCCAGAATGGACAGGTCTCCATTTAGACTCTAAATATTACTAGATATATTTTTTAATGTTTAAGATCAGCATAGATAGATCAATTTTTGTGGCAAGAGATACTGTTCATGAGAAAATTTAAATCGATGAGCTAGTAAAAGCCAAGAAAAATAAAATTGCTTGGGTTTGCTATAAGTACTTTTTCTACTAGCGTGCGCAATTCACCGTTTTCCCGCACTCATTTTGTCTCTGAAAGACTAAGTTTCCCGCACCGTGCGGGAAAATTTTTCCCGCACCGTGCGGGAAAATTTTTCCCGCACGGTGCGGGAAACTTAGTCTTTCAGAGACAAAATGAGTGCGGGAAAACGGTGAATTGCGCACGCTAGTAGAAAAAGTACTTATAGCAAACCCAAGCAATTTTATTTTTCTTGGCTTTTACTAGCTCATCGATTTAAATTTTCTCATGAACAGTATCTCTTGCCACAAAAATTGATCTATCTATGCTGATCTTAAACATTAAAAAATATATCTAGTAATATTTAGAGTCTAAATGGAGACCTGTCCATTCTGGCAAAACTGCCATACTTTGATATAATATTTGATATACCATGTTTAATGCTTTACACACAAAATAATATAATTTTATTTATATTCCACTGGCAAAACAGGACGAAAAGTAATTAAAACTAATAAATAAATTAGTATAATATTGACATTTTAATTAAACACCCACACTATTTTTAAATTTATTTAATATGTTTTATTTTTAAATACCTTTTGTATGATTTTTCCGCCCTTTAGAAATTCTACTCATCCTTTCACTTGGGTATCAATTTTAAACAATATTTATATACTTTGATTTTTGGTTAGATTTAGATAAATTTAGGGTTCTAATTTCTACTGTATAATTTGGTTCTAAAATAAAACGGATTGCGTGTTTCTTTTCAACTGCACCCTGCCTATTAACCTTTAACCGGAAACTAACTAGGCGTTTAAATTGCCAGCCGCAAAGTCACATAGAAAAACCATGATTGACGAGCTGTTTAAAATTTAGTTTAGGTGCATTTAAAACATACTAGCACGACTTTGTAATCCAGTTTGAAAACTAAAAGTACAATATTCACAGAACAGGTGCAGGTTTAAGATTTGGAACGCTTTTAATGGTGATGGGAAATTTCTATTATAGTTCGCTAATTATGTTTATACCGGGTCGTTGTTTTCATGTATTATTTCTCTGTTACTATAATTATTTTATCTTTTTTATGCAAAATTGTTTCATAAGTAAAATCCAAAACGTAATTTTTTTTGAGACTAGTACAAACACTAGATACTCGAACAAATTTTACGTTTAGAACTGATCTAGCTTTAAAAATAGATCTAGAACAAATTAGGAATAGATAGGCAATACACGTAAAAGAAGTACCTATGTAGTAGTAGTGATAGTAACAAGGTTTCGTACAGTATTACTATCAGCGACAATCGTTTAGGTGGTCGTCGCGTAACAGGATCGTAAATTCACCAGTCCACTAGAACAAAAATTCCCTATTTTTAGAGAATTTCACAAAACATCCTTTTTCGCTATTGGGTATCAAAATTCAATAAAAAGGAAAAATTCCCTCAGGTTGGCCACACTGCACGTAAGCTACATTAACTAGTTCTAATAACGAGCCTAACGGTAGTATATTAGGTACTATTACCATAATAAAATACATTTATAATAAAAATAGACATTTTCTTAATTTCTCTTGCTATACAAAATTTTATTTTCCACCTGAAATCCCCAGCTTAGCAAAAAATATTATTTCTTTTACGCTAGTGTTGTAGAGTTTTTAGCAAAATTCACACTAAATTGTAGGAACAATCTAAGTTGTAACTGAAAGCTTTAGGTACATTTAAATACTTATTCTCCATTTAAAGCAAACTTTATTTAAAATTGCACATCCTTTATGACAGCACACCTAATTTCATAAATATTAACAACATACTTATGCAAAATATAACTACTGAATAGATAATATTTGTCTTAGAATCAGATATAGTGCT
This sequence comes from Philopedon plagiatum, assembly GCA_963971165.1. Taxonomy (NCBI): domain Eukaryota; kingdom Metazoa; phylum Arthropoda; class Insecta; order Coleoptera; family Curculionidae; genus Philopedon; species Philopedon plagiatum. Next base: position 20,415,192 of record OZ020197.1, on the reverse strand, counting down.
CTAATTAAAGTAAAAGCTAACAATCTTTTTAAGTTGTCCACCCTGCAGGTATATCTAGAATATCAAGTCTCTTTAATAATATCAAAGGTTGTAGACAAAATATAATTTTTGTAAAATGAATGGTTTATCCCTGCTAGCTATCCTGTCTAGTGAACGAAACTTTCTAGTCTAAGCCCTTGCAGTCTTGTATATTGTTCTTCTGTAGCTCATTTTAGATATTTCATTGCTTTGGTTAATGTTTTTTCTAATTAAAATTGATTTCCTCTATCTAATACAGATGATGTAGATAATATTCTGCTAGAATAGCATATTGTGTTTAGATCTGATCACTTATATTTTCTTCCTTTATTCCCATTTTCACGTAGCAACATTTACTTTACCAAGACACATTTTCCGACACTCTTTCAGAGAAAATTAAATTTTCAAAGCAAAAAAGCAGAACTAAAGGTGGCATTATCAGTGCGGGAAAGCAAGAATAAATCTAAAAATAAACCCTTACACTAGGGGCGTGCATAATTCGTATTGACGAAGTTTGACTTTGTTCGGAACCGGAGCTGCTTTTACCGGCGGAAAAGAATAAAGAACACGCCTAAGTAACAAGTAAAATTGCGTCTTTGTCTGCATATCGCACGAATATCTACTTCCTTTTCCTGTCTGAAGGAAATCTAACAATATATCAGCTTACCTACCTCCGACGGCGTTACTTATAGGAAAATGAGGACCATTGCCTTTCGCATACGATGACAATGTGTGAATGAAGTAAAGAAACCCATTGAAATTTAATTATATTTTCTGTCACAAGGATCCATGCGAGGCCCGTGAGTTTTTTTGCAGGGTGGGGGCAAATTTTGTGGGCAACTAGTGACAAAGAGTCTGACGATATTAACGTAACAAGCAAAATACACTTTTTTAAGTAAGGAAGGTTTTTTTAATAATGTGCCTATTTCCGTAAAGATTATATTTACCTACAAATAAGGACCGCAAAAAACATCAAATACTAAAATTGCATTTTTGCTGGGTCTTTTTTTAAATTACATGCAAAAAGTTTCTTGGACTGTTAAAGTCATTGTTAACACAAGAATTTAAGTACTAACATACTATACTACTACAAAAAGGACACAACACAAAAATCAAATATTATCCAAAAACATATTACACAACAAAATGAGGAAAACCGAAACACCCCTTAAAGTAAATAAGTGCCAGCGCGACATCATGAAATGTAAACAAAAGTTTATGCAAATACATTGCGCATATTAGGTAATTAGTTTTTCTTTGTCTAACCCAAATGATTTGCAATAGTATATTTCACGGAGCGGTTCGAGTGTATTTCTGTAGTGGCCTGGGACAACCCAAGGACCAGCGGCGTCGACGTTTACGCTTGCGCCGAAAGCGATATTATTGGTGGGCCGTCGACAATTTCGTCATATATATTTGTCTCTTTTAAACTTCCTAAAGCGCGTATGTTTGTGTCTCTTTTGGTTTCAATGCAGTTATATAGTTTTTTATTTCCATTAAACCTATGAGGTCAATTTAAAATACGACCGAGCCCGGAACAAGCTTGGCTTGATTCTATATTGGGGAGTTCTCGCATGGAGCTTGCACTTTTTTGATTGAAAAGATAATTATTTTTTGGTTTAAACAATAAATTATTAGGTGGATGATTTAAAATAAATTATTAGGTAGGTTAAAAATCAAAATACCTTTATTTCTCTTAATACTTCAAAAGTTGTTCGAAATGACCACGATGAACTTCTTGGTAGTAATAAAGTCGATTTTGGAACTTTTTTCGAGAACGGCGGGCGTTACTTCTCTAAAATGTGAGAAGTGAGTTCCAAAATCGACTTTACTACTGCCATGCAGTTCATCGTGGTCATTTTGAAACAACTTTTAAAGTAGGTAATAAGAGAAATATAAAAAAAAATTCACTATTTTTTATTTTTATAGGCTTCGCATTTAAAAAACGAATTAAGTTACGAACCTTGGGTTTGCGGAAAAATGTTTCTTTCTTGAAGACCTTTAAAATTAGGTACCACACGGCATTGGGTTGCATTTCAAATTTTTGCTCTCAACTCCCTAGCGTCACCTCTGAAGGGGGTT